>CM029632.1:8979605-9634605 GCA_017311315.1 Dendrocalamus latiflorus | reverse complement strand
GATGGTTTCTACCATACTTTCTCTCATGCCACTTTTAACAATCTTTTATTTGATTTGGATTCAATTTGATTTATATTTTATGTACTTTTGATTTTAGAAAATACTTTTTTTCCAAAGAAGTTGCAAAAATTCCAAGGGAGAACAAATGCATGTAATTGTTTTTTATTACTCTCATTTTCATATTTCATGGAATTTTAGGATGTTACACGTACTAGACATGTGGTTGCACGGTAAGGTTCAGATCAATGGCGCACAAAGTTAAGTCCTTACACACTACTCAGGAGAGACATCCATATCCCAAAAAAAGTGCTAGCCACACTTCTCCCTTTACTACACGATAACTCACCCCAAGTGAAAACCATTTCATATAACCAACTTCAATGACACTACCCATGTCATGGCACTCAAATTTTATACCTATGGCTAACCACCATAATTTAGTATCTCATTAAGTCAAAACTAATTAATCAATTGGTGATGATAAACCCGACTTACTACAAGCACGGCTAAGCATATTAAACGTATAACCCATGTGACAGCTAGTATTGCATCACTAGATAAATATTCATCCTAAGGTGACAATGGAATCATGGTATTGAAATTATGAAGGTGAAATTAATCAAGTTGCATAATAACTACTAGGTACAAAGGTTTGTATTAAATTAGTAATGCATCACAATTTAAAACAAATTAATAAATATTAGATTTAAAACAATAGGTTCAACATAATCAAAGGACATGACTTGCCTTTGCCTTGCTCAGTTACCAACTCCTGATCTTCTTATGCTACTTTTGCTACTTCGAAGACATTATCTAATGGAAGAGAAAGTGAATGAAATATAAATAAATTCAAATAACATCCAAACAAACTCAAGAAACTATAAAACTAAAACCAAAATATAGAGCTCAATTTTAGATGAATTTAGGAAAATAAATCGAGTCAATCAGAGCTAGAACAGAGAAAAACGGACTCTCAGAATATTTAAATATAAGAAAAAGGAAAATTAACTTTTTCTGGAATTATTTTCCTAAAGGAAATTGGATTTATGATGTCAGCATGGTTTTAATTTTTGCTAAATTATTTTTCTAAAGAAAAATTAGCTCAGAGATTGACAAGTGGCCCCATGGTCTATAGACCTGGTCCACAAAGTTGACTCGATCTATGGTGAACTCGGTCCACGAAACAGTGCATCGGATTTTTAGGTGGTAGAATTGGCAGACATGGCGGGACACATGGCTGACATGTGGCAACATCGGGTGAGGTGGTGCTGACATAGCAGATGACGTGGCATGACACGTAGAAGGTGACGTGGCATGGCACGTGACACGATTGCGCTGATGTGGCAGTGATGCGACGGAACACGTGTGCGCTAGGGCTGATGTGGACACTTATGTTGTTGCTGACGTGGGTGAATGACATGGCCTAGTTCACAGTTTATGGAACAGTGATTAATGATAGGTGGGGCCCATATGCTAGAGACTCGGTTTATGTGGACTTAGTCTACGGAGAAGCCAAAGAGGTGTCGGTGCGGGATGGCATCAGCGCTGACGTCAGTGGGCACGTGAACCGATGTGTCGCTTCGGCGACCGAATGGAAGGCACGGGGCATGAGGCAAGACAACAAGGACGACAGCACTGAAGGACTGGGCGAATGAGGCAATGGCTTGGCTAATGGGCTGGATGGCAAAGCGGCAGAGTACTCATCAGCGGCGAGAAACAAACGATGGTGCAGAGAAGATGAAGTGGAGGACGGCTTCGAACTCCAGGGACGATGAAGAAGTCAACTACAGCTTGAGGCAATGGTGAACTCGGCTCGGGAACATTGGTGCAAGGCGAGGATGGTGAGGCTCCGGCAGCCTGGGATGCTGACCTCAACACACAGCGTGGCTATTTAAAGTGCGGATGCCAAGAAGGCTGAGCCGAACACGATGCAAAGTCCTAAGTGGTGACGGCACAGACGCTGAGATGGGATCAGCTCGGACAAGGTGGGGATTCCATCGGAGATGAAGCATAGTACTCGTGGGATCTAATGGATGACGCGTGGCATGGCAGCCTGATCCAACGGCCGAACAAGCGGTGACTCTGATGGGTGACACGGCGCCGGCTGAGCGGGCTAGCTGGCAGGTCGGGATGGACCTTAGGGTTTTTGGCCCAAAGGCCTTTAAGGAAATTAAATAATTTTCTAATTTCATAAATCATCATTAATTCAATTAAGCTCTAGAAAATAGAAAATAAATTCAAAAAATTCCCTGCAACACAAGGAATCCAAATAAAACAATTTTGGGATTAATTGAAGTTTAACTTGGTCACATTAAATCTTTTAAATTTCTAAAAATCCATATTAAGCTTTAATTAATTCTAGAAAAATCCAAATAGTGAATTTCATTTTAAAAACTTTAAAAAAGCACTAAAAATAGGAAGTTACAAGCGTGTGGATGGCACTTGTCCTGGGAGGGTCCATGTGCAGAGATTCGGTGGTGGAGCAACTGTCAGACCCAGATTTTTCAATCCGAAATCTATTGTGTTTAGCTGCACTATTCCCTGGATCAGTAGATAGTGCTCACAGTTACAGCAATGAATAACAAAATACATATCATGTGGAAGCGTAAATATAATAGTAGACTTCATGGGCCGATTAGGCCGAAATCAATAAATTGCAGCAGCGGAAGAACGAAGCACACAAGTGGGACCTTCAGGACATGCCCATAGGCAGCCAACTGGAGGTTCGCGACCTAGCCCTTGACATCTTCATCTTCTCTGCCAGCTTGTCCAATCTTGTTGCTGAGGCGAGGTGATTTGATTCCTGATCCCTGATTCTGAATTTTTGTCGCAAAAGCGAGCGTGAGCACTCCGACCCCGTGCTCCGCGAGCCAATACACAGAGTGCAAATAAATAATATGCATGGCTTATCAAAGGAAGGCTTAGGTTATTTTATTTGCCATGAACTGCATTTGAAATATGGTATATAGAAATCTCCTGAGACTTAGCAGTTTGAACCAAATCATATTGTGTGAAAGAATGCAATATCATTAATACTGATACAGATTTTTCGTTCACCATATATGGCACCTGCACCATATGCTTATCTTTCAGTGTTATATACGCTTAACTTACCACTGGGACGACACCCAGGACAATTCCAAACCAGGGCAGTCCTTCGCCCTTCACATTTCCATTCCCACCCACAAAGTTTTTGAAATAGAACTATATCTAGTTAAGTTCCCATGTCCGCCCTTGACGTGGGCACGGCTATTCGAATAGTTTTAGACTCTGCAGAGTTTGTACACTTTCACCACAAGAGATGATCAACCCGTTGCCCCACATGATTCCATAGACATGTGGTTGAGCAGACCCTCACAGTGACTTTTCAAAGTATCTAGTCCCTTTTGTCATCTCACCTTATGGGAAACTGCCCACTTGCGGTGGGTCCCATCTATGCGCGGGATGTTTCCCACAGCTACTAGCGTACGGGCTCCACTCCCCTCTGCGCTAGTACGACTGGGAAACTTCACCCTCCACTGGTGTCCCTTCAGGCCCCCTTGCCATAGCGTAGCCCCTTCAATCCCCTACCGGTGAGATGAGTCCGGGGTTTTGATAAGTTTACTTAGCCAAGTTGTACTTTACAGACTTGTGGTTGTACGGTTTTACACAGGAGGTCATGACAAGATTCAGTCCTTATTGGTATCTGAGCGGTTCTACCACAAATCACACTCTCGTGCACCATTGCACCATACCCCCGAACCATCCACCCAGATAACTAAGCATTTTGAGGTTTTGGGAATATAAAATAACCATATCCAACATACATCAGTCATTACCACCATGACTGCCCAACCAGTTTTTCTCAGGATTAAAAGTGATGATTGGACGCTCTCGCGCCCATGAGTACCTAAGCAATACTAAGCATGGCATATAATTACGGACTTACTTTTGAAAAGTTACCATTATAACTTTGCTAAGGCTACAAGGTTCACATATTCAAGTATTCCAAAGGAGGTGTAATATTAATCAAGAAAACAATGGGCATATAACTAAAATCTTAAATTAACATGTATTTGCATATAAAATAATAGCATGCAATTTGATAATTTAAACCAAAGTAGTTTGCAGAAAACGTAGGTTCAATATGATCAAAGTATTGACTCGCCTTGGTCACAGGGATCGAGGTCTTGATTTTCTTGAGCTTCTAGGGTGACTGCCTCGGCCTCTTCCTCTTGAGCCTCGTACGCTAATTTACCGTGCGTGAAAATCCAAATAAAAGAGAAACAACAAATCACTCAAAATATCACCAGAAATTCATTTGAACTCTAAAAATCATGATTTCAGTCCCATTGGATAGATCTTGATTTTATATGAATTTATAAATTTGTCCCACCCCATTTGGAGTTAAAATGAATAAGTTATGCCCATTTGAATATTTCAGTTTAGTTAAATCCCAAAATTAATAAATCTCTGACAGTGGGTCCCATGTGTCATATTTTAATTTTTATCTTTTTCTTTTATTATTTCTCCTCTGTCTCTATGGCCAGTAGGGCCCACAGGTCAGTGTGTCCGGTCACTGACAGGTGGGACCCCTCTGTCAGCAACTAGCGCAGACCGCCGGCCACTGACCAGCGGGGCCCAGTTGTCAGCGGAGAAAAATAAAAGAAATGCTCGACCGCAACGCGCGGAGCGGGGGCTCGAACACGCGCCGCGAGAGCAGGAGGGAGGAGAGAGTAACGCTGAAAGCCACTCGGACAATCCGAGCGATGCTTACCCTATAAGGGTAATTAATCCCCTTAAAGTAGCTCTGGGAGGGAGCCGGGCAGAGGAAGAAGAAGGCGGTGGCGACGGCGGCGAGTGGTGGCCAGAGGGATTCGGGAGCTGCGTGAAATACAACCCCCCGGTGATGGTGAAGCTGCTGGTGAGGTCGGCGGAGGGTGATGTTCACCGGAGAGGGCTGACGGCAAGAGGTGGCGGCGGTCCGAGGAGGTGATCGACGCCGGCGATGCTCACGCAACGGGAGACCCGGCGAGGGAGGGATTCAGCTACGCCTGGCCTCCACGAAGCTCTAGGAGCAAGGAATTGCTCGGAGGCGGCCGGAATCAACGGCGGCTCGGTCGCCGGCCGCGAGGAAGAAGACATTGCCGGCGGGGATTTAAGACACTACAGTTCAATTGCTTGCAGGGGATGGGAGAGAGAAGTATTGCGGCGCGATTGCGACTCCCGGGAGGGGTTTTTATAGCCAGGGGAGAGGCGCGCGGCGAGGGCGGCATCTGGCCTCGCTCTGTTCACGCGGGGCAGGGGTGAAGAACGAGATCTTCTCCGGGATTGCGTGGGAGAGAGATGGCGGGAGAGGTGCGTCCCCCCTCCTGTAACCGGTCCTTCGAATTTGCCCATGAGGTGAGAGAGAGAGCGGGGGATTTGCTGCGGCAGAGGAGCAAGCGCGAGGGGAGCGATGACGCGGGCGCGTGGAGAAGAGGAGGAGGAAGGAGGGCGCTGGCGGTTCGGGTCCACCGGCCAGAGAGAGAGAGGGGCGCGAGGGAGCGGAGGCCGGGTGGCAGCGAGAGCCAGGGCGCGCGCGCGAGAAGCTGGGCAGCGGGGGCGCGCCCGGTTGGGCCGTGCGGCCGCGCGCGCACGCAGGTCGCGCGTGGAGAGAGGGCTGGGCCGGGGTGATGGCTGGCCCGGCTGTGCTATTTCCTCTTTTCTTTTTCTTTTTCTTTTTCTTTTTCCTTTTCTCTTTTGTATTTCTTTTGTTTTTCCTTTTGGGTATTCATGTGTTTGTATATAGGTGTATATATATATTCACTTCCTTGCTCCCTGTAATTCTATATCTACCATTTTGTTGATATTTATTACATAAAGATTATTTTCTTGTTATATTTAATTGTATGCATACATATATTTGTAAATGTTATTATTTTTACTTTTATTGCTATTTATGCCATTATTTTCAAAATGAGAATTTTATATTTTTAACTCTGGTTTCTCTCTTCTTATACTGGATCATCTTTTCAGATTCGTATTTACGATTTTAGTTTTCTATTATTTGCACATTCCTTTTAGGGCATTTTTTAATACATGTCTTTCCCTTTTATGAACTCTTCAATTTTTAGAACCTCAACCAAATTTAGGAGAACACCATAAAATCCAAATTCAAATAAAATATATTTCAAAAATAATTCAAAAGCTTTAAATTCAAATTTTCAGGATGTTACAGCAACAGACTTCCGGATAACAATTGTTAAGGAGCACATATGTTAGCTTGCAAAGCCATTGCACGGGCACTGCAATGTGACCTCATCACTCGTCGCTAGCCTGATAAGTCACCTCGTAGTTGCGGTCATCACAATTTCACCGAAGCTATTAATGGCTACTATCGTAAACCTAGTTGGTTTCCTGGTGAGCTACAGTAAGCTGTGATGGGCGAGGATGAAAGTCAAACATAGGATGTACGGTACCGGTACGTACGAGGAGGCCTACAACTTCATACCATAAATGCTACATCAGATTGCTCAAGCCAATCTTGGGACATATGTAAACAAGGTGGAGATGGTGCACCCTATGAAGGGCCCTAATTGTTTCATCCTTGACTAGGTATTCCAATTACTGTCATCCAGTGCTCACGATGGATAGCACATTCCTCTCCCGCTGCTACAAGGGCATGGTTTTGATGGCGATGGCCATCAACGCAAATGACCAACTACTCCCAATGGTATATGCTATTGTGGAGAACGAGAACACCGATAGCTAGTTGTGGTTTCTGGCCATTATGAAGCAAGCAGTAGTCCAACAGTAGCCCAACATCTGCCTTATCACGGACCGCAACACTGGGCTATTGTCGACGCTGACTACCATGCAGCAAGGGGCTCAACCACCCTACCAGTGGAACGACGTTAGGTCCTGCTGGTGCATGAGGCATCTAGCAGAAAACTTTCTGTTGGATCGAGATCGGCAACAGAGGGGGCGTGAATGGTGCCCTTTTTGAAAATACACCCCCAAAAAGTACTTACATGCGAGTCTCCTCTCCTATGGCTACAAGAAGCTATGAAGAGGAGGACTTAAGCTCTCTGGAACCTCAAGAAATCATAAAAGAGAATGGAGAAGGACACCCAAGAGATAAACCGAGAAATCAGCACAAAAAGCAGAGGGGCCGGTCTGACCTCAATGTGCTGGGCGGTCAAACCGCAGTAGCCAGGCCGGTCTGACCAGTCATTTGCCGCCGGTTAGACCGCCGGCTATATACTGGTCTGACCGCCCCAATAGATCCGGTCTGACCGGCCTTCGAAGTTCAGACAGGGGTAGAGAGCAGTAAGCGCACGACGGAAGCTCTGAAATTACTGAAACTTGCAGATTTAGAGAAAATAGCGAAAACCTTCTCTTCCCTTCAGATAAAAAGAACAAGAACACAAACTAAATACTATTTGGCACACTGGAAATCAAAGATTTCACCAGGAGGATAGGAAATCAAGAAATGGGCACAAAACCTGAAACTTTTCAGAGAGAGGTCAAATTTCAAAATACTCAACCATCTTGAGTCCTTTGCACATGAAATTTTGGAGTCAACACAGCAATGAACTCAGGACCTAACTTCCCAAATCTCAGGTCATCTTTTCAAGGGAAATCAGAAGAACCAAAGGTCCCCTAACATGAAACCCTAGAAATGTATAAGCAGGGGAAGAAGTGACGAAGAAATCTGATTTCACATGAGAAGCTAAATCTTCAAAAAGCTCTAGAAAATGGAATGGTCATAAGACCATGAATCTTTTCTATCTCAGAGCTTTCAAGAAACAATTGCACAAATATTCTAAATCACCTCAACCTCATGTCACGAGAGAAGAAACAGAGAAGGAGGCAGAAACTGAAATTCATCACGAACGAAACCAAAAGATGAAAACAGCCAACAAAATCATCCTTGTATTGATATAGAGGAAGAGAGATACAATATTACAAAAGGATTACAATCTCTACGTCCCCATACGTGCTTGGAATTGAGAGCACAAGCTACATGATACTCCGGGAAGAGAGTTCACGCAGGGGACAAGAGCACAACAGAACCCTGCTCTCTCCTACCAACTCTCAACAGCTAAAGCAAAAGAGATACAAAGCAAAACCAACCCCCAAAACTTGAAGACCATGCAGGAGACACTCCTCCTTTTATAGCCTCCCATTAATGGGTTTGATTTTCTCTTTACCCACTAAGCCTCCAACAACTCTTGTGCTTTATCCAAATCCACTTCCTTTAGTGCAGCTTTGCGTATTTCCCAAAACGCCCCTCCTGCACCTTCCGGGAAGCTTCCTCATTCCTTGTCTTCCAAGTCTCGTAGCTACCTCGAGCCCTCGCCGTCTTCGGCACACCTTGACCGTTCTGACCTCGGCACCACCTGTGCCTAGTCCGGTCCTCCGTGCCTCACCACGACTCCACCTCGACATCACAGACAAGAAATACATTACATAGCACCGCTCGAAACAGGTAAGCCTCATTAGCATCAACAAATCGTATTCAAGCATGAAATTGCCCAAACGACCAATCGAGAAGAAGAATATGCCTCAAGTCCAACTAACCAAACTCGACTAAGCCAAATGCCATCATGGCACGAAACGCACAAACCAAACTCAATCTTTTTAGAATACACGGATGGTACGAGGTACAAGATTATGACGACCAATATGTCAGAGGTGTACAACAGTGAGTGCTCTCTCCTGATCATCACAATCGTGGGTGAGACTTGGAACCGCACTGTCGGGTACTTTGTTAACAAGATCATGAATGTGAAGAAGCACCTGGATGAAGGGAGGCAAATCTCAAAAGTCATGCAGACTTATGTGGAACTGAAAATGGAGAAGGCTCATTCGCACATTGGTTAGACCATAAACGATCTCAGGAAGAAGTTCAAGGTTTGTTTGAGGGAAAAATACGTCATGGGCCATACAAGAGGCGATCGCAAGCATGCATGCACCATCGGCGTCGTCACGACCTGCAGGTGCAACAAGCCGATGCTCCTTCACAAGTCTTGCTTTGCATGCTGGCAGTCCTCTACGCAATACATTTCAGAGTACTACGACATCCACCATTTATGCAGGACTTGGAGTGTTGAGTTCAACTCCTATGGGTGGACATGCATTACATGGACCTTTGGCCGGGGAAAGTGAAGTGGGTGTCGAATGACATACTGAAGCAGCTCCAGCACGGTAGACGTCAATCTCACCGTATCCTTAATGACATGGATGGCAGTTAACGTGGCCAGCAGTGAAGGCCACACAAGTACAGGCTATGCAAGACAGCGAGCCACTCCATGAGGAACTGCCCAAATAAGCCCACTTAGTTGGCCGCCCTATAGACCTATCGATTCATACCACCTGTGTACTTGTTCATTCTCTATAACGCCGGCATTTCCTACAATGTTAGCATGTTCTTTTCCATAACTTATAAAACAAAATTTGTAAGGACACTGATAGTACAGACACTCAAACATCTTTTTATGTCTTTTAGGGAATTGCGCTACACGAATAAAAGTATGGCAGATAGGATAGGAAGCTCAAGGTGTGGTAGGAGATGGTAGGCACGGACTAGGTCTCGAGGCCGTGACCCTTACCTCGAAAGCATGAGTATCTACGGTCCCTTAGACCTTGCCCCTAAGCTCTGATCTACTGCTCGAAACTAGGGAATCGTACACCCTTATAAATCCTCTCCGCAACTACCCCCACATCCCGGAGTGTTAGCCACAATGCAAGCACACCCTCAATGTGGTGGTGTACATTTCCAATGACCATGTGCACACAGGATGTTAATTCTTTCATTGCCTTCTATTCACGGTAAGTGATTCATTAACTAGGTATACTTGTACACATGGAACGCTTGTAGTAACCTTGTCTTGCTTGCAGACAGCGAATTAAAAGTTCTCTAAGTGGGTGGATCTATCATATCCATACCTACCTAGGTTTACATTCAAAAACTGCACATCCATATAGAAGAGTTGCACGAGGTGCTCCAGATCGAGAGGGCCAACAACGACGAGCTCCGCAGGCAGAGGGTCAGGGAGAGCAACAACAAGGAGGTCGTGCACCATGGCAATAACTACCACCCGTATTGTTACTACGCCAACCCAAGCTACAATTGCGCCTGTTACTGCCATGACAATCAGCCATATCCACGTCGGCCGGATGATCGACACGCCATGTGGGTGCTGTACGTTCCACATTTTCCCCCTAGGTGCTCTGTAAGGCTACACATGGTCATGCATTTGAATAACTCCATTCATCCATGAGACTTACAAGATGGAGCAGTTTTTATATTATTTCATTTAATATTATTTTACGTATAGTTCAGAATTATTTGTAGGAGCGAGCTAAGGAGTTGAGATAGAGCAAAATTCATATCAACGAGCATAATTGAAGCAATTTTTAATTGGGTCAGTGATTTTTTGTCATCCCTATTTTATTTGCACAGCATACGAACCAATCACACCTGCTAAGCCGAGGGTGCTCGGTAGGCTCCTGCTAAGCAGGGGTGGCTCGGCAGCGCTTGCTACTGTTGCGATGTGTCGTTTCCCTACTGCGCTAGCTTGTCCGGCTACGTGCCTAGCCTCCTAGCAAGCTAGGATAGCGTGGCAGGTGACACATGTCACTTGTCGTGCCTTACAAGCTAGGGAAGGGGGTCATTTTGCAAAACAAAAGTGCTAAGGGGCCAAAATTGAAAAAAGTTAGTACAGGGTCATATGTGTGAACAGTCCAAAAGTGGAAACCACCGCCACCGAGGCGACGAACAGGGGAATGTCTCAAGTGTCGTCGATCACGATAGCCTATCATGTGTACGTACCGTGGCTACACTTCACTGCAGAATAATTGTGTACCCTACTTCACGGTTGTACGTAACGCGGTTTATCTAGCCGGGTCCCGCACTCTCCCAATCTGAACTGTTCACAAAATAGCACTGTAGTGATTTTTTAAAAAAATTGGTACTCAGACATCTATTTTTGCAAATCTAGCCCCTTACTTGAACTCAGTAACCGCGGCAAGCAACACGTTTCTCCTGCTGCACTATAGCAGCTTAGCAACACCTACCGAGCAACCGTAGCTCGGCAAGAGGGGCATGATTAGCACTTATTAATCATTATATTGCATGATTGGCGCTACTGCTGAGCATAAGAAGAAGGTTAGATTTGTAAAAACGAACTTTCAAAAGTTAATTTTTTTTAAAAAAAAAGCTACAAGCCATTTGTACGAACAGTTCTCCCAAGCTGGGGGTGCTGCGTGCAGCGCGGTGGTCCAAACAACTCGGTTGGCCTCGGCAGGTAGCGCTGCATCAAGGCGAGAGACCGCAAGCTACGGTACGTGCAGATGGCCAGAGCCTTGCTCTGATGGCTAGAACGTGGGCGCTGGCCAACTTGGACTTGATCGATCCACGGAGTGGTCGCTGTAGTATGGCTGTAAAAGGCCACGATCTGGGCTGATGAGAGCTACAACACGACCGGGCCGCCGGCCGCCGGAGAAGGCCATAGGGCCTATGCTCGTGCCCGTCCACCCGAACAATGTAACCCCGACGACGTGTTTGTGTACTTCTACCTAGGCGGAGGAGTTAAAGCCATATTTGGTACGGTTTTACATCGTATTTATAAAAATAGATGTATGTACACTATATTGATAAAAATATCATTCCTGCCGCGTGGTAGACAGGCAGCAACGTTCGGTGGCAGGTGATTAAGCCAGCTAATTAACCGTTTTAATTACCTACCCTATTTTTTGCATTTAATGTTTGTTTGAATTTTTAAATATACCAAATGACCTCAAACAATTACGAAACTTTATGTACAGCCTTCTGATACAACATACTTGATATTTTAAGTTTTGGATAATTTTATCCAATGTCAATGTTTCTCAAAAATTCATAAACTTTTGATTTTTGTAAGTATTTTTATATATAGCAAACAAGCTCTAAAAATTACAAAATTTTATGTGAATCCTCTTGATATAGTTGTAGTTGTTGTGTAATTTTTGTGGAAATTCATGTGGTTTAAATTTACCACATTTATTCAAATTAATTTAATCATAAATTAAATTCACCAGCCATAAATTAACCGTAAATTCATGAATTAACATAGCAAATTTGAATCACATAAAATTCCAAAAAATTACACAATAACTATGAGTGTGCCGAGAGGTTTCACATAAAATTTTGTAATTTTTGGAGCTCATTTGCTATATATAAAAGCTTGTATCAATATCAAAATTGTATGAATTTTTGAGCAACATTCACAATAAATAAAATTACTAAAAATTATACTATAAAGTACATTATGTCGGGAGGCTGTACATAAATTTTTGTAATTTTTGGATTTCATTTGTTATATTTAATAATTAAATAAAAACTAAACAAAAAAATAAGGTAGGTAATTAAGCCGGATTAATCACCTACCGCCCCCTCACTGGACGACAGGTCACCCACCTGGCGGTAGGCTGCCTGCCGTCTACTGGTAGGGCGGTAGGCGCCTACCGTTGACGGCCTTACCACCTGTCGTCTCGCGAGCGCTGCCGCCGCTCGCTAGACAGCAGAAGTAACATTTTTGTAAATATGTTCAGTATATAGTTAATTTTCTAAATACGATGCGAGACAGTATCAAATCTAGCTTTGACTGCAGGGGAAGTACCATATTAGATCGGCGTCGACGTACAATCTATTGTCGAGCACCTCCTAGACATTGGCATCATAATTGCATAGGAATAGCTTGGGTGGACCCCATACATGGCTGGCTGCACAGTGAACTTTTTTATTTACCTGATAATTTACATCTGACTAAAAAAATGGTGTAATCGGGTAGCGTTGCGATCGAGAATCAGCAAAGAGAAGCATTGTTCAGCTGATCTCAGTTGAAAAATTGGCTGATCAATCATATCGAATTAGCATTTCAAATGATGTTTCCGATGTCAAATATAGAGACGCTGGCATTTGGCGTCACGGATATAAGACAAAATGTGGACGTACATTGTCAAGGACTGTAGGACAATCAAACATGTATATCCATTTTGGAAGAAGGAACAAAGGGTCATCTCCGTCTAGCTTTCTCCGTATATTCTTGCGTGGCCGTCGATGAGTCCAAACCACAATGTTCACCACATTGGCCGATAAAATGCCCCCTGGTCCTTTCTACTTAATCCACAAAACCTCTAGTGCTGCCAATCTGCCATGGCTTCCTCTCTGCTCCTGTGCGTCCTGTTATGCAGCTACTATTCCATTGCTCTTGGAGGCAATGAGCACAACTTTGTAGTGGTGCCAACTAGCCCGTTTGAGCCACAAGCAGTATGCTCTACATCAAGAGGAGGTATAGGAACTAAACCTGCAACAACTCACAATTTTAATCTTCAGGCTGTAAACCTAACCTTTTCATGCTAATTTTCAGTTACTTCAGAGCCAAACCGCGCGTCTGTGCCACTGGCGAGCCGGCACGGACCGTGCGTGCCCTCGGCGGCCAACGACAAGCCATCTCTCGCCGAGAGGCTCCGCAGAGACCGCGCCCGCGCGAACTACATCATCAGCAAGGCCTCGGGGCGCGTGACGACCACGTTATCCGAAGGAGGCGTGAGCATCCCGACGTACCTTGGGGACTTCGTCGACTCGCTGGAGTACGTCGTCACGTTGGGCATCGGCACGCCCGCTGTCCAGCAGACCGTCCTGATCGACACCGGCAGCGACTTGTCGTGGGTGCAGTGCCAGCCGTGCAACGCCAGCGAGTGCTACCCCCAGAAGGACCCCTTGTTCGATCCGAGCAAGTCGTCCACGTACGCTCCGATACCATGCGACACTGACGCGTGCAGGAACCTTGGGGACGACTACAGCCACGGCTGCACGAACGGCTCCGGTTCCTCCCTGTGCGAGTATGGAATCCAGTACGGGGGCGGCTCAACCACGACGGGGGTGTACAGCACGGAGACGCTAACGCTCAAGCCCGGTGTTTCCATCAAGAACTTCAGCTTCGGTTGCGGCAATGACCAGCACGGCCCGTACGATAAGTTCGACGGTCTCCTAGGGCTCGGCGGTGCACCGGAGTCGCTCGTGTCGCAGACGTCATCGCTCTACGGCGGCGCCTTCTCTTATTGCCTCCCGCCAGTGAACGGCAGCGTTGGGTTCCTTGCCCTCGGCGCGCCGGGCAACAACACAGCGGGCTTCGTGTTCACGCCGATGCGTCGCTTGTCGGAGGTGGCCACGTTTTACGTTGTGACGCTCACCGGCATTGCCGTCGGTGGAAAACCACTCGACATACCGCCGTCAGTACTCTCCAACGGCATGATCATAGATTCGGGCACGGTCATCACGGGGCTGCCACAGACGGCCTACACGGCGCTGCGATCAGCTTTCCGAAGTGCCATGTCTGAGTACCCGCTCTTGCCACCGTCCGACGACGAGCTTGACACATGCTACAACTTTACCGGCTACAGAAATGTCACGGTGCCGAAGGTCGCCCTGACGTTCAGCGGTGGCACGACCATCGACCTCGACGTGCCCTCTGGTGTTCTGGTGGAAGGCTGCCTCGCTTTCGAAGGAGCGGGGAGGGACAACGTCATCGGAATCATTGGCAATGTGAATCAGCGCACGTTCGAGGTGTTGTACGATTCTGGCCGGGGAAACGTCGGATTCAGGCCTGGTGCCTGCTGAGTAAAGCCCGGGGAAACGTTGGATTCTTGCAGACCTGGTGCCTGCAAGAGCAGAGATTACGTGCGGCAATCTATTGTTGGGGAAAGCTGTTCTCCTCCGTCATAAAAATGTCGCAGTTGAAATAATGAAAGCTTGTCATTTCTATTTTATCTGTGTAGCTCAAAAGATACACTCATACACATCGTTTCCTTCTTATACAGTGAAACTATAAAATTCAAAAAGATAAAGAGAAATATTGTTAGACCATTTTGGATGTCGTAAATAAAGAGATGATGAATAATTGACATTTGGTAAATAAAGAGATGATGAATAATTGACATTTAGTTTGTTTTGAATTTTGCGTTTGTGAAAGAATTAGTCGTTTGCAGTCGAAGACTTTGCCTTCGAGTGGTTTTGCTCAGTTACGAGTGATTTCACATTGCACTCGAGTGTTTGTGCTCTGCTTCGAGTGCTCTCAGTCGGCTCCAACTGATTGTGGTCTTTCCCGAGTACCATACTACAATCACGACTTTGACTGGATCAGATTACGACCACGGCATGGCCAAATGATTATAGACTTTAGACTTCGACCATGGCATGCTTCGACCACAGCACTTCGAACACGACTATGACTACGGCTGGCTTCAATCACGGCAGCTTTCGACCACGTCTGCCTTATAGCCACGGTAGCTTTCGACCACGTCTGGCTTACGACCACGGTAGTTTTCGATCATGTCTGGCTTATGACCACAGCAGCTTTTGACCACGTTTGGCTTCGACCACAGCAGTACGATTTCGACCTTACGACCACGGCAGGTAATCGACCACGCTTGGCTTACGACCACGGCAGCTTTCGACCACGTCTGGCTTACGAGCATGGTAGCGTTCGACCACGTCTAGTTTCAACCACGGCAGTACGACTTCAACCTTACGATCACGGTAGGTAATCGTGTTAGATGGTACTGATTTTGCTTTTTGGAAATGTTGTATGCAAGCTTACATTGAGGCTCAAGGTAGTGATGTTTGGAATAAAGTTTCTACAACATATGAGATTCCTGCTACTGTTACTAATTTTAATAAAGCATACGTTGATTTAAATGCTCAAGCTCGTAACTTGCTATTTCAAGAGATTTCTTGCAAAGAGTTTGATCGTGTAGCTCATATTAATTCTACCCACTTAATTTGGAAAACCTTTTGCGATTATCATGAAGGAACCACTAAAATCAAGAAAGTGCGCAAAAATCTTTATCAAAAAGAATATTCTGATTTTGCTATGAAGCCTGGTGAATCCATTGATGATTTTCGCCCTTGGTTGTTTGGAGGTGGTGGTGCTGAAGGACGAACATTTGACGGTTGCGAAAAGCACGGTTTCTACAAACTACCGCTTGCTGATTTTTGATCTATCCATTTGCACTTACTGCTCTCCACGACCGCCTTAGTGCTATCCTCCACTCGGATTGCTTTGCCTATCAAGGTCAAAAATTCAAGGATGTCGTGAGCAAAAACAGACCACTTCATCTCTTCATTAAGGCACTTCCGGAAGAGAGCAACCTTCCTCTTCTCATTCGGTATCTCAGCAGCAGCATACCGAGCAAGGTAGTTGAATCAATAGAGAACTCCATTAGGGGCAGGTTCTCTTGTCGAAGGTCATAGAATTCCCGCTTTTTAATCTCCATGAGACCCATCGTGACATGAGTATTATGGAAGGCCTCCTTGAAGGCGGCCCAAGTGATGATATGGACTTCGGGAAACATGTCTTGAAAATTTTCCCACCAAGCGGATGTAGCACCTTGAAACTAGTAAGATGCATAAAGCACATTCTCCTCATCGTTACACTAGGCAATGTTCAGCTTGCTCTCGGTGGAGCAAAGCTAATCATTGGCATCTAGTAGATCTTTGGCCGATGCGAAGTTAGATGGCCGAGTTCGCATAAACTCGCCCAATTTTGACTAGGGTTGAGCAGCAATTGTGCCTCCTACAACCACAGAGCCAAGGGTGGCGATGTTCTAGACCAATTGTTGCAGCAAAAATGTAGTAGTTTGGCGTCCTTGCTCGTTCATAGCGAGCACTTACACCATCATGGGCGGCTAGGGTAGCACCTCTTCTTCCACCTGCTGATTTTCAACGTGCGGTGCAGTTTGAGTAGCACTGGCACTATAACATGAACACACCTTTGGCAATGTATATATGTATTGCCAAAAGCCTAAATAACTATACCAACGCGTTTAGCATGAGTTGCCATTAATGCCGTTGCGAGGATCTATCGCTACACATACATACGCATTGGTAAAGGGCTGATAAAAACATTGCAAGGCTTATAGCAATGCCACTATGCGTTGGTACTTCCATTGATAGAATCACTTTTCACTGTTCTTTTACAATGCGAACTAGTATAGTGTCCGTGCTAACGCCACGGTGGCATTTTAAGGATGCACATGAAATCAACCAAATGAATTTTTGAATGGCCATACATGTTTTGTTCCCTGCTTTCAAAGCCAATTTTTGAATGGCCATACATATTTTGTTTGGATAATTGGGTTGCTGCTGGCAACAAAGTCCATCCATGAATGAAAGCCAAACATATACATCAGATTATTTTGGTCAATCACTATAAATAATTGAAGACATCCAAATGGCACATAATATAGCCACTGCATATAGTATATAAGTTAACTGCAGATATCAGTGCTTGGGAATTAATAAATTCATCCTGCAAGGCTGTAACATATGCACATAATACATGCAGAATAATACATGTTGGCCAAAATTCTTTGAACATTTAGAGCACTAAAAAAATAACCAGAATCGACAATTTCATATGTAGAGATGCTATTAAAATTATTCCTCCATACATAATACAAGTGACCAAAGCATTGAAGCGACATGTACATCACAAAAAAATTGCAACAACACAGACCGCTTGGCTGCAATGCTGCGCATCATCCATGTTAAATATCATGCCGGCAATGAAACCACAGTGATACCGAGAGTAGGAAATACTGAGAGTAGGCATTCCATGCGGCCAGTTGAAGTAATAAGTTACAAAATAGCTTCTCATTTTGAATAAAAAAGAAGAAATGGCTTCTCTTTTTTTAAAAGAAAAAAAGCTGACTTAATGGAAAACTTCCAGAAATTTAAGAAATCTATCTGAAAATGACCTGTACAATCCCAGCTCTGCAGATATCGTGTAATCACCACCAGATTAGTAAGGCAGCCAGATATACCATCAACTCCTGTTTGAACAAAAGAATCAGCAAAACTAAACAGAATATCTTCTGATGGGAAATAACGGACATTCTCAAAAAGATCACTAAACAGATGATACATCACGGGTGCAGTGATGGATAAGAAACATAAGATCTTAGCATGGTACAACAGAATAACTCTCTTCTACATACTGCAGGGGCACATTGCACTCTGGTCGTAGTAAGAAATAATTACCTGTCTAGCGGTAATCCACCGCACCAGCACCCAATGTGAATGGAAAGGTTAGAGAACCTGTCAAGCAAACAATCGCAAATAATGTCAAACCTTTGACCGGAAACTTCCTAAGACTCTCACACAGAACTTGAACTACTCCAGCTAAAGGGAGCATCCCTGTCTTCACCTAGTCAACTCAAGAACAAGTAATAAACATTGCATATTTACACTTGCTCAAATGAAATTAATGTACAGTAAAATGTATGAAATCAATGTACAGTAACATGTATTGCATCACTCCTAACCGCAGATTTTCATATGACAGCAAGATTTCTTGTAGATAAACATAATTGTGTCAACCAAAAGTTAATTACTTCATAGTTTCACACACACACAAACAGAAAAAAATCTTGCAAACATAGTTCATAGGAATGCAACAACCAAAAAAACAAAATCCAATCTGCCATCTACAACTATATAATTATATAAACAGATAGTAAACTGTCAATGATATCACTTATCAATGACAAATGAGAATACATGGAAACAATCCAATGTCATGGAGAATTTAACCGTGAACACCTATTTTGTCGTAGAACTAAATAGTCAAACCGCAATCTTCGACAATACAATGGCTGTAAGAATAAATGCGTTTAGCCAAGTCATAAGGCGTCGTAAATCCCCATCCGCATAAATCAAACCTAAACTAATAGGTTAATATCTATGTTGCAGTCCTGACGCTGAACTCAGGAAGGATGAATCTGGTCGGTTCTTTCCTTCAGGACGAAAACTACCCAAAACGGGTACAACACAGCTCATCCAGCCCTTACAATTTCTCAGAAGTCTACATTTTAGTATTTGAACCCAAACCTTTTATGTAAAAATGATTAGGACGCTCAAACCTTGCATATATTGTCTAATGATCAAGTCCTGCTCCAGCAAAAGTGTAATGACATGGAAACGCTATTTGGCGGAAAGTTTTGCATCGATTCCAAGCCGGAAAGCAGCTGTAACTTGTTAAAACTGAAATTTTGCTTCTCGGATATGATGCGTTTATCAAATTGGCCAACAACTTTTCTAATCAACAGAATGGTTATTTCTAACTCGAGCATTCAAGGAGCTTAAAAAGTTCCATGGATCCAAACCTACAACATCTTGGGATGGAAGTTGGGCACGCCAACCTGCGAGACGGCCGCTGCGCCAAAGAAGTTCCCAAGAAGCGCAGCGTCCGTCCCTGACAGCCCCCAGAGCAACCCGGCCGCGAAACACGCGAGGAAGCTGTCCCCGGCGCCGGTGGGGTCCACCTGGACGGCGGAGAATGGCGCCACGCGCGCCTCCCCACTGTCCCAGTACAGCCGACACCCGTCCCTCCCCTCCATCACGATCACGCAGCACCGCTGCCTCGCCATCTCCACCCCCACATACGGCGCCTCCTCCGACGACGCCTTGAGGAACACCACCCGCGGGAGAAGCCGAGCGTACGGCGTCCCCTCCAGCGCCACGTGGCGGACGTTCCCCTCGCCGTCGAAGGCCCGGATCAGCGCCTGCGCGTCCACGAGCACCTTGGGGCAGAGCCGGATCATCCGCTCGAGCGTCTCCGGCAGGACCTCCCCGGCGACGCCGACGGCGAGGCCGTAGGCGAAGCGGCCTTGGGGAAGGTCGGCGGGGTAGATCGGGTCGCAGGCGTGGACGCGCCTGAGCTGTCGGTCGGGCACGTGTACGCCCGAGGGTTTCGTGGGGGGAAGCGAGCGAGGAGAGGACACACGCACCTCGCAGCCGAGCGACGTGCCGATGAGCCGCTTGGCGTAGCCGATGACGTCCTGGCGCCGCTGCTCCACCTCCTCGGTGGGGTGCACGCGCAGCACCACCTCGCGCGCCGCCTCCTCCGCCGCCCGCATCGCCTCGGGCCGGATCAACGCAGGCCTCGGGAGCGGAGATCGGGGAGGATGGGGGGAGCGGAGGTGCGGGGAGCGGTGGGAGCGGAGACGCAAGAAAGCCAAGGGAGCGGAGGCGCGGGGGAGGCGGAGATGGGGGAGGATGGGGGGTGGCACGGTGGAGGATGGGGGGAGGCGCGGGGGAGGATGGGGGAGGCGGAGGGAGGGAGTGAGGAGGCATGGTGAGGCGAGAGGAGGGAAAGGCGGCGGCGCCTAGGGCGAGAGCAGGAGGGAGAAGGGGAACGCGGATGGGCGGGAGCGTGAGGGCGATTGCGCAAACAAGCGAGCGTTAGGGACGCGGGAGGGGTACAGCAGATCCATTGAAGGATGACCGTCGGATATGGTTGAGTAAGGACAGAGAATAGAGAAGAGTTAATCTGGTGTGGACGTTTTAAGGATGGTGTAATTCTGGGTGCATATTGTGGTGTGGACGTAGTTAAGGTCATGACTGTGGAGCAGGTAATTGTTGGGTGGATGTAGGATAATTTTAACTGGTGGATTAATAGTGTAGATACGCTTTGCAATAGGGAATCCTTTTTTTATATCAATGTACAGAATTGAAACTGCTCAAATATAAAAAATTAAGGTGCAAAATTATCATTCATCCGAAAAATAGAAAAACTGATATATTGCATCAACAAAATATTTGTTACATTACAATGGTAGTATCGTCAAAATATTCTATTACATGACAATGGTAGTATCATCGAACAAAGCATCACTTTCTAAAGAAACAAACATTGAATATAATAAAAGCCTTAAACATTTATAGGTGTGCCGACATGCCATTCTCCATCAACCACCAGGCATCAGCATATCGTCCAAATCATCAGCTATTTATCTTCTCAACCTACATAGGAAATTAGAGCAACTTTAGGCTTTATGGCACACATATAAAAGAACATGTTTTCTAAAATTAAAGACCAAAAATAGGAGCACTGTACACATGTTACATTAAAAAAATCACACATAAGAACACTCACCCAATTTGGCCCTGTACTCTGCGAATCACCATCAACTCCCTTTTCATCTCCAGTATTGCCTGTAAACGTAAATAGAGGATTAGGTTACAAGCTCTGCACCTCCCTTCTGGAGAAATTGTAAATCTCTGCCTCAATGGACACACCATCAACTTCCTCTTCATCTCCAGTATACCCTATAAATGTAAATAGTGGATTAGGTTATAAGCTCAGCACCTCCCCCATGGGAAAAATTTAACCAGCTGTGCAATCTTGCTTAAACCCGCTCCGCAACACAAACAAGATTGCTGTCACATGGCTTAAACTTACTAGGGGAACAACTCCTACAGCCCCAAATAGCCTTTTCCTCTGATTTCTCCTGTTGGAAAGTCTTACGACCTCCCAGGACCTTCCACGACCGGTTAGAGTCATTTACGACCGGTGAGGATTAAGTACGGTCGGTTCCAAGAGCTTACGACCAGTTCCGACCGCCTCAATCTCTTCTGATCGCTTTTTCAACGTGGTCGTAAAATTACTGTAGCAATTTACGACCACTCTGCAATACCGCTGCCGCTGCCTTCCTTCAGCCGCTCGTAGTACCGTGATCGTAAACTTTTACGATCACGCAGTGATGCTGGCGATCACTGTTCACCGTGGTCGAACACCCGTACGACCACATTCACTTCCTTCAACGTAGTCGAAGTCCTTACGACCACCTTCACCGTAGTCGCAGCCTTCTCTGCTGACGTCTTCTACAGCGTTGTCGTGGTCGAACGCCTTTCGACCACCCTTGTCGTAACTACGTTATAGTCGTAACAACACAGTTCCTCTGAAGTGATCGTAGCACCTCTCGATTACGCCTGCGGGAACTTTGCCGTGGTCGTAACTCCTCTCGATCACGCTTGCGGTGATCGTGAGTCCTTCCGACCACGTCTTGCACAATCACACGACAACTCAATGCTTTGTGTCTTTTCCCTCTTTTTGTATTTTCTCAATTGCTTGGTACTCCGAATACATGACTCTAAGCCTCTTTTTATACCCGGTTCTACGACTATAATACGGGTTCGACTACGTTTCCAACCCGGACTCCGACTACGTTTCAGATACGACTTCTACTCTACGACTTTGAATTGCGGCTGCAATTCGACTTCGATTACGCCCAAATTTTGCACATGTCTCTAAAACAAGATTATTTACAACATTCTCTCCCTAATCTTGTTTTTCGACTTCGATCATGCCAATTTTCTTCCTCATCTCTGAAAACTTTATCCGTCCCAGCGACTTTGTCAATATGTCTGCTTTCTGTTCTTCGGTTCTGATGTAGTCGATTCCAATCTTCCCTTCTTCGACACAATCTCTGATATAATGATATCTTGTGTCTATGTGTTTGATTCTATCATGTAGAACCGGATTCTTGCTCAGCGAAATAGCCGATTTGTTATCAACCCTGAGTGTTACTTTCTGAATTGCTTCATCTGACAATTCATTCAACAGTCGAGCGAGCCAGACTCCATGGCAAGATGCTGCGCTCGCTGCGATGTACTCAGCTTCACAAGAAGATAATGCAACCACCTTTTGCTTCTGAGATTGCCAACTGATCGGACTCTCCCCAAGCACAAACATTATGCCTGTCGTGCTCTTTCGATCATCGATGTCTCCCGCCATGTCGCTATCACTGTAGCCCATCAGCTGCAACGCTTCTCCACCTCCTCTCTTGTACAGAATCCCGAGATTCAGAGTACCTTTGATGTATCTCAGGATGTGCTTCACGGCATTCATATGCTCCTGAGTCGGTTTCTCCATGAAACGGCTTACGTACCCGACCGAAAACGAGATGTCTGGTCGGGTGTGGACCAGATACCGTAGACTTCCAACAATGTTCCTATAAGTCATGGTATCAATTGGTGATCCTGGGCCTGTCTTGCTCAATCTCAGATGATTCTCCATTGGGGTTTGACATGGATTGCACTCTTCCATACCAGATTTCTCCAAGATCTTTCGAGCATATCCCGATTGGCAAAGTGTTATGCCGTTGTCGGTTTGATTGACTTCAATGCCGAGATAATAACACAGGAGTCCCAAGTCAGTCATTTTGAACAGCCTCTTCATCTCTTCTTTAAACCTCATAATCTCCTTTGAACTCGATCCAGTAATGATCAAGTCGTCTACATAGACGCCTACGATCAGTCTGTTCTTCGCATCTCCCCTCGAGTATACATCATGTTCAGAGTTGCTTCTTCTGAACCCGAGTGCTGTTAGACTTTTGTCAAGCTTCAAATTCCATGCTCGTGGTGCTTGCTTAAGTCCGTAGAGAGCTTTGTTCAGCTTTAAGACTTTCTCGGCTTGCTCCTTGGATTGAAAACCCGGCGGTTGAGAAACATAAACTTCCTCCTCAATGTCTCCGTTCAAAAACGCCGTTTTCACATCCATGTGATGAATTTGCCATCCACCATTAGCTGCCAACGCAAGAAGTAGTCGTATGGTCTCCATACGAGCTACTGGGGCAAAAACTTCTTCGTAGTCGATGCCTTGTTTTTGAACATACCCTTTTGCCACAAGTCGTGCTTTGTGTTTTACGACTTTTCCCTGGGAATCCTTTTTTACCTTGAAGACCCACTTTAAACCGATCGCTCGATGACCCTTCGCAAATCGGTGAGTTCCCAAGTGTTGTTGTCTTCAATCGATTTCAGCTCTTCCTGCAAAGCAGCTCTCCAATATTCATCTTCCTTTGCTTCTTCATAGCTTTCGGGTTCTTCGGCTGTTGTGTACAGTAACAGCTCATTCATCTGCACCTGCTCAGTTTGAGCATAAATTTCACTTATGCTGCTCATCTTCGGCACCCTATCGTTTGAATCTTCCTCGTCAGATTCTTCTGCTTCAAATGGAGTCCCCTCCTCATCCGCACCAATCGGATTTGGGCTTTGAGGTGTA
This sequence comes from Dendrocalamus latiflorus, assembly GCA_017311315.1. NCBI lineage: Eukaryota > Viridiplantae > Streptophyta > Magnoliopsida > Poales > Poaceae > Dendrocalamus > Dendrocalamus latiflorus. Next base: position 9,610,753 of record CM029632.1, on the reverse strand, counting down.
GTCGTAGCTTCTTCTGTATTGCCGGCATCGACTTCTTCGACATCGAAAGTTATCTATTTTGACTTATCTTTCTCAATGTTGTGGTGTTCTTCCCACTCCCAATGCTTGTCTTCTTGAAAAACTACATCTCTACTCACATGTAGCTTGTTTTCGACTGGATCATAGCACCTATATGCCTTGGTACCTGATTCCGAGCCGAGGTAGATCATCTTTTTGCTCCGATCGTCCAGCTTCCTCAGGTAAGTCGATGATCTCACATGTGCCAAACAACCGAAGACTTTTAAGTGATCGACGTTCGGTTTTCTCCCCGACCACAACTCGTATGGAGTAACTCCATTTAACGACTGTGTGGTCGCACGATTTAGCAAATAGACCGCATGTCTTACGGCTTCTGCCCAAAACCTCCCGGGCAGGTATCGACTCTTCAGAAGACTTCGTGCGGTTTCGACCACGGTTCGGTTTCTTCTTTCTACGACTCCGTTTTGTTGAGGCGAGTACGGAGCCGTGAAGAATCTTGCAATGCCCTTCTCTTCACAAATTGAGTCAAACTCTTTTGCGAGAAACTCTCCTCCTCGATCAGACCTGACCGCTTTTACCCTCTTGTCGACTTTGTTTTCGGCGAGGGCAATAAACTTCTGAAAATTCGACTTTGCCTCATCTTTGCTCTTCTGCATGTACACCCACATGGCTCTAGAGTAGTCGTCTACGACCAACATGAAGTACTAGTTTCCAGCGTCGGTGCGGGGTGTGATCGGTCCGCATAAGTTGACGTGAACCAGCTCGAGTGGTTGTGAAGCTCTAAACTTCGTTTGCTGTAGGAAGCTGCTACGAGTTTGTTTCGCCACCAGACAACCTTCGCAGACTTGCTCTGGGTGGTCGATTTTCGGTAATCCGACCACCATCTCTTTCTCTGCCATTGTTCTGAGACTTTGGAAATTTATATGACCAAATCTCTCATGCCACAACCAGGCGGGATCTTCAATTGTGGTCTTCAAACACTTCTGCTTGCATGTTTCGATCTTGATTTTGTACAAACGGTTCGCGGTCCGTTGTACCTTCATCAGCAGACGTTCGCTGTGGTCGAACACCTTCAGATGATTGCCTTTGAGCTCAATTCGACAACCTTCTTCAGTCAATTGTCCAAGGCTTAAGATATTACTTCGTAGACTCGGTATGTAATATACATCCGAGAGCTTTCTTCGACTTCCATCTTTGCATTGCATGATGACCGAGCCTCTCCCTTCGATCTGAACGGTCGAACTGTCTCCAAACTGAACTTTCCCGAGCACACTCTTGTTCAATTCATGAAACATCGAGTGTATACCCGTCATGTGATTGCTTGCTCCGTTGTCAAGATACCACTCTGCCGTCCGCTCTTGAATCTGCTCTCCTTTCTCCATCAGGCTTGGGAAGACTTGTTCTTCGTTTAACAGAATCATTGTCGGTTCGTCTACAGTGCAGAGAGACAACAGTAGTGTTGGTTCTTTGTGCTCAGTCGTTTGAGCCAAGTTGATCTCTTCTACCTTCTTCTTGCTCCGGCAATTCGCAGCATAGTAACCGTATTTCTTGCAGTTATGGCACTGGATGTGGCTCCGACATTCGGCAGCGTAGTGCCCAAACTTCTCGCACGTGTAGCACTGGACATCAGACTTGTCGGTCTGATGGTCGCCGCTTCCACGACCACGACCACCTCCTCGACCACTTCGTCCACGACTTCTCTGGTCGTAGCCTCGTCCTCGTCCATGAGGCGCACCGCGGCCGGTTGATGTGCCACGACCACGACCACGACCGCCCCTCGATGACGAGTCTCCTCGGTCTTTCGCATCTTCTCTTACGAGCAGCACTTGTTGTCCGTTGTCTTCTTGATAACTCTTTAGGAGCTGCTCGTGTGCTTTGAGCGCTCCAGTTACCTCCTCGATCTTCATCTTCGAGAGGTCCTGTGAGTACATGAGTGTAGTCACAAATGGAAGAAACTTCTCTGGCAGTACTCGCAAGTACTTCTTCACCGCCACTTCATCTTTTAAATCGTCGCCGAGAGATTGATCTCATTTACGACCTCATTGAATCGACCAGACAATTCTTCCACGGTCTGAATCTTCCCCATCTTCATGGCTTCAAACTCACTTCTTAAGGTTTGAAGTCGAACTTCCTTCACTCGATCTACTCCTTCATGCATGGTTCGCAGAGTAGTCCAGACTTCCTTCGCCGTCTCCTTGCCGACTAGCTGCCGCATCATTGAGTCAGGCACAGCTTGATAGATCGCTGTCATCGCCATCTTGTCGAGACGATCATCGAGGACCTTGTCCTTCTCCTTTGGTTCAACCGCACCCCAGACGCCTTGCGCGATCATGTTGACCTTCATCTTCATCGCCCAGACCGGATAGTTGTCCGAACTGAGGATCGGGTACTGCAGCGACACGCTCTGCTTCGTCGTGTCAGCCATGTTTAACCACGGCTCTGATACCAACTGTTGGAAAGTCTTACGACCTCCCAGGACCTTCCACGACCGGTTAGAGTTGTTTACGACCGGTGAGGATTAAGTACGGTCGGTTCCAAGAGCTTACGACCAGTTCCGACCGCCTCAATCTCTTCTGATCGCTTTTTCAACGTGGTCATAAAATTACTGTAGCAATTTACGACCACTCTGCAATACCGCTGCCGCTGCCTTCCTTCAGCCGCTCGTAGTACCGTGATCGTAAACTTTTACGATCACGCAGTGATGCTGGCGATCACTGTTCACCGTGGTCGAACACCCGTACGACCACGTTCACTTCCTTCAACGTAGTCGAAGTCCTTACGACCACCTTCACCGTAGTCGCAGCCTTCTCTGCTGACGTCTTCTACAGCGTTGTCGTGGTCGAACGCCTTTCGACCACCCTTGTCGTAACTACGTTATAGTCGTAACAACACAGTTCCTCTGCCGTGATCGTAGCACCTCTCGATCACGCCTGCGGGAACTTCGCCGTGGTCGTAACTCCTCTCGATCACGCTTGCGGTGATCGTGAGTCCTTCCGACCACGTCTTGCACAATCACACGACAACTCAATGCTTTGTGTCTTTTCCCTCTTTTTGTATTTTCTCAATTGCTTGGTACTCCGAATACATGGCTCTAAGCCTCTTTTTATACCCGGTTCTACGACTATAATACGGGTTCGACTACGTTTACAACCCGGATTCCGACTCCGTTTCAGATACGACTTCTACTCTACGACTTTGAATTGCGGCTGCAATTCGACTTCGATTACGTCCAAATTTTGCACATGACTCTAAAACAAGATTATTTACAACATCTCCATCCAATCAAACTTGCCCCTAAACTCAATAGGAATTCAATTCTCTAATGGATTAGCCATTTTGTGGATCTGATAATGGAAAATGGTGTCTTGATTTGTCAAATTACCCTTCAAAGAAAATACCACTTGATAATATCTCAGTCAGCTTGGTTGTAAAATTAGTCGACTTAAACACACAATTATCACTTAAGAAAATGCACTGTGTTTTGCTTACTTTTGTTTCATAACTTGCACACTGAAGCTGCTAGGTAGCTTATTCAGCTTACTTGCTTCAGAGCTTGTCAGATTCATCCACATACTACCAGCCATCAGAGGGAAGCATCTAATATCTCGCCATTTCTGAATGAGCCTCCCCTTTTTGGTTCACTTGTTTAATGAAGAAAAAGGGACTCAAAAGCATTTAAATACAGATCGAAGGAGGGGAAAATAAAACATTATTATATTTCACAAATAACATGTACATCAGTGAAATAGTAAGTATATTTAGCCACGGACAGAACCTGTTTATTTCCAACGATTACCAGATTTAGTATCACAACTAATATATTTGAACTACATCTTAAAAAATGATTATTTCTAACAATTGTCCAAACTTTGTTATGTTGACAACGCGACGAGATAAGCTTACACACTTGAGGTACCCAATATAAGTTGGATAATTAGTACACAGAGGTGGATGCTTCTGTTTTTGCATCAATTAGTTTTGTTTCAAAAAATTTCCTCTACTACTCATACTTGAGAAGATTTATTAGCGAAAAAAAAATCATCAGTGCTAAAGTGCCAAATGCCATAAACAACCACACATAAGAGGAAGTGTGCAAGTACACGAGAAGCTCCAAAGGCACAAACCAGAAACACCGAAACCATGAACGGAATCCTCAAGAACCTGCAAAAACTATAGCAAGGGAAGAGGGAAGGAAGGTACAAAAACAAATTGGCATCTCCAGATTAGCAAATAAAGACAAACCCCCCCCCCCCCCCCCCCCCCCCCCACAACCCGGATGCAGAGTAGCAATTACCGGAGGAGGCTGCCTCTACCCTAGTGATGGTGGAGGAGGCGATCCGGCGGCCATGGACGGTTTGGTACCGGGGTGTGGCATTGAAACAGATCCATAGCATGGATGAGATGTGGGGAAGGTTGATGGAACTGAGGAGAAGGACCGAGACACTGCCATCCTCCTCTGTTCGTTACCATCCCTAGGCCCAAACTCGACCATGCCACCACGCCAACTGCATGCTGCGGCCATTGGTCCAAATCAAGCCAGAGGAGATTGATCGGGAGCAAAATACACCAAAGTATAGGAAGATGAATTGGAGATACCAAATACGGCCACTGTAGCCGTCGTGTCATTGTCGTCTGGTCGTTCGTACAGCGTCGTGCCACCACCGTTGTAGATTGAGTCCTTCCTCAGTTTTACCAATCGAGATGCGTACAAACTGGAGGACCGAAGCTGCGGACGATAGGGGGCTGCCGTCACTGGACTCAAGGAAAGGGAAACTATTTTCAGGGAAAAGATGTTTATGGAAGTTATAAGGTCGGGTGGCCTATCGGCTGCTTCATTTCTCCTTTTACTAAGAAGTTAGAGAGGTGGGAATGGATAGTTATCATGTGCTGCTAACAAATCACTCCACAACATATTTTATTTCTATTGTAAAGTATACGTTGCAGAAAGGTAGTTCCTGTTGTAGTGCCGTCTGCTGAGAAACAGGCACACCTGAGAATGGATTAGGGTGCAAAGGATTTGATATCTCGCCTCCTAGCTGATGGGAACTAGAGGTTTCACCGCTCATCATAGTTTGACTTAGGAAGCGTGTTACTAGCATCAAGCAGAATTTGTGTCATGGAGACAGGATCAACATGAATGATATTTAATTTAGATGAAAGACAAGAGGGAACAAGCACAAATTAAGTGGGTCAGCAAAGAAGGGCATCACATGCCAAATTGATTCATCTAAAACTAGGATGCAAGAAAGCTTGACAACTAGCATGAAATCTCAACATAAAGGTTAAGTTTTACATGGTCTGCAAGATCCTTACTTAAAACACAAAGTAGCAACATACCAAACACTAGTGGCAAGATACAACCATCATACATCAGCATCTTAGAGCCTTTAAATACCTAAAAGCAGCTCACATAAACTTTCTAAAGTGAGCTTTTTACTATGATCTAGTATAGTAGTGTAGACCTAGGTGTCGTAGTCGATCTGAGCAGTGTCGGGTGCATTGGTGCAGCAGGCTCCTCCTCACATCCCACGTGGAGAGGATGGTGACGCTGCAAGGGTGGCCATCACTCAACGATGGCTTCTGATAACTGACATGTGGGGACATCAGGTAGGTGGCTGGATAATGTAGGTGGGTTGTGGCAACTCTTCAGCGAGCGCAAGTACGGCATCCTCCCCGTATAATAGCTCCTGTGTGAAAAGGTCTTGACCCACTAATGGGGTAATATGGTCCTCAAGTGTGGCAATCCTCCAACATTCTTCCATAAGCTCACGAGTCAGGCAATGGAGATATCCATCAAGTGACCTCACCAAGCCCGCGAGATGAAGCAGAGGGGTATTGAATCCTTTGGAAGGCACCTAGTAGACAGTGTCCTCATTTTTTCCCGCTCAGGAGGGGAAATAGTAGAACTTGTCCTCCATCTCAGGAAGGCTGTGAAAGACACAGGCAATGGCGACATAGGCTACATTGTAGATTGACATGAGTACGCTTCAGCCTCATCCATGGTAGCGTAGGGGCTGGTCTCCAAGGTACCATCCATGGATAAACACCTCCGCAAGGTACTTAGTGAACGCCGAGCTGGAGGGGGTGCTGTAGATGGTGTACTCGGGTGCACGGGTGATGCTAACAAGCTGCAAAATCACCCATAGGGTGTGCGGCAGGGTGCCTTTCTCGAACACACTAGTCTGGTATTGAGGTATCCAATGAGTAGGCATCTGCAAATTTTTAAATGCGGCCAAGGTTAGTTACTAGTTTATGAAAGATATAATGAAGGGCTAGGATAAGAAATGACACTAGATAGGGTAAGAATTTTGTACAAGTTCTTGTCTATTCTCTAGTTTATTTAACTAATCTTTATGGCTTATTTTCAGGTATACTACCCTTTGGTCTTTTCATATTAGTAGACCTTCACAATAACAATCAATTTAACTCCGAATGAAGGTAAGAGAGGTTTATAGGATATTACATCACATTAATTTCAGCAAGCATACGTTCTGAAATTTTTCAAGAAAAAGGAGGCACCTAGAGTAGTATCCTTAGTAGTTCAAGGAGGAACTTCCAAACAAAATTTGGGTAGGATGTTTTAACAACTTCTTGGAATCTTTTTGGCTCCGTTTTAAGGTCCTAAAAGTGATTAAAAACTTAGATTTTCAGATAGCATCCCTTCTCTCAACTAGAGTAATTTTGAATAAGGTGAGAATTGATGATCAAAAGAAGGCTTTTAGGTAAGAAAAGAATGCTAAGAGAAGAATATAGGAAGCTTTGCTATTCGTACCTCTCATTTTTTGCAAGTATTTTTAAATTTAAAATAGGTTGTATTTGGAAAATAAATCCTTAATCTGACGGCCATTCCATCTCGGTCTTAACCTATAGTTAATATGGCTCTGATACCAACGTTGTGGGGACCCCGAGCACGGAAACACCCATAATCACCGTATGTGTTCTATACTAGTCTCATGATCAATAGCTAGTACACGCATACACAACATTGAGATCACATCCATACGCATTGCACATAATTAATTTACAACAAAAGGGTGATATATAAGTGATGCATAGTAGAGTTTATAACATAGGGCCGACCGGCCAAATAAAATATTAGAGTCAAAAGTAAATTACAGCGGAAGGCTAGTAAATAAACAAAAGTATCCAGTGATATGCCACCATAACACACAGGCAACCGACTAGAGTTAGACCCTAGAAAAACCCATTGTCAAATTCCCCGATGCCAGGGCAAAATACGTATCATCGAGCACATAACCTTCTTCATTCTATGATCAACAATAATTTTAAGCAAGATTAAGTATATTGTATACTCAACCAGACTTGTAGTGTATCACAAAATTGTACATATGTACAAGGCTGTCAAAGGATGAGGCTCTATACTAAGTTATTTTTAGCACAAAGCAAATTTCATTTGCAATATCAACAAGTAATGAGTTGCAAACAGAATTATAAAGAGCATTTGACATGTAATGAAATAATATTTATATAACTTCCATAATAGTGGACCAAACCCACTCACAGCCTTCCTCGACTGTGAACATTGCACAATTCCCACCCATGGGCACAGCACACGACTAGACGTACATACCATCCCATTATGTTTAGTGAAACAGTTTTGAAAAGAAAAATTATACCCATTGTGCCTACATCCAAGCATGCTCATGGCCACGAGCATGGCTATTTAAATAGTTTTAACACTCTGTAGAGGTTGTACAACTTTACGCATATGAGATAATCAAACACACTGTAAGACATTGCACGTTGCCTTGGGCGTGTGACGAATGTGATTATCATATAGCATTTAGATCATCTAGTCCTAACCTTGCACCAGCCCAATGAACATCGAACCTCTCTTAGGTACATCCCCTAAGTGAAGACCCTCACTTAGGCCCATTTCCCAAGTGGGCATCGACTGTTCTATTAGCAAACTTTGGCTCCAGCACCTTGTTGAAGAGAGCTCCTATGAGCAAACCTACCCAGAATGCCCTCACTTCATTTGCGCCTACCACAATACATAGCTAGACCTAGACAACTTAATTAGCTAAAGTCAGGGCCTATATAGCACATGTGGTTGTACGGTGTAACTTAGATCTGTGGCAATAGCACTCGGTCCTTAATTGACTCAAACGAGAATCTCCTCCTATCTACATAAGAGATACCCTCTCACATTTGACAGTTTATCATATAACTCGCCCATGTCCAAAAACAACTATATTTTTCATTTTGTTTTATACCAAACTAACAGGAGTTCCTCCTCTAGTCCCACATTTTGAAACCACCATGTCCATGCGCAAGTTTTTTCGAAATATCAAAATTTAAGAAAGCTACCGTGGCTAAGCATCTAGACCATATGCCAGTGTAATATTCCCAATTTGACATTAGATATTGTCTAAACCATGACCTAAAGGTTACAACAGTAAGGATATCAAATTTGCAAGGAGATGTAAAGCATAGAAGCAGACATAACTACCGATACCCATAATATAGCAATTTTAATGAAACATAGACACATGCATAATAGATTTTGCAAATGATATACAATAATTGAAATATTGGGATCAACACGGTCAAAGAGGGTGCTTGCCTTACTCTTGTTGCTTAAAGAATGTTTCGGGTGCCTTCTTGAAGTTGTCCAGCACGGTGTCGTCTAATCGATAAAATCTAGATAAACACTAATAAGAACTAAATAAATTTAAATAGAGACAAAACTTAAATATTTTTGTATATTTAGAAAGATTACAATTTTAAAAAATTTAAAAATAAAGATCATTAAATTTGAAGTTCGTATGCAAAAGTCATAAACATTTGAGTTTTGACTAGGTTTGCATTATCTCCTTTCGACTTCTAACACTCCTCGGCTACTATAGTGCACTTTACAACTTCTAACACTGTTCAGCCACTACAGTGCACTTTACGACTTCTAACACTCTTTGGTCGCTACAGTGCACTTTACAACTGATACCACTCTTCGGCCGCTACAGTGCACTTTACGACTTCTAATATTGTTCAGCCACTACAGTGCACTTTACAACTTCTAAAACTTTTCGGCCACTATAGTGCACTTTACGACTTCTAACACTCTTCGATTGCTACAGTGCACTTTATGACTTCTAACACTCTTTAACTGCTACAGTGCACTTTATGACTTCTAACACTCTTTTGACCTCGACCTCTTTAGTTCTCTTTTCGTCTTTGACTGCTTTAGTTCTCTTTTCGACTTCGACTACTACAGTTCTATTTTAGACTTCGACTACTTTAGTTCTATTTTTGACTTCGACTACTTTAGTTCTCTTTCAACTTGGACTGCTTTAGTTCTGTTTTTGACTACACATACTCTACGTGGGAGGAGGAGCACATGGGAGGTGAGGATGGCACTTGAGGAGGAGCGGAGGAGGTTGGCGTCGGAGACCTTGTCGGTGACGAAGAGGAGGCTCTCAGTGACAACAAATTCCAACAATAATGAAGCTACAAAAGGGTGCACATGAGTTTGCTTGCATGCATGTGGAGGTATGGCTAAATGGGATTGAGGTACGACTCACCAGAGAGAATGGAACGCTTATAGTAATGTCCTGGTCGAAGGTGAAGAGGAAACCTAGCCCGAGTGGTCTACTACACAAAAGGTCCATTAAATAAGTAGAGTGCTTAAGGGAGAGGTAAGGCGCATTATGATGGAGTTGGCGAGGAGAGAAGCCCACTAGAGTTGCTAGAGCATGGTGGCATCCTCACCAGTGTCACGAACGACTTCGGTTCTCAGTGTTTCAGTGAGCAAGGTGCCCAAGAAACGTGTGCAGGAGACCGAGGGGGCAAGCTGAAGAGCAAAGGCATCATTGGGGAGCTTTGTAGGCACAGAATGGCTAAGGGCAGAGCACAAGTTCTCACAAATGCAACCGAATGATATGCTCGATTTCTTGCCGTGGAACGTGAGGCGCGAAAAAAGACAAGGGGGGATAGATACGTTGCATTGAGGTGGCGGGTAGGTGAGGGTTGGCAAAAGCAAAGAGGAACTTGGGCACAATGTCAAAAACCAAAGGCAATGGCCATGGCGGAGCTGGCACGAGTGCACAAAAGTGGAAGACAATTACTAAAAATGGCCCCCACATAGCAGTAAGAGGGAGTGAGGTGAGGTGAGATGAGCTGAGAGGTTTGGGCAATTGTTACACACAACAGATGAGTTCGACAAATTATGAAATTTTTTGCGAATTGTCCTGACATAGAATAGATTATAGGCTAAAATTTTTAGAGTTTTATCTTCTCTTGATTTTTTTCTTACAAAATCTTAGAAGGCTTCTGTTCTAATATAAATACACTTATTTGATTTAAATAATTTCAAATCTTGCGTTAATATTTATTTTAGTGCCAAGATTATACTTGTGTGCTTTTAGGATGGTTTCTACTATACTTTCTCTCATGCCACTTTTTAACTATTTTTTATTTTATTGGATTGACTTTGATTTATATTTTATATACTTTTGATTTTTGAAAATACTTTTTTCCAAAGAAGTTGCAATAAAATCCAAGGGAGAACACGTGCATGTAAATGTTTTTTATTACTCTCATTTTCATATTTCTTGGAATTTTAGGATGTTACACGTATTAGACATGTGGTTGTACGGTAAGGTTCAATCAATAGTGAACAAAGTTAAGTCCTTACACACCACCCAGGAGAGACATCCACATCCCCAAAAGTGCTAGCCACACTTCTCCCTTTAATGCGCGATCACTCGCTTAAGTGAAAAGCATTTTATATAACCATCTCCAATGACACTACTCATGTCATGGCACTCAAATTTTATAATTGTGGCTAACCACCATGATTTAGTATCTCATTAAGTCAAAATTAATTAATTAATTGGTGATGATGAGCCCAACTTACTACAAGTATGGCTAAGCATATTAAATGTACAACCCATGTGACAGCTAGTATTGCATCATTAGATAAATATCCATCCCAAGGTGACAATGGAATCAAGGCATTCAAATTATGAAGGTGAAATTAATCAAGTTGGATAATAACTATCAGGTACAAAGGTTTGTATTAAATTAGTAATGCATCACAATTTAAAACAAAATAATAAATAATAGATTTAAAATAATAGGTTCAATATGATCAAAGGACATGACTTATCTTAACCTTGCTCAATTACCAACTACTGATCTTCTGATCCTATTTTTGCTCCTTCGAAGACGTTATCCAATGGAAGAGAAAGCAAATTAAACACAAATAAATTCAAATAAAATTCAAACAAACTCAAGAAACTACAAGACCAAAAAATAGAGTTCAATTTTAGATGAATTTAGGAAAATGAATCGAGTCAATCAGAGCTAGGACAAAGAAGAATAGACTCTCAGAATATTTAAATATAAGAAAAAGGAAAAATAACTTTTTTTGGAATTATTTTCCTAAAAGAAATTTGGATTTATGATGTCAACATTGATTTTAATTTTTTTCTAAATTATTTTTCTAAAGAAAATTGGCTCAGGGATTGACTAGTGGGCCCACGATTTTTTAGATTGATCCACAGAGTTGACTCGATCTATGGTGAACTCGGTCCATGAAATAGTGCACTGGATGTTGAGATGGCAGAATTGGCAGACATGGCGAGACACATGGATGACGTGGCCTAGTTCACATTTTATGGAACAATGATTAATGATAGGTGGGACCCATATGCTAGAGACACAGTTTATGTGGACTGACTACGGAGAAGCCAAAGAGGTGTCGGTGTGGGATGGCATCAACGCTGACGTTGGTGGGCACGTGAACCGATGTGTTGCTTCGGCGACCTAATGGGAGGCACGGGACATGAGGCAAGACAACAAGGATGATGAAATTGAAGGCCTAGGCAAATGAGGCAGCGACTTGGCTAATGGGCTGGATGGCGGAGCGGTAGAGTATTCACCAGCGGTGAGAACCGACAATGGCGCAGAGAAGACGAAGTGGAGGATGACTTCGAACTCCAATGATGATGAAGAAGTCGATAGTAGCTTGAGGCAACGGTGAACTCGGCTCGGGAACAGTGGCGCAAGGCGAGGATGGTGAGGCTCCAGCGGCCTAGGATGCTAACCTCAACACATGGCGTGGCTGTTTAAAGCGCGGATGCCAAAAAGGCTGAGCTGGACATGATGTGGAGTCCTAAGTGGTGACGACACAGATGCGAGATAGGATCAGCTCAGACAAGGTGGGGATTCCATCGGAGATGAAGCAGAGTACTTGTGGGCTCTAATGAATGATGTGTGGCACAGTAGCCTGATCCAACAGTTGAACAAGCGGCGACTCTGATAGGTGACACGACGCTGGCTGAGTGAGCTAGCTGGGCAGGCCGGGATGGACCTTAGGGTTTCCAGCCCAAAGGCCTTTAAGGAAATTAAATATTTTTCTAATTTCAAAAATCGATGTTAATTCAATTAAGCCCTAGAAAATACCAAATAAATCCAAAAAATTAGAAAAATTAAAAAAAATCTTGCAACACAAGGAATCCAAATAAAACAATTGGGATTAATTGAAGTTTAATTTGGCCACATTAAATCTTTTAAATTTCCAAAAATACATATCAAGCTTTAATCAATTCCAGAAAAATCTAAATAGTGAATTTTATTTTAAAAACTTTAAAAAGGCACTAATAATAGGATGTTACAAGCGTGTGGATGGCACTTGTCCTGGGAGGGTCTGTGTGTAGAGATTCAGAGGTGGAGCAATGGTCTTCCGGATAACAATTGTTAAAGAACACATATGTTAGCTTGCAGAGCCATTTCACGTGCACTGCAATGTGACCTCGTCACTCGTCTCTAGCCTAATAAGTCACCTCTTAGTTGTGGTCATCACAGTTTCACCGAAGCTATTAATGACTACTGTCGTAAACCTAGTTGGTTTCCCTGTGAGCTACAGTAAGGTGTGATGGGAGAGGACGAATTTCATACATAGGATGTACGGTACATATGAGGAGGCCTACAACTTCTTACCATGTATGCTACATCAGATTGCTCAAGCCAATCTTGGGATATATGTAAACAAGATGGAGATGGCGCACCCTATGAAGGACCCTAATTGTTTTATCTTTGACTGGGTGTTCTAGGCATTTTGGTAAGTGATCAAGGAGTTCAATTACTATCATCTAGTGCTCATGATGGATAGCACATTCCTCTCCCACTAGTACAAGGGCATGGTCTTGACGGTGATGGCCATCGACGCAAATGACCAACTACTCCCAATGGTATATGCTATTGTGGAGAACGAGAATACCGATAGCTAGCTGTGGTTTCTAGCTATTATGAAGTAAGCAGTAGTCCCACATCTGCCTTATCATGGACTGCAACACTGGGCTATTGTCGGCGCTGACTACCATGCAGCAAGGGGCTCAACCACCCTAACAGTAGAACGACGTGAGGTCCTACTGGTGCATGAGGCATCTATTAGAAAACTTTCACACCCATTTCTGTAACAAGGAATTGATGAAGAAGTTCAAGAAATTATGCATGTAAAACCAAAGGCGCAAGTTTAGCGCAATGTGGTGTGAAATTGATGAGGAGAAGCATGTCAGGGAGTCGTAGGGAGGGGAACTAGCTGTAACTCAGGTTGCTTTCGTAGGAATGGGTGAGTTCACTCAATGGATCAACTTGCATGCTCTGGAGATAAAGAAATGGTCCCTGCTTCACAACACAGATGGTACAAGGTACAAGATTATGATGACCAATATGTCAGAGGTATACAATGGTGTGTGCTCTCTCCTGATCACCGCAATCGTGGATGAGTCTTCGAATCGCACCACCGGGTATTTCATTAACAAGATGTAACAGCCCAGCTGTTTATTTTCAAATTTTTGAGGAAAAAATTAAATTAAATTGGTTTAAAATAAAAACATTCCTTTGGTGCCTAAATTTTAAATTTGGATTTGCCTTGAATTTCTGTTTCTAAAAAGGATGGATTTGCAAAGTATTTTAAGTAAAACCTAAGAATATTATTAAATAAAATGATATTTTGATTGCCTATAAAAATCCTACTTTAAATTAATTATTTGGATTTATTTGGATTTTATTTGGTTTTCTGAGTATTTAGGAGTTTAAAATCTATTTTTGAAATTAAAAAGTATTTTAAGTATAAAAATTAAATACCAACCTGAGTTGGAAATATTTTATTTAAGTCCAAAATATCTCCAGAAATATCTGTGAATTGTTCTGGAATTTTTGGAGTTTATTTCGTATTTTTCTAAGCTTGAATGAATTTTCTATGCTTTTCTGAAAAATCCAAAATCAGAAAATAAAATAAAATCTCCTTCCTCCCTCCGGTCGACGCATGGACGGCCCAGATGGAGCCACGTCCCACGCACTCGGCCCACCCCACCTACCCTCCTTCCCCGCCCGACACGTGTGCGGCCCGATTTCTCCGCGCCCGGCCCATCTGCCGTCCACCCGTCCCATTCGCCTCGGCCACCCGATCCCCATCCGGCCACCCACGCCCTCCCTCTCTCCACTCTCTCTAGCCGACTGGGCCCACTTGTCAGTCGTCTTCCTCCTCCGGCCGCCTTCTTCCTCCTCTCGCGCCTGTCGCCCGCCCTACCCGTCCACCCCCCTCTTCCCCGGCCACACCTCCACTCCCGCAAGTCACGCGCCCTCTCCCCGCAACCGCCGCCCACCCTACCCGTCCACCCCCCTCTTCCCTGGCCACACCTCCACTCCCGCAAGTCACGTGCCCTCTCCCCGCACCCACCTCCCTCTAATCCCGCGCCGAACCATCGCCCACCTCCCCCAATTCATCCAAAACCACCGCCGCCCACTCCCCCACTCCAGCGAGCAATTCGCGCCGCCCCCGCATCCCTCCGCCCCTATAAAAGCCACCCTCGGCCTCCCCTCTCTCCGCACTACCTCCCCATCCACTCCTCTCTCCCTCTTGGCCGCTCCACCGCCGCCGCGCCGAAGCACCCGAGCCGCCGCCGGCACGTCTCCGGCCGCCTCCGGTAAGGCCGTGCCCACCCCCGAGTTCCTCGCCTCCTCCTCTCTCAGTTCCGCTCCTCGCCGCCGGCCGCCATGCGCCGGAGCGCCTCCGCCGTTGTAGCCCCGAGCGCCTCCTCGCCGGCACCCCGCCACGTCGGCACCGAGGGTGAGGTGGCAGCCACGTGGCGCCACGCCCCCGGCCACCTCGGCCCCTCCTGCCCCGTCGGCGCCACGCAAGCCGCACACTCCATCGGTGCCACCTCGGACCCACCCCCGGTCCATGGGCTCAGTCCACATGGACCAGGGCCCACTGGTCAGTGGGGTTACCCCCGGGCTGACGTCAGCTGGCGCAATAAGTACAAATTTCCCGTAGAAAAATAATTCTGCCAAAAAGAAAATCCTTGCTTTTGTCATAATTCCCATTTTCCTTTAGAAAAATAATTCCAAAAAATCCAGATTTTTCATTTTCCCTGATTTTAAACTTCCGAGAGCCCGTTCTTCTTCGTCCTAACTTCGATTGAGCCCATTCAAATTTCTAAATTCATCAAAAATTCCCCTCTATCCATTTCTGGCCTCAATTAAAATATTTGAAGTCAATTTGAATTTATTTTAAATTTATTTGAATTTGATGGGTTATGTTCACGTGTAGACTTCGACGATTCAGGAGAATTCAAAGACGATGATTTGCACCAATTTGAAGAGCAAGGCAAGTCACACTCCATGATCATGTTGATCCCAGTTTTTAAAATAAAATTATGTTGTTTCAAATTATTTTGCATGCATATTTCTATTCAACGTATTTCAATTCAGTTTTAAATTTATTTATTGCCTATTTGTTATCATCTCCTTTGACATTGAAAATCCCTTATACCTTGTCACCCTAGATTAAAACTCTAGTTGGTACAATAGTATGGCTAGAGACTTTATGGACAGCAAATGCTTAGCCTAGCTTAGAAATATCTTTGGGCTGGTATATCTTTCACATAAAATGATGAGCTTTTCACATGAAATGATAATTTTCTTGAATGTATTCTTGACTTCGCTGAGTCAAGAAGGTTTATAAAATTATTTCAAAACAAAGTATACGCAGGCATGCCCTGTTGTTCGTAGACGCAGGGTTGATTGTCGTGCATAGGGGTATGTGGATGGGCCTAAGTCAATTAAGAACCGGTCTGTGAGCTACTGTTGCAAAGCCCTGTCGTACTACCACATGGCTGGTATGGGACAGCCCTGCCTGAATAATTTACGAAGTCCCAACCTGAGTCAAGTTGTAGGTTGAAAGTGGCGTGGTCGGTGCTATGAGAAGTCTCACTTGAGGGAGCGTGGTTAAGCCATGTGAAGTCTCTCTCAGGCTCAAGAGGGGGTCCCGGTCTGGTGGATTCCTTACTGGGGTGAAACCTTAGAGTTGGCTTAGCCAAGTTGAAGGCTTTGCATTGTAAAGGCCTTGTCACGACTCCTTGCCGCACACCTAAGGAAGTGTGTAATCGCGTGGCAATATGGGATGATCGTGTCTTGTGGGTAAAGCTGTACAACCTCTGCAGAGTGTATAATCTATCCTGGATAGCCGTGCCCACGGTCATGGACATGCTGAGTAAAAGTTTTTCATGGATTAGATTTTGTTTTTCAAAAATATTTTTTGAAAACCTGGTGGATGAATGGAATCCATCAGAGTTGTGCAGTGAAAGCGTGTGGATGGATGGAATCCATACGTGATCTTCTGGAAAAGATGGTCTGGGTAGGATGCCCGTGGATAGGTTGGTGTTTGGTCGAAGCCTGCACTGACGATATTATTTTTATATATAAGTATTGTTTTTACATATTGTATTAAATTCAGCATTTTCAATCTATTTACTGTATTTCTTTGAATGCTATTTTATGCAAACTAACCCTATAAGCCTTCCATTGAAGCCTTCATCATTATGTTGCATTTCTCCATGTGATTTGCGGAGTATAAGTTTGTACTCACCTTGCAATCGCCATACAGAGGAAGATGCCGTCGACTATGGTGAAGATCTGGACGAGTAGGCCGCGTCTTACTGTCGTTTGCCTGTGGGCAGGCTTGGGCTTCGCTTCTTTTCAGTTTGCTTCCGCAGTTATTTGCTTTATTTATCTTTGCCAATGGGCGTCGATGTAAGACTTGGCCATAAGGCCGTACTCTTCTATTTAATATAGTTGGTCATTTGTGCTTGATATGTATCTTTGTTGTACTGTGTGCACTAGCTGATCCTGGACTAGTGCGATTTACACAGAGGATACAGGAGTCGTTACTCCGGGTTCCGACACAAGACCATGAATGTGAAGAAGCACCTGGATGAAGGCAGGCAAATCTCAAAAGTCATGTAGACTTATGTGGAGCTGAAAATGAAGAACGCTTGTTCACACATCGGTTGGACCATAGACGATGTCAGGAAGAAGTTCAAGGTTTGTTTGAGGGAGAAATATGTCATGGGCCATGCAAGAGGCGATCACAAGCATGCATTCACCATCGGCGTCACCGTGACCTGCACGTGCAACAAGCCGATGCTCCTTCGCAAGTCTTGCTTTGCATGGTGGCAGTTCTCTACACAGTACATTTTAGAGTACTACGACATCCACCATTTATGCATGACTTGGAGCGCTGAGTTCAATTCCTATTCATGGACATGCATTATATGGACTTTGGCTGAGAAAAGTGAAGTGGGTGTTGAACGACGTACTGAAGCAGCTCCAGCACGGTAGATGTCAATCTCGCCGTATCCTTAATGACATCGATGACAGTTAACATGGCCAACAGCGAAGGCCACACAAGGACAGGCTATGCAAGATAATGGGCCACTCCTTGAGGAACTGCCTAAATAGGCCCACTTAGTTGGTCGCCCTGTAGACCTATCGATTCATACCACCTGTGTACTTGTTCATTCTCTATAATGCTGGCATTCCTACAATGTTAGCATGTTCTTTTTCGTAACTTATAAAACAAAATTCGTAAGGACACTGATAGTACAGACACTCAAACATGTTTTTATGTCTTTCAGGGAATTGTACTACATGAACAGAAGCATGGCAGATAGGCCAGGAAGCTCAAGGTGTAATAGGAGATAGTAGGAACGGATTAGGTCTCGAGGCCGTGACCCTTACCTTGAAAGCACGAGTATCTACGGTCCCTTAGACCTTGATCTCCAAACTCTGATCTACTGCTCAAAACTAGGGAATCGTACACCGTTAGAAATCCTCTCCGCGACTACCCCCCATCCCTGAGTGTTAGCCGCAATGCAAGCACAACCTCGATGTGGTGATGTAGGCTTCCAATGACCATGTGCACATAGGATGTTGATTCTTTCACTACCTTCTGTTCATGGTAAGTGATTCATTACCTGCGTATACTTGTACACATAGAACGCTTGTAGTAACCTTGTCTTGCTTGCAAACAGTGGATTACAAGTTCTCTAAGTAGGTGGATCTATCATATCCAATACCGGCCCAAGTTTACATACAAAAACTATGTATCCATATAGAAGAGTTGCGCGAGGTGCTCCAGATCGAGAGGGCCAACAACGACGAGATCCACAGAGAGCAACAACAAAGAGGTTGTGCACCTCGGTATCAACTACAACGTAAAAGGCCTCGGTATCAACTACCACGTAAAAGGCCACGATCAGGGCTGATGAGAGCTACATCACGGCCGGGCTGCTGGCCGCCGGAGAAGGCCGTAGTGCCCGTGCTCGCGCCCGTCCACCTGAACAACGTAACCCCAACGACGCGCGTGTCTGTGTACTTCTACCTGGACAAGTGCCCTATTAGATCGGCGTCGACGTACAATCTATTGCCGACCACCTCCTAGACATTGGCATCATGACTGGCGTAAGAATAGTCTTGGGTGGAGCCCATACATGGCTGGCTGCACAGTGAACTTTTTTATTTACCTGACAATTTACATCTGATTACAAACGTGGTGTAATCTGGTAGCGTTGCGATCGAGAATCAGCAAAGAGAAGCATTGTTCAGCTGATCTCGGTTGAAAATTGGCTGATCAATCATATCGAATTAGCATTTCAAATGATGTTTCCCATGTCAAATTAGAGACGCTGGCATTTGGCGTCACGGATATAAGACAAAATGTGGACGTACAATGTCAAGGACTGTAGGACAAGCGAACATGTATATCCATTTTGGAAGAAAGAACAAAGGGTCATCTCCGTCTAGCTTTCTCCGTATATTCTTGCGTGGCCGTCGATGAGTCCAAACCACAATGTTCACCACATTGGCCGATAAAATGCCCCCTGATCCTTTCTACTTAATCAACAAAACCTCTAGTACTGCCAATCTGCCATGGCTTCCTCTCTGCTCCTGTGCGTCCTGTTATGCAGCTACTATTCCACTGCTCTTGGAGGCAATGAGCACAACTTTGTAGTGGTGCCAACTAGCTCGTTTGAGCCACAAGCAGTATGCTCTACATCAAGAGGAGGTATAGGAACGTACTAAACCTGCAACAACTCACAATTTTAATCTCTAGGCTGTAAACCTAACCTTTTCGTGCTAATTTTCAGTTACTTCAGAGCCAAACCGAGCGTCTGTGCCACTGGCGAGCCGGCACGGACCGTGCGTGCCCTCGGCGGCCAACGACAAGCCATCTCTCGCCGAGAGGCTCCGCAGAGACCGCGCCCGCGCGAACTACATCATCAGCAAGGCCTCGGGGCGCGTGATGACCACGTTATCCGAAGGAGGCGTGAGCATCCCGACGTACCTTGGGGACTCCGTCGACTCGCTGGAGTACGTCGTCACGTTGGGCATCGGCACGCCCGCTGTCCAGCAGACCGTCCTCATCGACACCGGCAGCGACTTGTCGTGGGTGCAGTGCGCGCCGTGCAACGCCAGCGAGTGCTACCCCCAGAAGGACCCCTTGTTCGATCCGAGCAAGTCGTCCACGTACGCTCCGATACCATGCGACACTGACGCGTGCAGGAACCTTGTGGCCGATTCCTACAACAACGGCTGCACGAACAGCTCCGGTTCCTCCCTGTGCGAGTATGGAATCCAGTACGGGGGCGGCTCAACCACGACGGGAGTGTACAGCACGGAGACGCTAACGCTCAAGCCCGGTGTTTCCATCAAGAACTTCAGCTTCGGTTGCGGCAATGACCAGCACGGCCCGTACGATAAGTTCGACGGTCTCCTAGGGCTCGGCGGTGCACCGGAGTCGCTCGTATCGCAGACGTCATCGCTCTACGGCGGCGCCTTCTCTTATTGCCTCCCGCCAGTGAACGGCAGCGCTGGGTTCCTTGCCCTCGGCGCGCCGAGCAACAACACAACGGGCTTCGTGTTCACGCCGATGCGCCGCTTGCCGGACGTGGCGACGTTTTACATTGTGACGCTCACCGGCATTACCGTCGGTGGAAAACCACTCGACATACCGCCGTCAGTACTCTCCAACGGCATGATCATAGATTCGGGCACGGTCATCACGGGGCTCCCAGAGACGGCCTACACGGCGCTGCGATCAGCTTTCCGAAGTGCCATGTCTGAGTACCCGCTCTTGCCACCGTCCGACGACGGGCTTGACACATGCTACAACTTTACCGGCTACAAAAATGTCACCGTGCCGAAGGTCGCCCTGACGTTCAGCGGTGGCACGACCATCGACCTCGACGTGCCCTCTGGTGTTCTGCTGGAAGGCTGCCTCGCTTTCGTCGGAGCGGGGACGGACAACATCACCGGAATCATTGGCAACGTGAATCAGCGCACGTTCGAGGTGTTGTACGATTCTGGCCGGGGAAACGTCGGATTCAGGCCTGGTGCCTGCTGAGTAAAGCCCGGGCAAACGTCGAATTCTTGCAGGCCTGGTGCCTGCAAGAGCAGAGATTACGTGCGGCAATCTATTGTTGGGGAAAGCTGTTCTCCTCCGTCATAAAAATGTCGCAGTTGAAATAATGATAGCTTGTCATTTCTATTTCATCTGTGTATAGCTCAAAAGATACACACTCATACACATCGTTTCCTTCTTACACAGTGAAACTATAAAATTCAAAAAGATCAGAGAAATATTGTTAGACCATTTGGATGTCGTAAATAAAGATGTGATAAATAATTGATATTTGGTAAATAAAGAGATGATGAATAATTGACATTTAGTTTGCTTTGAATTTTGCGTTTGTGAAAGACTTAGTCATTTGCAGTCGAAGACTTTGCCTTTGAGTGGTTTGGCTCAGTTACGAGTGATTTCACATCGTACTCGAGTGTTTGTGCTCTGCTTTGAGTGCTCTCAGTCGGCTCCAACTGATTGTGGTCTTTCCCGAGTACCATACTACAATCACGACTTTGACTGCATCAGATTACGACCACGACATGGCCAAATGATTATAGACTTTAGACTTCGACTATGGCATTCTTCGACCACAGCACTTCGAACGCGACTATGACTACGGCTGGCTTCAATCACGGCAGCTTTCGATCACATCTGCCTTACAGCCATGGCAGCTTTTGACCACGTCTGGCTTACGACCACGATAGTTTTCGATCATGTCTGGCTTACGACCACAACAGCTTTCGACCACGTTTGGCTTCGACCACGGCAGTACGATTTCGACCTTACGACCACGGTAGGTAATCGACCACGCCTGGCTTACGACCACGGCAGTTTTCTACCACATCTAGCTTATGACCACGGTAGCTTTCGACCACATCTAGTTTCGACCACGGCAGTACGACTTCGACCTTACGACCATGGTAGGTAATGGTAGGTACAATATTTTTTCCATGTTCATAGCTACAGTCCTCGATAGTCGTAGACTTTACTGGTCGTACTCGATAGTCGAAGGTTTTACTAGTCGATAGTCAAGGGCTTTGCGGTCATTGGTTGTAGGTTTTATGGACTGCTTTCATGGTCATAGATTTGGCATTCTTGTTAATACTCGTAGACTTTACAGTCTGCTGTTCTGTCTTCGGTAATCGGAGGCTTAGCGGTCGGTACTCGTTGACTTCCTGGTCGGTACAAGTGCTTTATTTTTGTGATCTTCGAGTACATCGAGTACTCATGTTGAGCCAGTGGTTGACTGGTCGGTGTGTGGTGGTCGATGATGAATGATCGTTGCTGCAGTACTAAGTGGGTACTCGAGGTTGAGGTAATCATAGTCGAAGGACTCAATACTCGATAGAAGTAGTTTCACGATCGTGGTAAGCAGTCGGGTGTCGGAGTGTTGTCTGTACTCATAGACTTTGAGTACGTGTTGTGACTGTGATTTCTGAATGATACTCGGTAGTCGGTACTTGATAGTCAGTTAGTAGCTATGCATATGATTTCCGAGTACTTGTGGGTTACGAGTACTTTAAGTTAGCGATCGTGTTGAGTGGTCTGAGGGTATGTTTCTGTTAGCGATAGTCTGTGTGGTCATGGACGATATGGGGGATGATCGTTGATGGTTTGGTTCTTGTCTGGGGATAGACAATGGTGTGTTTTGCTAATATGTCTTAATTATGATCAAGTTGGGAAGAACTTGTACGGGGAGAGGGTTTCTTTGGTCTTTGCATATGCAGGTGGGCATGGAGGCGGCCATGGTTGGTGATGAGGAGGACGGGAACTAGGCGGGGGTAATTTGAGGTCCAAGCCGTCGGGATGTCACGCGAGCTGGTTGAGCTCATGCTGGAGCACGTGGAGGTCAAAGGTGGATGATGCGTGGAGACGTGGAGACGGTTACGGTTGGTGACGAGGAGGCCCTGGACTAGGAGGGGGTATCTAAGGTCCAAACGGTCAGGATATCACGCGGGACGATTGGGCTCACGAGAGAGCATGAGTGATGGTGCACGATGGAGATACAGGAAGCGATATCCTGGAGGCTTCGTCGTGTGTGAAGTATGGAGTTGTGGATGAAGTCCATGACTTATACAAGGTGGTTAAAATCTGTGTTAGGAAGGGTTTCGGGTCCCTTGATTTGAGGAAGAGATAGGATTGCGTGTCTAGGTGGATAAGAACATGGTTTGAGGTGTTCGAGTTGAACATGGTTTGTGCGTTAGCCTATAAAAGCAAGGGATGTTGTAGGTTAGCATGACAAGTTTTTAGGGCCTTCGTGGAGAAGGGTTTTAGGGTTGTCATGAGGGCACTTTGTACCTAAGAATTTGATGAAGAAATAATAGATCAGATTCTTTCCCGAAAAAGTTCTTCAATGACTTGTTTTTCCAGAGCATTGTTCTCTCTCTGTTTTATGTGATCTGAGATACTAGATCACAAGATACTTCAAAAGTATTGAGCTTGAGTACAAGCTCGCCAAGCTGTGGTTCCAACCACAAACAAACATATGCATCCACCATAATTGCATCCCCAGACTGCATAAATATCAGAGAACTTCTCATAGCATTTCCACAGATAAGAACGATGGCATTATCAACATCAGATAGCATTGCATGTAGCCATAAAAAACAAGTGAGAAGAGAAAATTGTAGCCACAAAAATGAAGTGAGAAGAGAGAATTTAGCTTTGAGAGAACCCTTTAGCCATACTTCTCAAGAGATCCTTATTTCCAGATTAAGTTTCAAAACCAAGCAAACACTGTCTTGCTTAGGACCAGATATCCAAGGATTAATTTGGAACAAAATACCAAAAAGACAAATGAAAGTATTCTCAGATCTCCAGGAATAGTTCATTGATTTGTATGAGGGAAGAAAAATTGATCCTAGCATCCGAATCAATATCCATACATTCCCACTCCTCCACTTTGACGACCAGATAATTTTCCAACCATACCACAAATATATAATACTAAGAGCAGAAATAGATCTTAAATTCTTCCAAGGCCTACAAACACGAAACCACAAAGATATTTCTCTTCAAAGTATTATAGACCAAGGTCTAGTCGCTGCTATCTATGGCACACGAAACCAGATTCTTCAATCTGACCTTGGGATTGCAGTTAAAGAAGCTTGTAAAAGATTGGCATCTTCCAAAGGAAGATACAAACTTATTTTCTATTCTACTCCTCCAAGGTTCACGCCACCAGTAAGACCAGCAATGCATGATATTTATGTTTTCAAAGGATATTTCAATTTCTTTGATAAACAAAGAACTGGTGTCCTGACCGAAGAACAAAGGGAACTTTTCTTTCAGAACACAAATCATGACAAATGGCGATGGTTCAAAGAAGCCCTGGAAATTGAAGAAAGTATTCATCTTGACACCACATATCAGATGATCTTTCAGAATAAAATAATAAACATATGGTGTGGTGGAAGTAATGGTTTCCTACATAAAGGTGTTGGACGCTTGATAAAACCAGATTATGGTGAAGACACCTTAATCAGAAAGGAATATCGTCAATTACTGGATTGGTATGAATTAATCCAACCAGATGAAGACACAACCTTTGCATCAATAATGATAGATGACGATAGCGAATAACAATAATTGTTCGCTAAGGCTCCCCGACAAAGAAGACAATTGTCAGGACAATTATATGAGTACTATCTACTATTACAGATGGAATCTGGACTATTTCAGACAGAATACAGTCTGGTCAAAAGTGTTATCATGGCGAATATTCTTCACGAAGGTCTAAAGCTTCATTATGACTCCGTGAGGTGTAAAGCGTCATCATAAAGAATGGTATTGAAGGTCAAAAGGCGTCATCATGGGCATCTTACCCATGCTTATCCCAGGGGTGGCGACCCCTATATAAAGGGCATGAAGGCAAGCTTCAAAGGCATCACTCCTTGGAGAGCTCGAAGGATCACTCTTGAGATCACTTCTGAGATCGCTCGAAGCATCACTCGCTTCAAGCATCACTCCAAAGCCTCCACAAGCTTAGAGTAGGAGTTGATCACCAAAATTATCCAAGGCAATAAGCCTCTACCACCAAGGCAATAAGCCTCTACCACCACTACCATCAAATACTCCACCTCCACAATCCACAAACTAGTGTAAAATAAGTAGTAGCCTAAATAAAGACTCAATCTTTGAGTCTAAGTGTGTAAAAGTTTGTAAAATCTAAGTGTGGTTTGTATAACTAAAACTTGTAATAGTTCTAGCTTCTGGTGTACTACACAGAAGGTTCCTCCTTCTGTCTATCAAGGTATATGAATGAACGCTGGAACGATTTCTCTCCCTAAACTCTCTATGTTTCAGTTTGATTATTTCAAGTTCTTTCTATTATTTATGTCCTTTTCAGTCTGTCCTTTATATTACTAATCTTCTTATTATTCTGTTCTTTGTTTATCTTCTTTATATTCTGTCTCTTACTTATGTCTTAAGTTCTTATGTTCTTTACTTTCAGTTCTTTATATTTATGTTCTTTCTAATTTATATTCTATCTTTTATATCATTCCGTTCTATATTCTGCATATGCATAAGTTCTTTCTTTTAGTTTTTTGTGTGTTGCATCTGCATATGTTCTTTAATCTTTATGTACTGCATATGTTTTAAATTCAGTACTTTACTATTTCTGTTCTTATTTCCTATTCACGTTCTTGTTTACTATTTATGTTCTTAGTTATTGTTTTATTATAAAAAATAAAAAATAAAAATATATCATCCTTTCCAACCTGCATATCTAACTCTATCCTCCTTGCATTCACTCTAATCCATCCTCTACCTTACATCGTAGCGACCAGATCCCTGAGTCCCTGCCTGGTCTGATTGCCAGCCAGAGGCCAGTTAGACCGGTTGAGCATAGTACATTCGACCCTCTTTGAAATTACGTAATTGCCATTAAAGTCATGTCATACCGCTCAGCAGTCTGACCACTGCGGTCATACCGGTTGGTGCGGTCTAATCGACAACACACCAGTGGTCTGACTAGCAACAAGTTAGCAGTCAGACCGGTTTACCTGACAAAATGTAAATTTTGCAAAATTTAAATTCTAGCTCCACAAACTTGGTAATAGTTTATCATAGCATTATCCTAGACCCTCTCATACGGTCTATTAACATTCCTCCATGCTTGGGAGATGACATGCAAAAGCCAAAGGGACATGGTCAACCTACCGGCCAATGTACATTATGCTATGGAATTTTATATGGGGTTGACTATACCATAGGAGGTTGTTTTAAAAAACACAATCGATTTTGGGGACCGTTGGATTTTGATCCAATGGTCTAGATCTCCCCCTCTCATATATAAACTCTAGTCTCCCCTAACCCAAGATTCCCAACACCCTTAGCCGCCACCGCCGCCCCCTTCCTGCACGCCACCTCCCACTACCTCACCGGTGCCAATGAGCTGTTGTGGAAATGGATTGTGTTGTTGTATTTGCCACTATATTTGTTTGTTTTCAAAGGGTATAGGTAACATTATTTCTTGAGGCTAGCAAAAAAACAGAAAAAAAAATTAGGTATAGAATGAACTATCATAGATGGTTTGTGCTATAAACCGTCTATAAAGGATTATCACAGACGGTTCTATATACCAACCGTCTGTAATACTCGTCGATCACAAACAGTTGGTAACTAGAACCTTCTGTGATGTGTGAGTATCACACATCACAGACGGTTTTTGGTTCGAGCCGTCTGTAATAGTTTTCTTCACAGATGGTTCTAGTTACAAACCGTCTGTGTTGTCTTTATCACAGACGGCTCACAAACCGTCTGTGATAACCTCTGATTATCACTAACACATAAATACAGGCGGTTCAGAAAAACGTCTGTGATGACAGTTTCAAACCGTCTGTGATGACCCTTTTTGTAGTAGTGGATGAATCTGAACCCTAAATAGGTGAACCCGATCTCTAACCCATCGCTAGCGGAGGAAGACGGTGGCCCCGGAGAGGAGGATGACAAGCTCGCCAATGCACAAATCTCCATGCCAATCCAAATGTGGGAAAATTTGACTGAAATTTTGTGAGTTTTGAGGTGCCTGCCATTTAGCAAAACCGATTTTATATATGCCACGCCCAAGAATTCCTCGTCATCACATAGATATATTAACACACGACCTGCCCAAATCATTGGCCAAGCACATGGGATGTTATTCCCCTTGATGCATATTAATCATAACCCTAAACCGATAATTGCCTTTCCTTCCCTGAAGCTAGCTCATATATAGATGGGTCTGTTTCCTTTTTTTTTTTGGCTTATGACTTTTGGCTAAAATTTCTGAATTTTAGACTGTTCACGATAGAAATTACAAAGAGAGATACCCGCTTGCGATTTTGGCTAGTATAGATGTTAGGATTTTAACGTGTACTATAATTAACTTGTAGACCCTATCTTGAAAAAATACTCTATTTAAAAGTTAGATACTATAACAAAAACTAAAAACCGCTTTTAGAAGCCGCAAAAACAGACCCGATATAGATACATGTCATGTTACCATCGACGAGCTCATGAACTTGCCTCGGCGCCGTCTATTTTCTCTCTGTTTTTTTTCGTATAGACTCGTTCATTTGTAGCCGCGCGTCAATGCCTCAATGCATATAAATGTAAGGAATGTCTATACAATATGTGACTGTTTTTTAGGACAAAAACAGTCAGATTGATATGGGACGTTAGATATCCATCCAACGGATCCACCCATACAAGCCCCCCTCAAAAAAAATGACCCCCTCCAAAAAAAAATCTAGGACGTTGGATCTCCATCTAACGGCTCAAAATCTGACTATTTTGTCCTAAAAAACAGTCACATGTTGTATAGACACTCCCTATATATATATATATATATATATATATGTGTGTGTGTGTGTGTGTGTGTGGTGTGTCTTTTTTCGGAGAAAGTTCATTTTACAACCTTAAACTATTGCCTTAATTCGATTTTTAACATTCAACTCTAAAACCGTCTAAACTCAATCCTAAACTATCAATGCTAGACCAAATGACTCCCTTGCCCAAATCCAGTCCAGTTTTGATCCCACGTGTCATTGGTCTTGATGTGTGGACATTAACATGGCCATGATGTGGCAATGACTTGGCAAATCAATTATAAAAAAGATTTCTTATGCACTAGAGGTCCACATGTGAGTGAGTTACTAGCTTCTTCTTTCTCCTCTCTCCCACTTCTCTTACTTCATCTCATCCATACCTTGAGCCACCATGGCATGTGGGCATGCCACCATTGCTGCTCATTCCCCTCCCCATCTCCACGTTGTTGCACCTCCTCACCTGCCAGCCGTCGGCCACGCCCTGCCCCACCCCCAACTGCACCTCTCGCACATGCTCACTCTCACATGGCGGCTACCTATGAGATGGCTTTGTAGCTCCGAGTCATTGTCGAGCTAGCACCAACGTGTCGTTGCTCCAAGCTGCTCGCCCCTTCACTGATGTTTCCCCCCGCCCCCACCCACAAATCATCTCCATCAACTTGTGTAACCGCTGTGGTCTTCATCGCCCAAACTCTGGCTGAGAACCACTATCATGTTCCCATCGCACCGCCGAAGTTTGCAAAAATTCTTTCACGATATATTGTGTTTCCTCTGGTCCTCCTGGTTCTCGCAGCTGGCACTGCAGCGGCTCAGCTGGAGATCGGCTTCTACAGCCAGACATGCCCGAACGTCGAAGCGATGGTCCGCGAGGAGATGGTGAAGATCATCTCCACCGCGCCCAGCCTCGCCGGCCCGCTCCTCAGGCTCCATTTCCACGACTGCTTTGTCAGGGTAAGTCGCGTCTGTTGTTGTCCGTGGCTTTACGAACATAAGCATACGTAGTTTCTATATAGGGATTGTTTCCTTTGATGATCATGTACTTAGAGAAACATGTGCATGCAACGCAAAATGCCAGGGTTGTGACGCCTCCGTCCTGCTGAACTCCACCGAGGGCAGCATGGCAGAGAGGGACGCCAAGCCGAACAAGAGCCTGCGAGGCTTCGGCTCCGTGGAGCGGGTGAAGGCCAAGCTCGAGGCCGCCTGCCCGGGCATCGTCTCCTGCGCCGACGTCCTCACCCTCATGGCCCGCGACGCCGTCGTGCTGGCCAAGGGCCCCTTCTGGCCGGTCGCGCTGGGAAGGAGAGACGGCAAGGTGTCCAGCGCTCTGGAGGCCAGCAACCAGCTGCCTCCGGCGTACGGGGACATCCCGCTGCTCACCCAGATATTCGCCTCCAAGGGCCTCGACCTCAAGGACCTCGTCGTCCTCTCCGGCGCCCACACCCTCGGCACGGCGCACTGCCCCTCGTACGCCGACAGGCTGTACAACTTCACCGGCAAGAACAGTGCCCACGACGTCGACCCGCCCATCGACAGCGAGTACGCCGACAAGCTGAAGACGCGGTGCAAGAGCGTCGACGACCGGAGCATGCTGTCGGAGATGGACCCGGGGAGCTACAAGACCTTCGACACCAGCTACTACCGCCACATCGCCAAGCGGAGGGGGCTCTTCCAGTCCGACGCCGCACTGCTCACCCACGCCACCACCAGGAAGTACGTCCAGCGCATCTCCACCGGCAGGTTCGACGACGAGTTCTTCAGGGACTTCAGCGAGTCCATGATCAAGATGGGCAACGTCGGCGTGCTCACCGGGGTTGAGGGAGAGATCAGGAAGAAGTGCTACATCGTCAACTAGGCTAGCTATTACCTTGTTAAAGCTTACGTCGATTATTAATTGTAAGTTTGTAACTGCGTGATATGATGCATGTCCGTCTGTTATTAATCATTGTATTGTGTTTATTATTATTATTCGTATATTAGTCCTTCTCGATACTTCTTCCTATAGATCAATGATGTTTTTTATTGTCAAATGGGAAACAAGCGTACTTATTAATATCCAAGTCACTACACGTCTATCGGTCTACCTAGGTAAACGAACTCTCTTGAAACTGTTCTATCAAGCAAAAATTGACCTTGCACATTGAGGATGCAGTTGAATGCATGCAAGCATTACAACCTTTTTTTTTCTAGAATTCACTGAAGTCTCCATTTTTACTACCAAGAAGCATCTAGCTTCACTAAGGCTCTAACAATATCGTAATTATCGAGGCTATAATCTTGAGTCTTGACACTGTGCAACTGCAAAATGCAGCGTGCCTGTGATACAAGGGCGGACCCGCCCTTCGGGCATGGTCGGGCGGCCGCCCGAGCTCTGTCGCCGGCGGACCCCCTCCCCCGCCTGTCCTCGCGCTCGGCGCGCGTCTGGCCCGTAAGCCGTTCGCTCTTTTGCCTCCCCACCCCACGCTTGAATAGTTGTATTGGCCTGTCTGGTGCTGACCTCTCTGATCGGCGCGGTTCAGGATCTCGCGTTCAACTGGCGGAGTGGCGGGTGGTGGTGGCCACCGTCGTTGGCTTCCTTGGCTCGGCGTTCGGCACCGTCGGCGGCGTCGGGGGCGGCGGCATCTTCGTGCCCCTGCCCATGCTCAACCTCCTTGTCGGATTCGACACCAAGTCCGCCGCCGCGCTCTCCAAATGTAAGCTCCCGCTCATCCACACCAACGCATACCGACGCCGATGCATCCGGGAGGGATCGATTTGCTGAGACGCGTGATTGCTCGTTTGCTTTTGGCGCAAGCATGATCATGGGGGCGTCGGCGTTGTCGGTAATCTCCATGTACCGTCCGATCCACCAGGTCAGCGCCTCGGTTCTTACGCTTGGGTTCTTTTTATTTCTTGATCACCTCCAGGATCTTGGGCTGGTCTCAGGAATTTGCGCGATTTGGTTGATCTAGTGTAGGAAAGATGGTATCTTGGTTGCGTGTTTGTGTATTTGGGTTCTTGCATGACCACGATTCGAGAGCACGAGCGATCTTGATACAGAGAATTGGGCCTTTGTAAACTGTTTTGGATTCTTCAATAATTCAGAATGCTATAATGATGGAAATGGAGCATACTACATAGAGGACATTATCATGTATTGTTGGGTTCTTTAGGGTAATCGAACTGTGTGATGCTTCATCATTTGTTGAATCATGTTATTTTATGGTCTGAGTTGTTGACGTACTTAGTTATTTAGTGATATGTCTTTTGTCTTCTCTTTTTATTGCATCTTTTATATTACTATTATCAAATTGTGACACTATCAATCCATCTGTCTTTCATAACTCACAGGTTACTTCTTCTATAGCTCATCTACAACTATGGATTAAGTTTCATTAGTGAGGTATTTTTCAATGCCCTACCGTTATCTACATATGTCTACATGCGAATTGTAGTTGCTGTTTCTATTGTAGATAACATACTCTTATTAGTGCGATTGCAACGTAGTTTGATCATGGATTGTTTTGCTGTTAGGTAATAATATTTGTTTCACACTTCCAACTCCGCCCTAGCTCTATTTTATTCCTGGGTCCGCCCCTGCTGTGATACATAGCTAGCATTAGTCGTGTCTACAGATAAGATGCAACACATACTTCACTTTGTAGTGTTCGCTCCCAAACCTAAATAATATATTTAAGCAAGCCTATATTTGTAGTATAAACTTAATTAGCCAAGTATGGCCTGAAATTAATAGGACGACAACAGCTCTCAGTATTACAACATCTCTGTTCTGTACTATGTACTTTAACACACTGTTCAAAAGTTAGCTAGAGCAAGCTTGCTTCCGGCACCAAGTCCCATGTTGCTTCACGGTACAAAAGGTTGGTTTTAAAAAACACGCATGGACTCGTTCACAGCGGCAGTTGTAGGATCGGGTTCCTAAGTCTACTGATCCCCTAAACATACCATTATTATTGAGTCGTAAGCTCATCAAAAAACTTAAGCGGGATAAAAAGAAGGGAAATAAACTTGAACAATTACCAGTCCGATCTGGCTTATTGCTTAACGCACATTCTGTTCAGTTAGTTGTACTTTTCATGCAACCAGGGATGGAGCCACACCTCGGACAGGATAGACTTTAGCCCGGGGTATAGAAAAACATCTAATGTGCAACCCAGATAAATTTAGTCCAGTCTGAATAATATTTTTATAGTCCAATCCAAATAGTCTATTCATTCTACCACTGAATTCCGGACATAATTAAATCCTGACTCCGCCACTGCATGCGATGGCATGCAGTACGAATCACTGGATATGTCAGATAACCTCTTGAAA
Source organism: Dendrocalamus latiflorus (assembly GCA_017311315.1). Lineage (NCBI taxonomy): Eukaryota > Viridiplantae > Streptophyta > Magnoliopsida > Poales > Poaceae > Dendrocalamus > Dendrocalamus latiflorus. Next base: position 9,578,899 of record CM029632.1, on the reverse strand, counting down.
CCGTACAGCGAACGTGGAGAGACGACAATGGATCCATTCAGCTCTGCAATAGATAACGTGCGGAACGAGACGGCGGCTTAACAATGATTTATGTTCCTGCCTTGTTAATCATGCAAAGTACTTCTAGTCCGTAAAGAGTGTAGGACCGAGAAGGATGACTAAAGAAGGTGTAGCGCGCGTTGATTGACTAGGAGATTTTGTCCCAGTCAAATTAATCAGAGCTCTGCCCCTAACCGCTTGCCAGTCATTGGCCGCAGCAACCCACATGCAGATTTGACCTGCATGCTATAGGATATATAATAAAGCTCCTAGTTACATAATACTGGTACATACTAGCTAGCAAACTTGCATGTTACATATGTGGCGCCCCGCTCCTTAATTCAGCTGTGTTAAATTCCAATATTATATGGATCTTGACGACAAATTAGCAGTGCTAGCAGTTCATTTGACATTATCTTATTTTCTTTTTCAAAAAAATTAATTGGACATATCACCTCCTTATTTCTCTTTTACCATTTCATGTGACAATTAAATATAAATGCTTTTACAGATACTAGTGGTTAAAGCTTTTAACAAATTGACTTCACGCCGTCTCGCTCGGACGATATTTATTTGGGAACGGAGGGAGTTAAGTTAGCGAAGTAGAATTGCTCGGCAAGTAGAGCGCTGGATGTAGTCTGCTCATGTTCTGCCTTTTCAATTGGTTGGCTTTCGACGAACTGAAATATAGGGTATGTTCTTTTTGGCTGCGGTTTATAGTTTTTGAGCTGTTTGTGTGAGAGATTACAGAGTAACAGAAACTCACGTACGGTTTTTATCGATATAAATGAAGTCGGTAAAACATGTACTACAATTAACTAGTATACCCTATCTTGAAAAGATACTCTGTTTAAAAGCTAGTTACTGTAGGAAAGCCGAAAGCAGCTTTTAGAAACTGAAAAGAACAGGACCTATACCAGCGACTATCCATAGATAGCCATGATTGAACATTAATTAGTATGATTGGGCAGACAGTTATAATGTTCTATCTAATGACCCTTAAAATGGAGAAACATATTTACATTAATACAAAATAGAATCATAACTTATATATGTGACCCACTTTTATTTCCTTTGTTAAAAAATAGCAATGCATACTTGAAGATTTAAGAGTTATTAAGTGCTCTACTAAGCCAAGGAACAAAACTAGCCCTGACTAGTTAATTTTGGATGTATCATGAGACACCATATCGGCAAAGAAGTTTGGAGACACTTCTAGCTATTGGCAGACTTGTAAAAAGAAAAAGTTAGTCAAAGATCCAGCTAGAAACTAGGTGAAGCTAGTTGGCTAGTCGGCAATTAGTTGGTAGCTAAATATAAATAGTAACTCAAGTGCTAAGTCGGTTTAGAAGGATAACCATCCGGATGTGCATGCAGATAGCAGCCGTATAAGACGTTATCTGGAGCTGCATGTCGGCGAGCATGAGTATGACGGCAAATCCAATAGCTTCCAGGGAGTTTTTAGCTGGATGTGGCACGATATTTATGTTGTCTTGGTTCAAAGTCTATAAAAGAACCGGTCCCCTCGTGACGAGAATGCTTCAGAGAGCTGATGGAAATTATGTAAGCATGTATGTATGGGTGTGTAGCTACTAAAAGCTTGTAAGCTTCAAAGTGTAGTGAGCTCCAGTTAATGAATCAGAGGAAGAGCTTGTACAGCTCAGTGTTTCCTCCTACTCAGTTCTTGGTCTGTGCCTTCTCGCCTTGCATCCTGTGTGTTCCAACAAGTCGTATCAGAGCAAGCAGTCTGGGACCGTCAGGATCGAGAGGAATCTTTGAGATCCTAAGGGGAGATTTTGCTCATGCACAGTCTAGGATTGTGAAGCTCGTTGGTCTAGGACCGAGGCTTACTTGACGCCGAGCGTTAGTCACCATGGCGAATCTTGTTGGCGCAAGCAGTGGGATCAAGAAGCTCAATAGCCACAACTATGGCTATTGTCAAATCTGCATGGAGTCCTACCTACAAGGTCAGGATCTATGGGAGATCATTGTGGGCACCGAGACAACTCCTCCACCAAAGGAGAATGTAGAAGCCTTGCGAAAGTGGCGCATCAAGACTGGCAAGGCTTTGTTTGTGCTAAAGACAACAATTGAGGAGGACTTACTGGATCATATTCGTGATGAGAAGATGTCACAGTCGACTTGGGAGACTTTAGCAAAATTATTCTCGAAGAAGAATGAGGCGCGTCTCCATCCTTGAGAATGAGCTTGCAAGTATCTCACAAGATACTCTAAGTATTAGTCAGTATTTTACAAAGATGAAAAATATTTGTCGTGAGATATCTCAGCTTGAGCCCGAGGAGAGTATTATCATCCATGGCCTAAGACCCGAGTACAACGGGTTTATAGCCGCAGTAAGAGGATGGCCGTCGCAATCGTCATTGGTGGAGTTGGAGAATTTATTGGCTAATCAAGAAGAGTTAGCTAAGCAGATGAGGAGTCTATTACTGTAAAGGAAGAAGAGGAGGCACTCTTCACTAACAAGAAGGGTCCACCTCGGAGACTATGGAGGCCAGACAAACAGCATCCAAGAGAGAGAAGCAACTATTCAGGGGGAGCTCAACGAGGAAGACAAGATCAACAACAAGAAAAGAATAAGAAGAAACAATATGGCAGGTGCTTCAATTGTGGTAAGAAGGGTCATTTTGCTCGAGATTGCTGATACCCAAGGCGATTTGAAGGAAACTTGGCCACCACAAAGGAGAAGGAGGAGATCACTTTAGAAGTATCTGCAAGTGAAGAAGAGTGGGACATCGAAGTTGGATTTTCTCAAGAAGTTGAAGAAGAGGAGCTTGAAGAGGACATGGAAGCACAAGCTTTTGTAGCAACGACAGATCCAGAGATAAATATATGACTAGTCATGACAAGAAGATGTAGAATATGACTGAGTATAAGGGAAGGAGAATTGTGCTGACAGCCAATAACTCCAAGCTACCTATCTTTCGTATCGGGAACACAGTTGTTCCAAGGTACGGTCCTCAACAACTCCATCTTGAGAAAGTCTATCATGTCCCAAGCTTGAAAAAGAATCTGTTGTCAGTACCTTAATTGATAGCAGAAGGGAACTATGTACTCTTTGGCCCTGAATAAGTTGTTGTTTTTAGAAAAGTAAAGGTGATCGGCACACCTATCATGGAAGGAAGAAGAAAATAGTCTGTTTATGTGCTCTCTGCAGAGTCAGCATACGTCGATAAGATTCGAAAGAATGAAACATCTGATCTCTGGCATGCGCGACTTGGACATGTTAGCTACATCAAGTTGAAGGGAATGATGGAGAAGCAAGTGTTGAGAGGACTTCCTCGTTTGGACATCTGAACAGACATAGTCTGTGCTGGATGTCAGTATGGCAAAACTCACCAATTGCCATACAAGGAGTCAGAATATCGGTCCAAAATACCTTTGGAGCTCTGTTGGACCGGAAACGGCGACAGAGGGGGGGGGTGAATGGAGCCTCTTAAAAAATCGACCCCCCAAAAGTACCCACTTAAAACTTTCTCCGATAGCAATTGATGTTATGAAGAAATAAAATGAAAGTTCATCGAAGACTGAAACATCAAATCATAAGACGAGGAGGCAGACTAGAGAAAGCAGATCGGCACAGAAACTGTAGTAAAATATTGCCATGGCAGAGTAATAGCTCAAAACAATACCACGGCAAGAAACTGTAGACACGACAAGAAAAACAGCAAAAAACGCTATCACGGCAGAGAAACAAACAAAGAAGTCTTGCCACGGCAAAGGAAAGAGCGGAAATTGCTGTCACGGCAGGAGAACAAAAGACAAAAAGGAGACCAAGATTGCAGCTCATGCCTAAAGCACAAAAGAAGATCAAACTAGCTGCTCCTGCTGCCAAGAAATGAAAGCAAAAGAGATTGCCAAAGGGAGCATTGCTGCCAACCAAAAGAGCTAGGCTGAAATTGGTGCACTGGTATTGCTGCCGAAAGGAGAACAAGGACTAAAGAAAGAGAAACTGCAGCAAGGACAAAAGAAAGCACAAAGACTAGAACTGAACTATCACAAAACCAAAAGCTAGAAATGTTGTAGCCGAAGAGACATAGCATAACACACAGAGAAGCTGTTCGGCAAAGCACAAGAGAACTTCTCAAGTAATCGTCTGCCAAGTAGACACTTGAATGACTGCTGCCCTTCAAATCAAAGGAGACCAATAGAGATCGGCCAAAAACAAAAAGGATAGCACAAAGAAAACTGCAGCAAAGAAGCAGAGAACAACAAGTAATCAAAACTATTCAAGACAACTCAAGAGCATGAAATCTTCGATTGATACATAGAGATACGCGATTACATAGAGGAGTTTCTCAGCTCATCTCTCTCTCAATCTTATACTAAGCAAGTCCCCATACATGCTTGAGAAACAAGAACTTATAGCACACATGCATAGGAGACAAACTCATACTCTCTCAAATCATCTCTCCAAATCATTCTCTCATTTCATCTCTCTAAAAATCTGCACATAGAACTAGAGAGCACCTCTCTATTTATAGCCTCCACTAATGGGTTTACAAACCACTTTACCCATTAGCTCTCAACAACTCATGGCGCTTTATCCACAATCCACTTCCTTTAGTGCAGCTTTGCGTATTCACTAAAACGCCCCTCGTGCACCTTCCAGGAAGCTTCCTCATTTCTTGCCCTCCAAGCCACGCAGCCACTTTGAGTCCTCGCCGTCTTCGGCACACCTCGACCATTCTGACCTCGGCACCGCCCGTGCCTAGTCCGGTCATCCCGTGCCTCGCCATGACTCCACCTCGACGTCCTGCAGCCATCACAGACAAGAAACACATCGCATAGCACCGCTCGATAACATGTAATCAATAAAAGCATTAAGAGTAATCTTAAGAAAGTAACAACCCAAACATGTTGAATCAAAAGCCTAAGCATCCTAATCTCATACGACCAAGTTTGACCAAGTCCGACCGAGCCGATTGCACCGTGCAACGACATGGTCCAAACCACACAAACCAAACTCGACTTTCCTAAAATCGATGTCAATTACTTATCACACACACGGGGTCATCTCCGCATGGTCTCTCAAGCTCATAAACTCATATGTGTTTGGCCCAGTTAAGCAAACATCACTTAGAAGCATGAGGTACATGGTGATGTTTATCGATGACTTCTCAAGGTATGTTTGGGTTTATTTTATGACAGAGAAATCTAAAACTTTTATGGAGTTCAAGGAGTTTAAGAAGAAAATAGAGAGTGAACTTAACAAAAAGATTCAGTGCTTACGTACTGACAATGGGAGAGAATATTTATCCAATGAGTTCATTATTTATTTCAAGGAGCATAAGATAAAAATACAATTAACTTGCCCCCAATACTCCACAACAAAATGGAGTAGCGGAGTGCAAGAATCATCACCTTGCAGAAACCTGTCGGAGTATGCTACATGCTAAGAATGTACCAGGAAGATTCTGGGCCGAGTGTATGAGGACTGCAGCCTATGTGATTAATAGGCTACCACAAATAAGGTTGAGATTCAAATCACCACATGAGAAGTTGTGGAAGATAAAGCCAGCTGTCAGTCACTTCAAAGTATTTGGCTGTTTATGTTATGCCTTTGTGCCAAATCACTTGAGGAGCAAGTTTGACAAGAAGGCAATACGGTGCATCTTCGTTGGCTATGATGATGCTCGAAAAGGTTAGAGGTGTTGTGATCCGACCACAGGCAAGTGTCACACTTCAAGAAATGTTGTTTTTGATGAAGCCTCTTCATGGTGGACTCCCAAGAATATCGAGATTTCTGAATTCTAAGATTTGGATGAGATTCTAGAAGAAAATAAACCAGAAGTTGAGAAGCAAGCATCAACTCCAAGTGAAGGGAGCTCACCCAGTAAGGCCAAGAGTCCATAGAAGACTGGTGAACATCAGCTTGTACTCGAGGAACATCATCCAAATCAAGTAGAAGTTGAAGATTATGTACATGAACTACGAAGATCTAGAAGAAAGCGGAATCCCAATCCTAAGTATGCTAATGCTGCCCATATTGATGAAGCTATACCTATTGAGCCATCTTTTTATGAGGAAGCAGCATAATGCCCTGAGTGGCAAAAGGCTATGGAGGAAGAGGTTGAGGCACAAAAAGAAAATCAAACATGGGACTTAGTGCCAATACCAAAGGATGTGAAGCCAATATCCTGTAAATGGATCTATAAAATCAAGAATCGTCTAGATGGATCAATAGAAAGATATAAAGCTCGACTTGTTGCTCGGGAATTCTCTCAACAATATGGGTCGGACTATGAAGAAATATTCAGTCTAGTGGCGAAGATCACAACTGTTGGAGTCTTACTTGCTTTGGCTGCTAGCAAGTCTTGGAAATTGTAGTAAATGGATGTTAAGAATACCTTCTTACATGGAAAGCTTGACAAGGATATTTATATGGAACAACCAAAAGATTTTGAGAGTAAGACTCAATTAGAGTATGTCTGCAAATTGAAGAAGGCGCTCTATGGCTTGAAGCAGGCTCCAAGAGCTTGGTACGGGAAAATTGGTGAGTTTCTTGTACAAAGTGGATTTAAAGTTGCTCCATCATATTCTAGTTTGTTTGTGAAGGCCAAAGAAGGTTGACTAGCAATAGTTCTAGTCTACATTGATGATTTAATCATCACAGGAGATAATTATGAGGAGATACAAAGGACAAAAGAAAATCTTTCGATTAGATTTCAAATGAAAGAGCTTGGAGAGTTGAAGCACTTTCTTGGACTTGAGGTGGAGCATACAAAGGAAGGGTTATTTTTAGGTCAACAAAAATATACAAGGGACCTTCTTCAAAGGTGTGGGATGCTTGATTGCAAGCCTATTTCTACTCCTATGGATCCTAATATGAAGCTACAAGAAGAAGGAAAGGATCTAGAGGATGTGACCATGTATCGGTAGCTGGTTGGAAGTCTTACTCACACTAAGTCGACCAGATATTTCCTATGTTGTTGGAATAGTCAGTCGATATATGACCAAACCAAAGAAGCCTCACCTCAGTGCAATTAGACACATTCTTAGGTATGTCAAAGGTACCATTAATTATGGCATTTTATACAATAAAACAAAAGGATGCCAAGTGACTGGATACTATGATGCTGACTATGTTGGAGACTGTGACACACGTCGATCAACAACCGGATATTTCTTCAATCTTGGATCAGGAGCCGTATTTTGGTGTAGTAAGAGGCAGCCTACATTGGAATTATCAAGCACTGAAGCAGAATATCGACCAGCAGCAACAGTGGAGCAAGAAAGCACCTGGCTTAAGCAACTGATGAAGGATCTCTACCAACCAACAGATTATCAAGTAAGGCTTCTCTGTGATAATTTATCATCTATACGTTTGGTAGAGAATCCAGTTTTTTATGCGAGGACAAAACATATAGAAGTACACTATCATTACATAAGAGAAAAAGTTCTCGAAGGAGATATCGAGATGGTGCCAACAAATACAGATGAACAAGCTACAGATATTCATACAAAGAGTCTTAATAAAGCAAAATTCTAGAAATTTCGAGAGGCTCTCGGAATGGTCTGCTAAACAACTTTGAAAGCAAGTATGCATTGAGGGGGAGTGTTAAAAAATAGCAATGCATATTTGAAGATTTAAGAGCTATTAAGTGAAGATTTAAGAGTTATTAAGTGCTCTACTAAGCCAAGGAACAAAACTAGCCCTGACAAGTTAATTCTGGATGTATCATGAGACACCATATCGGCAAAGAAGTTTGGAGACACTTCTAGATATTGGCAGACTTGTAATAAGAAAAAGTTAGTCAAAGATCCAGCTAGAAACTAGGTGAAGCTAGTTGGCTAGTCGGCAATTAGTTGGCAGCTAAAATATAAATAGTAACTCAAGTGCTAAGTCGGTTTAGACGGATAACCATCCGGATGTGCATGCAGATAGCAGCCGTATAAGATGTTATCTAGAGCTGCATGTCGGCGAGTATGAGTATGACGACAAATCCAGTAGCTTCCAGGGAGTTTTTAGCTGGATGTGGCACGATATTTATGTTGTCTTGGTTCAAAGTCTATAAAAGGACTGGTCCCCTTGTGACGAGAATGCTTGAGAGAGCTGATGGAAATTATGTAAGCGTGTATGTATGGGTGTGTAGCTACTAAAAGCTTGTAAGCTTCAAAGTGTAGTGAGCTCCAGTTAACGAATCAGAGGAAGAGCTTGTACAACTCAGTGTTTCCTCCTACTCAGTTCTTGGTCTGTGCCTTCTCGCCTTGCATCCTGTGTGTTCCAACATCCTTTTAAGTGTTACAAACCGTTCTTTTCATTTTGTTTCATCATGTATACTTTTGTGATTTTGTAAAAATAGAAGTGGGCAAACTAATTGTACAATATCCAATTAACACTTTTGTCGTCGATATGAGACCGGATAGTAAACTTAGAAGAACCCCGATTAGATGCAGAGACCATCGAGAATGCGGAGGGACTTTAGGAGAAGCACACAAATGACTTAAGTGTATTCAATATGAGTGTCTAGGGTTACAAATGGCCCCTCCCCTATTACAAATGGTCCTATTTATAGAGGGGGAGAGAGGTGATTGAAGTTGCATCCCAAAAAGTGCTAGGCACACTTGTCCCTTTACTGCACAATCAGTCACCCAAGTGAACACTATTTTGTATAACCAACTCCAATGACACTACCCATTTCATGGCACTCAAATTTTATAACTGTGGTTAACCACCATGATTTGGTATCTCATTAAGTCAAATTTAATTAATCAATTGGTGATGATGAACCCGACTTACTACAAGCATGGCTAAGCATATTAAACATACAACCCATATGACAGCTAGTATTGTATCACTAGATAAATATCCATCCTAAATTCACAATGGAATCAAGGCATTCAAATTTTGAAGGTGAAATTAATCAAGTTGGATAATAACTACCAGATATAAAGGTTTGTATTAAATTAGTAATACATCACAATTTAAAACAAAATAATAAATAATAGATTTAAAACAATAGGTCTAACATGATCAAAGGGCATGACTTCATTGGCCTTTCTCAGTTACCAACTCCTGATCTTCTAATCCTAATTTTGCTCCTTCGAAGGCATTATTTAATAGAAGAGAAAGAGAATGAAACACAAATAAAATCCAAATAGAATCCAAATAAACTTCAAAAACTACAAAAATAAAACCAAAAGATAGAGCTCAATTTTAGATGAATTTAGGAAAATGAATCGAATCATCAGAGTTAGGACGAAGAAGAATGGGCTCTCGAAAGATTTAAATATAAGAAAAAATAAAATTAAATATTTTTGGAATTATTTTCCTAAAGGAAATTTGGATTCATGATGTCAGCATTGATTTTAATTTTTGCCAAATTATTTTTCAAAGGAAAATTGGCTTAGAGATTGACAAGTGGGCCCACGATCTATAAACCTAGTCCACAGAGTTGACTCGATCTATGGTGAACTCGGTCCACGAAACAGTGCATCGGATGTTGAGGTGGCAGAATTGGCGGACATGGCAGGACACATGGCTGACACTTGGCAACATCGGGTGAGGTGGTGCTGACAATGCAGATGATGTGGCATGACACATGGAAGGTGACGTGGCATGGTACGTGACACGATTGCGCTGATGTGGCAGTGACGTGGCGGAACACGTGTGCACTAGGGCTGACGTGGACACTTATGTGGTTGCTGACATGGGTGAATGACGTGGCCCAGTTCATAGTTTATGGAACAGTGATTAATGATAGGTGTGACCCATATGATAGAGACTTGGTTTATGTGGACTAAGTCTACGGAGAAGCCAAAGAGGTTGTTGGTGCGGGATGGCATCAGCGCTGATGTCGATGGGCATGTGAACTGATGTGTTGCTTTGACAACGGAACCGGAGGTGCGGGACATGAGGCAAGACAATAAGGATGACGGCACTAAAGGCCTAGGCGAATGAGGCAGCGGCTTGGCTAATGGGCTGGATGGCCAAGCGGTAGAGTACTCACCAGCGACGAGAAACCGACGATGGCGCAGAGAAGACGAAGTGGAGGACGGTTTAAAACTCCAGTGACGATGAAGAAGTTGACTATAGCTTGAGGCGATGGTGAACTCGGCTAGGGAACAGTGGCGCAAGGCAAGGATGGTGAGGCTCTGGCGGCTCAGGACGCTGACGTCAACACACGGTGTGGCTATTTAAAGCGTGGATGCCAAGAAGGCTGAGCTAGACATGACACGGAGTCCTAAGTGGTGATCGCACAGACGCTGAGACAGGATCAGCTCGGACAAGGTAGGGCTTGCATCGGAGACGAAGCATAGTACTCGTGGGCTCTAATGGATGATGCGTGGCACGGCAGCCTGATCCGACGACCAAACAAGCGACGACTCTGATGGGTGACATGGCGCTGGCTGAGCGAGCTGGCTGGTAGGCCGAGATGGACCTTAGGGTTTCCGACCCAAAGGCCTTTAAGGAAATTAAATAATTTTCTAATTTTAGAAATCACCATTAATTCAATTAAGCTCTAGAAAATAGCAAATAAATTCAAAAAATTTAGAAAAATTCCCTACAAGACAAGGAATATAAATAAAACAATTTTGGGATTAATTGAAGTTTAACTTGGTCACATTAAATCTTTTGAATTTCTAAAAATCCATATTAAGCTTTAATTAATTCTAGAAAAATCCAAATAGTGAATTTTATTTTAAAAACTTTAAAAAGGCACTAAAAAACATGGCACTTGTCTTGGGGGGTCCGTGTGTAGAGATTCAATGGTGGAGCAACGGACTTCCCGATAGCAATTGTCAAGGAGCACTTCTCTTAGCTTGCAGAGCCGTTGCACGGGCACCGCAATGTGATGTCATCACTCGTCGCCAGCCTGATAAGTCAACTCGTAGTTGCGGTCATCATAGTTTCACCAAAGCTATTAATGGCTACTATCGTAAACCTAGTTGGTTTCATGATGAGCTACAATAAGGTGTGAGGGGCGAGGACGAAGGTCGTACATAGGATGTACGGTACGTACGAGGAGGCCTACAACTTCGCACCATAAATGTTACATTAGATTGCTCAAGCCAATCTTGGGACATATGTAAACAAGATGGAGATGGTGCACCCTATGAAAGGCCCTAATTGTTTCATCCTTGACTGGGTGTTCTAGGCATTTTGGTAGGTGTCAAGGAATTCAATTACTGTCATCCAGTGCTCACGATGGATAGCACATTCCTCTCCTGCTGGTATAAGGGCATGGTCTTGACGGCGATGGCCATCGACGCAAATGACCAACTACTCTCGATGGTAACATGCTATTGTGGGGAACGAGAACACCAATAGTTAGTTGTGGTTTCTGGCCATTATGAAGCAAGCAGTAGTCCAACAGTAGCCCAACATCTGCCTTATTATGGACTGCAACACTGGGCTATTGTCGGTGCTGACTACTATGCAACAAGGGGCTCAACCACCCTACCAATAAAATGACGTGAGGTCCTGCTGGTGCATGAGGCATCTAGTAGAAAACTTTCACACCCATTTCCATAATAAGGAATTGATGAAGAAGTTCAAGAAACCGTGCATGTAAAACCAGAGGTGCAAGTTTAACGCAATGTGGCATGAAATTGATGAGGAGACCTCCAAGCATGTTAGGGAGTCGTAGGGAGGGGAACCAACTGTAACTCAGGCTGTTTTCACAAGAATGGGTGAGTTCACTCAATGGATCAACTTGCATGCTCTGGATGTAAAGAAATGGTCCCTGCTTCAAAACACGGATGGTACGAGGTACAATATTATGATGACCAATATGCTAGAGGTGTACAACGGTGTGTGCTCTCTCTTGATCACTGCAATCATGGATGAGACTTGGAACCGCACCATCAGGTACTTCGTTAATGAGACCATGAATGTTATGAAGCACCTGGATAAAGGGAGGCAAATCTTAAAAGTCATGCAAACTCATGAGGAGCTGAAAATGGAGAAGGCTCATTTGCACATTGGTTGGACCATACATGATGTCAGGAAGAAGTTCGAGATTTGTTTGAGGGAGAAATATGTCATGGGCCATGCAAGAGGTGATTGCAAGCATGCATGCACCACAGGTGTCGTCATGACCTGCATGTGCAACAAGCTGATGCTCCTTCACAAGTCTTGCTCTACATGGTGGCAGTCCTCTACACGGTACATTTCAGAGTACTACGACATCCACCATTTATGCAGGACTTGGAACGTTGAGTTCAACTCCTATGGGTGGACATGCATTATATGGACCTTTGGCCGGAGAAAGTGAAATGGGTGTCGAACGACGTATTGAAGTAGCTCCAATGCTGTATACGTCAATCTCGCTGTATCCTTAGTGCCATGGATGACAATTAACGTGGCCAACAGCGAAGGCCACAAAAGTACATGCTATGCAAGACAGTGGGTCACTCCATGAGGAACTGCCCAAATAGGCCCATTTAGTTGGCCGCCCTATAGACCTGTCGATTCATACCACCTGTGCACTTGTCCATTCTCTATAACGCCAGCATTTCCTATGATGATAGTATGTTCTTTTCCGTAACTTATAAAACAAAATTTGCAAGGACACTGATAGTACAAACACTCAAACATCTTTTTATATCTTTCAGGGAATTGTACTACACAAATGGAAGCATGGCAGACAGGCAAGGAAGCTCAAGGCGTGGTAGGAGACGGTAGGCACAGACTAGGTCTCGAGGCCATGACCCTTACCTCGAAAGCACGAGTATCTACGATCCCTTAGACATTGACCCCAAAGCTCTGATCTACTGCTTGAAACTTGGGAATCGTACACCCTTAGAAATCCTCTCCGTGACTACCCCCACATCCCTGAGTGTTAGCCGCAATGCAAGCACAACTTCAATGTGGTGGTATAGGTTTCCAATGACCTTGTGCACACAGAATGTTGATTCTTTCATTGCCTTCTGTTCATGGTAAGTGATTCATTACCTACGTATACTTGTATATATGGAATGCTTGTAGCAACCTCGTCTTGCTTGCAGACAGCGGATTACAAGTTCTCTAAGTGGGTGGATCTATCATATCCAATACCCGCCTAGGTTTACATCCAAAAACTGCACATCCATACAGAAGAGTTGCGCGAGGTGCTCCAGATCGAGAGGGCCAACAATGACGAGCTCCGCAAGCAGAGAGTTAGGGAGAGCAACAACAAGGAGGTCGTGCACCTCGGCATTGACTACCACCCGTATTGTTGCTATGCCAACCCAAGCTACAATTGCACCTACTACTGCCCTGACAACCAGCCATGTTCACATCAGCCGAATGACCGACACGCCATGTGGGTATCGTACGTTCCACATTTTCCCCCTAGGTGTTATGTAAGGCTACACATGGTCATGCATTTGAATGACTCCATTCATCCATGAGACTTACAAGATGGAGTTGTTTTTATATTATTTCATTTAATATTAATTTACGTATAGATTGAAATTATTTTTAGAAGCGAGCTAACAAGTTGAAATAGTGCAAAATTCATATCAACAAGCATAATTGAAGCAATTTTTAATCGAGTCAGCGATTTTTTTGCACCCCTATTTTATTTGCACAGCATGCAAACCAATCACACCTGCTGAGCCAAGGGTGCTCGATATGCTCCTGCTAAGCAAGGGTGGCTCAGCAGCGCCTACTGCTGCTGCGGTGCGTCGTTGCCCTACTGTGCCAACTTGTCTAGCTGTGTGCCTAGCCTACAGAGCTAGGGTAGCACGGCAGGTGACATATGTCGCCTGTCGTGCCTTTCGAGCTCGGGAAGGGGGTCATTTTAAAAAACAAAAGTGCTAAGGGACCAAAACTGAAAAAAGTTGGTACAGAGTCATATGTGTGAACATTTCAAAACTGGAAACCACCACCACCGAGGCCATGACCAGGGGAATGTCTCAAGTGCTATGGATCACGATAGCCTGTTGTGTGTATGTTGGCTACACTTCACGGCAGAATAATTGTGTACCTTACTTCACGGCTGTACGTACAGCGGTTCATCTAGCCCCACACTCTCCCAATCCGAATTATTCACACAAATAGCACTGTAGTGATTTTTTTTAAAAAAAAATTGGTACTCAGACATCTATTTTTGCAAATCTAGCTCCTTCCCTGAACTCGGTAGCCACGGCAGGCGACACATTTCACCTCCTGCACTATAGTAGCTCAGCAACACCTCCCAAGCAACCGCAGCTCAGCAAGAGGGGGCATGATTAGCACTTATTAATCATTATATTGCATGATTGGCACTACTGCCGAGCATAAGAAGAATGTTAGATTTGTAAAAAAGAACTTCAAAAGTTATTTTTTTAAAAAAAAATAGCTACAAGCCATTTGTATGAACAGTTCTCCCAACCTGGGGTGCTTCGTGCAGCGTGGTGGTCCAAACACTCGATTAGCCTCGGCAGGTAGCGCTACATCAAGGCGAGAGACTGCAAGCTGCGGTACGTGCAGATGGCTCGAGCCTTGCTCAGATGGCCAGAACGTGGGCGCTGGGCAACTCGGACTCGATCGATCCACGAAGTGGTCGCTGTAGTCTAATCTAATCTAAACTAATAAACCACCAGTTAAAATTATCCTACATCCACCCAACAATTACCTGCTCCACAGTCATAACCTTAACTACGTCTACACCACAATATGCACCCAGAAATACACCATCCTAAAAACGTGCGCACCAAATTAACTCTCCTCCATTCTCTCTCCTTACTCAACCATATCCGACGGTCATCCTTCGATGTATCTGCAGTACCCCCTCCCCATCCCGCACTGCCTCCTCTTCTGCCTCCATGCGCCGACATCTCCTCCTTCCTCCTCTTCCCTCCCAACGCGCCGCCTCCTTCTCCTTCCCTCCCCACCCCGCATCGCCCCTCCTCCCCTGCCCTGCCATCCCGCACCGCCGCCTCCTCCCCCGCGCCTCCACTCCCGCTGCTCCCCCATCTCCGCCTCTCCCCCGCGCCTCCACTCCCGCCGCTCCCCCCGTCCTCCACCGCACCGCCACTCCCTCCGCTCCCCCCGTCCTCCACCGCGCCGCCGCTCCCCCATCTCCACCTTTCCCCGCGCCTCCACTCCCTCCGCTCCCCCCGTCCTCCCCCGCGCCGCCGCTCCCCTCACCTCCTCCTCCCCACTCCGCACCGCCGCCTCCTCCTCCTCCCCACCCCGCGACGCCGCCTCCTCCCCTCCCTCCCAACCCGCGCCCCTGTTTTCCGGCCGGATCCGTCGGCCCCCTCCTCGTCAGTGGCATCGGTGGCCTCCGACCGCGTCCGCAGCCAGTTCCCCTCCGTGGAGCCTGACCTCTTCCATGACGCGCTCGTCGCGCCCAGGCCCGACCACCTCGGGTTCCCCGAGGAACACGAGGAGGAGGCCTCGATCCGTTGGGACTGCCTCCAATTGGACGACGTCGAGCCGGATCTGCCGCTTGAGACGTCCACCGCGGGCGACGAATTCGATTGGGAGGAGGTCGCGTTCGCCTCCGGCGCCTGGGTGGATACGCCGGGGGCCGAGTGGGAGGTGCTCGGCGACGTGCCGCCCCCGCCCCAGCCGATTCCGAGGAGGGCTTCGTGTACGCCTCCGACCGGGAGGCGTATGAGGTGCTTGTCGCCGGCGGGGAGGGGCTGTTCCCCAAGAACAAGCCGGCGGCAGCCAGGTCGGCCGTCGAGGCGCTCCCGTCCGCTGTCGTCACCGCCGGCAAGGAAGGGGAGGGGGTGGAGTGCGCGGTGTGCAGGGACGGAGTTGCGGGCGGGGAGCGCGTGAAGAGGCTGCCTTGCTCGCACCGGTACCACGAGGAGTGCATCGTGCCGTGGCTCGAGGTGCGCAACTCGTGCCCGCTCTGCCGCTTCGAGCTGCCCACCGACGATCCCGAGTACGAGACCTGGAAGGCTGGACGAGCTGCGGTCTCCTGAGTGTATTTCATTTTAGCAAGCGCAGATTAGTTAAGGGCATTGTTTGGTTTTGGGGAAACTAGGGTACCTGTCCTTTGTTCTAAAGGAAGTACGCACGAAATTGCAATTTTGATGTGGAGAAAGTAGGATTCTCTTTGGGATTCTAATGATTTGGTCTGTTAGTTTGTGAAATGCCTTTTCTTACGGTTTATGGTTGGATTGCACTATTGCAGGATGGTGATAAGTTTTGGAGGATGCCCGAGTGTTACATCCGTGGGAACACCATCAAGTATCTTCGGGTTCCTGATGAGGTATGGATTTCTGACATGATGAATCTTATTTGCCTCTGTAGTTTGCTTGGTTGTTTAGATATGTCTGTTGTGATTTTCCTTTTGCATCATCAGGCAGTGTATTTCTGCTCAGGTTTCATTGTTGAACTGATTTTGCATATCATTGTACGATCGTGTCTGGCAAAATCACTATAATGTCATGTCATTCTTCTGTCGCTATCCTTTAGTTTGAAGTCCCTTGTTCCTTTTCAAATGTTTTTGGGTGGTATATTTGACTAATCTCCAACATCACAGTTATGTATAAGCCATCATGTGCAATTCCGAAAATCTTACACAATAACACATTCGACAGTGCATTTTTGTTCTGAGGTACATTCATTTGCAGTTCTCAGAGCTATACTTTGCATGCTGTTGCCTGTTGATATTCATTTAGCTGATATAACCTTAGTATGTGTTGGCTAATAGATGTAAAAAAATGTCCAAATATCAATTGCTCTTTCAGCAGTAGTTGTTTTTTTGGTAGTGTGTAAGTGCATTACAGTAAATAACTACAATAATGATTAGCTTTTGGTCCCCTAATAGAGTTATATACTCCTGAATTTGTTTGCAAAATTACCTTTGCTTGGGTATTGTTAGCTGCTCTTTTCTGTTTGGTGAAAACAAGACAATCCATTTTTAATGCTTGAAATTTCAGTAAATCCACCTTCTGGGAAGACCATACACGGGAGAGGAATTCTTTTGGTGTTCAACTGTTCATGTACCTGCAACTTAGCTAGAAAATACAATCTGGTGGTCCGCATGGGACCAACTGTGTTAAAATGAATGCAATCATAGGACCCTAGCAATATAATTTTCCGCAGATTGGCTTTTTACTTGTGAAAATTTATCTAGCAATTTCACCTGTTGAACTCTTATTATCTTCTTTCAAACAGTTGAGGAAATGGAACGAAAGATGGGTAATATTGGACCCGACGTCTGGAAATATGGAATACAAGTATGGAACCTTGACTTTTTGTAACTGAGAATACCTAGGAAATTCCTACTGTTATCTCGGTATTCATTTTTTTTCTTGTTGCAGAATTCGGAGGAATGAAACTGCTGTTAAGGGAATCATTCTATTTGATGCTTCAAGCACCACTACTTCTGATTAATCGATTTTTTTTATGTTAACTCCTTTGGTGGTGAGAATTGTCTTTTCTTCCAACATCTGATTTATGCATTATGTGCTTTCCAGGACTAGCATTCCATCCACTGGATGGGATTTTGCAAGGCATACCACATGTGTTTGCTCTCCTCCTCCTCCCAACGCACTTCAGGGCGCACATTGTTCTCGTATTCATAGAGGGTGTGTGGACGCAATGTATCTGATTGTTCGTTTTATTGTTTACAAATTTTATCTTGTTTTATATTTTACCGTAGCGTTAGTATGGTCACACTACTAGTATGGCTATAAAAGGCCACGATCTAGGCTGATGAGAGCTACAACACGGCCGGGCCGCCGGCCTCTGGAGAAGGCCGTAGGGCCCGTGCTCGCGCCCGTGCACCCGAACAACGTAACCCCGACGACTTCTACCTGGGCAAGTGCCCTATTAGATCGGCGTCGACATACAATCTATTGTCGAGCACCTCCTAGACATTGGCATCATGACTGGCGTAAGAATAGTCTTGGGTGGAGCCCATACATGGCTGGCTGCACAGTGAACTTTTTTATTTACCTGACAATTTACATCTGATTACAAACGTGGTGTAATCTGGTAGCGTTGCGATCGAGAATCAGCAAAGAGAAGCATTGTTCAGCTGATCTCGGTTGAAAATTGGCTGATCAATCATATCGAATTAGCATTTCAAATGATGTTTCCCATGTCAAATTAGAGACGCTGGCATTTGGCGTCACGGATATAAGACAAAATGTGGACGTACAATGTCAAGGACTGTAGGACAATCGAACATGTATATCCATTTTGGAAGAAAGAACAAAGGGTCATCTCCGTCTAGCTTTCTCCGTATATTCTTGCGTGGCCGTCGATGAGTCCAAACCACAATGTTCACCACATTGGCCGATAAAATGCCCCCTGATCCTTTCTACTTAATCAACAAAACCTCTAGTACTGCCAATCTGCCATGGCTTCCTCTCTGCTCCTGTGCGTCCTGTTATGCAGCTACTATTCCACTGCTCTTGGAGGCAATGAGCACAACTTTGTAGTGGTGCCAACTAGCTCGTTTGAGCCACAAGCAGTATGCTCTACATCAAGAGGAGGTATAGGAACTAAACCTGCAACAACTCACAATTTTAATCTTCAGGCTGTAAACCTAACCTTTTCATGCTAATTTTCAGTTACTTCAGAGCCAAACCGCGCGTCTGTGCCACTGGCGAGCCGGCACGGACCGTGCGTGCCCTCGGCGGCCAACGACAAGCCATCTCTCGCCGAGAGGCTCCGCAGAGACCGCGCCCGCGCGAACTACATCATCAGCAAGGCCTCGGGGCGCGTGATGACCACGTTATCCGAAGGAGGCGTGAGCATCCCGACGTACCTTGGGGACTCCGTCGACTCGCTGGAGTACGTCGTCACGTTGGGCATCGGCACGCCCGCTGTCCAGCAGACCGTCCTCATCGACACCGGCAGCGACTTGTCGTGGGTGCAGTGCGCGCCGTGCAACGCCAGCGAGTGCTACCCCCAGAAGGACCCCTTGTTCGATCCGAGCAAGTCGTCCACGTACGCTCCGATACCATGCGACACTGACGCGTGCAGGAACCTTGTGGCCGATTCCTACAACAACGGCTGCACGAACAGCTCCGGTTCCTCCCTGTGCGAGTATGGAATCCAGTACGGGGGCGGCTCAACCACGACGGGAGTGTACAGCACGGAGACGCTAACGCTCAAGCCCGGTGTTTCCATCAAGAACTTCAGCTTCGGTTGCGGCAATGACCAGCACGGCCCGTACGATAAGTTCGACGGTCTCCTAGGGCTCGGCGGTGCACCGGAGTCGCTCGTATCGCAGACGTCATCGCTCTACGGCGGCGCCTTCTCTTATTGCCTCCCGCCAGTGAACGGCAGCGCTGGGTTCCTTGCCCTCGGCGCGCCGAGCAACAACACAACAGGCTTCGTGTTCACGCCGATGCGCCGCTTGCCGGACGTGGCGACGTTTTACATTGTGACGCTCACCGGCATTACCGTCGGTGGAAAACCACTCGACATACCGCCGTCAGTACTCTCCAACGGCATGATCATAGATTCGGGCACGGTCATCACGGGGCTCCCAGAGACGGCCTACACGGCGCTGCGATCAGCTTTCCGAAGTGCCATGTCTGAGTACCCGCTCTTGCCACCGTCCGACGACGGGCTTGACACATGCTACAACTTTACCGGCTACAAAAATGTCACCGTGCCGAAGGTTGCCCTGACGTTCAGCGGTGGCACGACCATCGACCTCGACGTGCCCTCTGGTGTTCTGCTGGAAGGCTGCCTCGCTTTCGTCGGAGCGGGGACGGACAACATCACCGGAATCATTGGCAACGTGAATCAGCGCACGTTCGAGGTGTTGTACGATTCTGGCCGGGGAAACGTCGGATTCAGGCCTGGTGCCTGCTGAGTAAAGCCCGGGCAAACGTCGAATTCTTGCAGGCCTGGTGCCTGCAAGAGCAGAGATTACGTGCGGCAATCTATTGTTGGGGAAAGCTGTTCTCCTCCGTCATAAAAATGTCGCAGTTGAAATAATGATAGCTTGTCATTTCTATTTCATCTGTGTATAGCTCAAAAGATACACACTCATACACATCGTTTCCTTCTTACACAGTGAAACTATAAAATTCAAAAAGATCAGAGAAATATTGTTAGACCATTTGGATGTCGTAAATAAAGATATGATAAATAATTGATATTTGGTAAATAAAGAGATGATGAATAATTGACATTTAGTTTGCTTTGAATTTTGCGTTTGTGAAAGACTTAGTCATTTGCAGTCGAAGACTTTGCCTTTGAGTGGTTTGGCTCAGTTACGAGTGATTTCACATCGTACTCGAGTGTTTGTGCTCTGCTTTGAGTGCTCTCAGTCGGCTCCAACTGATTGTGGTCTTTCCCGAGTACCATACTACAATCACGACTTTGACTGCATCAGATTACGACCACGACATGGCCAAATGATTATAGACTTTAGACTTCGACTATGGCATTCTTCGACCACAGCACTTCGAACGCGACTATGACTACGGCTGGCTTCAATCACGGCAGCTTTCGATCACATCTGCCTTACAGCCATGGCAGCTTTTGACCACGTCTGGCTTACGACCACGGTAGTTTTCGATCATGTCTGGCTTACGACCACAGCAGCTTTCGACCACGTTTGGCTTCGACCACGGCAGTACGATTTCGACCTTACGACCACGGTAGGTAATCGACCACGCCTAGCTTACGACCACGGCAGTTTTCTACCACATCTAGCTTATGACCACGGTAGCTTTTGACCACATCTAGTTTCGACCACGGCAGTACGACTTCGACCTTACGACCATGGTAGGTAATGGTAGGTACAATATTTTTTCCATGTTCATAGCTACAGTCCTCGATAGTCGTAGACTTTACTGGTCGTACTCGATAGTCGAAGGTTTTACTAGTCGATAGTCAAGGGCTTTGCGGTCATTGGTTGTAGGTTTTATGGACTGCTTTCATGGTCATAGATTTGGCAGTCTTGTTAATACTCGTAGACTTTACAGTCTGCTGTTCTGTCTTCGGTAATCGGAGGCTTAGCGGTCGGTACTCGTTGACTTCATGGTCGGTACAAGTGCTTTATTTTTGTGATCTTCGAGTACATCGAGTACTCATGTTGAGCCAGTGGTTGACTGGTCGGTGTGTGGTGGTCGATGATGAATGATCGTTGCTGCAGTACTAAGTGGGTACTCGAGGTTGAGGTAATCATAGTCGAAGGACTCAATACTCGATAGAAGTAGTTTCACGATCGTGGTAAGCAGTCGGGTGTCGGAGTGTTGTCTGTACTCATAGACTTTGAGTACGTGTTGTGACTGTGATTTCTGAATGATACTCGGTAGTCGGTACTTGATAGTCAGTTAGTAGCTATGCATATGATTTCCGAGTACTTGTGGGTTACGAGTACTTTAAGTTAGCGATCGTGTTGAGTGGTCTGAGGGTATGTTTCTGTTAGCGATAGTCTGTGTGGTCATGGACGATATGGGGGATGATCGTTGATGGTTTGGTTCTTGTCTGGGGATAGACAATGGTGTGTTTTGCTAATATGTCTTAATTATGATCAAGTTGGGAAGAACTTGTACGGGGAGAGGGTTTCTTTGGTCTTTGTATATGAAGCTAGGCATGGAGGCGGCCATGGTTGGTGATGAGGAGGACGGGAACTAGGCGGGGGTAATTTGAGGTCCAAGCGGTCGGGATGTCACGCGAGCTTGTTGAGCTCATGCTGGAGCACGTGGAGGTCAAAGGTGGATGATGCGTGGAGACGTGGAGACGGTTACGGTTGGTGACGAGGAGGCCCCGGACTAGGAGGGGGTATCTAAGGTCCAAACGGTCAGGATATCACGCGGGACGATTGGGCTCACGAGAGAGCATGAGTGATGGTGCACGATGGAGATACAGGAAGGGATATCCTGGAGGCTTCGTCGTGTGTGAAGTATGGAGTTGTGGATGAAGTCCATGACTTATACAAGGTGGTTAAAATCTGTGTTAGGAAGGGTTTCAGGTCCCTTGATTTGAGGAAGAGATAGGATTGCGTGTCTAGGTGGATAAGAACATGGTTTGAGGTGTTCGAGTTGAACATGGTTTGTGCGTTAACCTATAAAAGCAAGGGATGCTGTAGGTTAGCATGACAAGTTTTTAGGGCCTTCGTGGAGAAGGGTTTTAGGGTTGTCATGAGGGCACTTTGTACCTAAGAATTTGATGAAGAAATAATAGATCAGATTCTTTCCCGAAAAAGTTCTTCAATGACTTGTTTTTCCAGAGCATTGTTCTCTCTCTGTTTTATGTGATCTGAGATACTAGATCACAAGATACTTCAAAAGTATTGAGCTTGAGTACAAGCTCGCCAAGCTGTGGTTCCAACCACAAACAAACATATGCATCCACCATAATTGCATCCCCAGACTGCATAAATATCAGAGAACTTCTCATAGCATTTCCACAGATAAGAACGATGGCATTATCAACATCAGATAGCATTGCATGTAGCCATAAAAAACAAGTGAGAAGAGAAAATTGTAGCCACAAAAATGAAGTGAGAAGAGAGAATTTAGCTTTGAGATAACCCTTTAGCCATACTTCTCAAGAGATCCTTATTTCCATATTAAGTTTCAAAACCAAGCAAACACTGTCTTGCTTAGGACCAGATATCCAAGGATTAATTTGGAAAAAATACCAAAAAGACAAATGAAAGTATTCTCAGATCTCCAGGAATAGTTCATTGATTTGTATGAGGGAAGAAAAATTGATCCTAGCATCCAAATCAATATCCATACATTCCCACTCCTCCACTTTGACGACCATATAATTTTCCAACCATACCACAAATATATAATACTGAGAGCAGAAATAGATCTCAAATTCTTCCAAGGCCTACAAACACGAAACCACAAAGATATTTCTCTTCAAAGTATTATAGACCAAGGTCTAGTCGCTGCTATCTATGGCACACGAAACCAGATTCTTCAATCTGACCTTGGGATTGCAGTTAAAGAAGCTTGTAAAAGATTGGCATCTTCCAAAGGAAGATACAAACTTATTTTCTATTCTACTCCTCCAAGGTTCACGCCACCAGTAAGACCAGCAATGCATGATATTTATGTTTTCAAAGGATATTTCAATTTCTTTGATAAACAAAGAACTGGTGTCCTGACCGAAGAACAAAGGGAACTCTTCTTTCAGAACACAAATCATGACAAATGGCGATGGTTCAAAGAAGCCCTGGAAATTGAACAAAGTATTCATATTGACACCACATATCAGATGATCTTTCAGAATCAAATAATAAACATATGGTGTGGTGGAAGTAATGGTTTCCTACATAAAGGTGTTGGACGCTTGATAAAACCAGATTATGGTGAAGACACCTTAATCAGAAAGGAATATCATCAATTACTGGATTGGTACGAATTAATCCAACCAGATGAAGACACAACCTTTGCATCAATAATGATATATGACGATAGCGAATAACAATAATTGTTCGCTAAGGCTCCCCGACAAAGAAGACAATTGTCAGGACAATTATATGAGTACTATTACAGATGGAATCTGGACTATTTCAAACAGAATACAGTCTGGTCAAAAGTGTTATCATGGCGAATATTCTTCACGAAGGTCTAAAGCTTCATTATGACTCCGTGAGGTGTAAAGCGTCATCATAAAGAATGGTATTGAAGGTCAAAAGGCGTCATCATGGACATCTTACCCATGCTTATCCCAGGGGTGGTGACCCCTATATAAAGGGCATGAAGGCAAGCTTCAAAGGCATCACTCCTTGGAGAGCTCGAAGGATCACTCCTGAGATCACTTCTGAGATCGCTCGAAGCATCACTCGCTTCAAGCATCACTCCAAAGCCTCCACAAGCTTAGAGTAGGAGTTGATCACCAAAATTATCCAAGGCAATAAGCCTCTACCACCAAGGCTAAGCCTCTACCACCACTACCATCAAATACTCCACCTCCACAATCCACAAACTAGTGTAAAATAAGTAGTAGCCTAAATAAAGACTCAAGCCCCCCTCCAAAAAAAAATGACCCCCTCCAAAAAAAAATCTAGGACGTTGGATCTCCATCTAACGGCTCAAAATCTGACTATTTTGTCCTAAAAAACAGTCACATGTTGTATAGACACTCCCTATATATATATATATATATATATATATATATATATATATATATATATATATATATATATATATATATATATATATATATATATATATATATCATTTGTAGGTGTGGTGTGTCTTTTTTCGGAGAAAGTTCATTTTACAACCTTAAACTATTGCCTTAATTCGATTTTTAACATTCAACTCTAAAACCGTCTAAACTCAATCCTAAACTATCAATGCTAGACCAAATGACTCCCTTGCCCAAATCCAGTCCAGTTTTGATCCCACGTGTCATTGGTCTTGATGTGTGGACATTAACATGGCCATGATGTGGCAATGACTTGGCAAATCAATTATAAAAAAGATTTCTTATGCACTAGAGGTCCACATGTGAGTGAGTTACTAGCTTCTTCTTTCTCCTCTCTCCCACTTCTCTTACTTCATCTCATCCATACCTTGAGCCACCATGGCCTGTGGGCATGCCACCATTGCTGCTCATTCCCCTCCCCATCTCCACGTTGTTGCACCTCCTCACCTGCCAGCCGTCGGCCACGCCCTGCCCCACCCCCAACTGCACCTCTCGCACATGCTCACTCTCACATGGCGGCTACCTATGAGATGGCTTTGTAGCTCCGAGTCATTGTCGAGCTAGCACCAACGTGTCGTTGCTCCAAGCTGCTCGCCCCTTCACTGATGTTTCCCCCCGCCCCCACCCACAAATCATCTCCATCAACTTGTGTAACCGCTGTGGTCTTCATCGCCCAAACTCTGGCTGAGAACCACTATCATGTTCCCATCGCACCGCCGAAGTTTGCAAAAATTCTTTCACGATATATTGTGTTTCCTCTGGTCCTCCTGGTTCTCGCAGCTGGCACTGCAGCGGCTCAGCTGGAGATCGGCTTCTACAGCCAGACATGCCCGAACGTCGAAGCGATGGTCCGCGAGGAGATGGTGAAGATCATCTCCACCGCGCCCAGCCTCGCCGGCCCGCTCCTCAGGCTCCATTTCCACGACTGCTTTGTCAGGGTAAGTCGCGTCTGTTGTTGTCCGTGGCTTTACGAACA
The DNA here is from genome assembly GCA_017311315.1 of Dendrocalamus latiflorus. Taxonomy (NCBI): domain Eukaryota; kingdom Viridiplantae; phylum Streptophyta; class Magnoliopsida; order Poales; family Poaceae; genus Dendrocalamus; species Dendrocalamus latiflorus. The sequence goes on along the minus strand of CM029632.1, from coordinate 9,553,847 downwards.
TAAGCATACGTAGTTTCTATATAGGGATTGTTTCCTTTGATGATCATGTACTTAGAGAAACATGTGCATGCAACGCAAAATGCCAGGGTTGTGACGCCTCCGTCCTGCTGAACTCCACCGAGGGCAGCATGGCAGAGAGGGACGCCAAGCCGAACAAGAGCCTGCGAGGCTTCGGCTCCGTGGAGCGGGTGAAGGCCAAGCTCGAGGCCGCCTGCCCGGGCATCGTCTCCTGCGCCGACGTCCTCACCCTCATGGCCCGCGACGCCGTCGTGCTGGCCAAGGGCCCCTTCTGGCCGGTCGCGCTGGGAAGGAGAGACGGCAAGGTGTCCAGCGCTCTGGAGGCCAGCAACCAGCTGCCTCCGGCGTACGGGGACATCCCGCTGCTCACCCAGATATTCGCCTCCAAGGGCCTCGACCTCAAGGACCTCGTCGTCCTCTCCGGCGCCCACACCCTCGGCACGGCGCACTGCCCCTCGTACGCCGACAGGCTGTACAACTTCACCGGCAAGAACAGTGCCCACGACGTCGACCCGCCCATCGACAGCGAGTACGCCGACAAGCTGAAGACGCGGTGCAAGAGCGTCGACGACCGGAGCATGCTGTCGGAGATGGACCCGGGGAGCTACAAGACCTTCGACACCAGCTACTACCGCCACATCGCCAAGCGGAGGGGGCTCTTCCAGTCCGACGCCGCACTGCTCACCCACGCCACCACCAGGAAGTACGTCCAGCGCATCTCCACCGGCAGGTTCGACGACGAGTTCTTCAGGGACTTCAGCGAGTCCATGATCAAGATGGGCAACGTCGGCGTGCTCACCGGGGTTGAGGGAGAGATCAGGAAGAAGTGCTACATCGTCAACTAGGCTAGCTATTACCTTGTTAAAGCTTACGTCGATTATTAATTGTAAGTTTGTAACTGCGTGATATGATGCATGTCCGTCTGTTATTAATCATTGTATTGTGTTTATTATTATTATTCGTATATTAGTCCTTCTCGATACTTCTTCCTATAGATCAATGATGTTTTTTATTGTCAAATGGGAAACAAGCGTACTTATTAATATCCAAGTCACTACACGTCTATCGGTCTACCTAGGTAAACGAACTCTCTTGAAACTGTTCTATCAAGCAAAAATTGACCTTGCACATTGAGGATGCAGTTGAATGCATGCAAGCATTACAACCTTTTTTTTTCTAGAATTCACTGAAGTCTCCATTTTTACTACCAAGAAGCATCTAGCTTCACTAAGGCTCTAACAATATCGTAATTATCGAGGCTATAATCTTGAGTCTTGACACTGTGCAACTGCAAAATGCAGCGTGCCTGTGATACAAGGGCGGACCCGCCCTTCGGGCATGGTCGGGCGGCCGCCCGAGCTCTGTCGCCGACGGACCCCCTCCCCCGCCTGTCCTCGCGCTCGGCGCGCGTCTGGCCCGTAAGCCGTTCGCTCTTTTGCCTCCCCACCCCACGCTTGAATAGTTGTATTGGCCTGTCTGGTGCTGACCTCTCTGATCGGCGCGGTTCAGGATCTCGCATTCAACTGGCGGGGTGGCGGGTGGTGGTGGCCACCGTCGTTGGCTTCCTTGGCTCGGCGTTCGGCACCGTCGGCGGCGTCGGGGGCGGCGGCATCTTCGTGCCCCTGCCCATGCTCAACCTCCTCATCGGATTCGACACCAAGTCCGCCGCCGCGCTCTCCAAATGTAAGCTCCCGCTCATCCACACCAACGCATACCGACGCCGATGCATCCGGGAGGGATCGATTTGCTGAGACGCGTGATTGCTCGTTTGCTTTTGGCGCAAGCATGATCATGGGGGCGTCGGCGTCGTCGGTAATCTCCATGTACCGTCCGATCCACCAGGTCAGCGCCTCGGTTCTTGCGCTTGGGTTCTTTTTATTTCTTGATCACCTCCAGGATCTTGGGCTGGTCTCAGGAATTTGCGCGATTTGGTTGATCTAGTGTAGGAAAGATGGTATCTTGGTTGCGTGTTTGTGTATTTGGGTTCTTGCATGACCACGATTCGAGAGCACGAGCGATCTTGATACAGAGAACTGGGCCTTTGTAAACTGTTTTAGATTCTTCAATAATTCAGAATGCTATAATGATGGAAATGGAGCATACTACATAGAGGACATTATCATGTATTGTTGGGTTCTTTAGGGTAATCGAACTGTGTGATGCTTCATCATTTGTTGAATCATGTTATTTTATGGTCTGAGTTGTTGACGTACTTAGTTATTTAGTGATATGTCTTTTGTCTTCTCTTTTTATTGCATCTTTTATATTACTATTATCAAATTGTGACACTATCAATCCATCTGTCTTTCATAACTCACAGGTTACTTCTTCTATAGCTCATCTACAACTATGGATTAAGTTTCATTAGTGAGGTATTTTTCAATGCCCTACCGTTATCTACATATGTCTACATGCGAATTGTAGTTGCTGTTTCTATTGTAGATAACATACTCTTATTAGTGCGATTGCAACGTAGTTTGATCATGGATTGTTTTGCTGTTAGGTAATAATATTTGTTTCACACTTCCAACTCCGCCCTAGCTCTATTTTATTCCTGGGTCCGCCCCTGCTGTGATACATAGCTAGCATTAGTCGTGTCTACAGATAAGATGCAACACATACTTCACTTTGTAGTGTTCGCTCCCAAACCTAAATAATATATTTAAGCAAGCCTATATTTGTAGTATAAACTTAATTAGCCATGTATGGCCTGAAATTAATAGGACGACAACAGCTCTCAGTATTACAACATCTCTGTTCTGTACTATGTACTTTAACACACTGTTCAAAAGTTAGCTAGAGCAAGCTTGCTTCCGGCACCAAGTCCCATGTTGCTTCACGGTACAAAAGGTTGGTTTTAAAAAACACGCATGGACTCGTTCACAGCGGCAGTTGTAGGATCGGGTTCCTAAGTCTACTGATCCCCTAAACATACCATTATTATTGAGTCGTAAGCTCATCAAAAAAACTTAAGCGGGATAAAAAGAAGGGAAATAAACTTGAACAATTACCTGTCCGATCTGGCTTATTGCTTAACGCACATTCTGTTCAGTTAGTTGTACTTTTCATGCAACCAGGGATGGAGCCACACCTCGGACAGGATAGACTTTAGCCCGGGGTATAGAAAAACATCTAATGTACAACCCAGATAAATTTAGTCCAGTCTGAATAATATTTTTATAGTCCAATCCAAATAGCCTATTCATTCTACCACTGAATTCGGGATATAATCAAATCCCGACTCCGCCACTGTATGCGACGGCATGCAGTACGAATCACTGGATATGTCAGATAACCTCTTGAAACCGTACAGCGAACGTGGAGAGACGACAATGGATCCATTCAGCTCTGCAATTGATAACGTGCGGAACGAGACGGCGGCTTAACAATGATTTATGTTCCTGCCTTGTTAATCATGCAAAGTACTTCTAGTCCGTAAAGAGTGTAGGACCGAGAAGGATGACTAAAGAAGGTGTAGCGCGCGTTGATTGACTAGGAGATTTTGTCCCAGTCAAATTAATCAGAGCTCTGCCCCTAACCGCTTGCCAGTCATTGGCCGCAGCAACCCACATGCAGATTTGACCTGCATGCTATAGGATATATAATAAAGCTCCTAGTTACATAATACTGGTACATACTAGCTAGCAAACTTGCATGTTACATATGTGGCGCCCCGCTCCTTAATTCAGCTGTGTTAAATTCCAATATTATATGGATCTTGACGACAAATTAGCAGTGCTAGCAGTTCATTTGACATTATCTTATTTTCTTTTTCAAAAAAATTAATTGGACATGTCACCTCCTTATTTCTCTTTTACCATTTCATGTGATAATTAAATATAAATGCTTTTACAGATACTAGTGGTTAAAGCTTTTAACAAATTGACTTCACGCCGTCTCGCTCGGACGATATTTATTTGGGAACGGAGGGAGTTAAGTTAGCGAAGTAGAATTGCTCGGCAAGTAGAGCGCTGGATGTAGTCTGCTCATGTTCTGCCTTTTCAATTGGTTGGCTTTCGACGAACTGAAATATAGGGTATGTTCTTTTTGGCTGCGGTTTATGGTTTTTGAGCTGTTTGTGTGAGAGATTACAGAGTAATAAAAATTCACGTACGGTTTTTATCGATATAAATGAAGTCGGTAAAACATGTACTACAATTAACTAGTATACCCTATCTTGAAAAGATACTCTGTTTAAAAGCTAGTTACTGTAGGCAGGGGCGGAGGCACATGGGCCGGAGGGGGTTTCCAGGAACCCGGTTCCGAAACAAAATTTAGTTATTACTAGTAAATATTCAACCTTTGTGCACCCCCTTGGCCCAATATGGTGTACCCCTAGCTCAAAAAACACCCTCACTCGCCCTGTCCAGCCCATTCGTTTTGAAGTGGTGCACCCCCTCCATTTTGCTCTAGCTCCGCCACTGACTGTAGGAAAGCCGAAAGCAGCTTTTAGAAACTGAAAAGAACAGGGCCTATACCAGCGACTATCCATAGATAGCCATGATTGAACATTAATTAGTATGATTGGGCAGACAGTTATAATGTTCTATCTAATGACCCTTAAAATGGAGAAACATATTTACATTAATACAAAATAGAATCATAACTTATATATGTGACCCACTTTTATTTCCTTTGTTAAAAAATAGCAATGCATACTTGAAGATTTAAGAGTTATTAAGTGCTCTACTAAGCCAAGGAACAAAACTAGCCCTGACTAGTTAATTTTGGATGTATCATGAGACACCATATCGGCAAAGAAGTTTGGAGACACTTCTAGCTATTGGCAGACATGTAAAAAGAAAAAGTTAGTCAAAGATCCAGCTAGAAACTAGGTGAAGCTAGTCGGCAATTAGTTGGTAGCTAAATATAAATAGTAACTCAAGTGCTAAGTCGGTTTAGAAGGATAACCATCTGGATGTGCATGCAGATAGCAGCCGTATAAGACGTTATCTGGAGCTGCATGTCGGCGAGCATGAGTATGACGGCAAATCCAGTAGCTTCCAGGGAGTTTTTAGCTGGATGAGGCACGATATTTATGTTGTCTTGGTTCAAAATTTATAAAAGAACCGGTCCCCTCGTGACGAGAATGCTTGAGAGAGCTGATGGAAATTATGTAAGCATGTATGTATGGGTGTGTAGCTACTAAAAGCTTGTAAGCTTCAAAGTGTAGTGAGCTCCAGTTAATGAATCAGAGGAAGAGCTTGTACAGCTCAGTGTTTCCTCCTACTCAGTTCTTAGTCTGTGCCTTCTCGCCTTGCATCCTGTGTGTTCCAACAAGTCGTATCAGAGCAAGCAGTCTGGGACCGTCAGGATCGAGAGGAATCTTTTAGATCCTAAGGGGAGATTTTGCTCATGCACAGTCTAGGATTGTGAAGCTCGTTGGTCTAGGACCGAGGCTTACTTGACGCCAAGCGTTAGTCACCATGGCGAATCTTGTTGGCACAAGCAGTGGGATCAAGAAGCTCAACAGCCACAACTATGGCTATTGTCAAATCTGCATGGAGTCCTACCTACAAGGTCAGGATCTATGGGAGATCATTGTGGGCACCGAGACAACTCCTCCACCAAAGGAGAATGTAGAAGCCTTGCGAAAGTGGCGCATCAAGACTGGCAAGGCTTTGTTTGTGCTAAAGACAACAATTGAGGAGGACTTACTGGATCATATTCGTGATGAGAAGATGTCACAGTCGACTTGGGAGACTTTAGCAAAATTATTCTCGAAGAAGAATGAGGCGCGTCTCCAGCTCCTTGAGAATGAGATTGCAAGTATCTCACAAGGTACTCTAAGTATTAGTCAGTATTTTACAAAGATGAAAAATATTTGTCGTGAGATATCTCAGCTTGAGCCTGAGGAGAGTATTATCATCCATGGCCTAAGACCCGAGTACAACGGGTTTATAGCCGCAGTAAGAGGATGGCCGTCGCAATCGTCATTGGTGGAGTTGGAGAATTTATTGGCTAATCAAGAAGAGTTAGCTAAGCAGATGAGGAGTCTATTATTGTAAAGGAAGAAGAGGAGGCACTCTTCACTAACAAGAAGGGTCCACCTCGGAGACTATGGAGGCCAAAAACAAGGTGCATAAAAGGTGACAAACAGCATCCAAGAGAGAGAAGCAACTATTCAGGGGGAGCTCAACGAGGAAGACAAGATCAACAACAAGAAAAGAATAAGATGAAACAATATGGCAGGTGCTTCAATTGTGGTAAGAAGGGTCATTTTGCTCGAGATTGCTGATACCCAAGGCGATTTGAAGGAAACTTGGCCACCACAAAGGAGAAGGAGGAGATCACTTTAGAAGTATCTGCAAGTGAAGAAGAGTGGGACGTCGAAGTTGGATTTTCTCAAGAAGTTGAAGAAGAGGAGCTTGAAGAGGACATGGAAGCACAAGCTTTTGTAGCAACGACAGATCCAGAGATAAATATATGACTAGTGATGACAAGAAGATGCAGAATATGACTGAGTATAAGGGAAGGAGAATTGTGCTGACAGCCAATAACTCCAAGCTACCTATCTCTCATATCGGGAACACAGTTGTTCCAAGGTACGGTCCTCAACAACTCCATCTTGAGAAAGTCTATCATGTCCCAAGCTTGAAAAAGAATCTGTTGTCAGTACCTTAATTGACAGCAGAAGGGAACTATGTACTCTTCGGCCCTGAATAAGTTGTTGTTTTTAGAAAAGTAAAGGTGATCGGCACACCTATCATGGAAGGAAGAAGAAACAGTCTGTTTATGTGCTCTCTGCAGAGTCAGCATACGTCGATAAGATTCGAAAGAATGAAACATCTGATCTCTGGCATGAGCGACTTGGACATGTTAGCTACATCAAGTTGAAGGGAATGATGGAGAAGCAAGTGTTGAGAGGACTTCCTCGTTTGGACATCTGAACAGACATAGTCTGTGCTGGCTGTCAGTATGGCAAAGCTCACCAATTGCCATACAAGGAGTCAGAATATCGGTCCAAAATACCTTTGGAGCTCTGTTGGACCGGAAACGGCGACAGAAGGGGTGAATGGAGCCTCTTAAAAAATCGACCCCCCAAAAGTACCCACTTAAAACTTTCTCCGATAGCAATTGATGTTATGAAGAAATAAAATGAAAGTTCACCGAAGACTGAAACATCAAATCATAAGACGAGGAGGCAGACTAGAGAAAGCAGATCGGCACAGAAACTGTAGTAAAATATTGCCACGGCAGAGTAATAGCTCAAAACAATACCACGGCAAGAAACTGCAGACACGACAAGAAAACAGCAAAAAACGCTATCACGGCAGAGAAACAAACAAAGAAGTCTTGCCACGGCAAAGGAAACAGCGAAAATTGCTGTCACGGCAGGAGAACAAAAGACAAAAAGGAGACCAAGATTGCAGCTCATGCCTAAAGCACAAAAGAAGATCAAACTAGCTGCTCCTGTTGCCAAGAAATGAAAGCAAAAGAGATTGCCAAAGGGAGCATTGCTGCCAACCAAAAGAGCTAGGCTGAAATTGGTGCACTGGTGTTGCTGCCGAAAGGAGAACAAGGACTAAAGAAAGAGAAACTGCAGCAAGGACAAAAGAAAGCACAAAGACTAGAACCGAACTATCACAAAACCAAAAGCTAGAAATGTTGTAGCCGAAGAGACATAGCATAACACACAGAGAAGCTGTTCGGCAAAGCACAAGAGAACTTCTCAAGTAATCGGCTGCCAAGTAGACACTTGAATGACTGCTGCCCTTCAAATCAAAGGAGACCAATAGAGATCGGCCAAAAACAAAAAGGATAGCACAAAGAAAACTGCAGCAAAGAAGCAGAGAACAACAAGTAATCAAAACTATTCAAGACAACTCAAGAGCATGAAATCTTCGATTGATACATAGAGATACGCGATTACATAGAGGAGTTTCTCAGCTCATCTCTCTCTCAATCTTATACTAAGCAAGTCCCCATACATGCTTGAGAAACAAGAACTTATAGCACACATGCATAGGAGACAAACTCATACTCTCTCAAATCATCTCTCCAAATCATTCTCTCATTTCATCTCTCTAAAAATCTGCACATAGCACTAGAGAGCACCTCTCTATTTATAGCCTCCACTAATGGGTTTACAAACCACTTTACCCATTAGCTCTCAACAACTCATGGCGCTTTATCCACAATCCACTTCCTTTAGTGCAGCTTTACGTATTCACCAAAACGCCCCTCGTGCACCTTCCAGGAAGTTTCCTCATTTCTTGCCCTCCAAGCCACGCAGCCACTTCGAGTCCTCGCCGTCTTCGGCACACCTCGACCGTTCTGACCTCGGCACCGCCCGTGCCTAGTCCGGTCATCCCGTGCCTCGCCATGACTCCACCTCGACGTCCTGCAGCCATCACAGACAAGAAACACATCGCATAGCACCGCTCGATAACATGTAATCAATAAAAGCATTAAGAGTAATCTTAAGAAAGTAACAACCCAAACATGTTGAATCAAAAGCCTAAGCATCCTAATCTCATACGACCAAGTTTGACCAAGTCCGACCGAGCCGATTGCACCGTGCAACGACATGGTCCAAACCACACAAACCAAACTCGACTTTCCTAAAATCGATGTCAATTACTTATCACACACACGGGGTCACCTCCGCATGGTCTCTCAAGCTCATAAACTCATATGTGTTTGGCCCAGTTAAGCAAACATCACTTAGAAGCATGAGGTACATGGTGATGTTTATCGATGACTTCTCAAGGTATGTTTGGGTTTATTTTATGACAGAGAAATCTAAAACTTTTATGGAGTTCAAGGAGTTTAAGAAGAAAATAGAGAGTGAACTTAACAAAAAGATTCAGTGCTTACGTACTGACAATGGGAGAGAATATTTATCCAATGAGTTCATTATTTATTTCAAGGAGCATAAGATAAAAATACAATTAACTTGCCCCCAATACTCCACAACAAAATGGAGTAGCGGAGTGCAAGAATCATCACCTTGCAGAAACCTATCGGAGTATGCTACATGCTAAGAATGTACCAGGAAGATTCTGGGCCGAGTGTATGAGGACTGCAGCCTATGTGATTAATAGGCTACCACAAATAAGGTTGAGATTCAAATCACCACATGAGAAGTTGTGGAAGATAAAGCCAGCTGCCAGTCACTTCAAAGTATTTGGCTGTGTATGTTATGCCTTTGTGCCAAATCACTTGAGGAGCAAGTTTGACAAGAAGGCAATACGGTGCATCTTCGTTGGCTATGATGATGCTCGAAAAGGTTAGAGGTGTTGTGATCCGACAACAGGCAAGTGTCACACTTCAAGAAATGTTGTGTTTGATGAAGCCTCTTCATGGTGGACTCCCAAGAATATCGAGATTTCTGAATTCTAAGATTTGGATGAGATTCTAGAAGAAAATAAACCAGAAGTTGAGAAGCAAGCATCAACTCCAAGTGAAGGGAGCTCACCCAGTAAGGCCAAGAGTCCATAGAAGACTGGTGAACATCAGCTTGTACTCGAGGAACATCATCCAAATCAAGTAGAAGTTGAAGATTCTGTACATGAACTACGAAGATCTAGAAGAAAGCGGAATCCCAATCCTAAGTATGCTAATGCTGCCCATATTGATGAAGCTATACCTATTGAGCCATCTTTTTATGAGGAAGCAGCATAATGCCCTGAGTGGCAAAAGGCTATGGAGGAAGAGGTTGAGGCACAAAAAGAAAATCAAACATGGGACTTAGTGCCAATACCAAAGGATGTGAAGCCAATATCCTGTAAATGGATCTATAAAATCAAGAATCGTCTAGATGGATCAATAGAAAGATATAAAGCTCGACTTGTTGCTCGGGAATTCTCTCAACAATATGGGTTGGACTATGAAGAAATATTCAGTCTAGTGGTGAAGATCACAACTGTTGGAGTCTTACTTGCTTTGGCTGCTAGCAAGTCTTGGAAATTGTAGCAAATGGATGTTAAGAATACCTTCTTACATGGAAAGCTTGACAAGGATATTTATATGGAACAACCAAAAGATTTTGAGAGTAAGACTCAATTAGAGTATGTCTGCAAATTGAAGAAGGCGCTCTATGGCTTGAAGCAGGCTCCAAGAGCTTGGTACGGGAAAATTGGTGAGTTTCTTGTACAAAGTGGATTTAAAGTTGCTCCATCATATTCTAGTTTGTTTGTGAAGGCCAAAGAAGGTTGACTAGCAATAGTTCTAGTCTACGTTGATGATTTAATCATCACAGGAGATAATTATGAGGAGATACAAAGGACAAAAGAAAATCTTTCGATTAGATTTCAAATGAAAGAGCTTGGAGAGTTGAAGCACTTTCTTGGACTTGAGGTGGAGCATACAAAGAAAGGGTTATTTTTAGGTCAACAAAAATATACAAGGGACCTTCTTCAAAGGTGTGGGATGCTTGATTGCAAGCCTATTTCTACTCCTATGGATCCTAATATGAAGCTACAAGAAGAAGGAAAGGATCTAGAGGATGTGACCATGTATCGGTAGCTGGTTGGAAGTCTTACTCACACTAAGTCGACCAGATATTTCCTATGTTGTTGGAATAGTCAGTCGATATATGACCAAACCAAAGAAGCGTCACCTCAGTGCAATTAGACACATTCTTAGGTATGTCAAAGGTACCATTAATTATGGCATTTTATATAATAAAACAAAAGGATGCCAAGTGACTGGATACTATGATGCTGACTATGCTGGAGACTGTGACACACGTCGATCAACAACCGGATATTTCTTCAATCTTGGATCAGGAGCCGTATTTTGGTGTAGTAAGAGGCAGCCTACATTGGAATTATCAAGCACTGAAGCAGAATATCGACCAGCAGCAACAGTGGAGCAAGAAAGCACCTGGCTTAAGCAATTGATGAAGGATCTCTACCAACCAACAGATTATCAAGTAAGGCTTCTCTGTGATAATTTATCATCTATACGTTTGGTAGAGAATCCAGTTTTTTATGCGAGGACAAAACATATAGAAGTACACTATCATTACATAAGAGAAAAAGTTCTCGAAGGAGATATCGAGATGGTGCCAACAAATATAGATGAACAAGCTACAGATATTCATACAAAGAGTCTTAATAAAGCAAAATTCTAGAAATTTCGAGAGGCTCTCGGAATGGTCTGCTAAACAACTTTGAAAGCAAGTATGCATTGAGGGGGAGTGTTAAAAAATAGCAATGCATATTTGAAGATTTAAGAGCTATTAAGTGAAGATTTAAGAGTTATTAAGTGCTCTACTAAGCCAAGGAACAAAACTAGCCCTGACAAGTTAATTCTGGATGTATCATGAGACACCATATCGGCAAAGAAGTTTGGAGACACTTCTAGATATTGGCAGACTTGTAAAAAGAAAAGGTTAGTTAAAGATCCAGCTAGAAACTAGGTGAAGCTAGTTGGCTAGTCGGCAATTAGTTGGCAGCTAAAATATAAATAGTAACTCAAGTGCTAAGTCGGTTTAGAAGGATAACCATCCGGATGTGCATGCAGATAGCAGCCGTATAAGATGTTATCTAGAGCTGCATGTCGGCGAGTATGAGTATGACGACAAATCCAGTAGCTTCCAGGGAGTTTTTAGCTGGATGTGGCACGATATTTATGTTGTCTTGGTTCAAAGTCTATAAAAGGACTGGTCCCCTTGTGACGAGAATGCTTGAGAGAGCTGATGGAAATTATGTAAGCGTGTATGTATGGGTGTGTAGCTACTAAAAGCTTGTAAGCTTCAAAGTGTAGTGAGCTCCAGTTAACGAATCAGAGGAAGAGCTTGTACAGCTCAATGTTTCCTCCTACTCAGTTCTTGGTCTGTGCCTTCTCGCCTTGCATCCTGTGTGTTCCAACATCCTTTTAAGTGTTACAAACCGTTCTTTTCATTTTGTTTCATCATGTATACTTTTGTGATTTTGTAAAAATAGAAGTGGGCAAACTAATTGTACAATATCCAATTAACACTTTTGTCGTCGATATGAGACCTGATAGTAAACTTAGAAGAACCCCGATTAGATGCAGAGACCATCGAGAATGCGGAGGGACTTTTGGAGAAGCACACAAATGACTTAAGTGTATTCAATATGAGTGTCTAGGGTTACAAATGGCCCCTCCCCTATTACAAATGGTCCTATTTATAGAGGGGGAGAGAGGTGATTGAAGTTGCATCCCAAAAAGTGCTAGGCACACTTGTCCCTTTACTGCACAATCAGTCACCCAAGTGAACACTATTTTGTATAACCAACTCCAATGACACTACCCATTTCATGGCACTCAAATTTTATAACTGTGGTTAACCACCATGATTTGGTATCTCATTAAGTCAAATTTAATTAATCAATTGGTGATGATGAACCCGACTTACTACAAGCATGGCTAAGCATATTAAACATACAACCCATATGACAGCTAGTATTGTATCACTAGATAAATATCCATCCTAAATTCACAATGGAATCAAGGCATTCAAATTTTGAAGGTGAAATTAATCAAGTTGGATAATAACTACCAGATACAAAGGTCTGTATTAAATTAGTAATACATCACAATTTAAAACAAAATAATAAATAATAGATTTAAAACAATATGTCTAACATGATCAAAGGGCATGACTTCATTGGCCTTGCTCAGTTACCAACTCCTGATCTTCTAATCCTAATTTTGCTCCTTCGAAGACATTATTTAATAGAAGAGAAAGAGAATGAAACACAAATAAAATCCAAATAGAATCCAAATAAACTTCAAAAACTACAAAAAAAACCAAAAGATAGAGCTCAATTTTAGATGAATTTAGGAAAATGAATCGAATCAATCAGAGTTAGGACGAAGAAGAATGAGCTCTCGAAAGATTTAAATATAAGAAAAAATAAAATTAAATATTTTTGGAATTATTTTCCTAAAGGAAATTTGGATTCATGATGTCAGCATTGATTTTAATTTTTGCCAAATTATTTTTCAAAGGAAAATTGGCTTAGAGATTGACAAGTGGGCCCACGATCTGTAAACCTAGTCCACAGAGTTGACTCGATCTATGGTGAACTCGGTCCACGAAACAGTGCACCGGATGTTGAGGTGGCAGAATTGGCGGACATGGCAGGACACATGGCTGACACTTGGCAACATCGGGTGAGGTGGTGCTGACAATGCAGATGATGTGGCATGACACATGGAAGGTGACATGGCATGGTACGTGACACGATTGCGCTGATGTGGCAGTGACGTGGCGGAATACGTGTGCACTAGGGCTGACGTGGACACTTATGTGGTTGCTGACATGGGTGAATGACGTGGCCCAGTTCATAGTTTATGGAACAGTGATTAATGATAGGTGTGACCCATATGATAGAGACTTGGTTTATGTGGACTAAGTCTACGGAGAAGCCAAAGAGGTTGTTGGTGCGGGATGGCATCAGCGCTGATGTCGATGGGCATGTGAACTGATGTGTTGCTTTGACAACGGAACAGGAGGTGCGGGACATGAGGCAAGACAATAAGGATGACGGCACTAAAGGCCTAGGCGAATGAGGCAGCGGCTTGGCTAATGGGCTGGATGGCCAAGCGGTAGAGTACTCACCAGCGACGAGAAACCGACGATGGCGTAGAGAAGACGAAGTGGAGGACGGTTTAAAACTCCAGTGACGATGAAGAAGTTGACTATAGCTTGAGGCGATGGTGAACTCGGCTAGGGAACAGTGGCGCAAGGCAAGGATGGTGAGGCTCTGGCGGCTCGGGACGCTGACGTCAACACACGGTGTGGCTATTTAAAGCGCGGATGCCAAGAAGGCTGAGCTAGACATGACGCGGAGTCCTAAGTGGTGATCGCACAGACGCTGAGACGGGATCAGCTCGGACAAGGTAGGGATTGCATCGGAGACGAAGCATAGTACTCGTGGGCTCTAATGGATGATGCGTGGCACGGCAGCCTGATCCAACGACCAAACAAGCGACGACTCTGATGGGTGACATGGCGCTGGCTGAGCGAGCTAGCTGGTAGGCCGAGATGGACCTTAGGGTTTCCGACCCAAAGGCCTTTAAGGAAATTAAATAATTTTCTAATTTTAGAAATCACCATTAATTCAATTAAGCTCTAGAAAATAGCAAATAAATTCAAAAAATTTAGAAAAATTCCCTACAAGACAAGGAATATAAATAAAACAATTTTGGGATTAATTGAAGTTTAACTTGGTCACATTAAATCTTTTGAATTTCTAAAAATCCATATTAAGCTTTAATTAATTCTAGAAAAATCCAAATAGTGAATTTTATTTTAAAAACTTTAAAAAGGCTCTAAAAAACATGGCACTTGTCTTGGGGGGTCCGTGTGTAGAGATTCAATGGTGGAGCAACGGACTTCCCGATAGCAATTGTCAAGGAGCACTTCTCTTAGCTTGCAGAGCCGTTGCACGGGCACCGCAATGTGATGTCATCACTCGTCGCCAGCCTGATAAGTCAACTCGTAGTTGCGGTCATCATAGTTTCACCAAAGCTATTAATGGCTACTATCGTAAACCTAGTTGGTTTCATGATGAGCTACAATAAGGTGTGAGGGGCGAGGACGAAGGTCGTACATAGGATGTACGGTACGTACGAGGAGGCCTACAACTTCGCACCATAAATGTTACATTAGATTGCTCAAGCCAATCTTGGGACATATGTAAACAAGATGGAGATGGTGCACCCTATGAAAGGCCCTAATTGTTTCATCCTTGACTGGGTGTTCTAGGCATTTTGGTAGGTGTCAAGGAATTCAATTACTGTCATCCAGTGCTCACGATGGATAGCACATTCCTCTCCTGTTGGTATAAGGGCATGGTCTTGACGGCGATGGCCATCGACGCAAATGACCAACTACTCTCGATGGTAACATGCTATTGTGGGGAACGAGAACACCAATAGTTAGTTGTGGTTTCTGGCCATTATGAAGCAAGCAGTAGTCCAACAGTAGCCCAACATCTGCCTTATTATGGACCGCAACACTGGGCTATTGTCGGCGCTGACTACTATGCAACAAGGGGCTCAACCACCCTACCAATAAAATGATGTGAGGTCCTGCTGGTGCATGAGGCATCTAGTAGAAAACTTTCACACCCATTTCCATAATAAGGAATTGATGAAGAAGTTCAAGAAACCGTGCATGTAAAACCAGACGTGCAAGTTTAACGCAATGTGGCATGAAATTGATGAGGAGACCTCCAAGCATGTTAGGGAGTCGTAGGGAGGGGAACCAGCTGTAACTCAGGCTGCTTTCACAGGAATGGGTGAGTTCACTCAATGGATCAACTTGCATGCTCTGGATGTAAAGAAATGGTCCCTGCTTCAAAACACGGATGGTACGAGGTACAATATTACGATGACCAATATGCTAGAGGTGTGCTCTCTCTTGATCACTGCAATCATGGATGAGACTTGGAACCGCACCATCAGGTACTTCGTTAATGAGACCATGAATGTTATGAAGCACCTGGATAAAGGGAGGCAAATCTTAAAAGTCATGCAAACTCATGAGGAGTTGAAAATGGAGAAGGCTCATTTGCACATTGGTTGGACCATACATGATGTCAGGAAGAAGTTCGAGATTTGTTTGAGGGAGAAATATGTCATGGGCCATGCAAGAGGTGATTGCAAGCATGCATGCACCATCGGTGTCGTCATGACCTGCATGTGCAACAAGCTGATGCTCCTTCACAAGTCTTGCTCTACATGGTGGCAGTCCTCTACACGGTACATTTCAGAGTACTACGACATCCACCATTTATGCAGGACTTGGAACGTTGAGTTCAACTCCTATGGGTGGACATGCATTATATGGACCTTTGGCCGGAGAAAGTGAAATGGGTGTCGAACGACGTATTGAAGTAGCTCCAATGCTGTATACGTCAATCTCGCTGTATCCTTAGTGCCATGGATGACAATTAACGTGGCCAACAGCGAAGGCCACAAAAGTACAGGCTATGCAAGACAGCGGGTCACTCCATGAGGAACTGCCCAAATAGGCCCATTTAGTTGGCCACCCTATAGACCTGTCGATTCATACCACCTGTGCACTTGTCCATTCTCTATAACGCCAGCATTTCCTATAATGATAGTATGTTCTTTTCCGTAACTTATAAAACAAAATTTGCAAGGACACTGATAATACAAACACTCAAACATCTTTTTATATCTTTCAGGGAATTGTACTACACAAATGGAAGCATGGCAGACAGGCAAGGAAGCTCAAGGCGTGGTAGGAGATGGTAGGCACAGACTAGGTCTCGAGGCCATGACCCTTACCTCGAAAGCACGAGTATCTACGATCCCTTAGACATTGACCCCAAAGCTCTGATCTACTGCTTGAAACTTCGGAATCGTACACCCTTAGAAATCCTCTCCGTGACTACCCTCACATCCCTGAGTGTTAGCCGCAATGCAAGCATAACTTCAATGTGGTGGTATAGGTTTCCAATGACCATGTGCACACAGAATGTTGATTCTTTCATTGCCTTCTGTTCATGGTAAGTGATTCATTACCTACGTATACTTGTATATATGGAATGCTTGTAGCAACCTCGTCTTGCTTGCAGACAGCGGATTACAAGTTCTCTAAGTGGGTGGATCTATCATATCCAATACCCGCCTAGGTTTACATCCAAAAACTGCACATCCATATAGAAGAGTTGCGCGAGGTGCTCCAGATCGAGAGGGCCAACAATGACGAGCTCCGCAAGCAGAGAGTTAGGGGGAGCAACAACAAGGAGGTCGTGCACCTCGGCATTGACTACCACCCGTATTGTTGCTATGCCAACCCAAGCTACAATTGCACCTACTACTGCCATGACAACCAGCCATGTTCACATCAGCCGAATGACCGACACGCCATGTGGGTATCGTACGTTCCACATTTTCCCCCTAGGTGTTATGTAAGGCTACACATGGTCATGCATTTGAATGACTCCATTCATCCATGAGACTTACAAGATGGAGCTGTTTTTATATTATTTCATTTAATATTAATTTACGTATAGATTGAAATTATTTTTAGAAGCGAGCTAACAAGTTGAAATAGTGCAAAATTCATATCAACAAGCATAATTGAAGCAATTTTTAATCAAGTCAGCGGTTTTTTTGCACCCCTATTTTATTTGCACAGCATGCAAACCAATCACACCTGCTGAGCCAAGGGTGCTCGATATGCTCCTGAAGCAAGGGTGGCTCAGCAGCACCTACTGCTGCTGCGGTGCGTCGTTGCCCTACTGTGCCAACTTGTCTAGCTGTGTGCCTAGCCTACAGAGCTAGGGTAGCACGGCAGGTGACATATGTCGCCTGTCGTGCCTTTCGAGCTCGGGAAGGGGGTCATTTTAAAAAACAAAAGTGCTAAGGGACCAAAACTGAAAAAAGTTGGTACAGAGTCATATGTGTGAACATTTCAAAACTGGAAACCACCACCACCGAGGCCATGACCAGGGGAATGTCTCAAGTGCTATGGATCACGATAGCCTGTTGTGTGTATGTTGGCTACACTTCACGGCAGAATAATTGTGTACCTTACTTCACGGCTGTACGTACAGCGGTTCATCTAGCCGGGTCCCACACTCTCCCAATCCGAATTATTCACACAAATAGCACTGTAGTGATTTTTTTAAAAACAAATTGGTACTCAGACATCTATTTTTGCAAATCTAACTCCTTCCCTGAACTCGGTAGCCACGGCAGGCGACACATTTCACCTCCTGCACTATAGTAGCTCAGCAACACCTCCCAAGCAACCGCAGCTCAGCAAGAGGGGGCATGATTAGCACTTATTAATCATTATATTGCATGATTGGCACTACTGCCGAGCATAAGAAGAATGTTAGATTTGTAAAAAAGAACTTCAAAAGTTATTTTTTTAAAAAAAATAGCTACAAGCTATTTGTATGAACAGTTCTCCCAACCTGGGGTGCTTCGTGCAGCGTGGTGGTCCAAACACTCGATTAGCCTCGGCAGGTAGCGCTGCATCAAGGCGAGAGACTGCAAGCTGCGGTACGTGCAGATGGCTCGAGCCTTGCTCAGATGGCCAGAACGTGGGCGCTGGGCAACTCGGACTCGATCGATCCACGAAGTGGTCGCTGTAGTATGGCTATAAAAGGCCACGATCTAGGCTGATGAGAGCTACAACATGGCCGGGCCGCCGGCCTCTGGAGAAGGACGTAGGGCCCGTGCTCGCGCCCGTGCACCCGAACAACGTAACCCCGACGACTTCTACCTGGGCAAGTGCCCTATTAGATCGGCGTCGACATACAATCTATTGTCGAGCACCTCCTACATATTGGCGTCATAAAGCCGCTCATTTCAGCTGAAAAAATGGCTTATAACTAAAATTATACTGTAGCTAACTAAAATTACACTATAGCTGATGGTAGCTTATTTGACGTAATTAAATTTTAAAAAATTTAAAAATAGAAAAAAAACAGGTTAGCTAACCACGAACAATACAAACGAATACAAAAAAAGAACCAGTAAAAAAGCTCAAAAAAATCAAAAAAACAGGAAAAAAAAAGAAATTTAGGAATAATAAAAAATAAGAAAGTAATCAGAAATTTAAACCGAAATGAGTATGACCTATAATTACATAGGAATAGTCTTGGGTGGAGCCCATACATGGCTGACTGCACAGTGAACTTTTTTTATTTACCTGATAATTTACATCTGACTAAATAAAGTGGTGTAATCAGGTAGCGTTGCGATCGAGAATCAGCAAAGAGAAGCATTGTTCAGCTGATCTCGGTTGAAAAATTGGCTGATCGATCATATCGAATTAGCATTTCAAATGATGTTTCCGATGTCAAATATAGACACGCTGGCATCTGGCGTCACGGATATAAGACAAAATGTGGACGTACATTGTCAAGGACTGTAGGACAATCGAACATGTATATCCATTTTGGAAGAAAGAACAAAGGGTCATCTCCGTCTAGCTTTCTCCGTATATTCTTGCGTGGCCGTCGATGAGTCCAAACCACAATGTTCACCACATTGGCCGATAAAATGCCCCCTGATCCTTTCTACTTAATCAACAAAACCTCTAGTACTGCCAATCTGCCATGGCTTCCTCTCTGCTCCTGTGCGTCCTGTTATGCAGCTACTATTCCACTGCTCTTGGAGGCAATGAGCACAACTTTGTAGTGGTGCCAACTAGCTCGTTTGAGCCACAAGCAGTATGCTCTACATCAAGAGGAGGTATAGGAACGTACTAAACCTGCAACAACTCACAATTTTAATCTCTAGGCTGTAAACCTAACCTTTTCGTGCTAATTTTCAGTTACTTCAGAGCCAAACCGAGCGTCTGTGCCACTGGCGAGCCGGCACGGACCGTGCGTGCCCTCGGCGGCCAACGACAAGCCATCTCTCGCCGAGAGGCTCCGCAGAGACCGCGCCCACGCGAACTACATCATCAGCAAGGCCTCGGGGCGCGTGATGACCACGTTATCCGAAGGAGGCGTGAGCATCCCGACGTACCTTGGGGACTCCGTCGACTCGCTGGAGTACGTCGTCACGTTGGGCATCGGCACGCCCGCTGTCCAGCAGACCGTCCTCATCGACACCGGCAGCGACTTGTCCTGGGTGCAGTGCGCGCCGTGCAACGCCAGCGAGTGCTACCCCCAGAAGGACCCCTTGTTCGATCCGAGCAAGTCGTCCACGTACGCTCCGATACCATGCGACACTGACGCGTGCAGGAACCTTGTGGCCGATTCCTACAACAACGGCTGCACGAACAGCTCCGGTTCCTCCCTGTGCGAGTATGGAATCCAGTACGGGGGCGGCTCAACCACGACGGGAGTGTACAGCACGGAGACGCTAACGCTCAAGCCCGGTGTTTCCATCAAGAACTTCAGCTTCGGTTGCGGCAATGACCAGCACGGCCCGTACGATAAGTTCGACGGTCTCCTAGGGCTCGGCGGTGCACCGGAGTCGCTCGTATCGCAGACGTCATCGCTCTACGGCGGCGCCTTCTCTTATTGCCTCCCGCCAGTGAACAGCAGCGCTGGGTTCCTTGCCCTCGGCGCGCCGAGCAACAACACAACGGGCTTCGTGTTCACGCCGATGCGCCGCTTGCCGGACGTGGCGACGTTTTACATTGTGACGCTCACCGGCATTACCGTCGGTGGAAAACCACTCGACATACCGCCGTCAGTACTCTCCAACGGCATGATCATAGATTCGGGCACGGTCATCACGGGGCTTCCAGAGACGGCCTACACGGCGTTGCGATCAGCTTTCCGAAGTGCCATGTCTGAGTACCCGCTCTTGCCACCGTCCGACGACGGGCTTGACACATGCTACAACTTTACCGGCTACAAAAATGTCACCGTGCCGAAGGTCGCCCTGACGTTCAGCGGTGGCACGACCATCGACCTCGACGTGCCCTCTGGTGTTCTGCTGGAAGGCTGCCTCGCTTTCGTCGGAGCGGGGACGGACAACATCACCGGAATCATTGGCAACGTGAATCAGCGCACGTTCGAGGTGTTGTACGATTCTGGCCGGGGAAACGTCGGATTCAGGCCTGGTGCCTGCTGAGTAAAGCCCGGGGAAACGTCGAATTCTTGCAGGCCTGGTGCCTGCAAGAGCAGAGATTACGTGCGGCAATCTATTGTTGGGGAAAGCTGTTCTCCTCCGTCATAAAAATGTCGCAGTTGAAATAATGATAGCTTGTCATTTCTATTTCATCTGTGTATAGCTCAAAAGATACACACTCATACACATCGTTTCCTTCTTACACAGTGAAACTATAAAATTCAAAAAGATCAGAGAAATATTGTTAGACCATTTGGATGTCGTAAATAAAGATATGATAAATAATTGATATTTAGTAAATAAAGAGATGATGAATAATTGACATTTAGTTTGCTTTGAATTTTGCGTTTGTGAAAGACTTAGTCATTTGCAGTCGAAGACTTTGCCTTTGAGTGGTTTGGCTCAGTTACGAGTGATTTCACATCGTACTCGAGTGTTTGTGCTCTGCTTTGAGTGCTCTCAGTCGGCTCCAACTGATTGTGGTCTTTCCCGAGTACCATACTACAATCACGACTTTGACTGCATCAGATTACGACCACGACATGGCCAAATGATTATAGACTTTAGACTTCGACTATGGCATTCTTCGACCACGGCACTTCGGACGCGACTATGACTACGGCTGGCTTCAATCACGGCAGCTTTCGATCACATCTGCCTTACAGCCATGGCAGCTTTTGACCACGTCTGGCTTACGACCACGGTAGTTTTCGATCATGTCTGGCTTACGACCACAGCAGCTTTCGACCACGTTTGGCTTCGACCACGGCAGTACGATTTCGACCTTACGACCACGGTAGGTAATCGACCACGCCTGGCTTACGACCACGGCAGTTTTCTACCACATCTAGCTTATGACCACGGTAGCTTTCGACCACATCTAGTTTCGACCACGGCAGTACGACTTCGACCTTACGACCATGGTAGGTAATGGTAGGTACAATATTTTTTCCATGTTCATAGCTACAGTCCTCGATAGTCGTAGACTTTACTGGTCGTACTCGATAGTCGAAGGTTTTACTAGTCGATAGTCAAGGGCTTTGCGGTCATTGGTTGTAGGTTTTATGGATTGCTTTCATGGTCATAGATTTGGCAGTCTTGTTAATACTCGTAGACTTTACAGTCTGCTGTTCTGTCTTCGGTAATCGGAGGCTTAGCGGTCGGTACTCGTTGACTTCATGGTCGGTACAAGTGCTTTATTCTTGTGATCTTCGAGTACATCGAGTACTCATGTTGAGCCAGTGGTTGACTGGTCGGTGTGTGGTGGTCGATGATGAATGATCGTTGCTGCAGTACTAAGTGGGTACTCGAGGTTGAGGTAATCATAGTCGAAGGACTCAATACTCGATAGAAGTAGTTTCACGATCGTGGTAAGCAGTCGGGTGTCGGAGTGTTGTCTGTACTCATAGACTTTGAGTACGTGTTGTGACTGTGATTTCTGAATGATACTCGGTAGTCGGTACTTGATAGTTAGTTAGTAGCTATGCATATGATTTCCGAGTACTTGTGGGTTACAAGTACTTTAAGTTAGCCATCGTGTTGAGTGGTCTGAGGGTATGTTTCTGTTAGCGATAGTCTGTGTGGTCATGGACGATATGGGGGATGATCGTTGATGGTTTGGTTCTAGTCTGGGGATAGACAATGGTGTGTTTTGCTAATATGTCTTAATTATGATCAAGTTGGGAAGAACTTGTACGGGGAGAGGGTTTCTTTGGTCTTTGTATATGCAGGTGGGCATGGAGGCGGCCATGGTTGGTGATGAGGAGGACGGGAACTAGGAGGGGGTAATTTGAGGTCCAAGCGGTCGGGATGTCACGCGAGCTGGTTGAGCTCATGCTGGAGCACGTGGAGGTCAAAGGTGGATGATGCGTGGAGACGGTTACGGTTGGTGACGAGGAGGCCCCGGACTAGGAGGGGGTATCTAAGGTCCAAACGGTCAGGATATCACGCGGGACGATTGGGCTCACGAGAGAGCATGAGTGATGGTGCACGATGGAGATACAGGAAGGGATATCCTGGAGGCTTCGTCGTGTGTGAAGTATGGAGTTGTGGATGAAGTCCATGACTTATACAAGGTGGTTAAAATCTGTGTTAGGAAGGGTTCGGGTCCCTTGATTTGAGGAAGAGATAGGATTGCGTGTCTAGGTGGATAAGAACATGGTTTGAGGTGTTCGAGTTGAACATGGTTTGTGCGTTAACCTATAAAAGCAACGGATGTTGTAGGTTAGCATGACAAGTTTTTAGGGCCTTCGTGGAGAAGGATTTTAGGGTTGTCATGAGGGCACTTTGTACCTAAGAATTTGATGAAGAAATAATAGATCAGATTCTTTCCCGAAAAAGTTCTTCAATGACTTGTTTTTCCAGAGCATTGTTCTCTCTCTGTTTTTATGTGATCTGAGATACTAGATCACAAGATACTTCAAAAGTATTGAGCTTGAGTACAAGCTCGCCAAGCTGTGGTTCCAACCACAAACAAACATATGCATCCACCATAATTGCATCCCCAGACTGCATAAATATCAGAGAACTTCTCATAGCATTTCCACAGATAAGAACGATGGCATTATCAACATCAGATAGCATTGCATGTAGCCATAAAAAACAAGTGAGAAGAGAAAATTGTAGCCACAAAAATGAAGTGAGAAGAGAGAATTTAGCTTTGAGATAACCCTTTAGCCATACTTCTCAAGAGATCCTTATTTCCATATTAAGTTTCAAAACCAAGCAAACACTGTCTTGCTTAGGACCAGATATCCAAGGATTAATTTGGAAAAAATACCAAAAAGACAAATGAAAGTATTCTCAGATCTCCAGGAATACTTCATTGATTTGTATGAGGGAAGAAAAATCGATCCTAGCATCCGAATCAATATACATACATTCCCACTCCTCCACTTTGACGACCAGATAATTTTCCAACCATACCACAAATATATAATACTGAGAGCAGAAATAGATCTCAAATTCTTCCAAGGCCTACAAACACGAAACCACAAAGATATTTCTCTTCAAAGTATTATAGACCAAGGTCTAGTCGCTGCTATCTATGGCACACGAAACCAGATTCTTCAATCTGACCTTGGGATTGCAGTTAAAGAAGCTTGTAAAAGATTGGCATCTTCCAAAGGAAGATACAAACTTATTTTCTATTCTACTCCTCCAAGGTTCACGCCACCAGTAAGACCAGCAATGCATGATATTTATGTTTTCAAAGGATATTTCAATTTCTTTGATAAACAAAGAACTGGTGTCCTGACCGAAGAACAAAGGGAACTCTTCTTTCAGAACACAAATCATGACAAATGGCGATGGTTCAAAGAAGCCCTGGAAATTGAAGAAAGTATTCATATTGACACCACATATCAGATGATCTTTCAGAATCAAATAATAAACATATGGTGTGGTGGAAGTAATGGTTTCCTACATAAAGGTGTTGGACGCTTGATAAAACCAGATTATGGTGAAGACACCTTAATCAGAAAGGAATATCATCAATTACTGGATTGGTATGAATTAATCCAACTAGATGAAGACACAACCTTTGCATCAATAATGATAGATGACGATAGCGAATAACAATAATTGTTCGCTAAGGCTCCCCGACAAAGAAGACAATTGTCAGGACAATTATATGAGTACTATCTACTATTACAGATGGAATCTGGACTATTTCAGACAGAATACAATCTGGTCAAAAGTGTTATCATGGTGAATATTCTTCACGAAGGTCTAAAGCTTCATTATGACTCCGTGAGGTGTAAAGCGTCATCATAAAGAATGGTATTGAAGGTCAAAAGGCGTCATCATGGACATCTTACCCATGCTTATCCCAGGGGTGGCGACCCCTATATAAAGGGCATGAAGGCAAGCTTCAAAGGCATCACTCCTTGGAGAGCTCGAAGGATCACTCCTGAGATCACTTCTGAGATCGCTCGAAGCATCACTCGCTTCAAGCATCACTCCAAAGCCTCCACAAGCTTAGAGTAGGAGTTGAACACCAAAATTATCCAAGGCAATAAGCCTCTACCACCAAGGCAATAAGCCTCTACCACCACTACCATCAAATACTCCACCTCCACAATCCACAAACTAGTGTAAAATAAGTAGTAGCCTAAATAAAGACTCAATCTTTGAGTCTAAGTGTGTAAGTGTGTAAAGTTTGTAAAATCTAAGTGTGGTTTGTATAACTAAAACTTGTAATAGTTCTAGCTTCTGGTGTACTACACAGAAGGTTCCTCCTTCTTGTCTATCAAGGTATATGAATGAACGCTGGAACGATTTCTCTCCCTAAACTCTCTATGTTTCAGTTTGATTATTTCAAGTTCTTTCTATTATTTATGTCCTTTTCAGTCTGTCCTTTATATTACTAATCTTCTTATTATTCTGTTCTTTGTTTATCTTCTTTATATTCTGTCTCTTACTTATGTCTTAAGTTCTTATGTTCTTTACTTTCTGTTCTTTATATTTATGTTCTTTCTAATTTATATTTTATCTTTTATATCATTCTGTTCTATATTCTGCACATGCATAAGTTCTTTTTTTAGTTTTTTGTGTGTTGCATCTGCATATGTTCTTTCATCTTTATGTACTGCATATGTTTTAAATTCAGTACTTTACTATTTCTGTTCTTATTTCCTATTCACGTTCTTGTTTACTATTTATGTTCTTAGTTACTGTTTTAATAAAAAAAATAAAAAATAAAAATATATCATCCTTTCCAACCTGCATATCTAACTCTATCCTCCATGCATTCACTCTAATCCATCCTCTACCTTACATCGTAGCGACCAGATCCCTGAGTCGCTGCCTGGTCTGATTGCCAGCCAGAGGCCAGTTAGACCGGTTGAGCATAGTACATTCGACCCTCTTTGAAATGACGTAATTGCCATTAAAGTCATGTCATACCGCTCAGCAGTCTGACCACTGCGGTCATACCGGTTGGTGCGGTCTAATCGACAACACACCAGTGGTCTGACTAGCAACAAGTTAGCAGTCAGACCGGTTTACCTGACAAAATGTAAATTTTGCAAAATTTAAATTCTAGCTCCACAAACTTGGTAATGGTTTATCATAGCATTATCCTAGACCCTCTCATACGGTCTATTAACATTCCTCCATGCTTGGGAGATGACGTGCAAAAGCCAAAGGGACATGGTCAACCTACGGGCCAATGTACATTATGCTATGGAATTTTATATGGGGTTGACTATACCATAGGAGGTTGTTTTAAAAAACACAATCGATTTTGGGGACCGTTGGATTTTGATCCAATGGTCTAGATCTCCCTCTCTCATATATAAACTCTAGTCTCCCCTAACCCAAGATTCCCAACACCCTTAGCCGCCACCGCCGCCCCCTTCCTGCACGCCACCTCCCACTACCTCACCGGTGCCAATGAGCTGTTGTGGAAATGGATTGTGTTGTTGTATTTGCCACTATATTTGTTTGTTTTCAAAGGGTATAGGTAACATTATTTCTTGAGGCTAGCAAAAAAAACAGAAAAAAATAGGTATAGAATGAACTATCATAGATGGTTTGTGCTATAAACCGTCTATAAAGGATTATCACAGACGGTTCTATATACCAACCGTCTGTAATACTCGTCAATCACAAACAGTTGGTAACTAGAACCTTCATCACAGACGGTTTTGGTTCGAGCCGTCTGTAATTGTTTTCTTCACAGATGGTTCTAGTTACAAACTGTCTGTGTTGTCTTTATCACAGACGGCTCACAAACCGTCTGTGATAACCTCTGATTATCACTAACACATAAATACAGGCGGTTCAGAAAAACGTCTGTGATGACAGTTTCAAACCGTCTGTGATGACCCTTTTTGTAGTAGTGGATGAATCTGAACCCTAAATAGGTGAACCCGATCTCTAACCCGTCGCTAGCGGAGGAAGACGGTGGCCCCGGAGAGGAGGATGACAAGCTCGCCAATGCATATATATATATATATATCATTTGTAGGTGTGGTGCGTCTTTTTTCGGAGAAAGTTCATTTTACAACCTTAAACTATTGCCTTAATTCGATTTTTAACATTCAACTCTAAAACCGTCTAAACTCAATCCTAAACTATCAATGCTAGACCAAATGACTCCCTTGCCCAAATCCAGTCCAGTTTTGATCCCACGTGTCATTGGTCTTGATGTGTGGACATTAACATGGCCATGATGTGGCAATGACTTGGCAAATCAATTATAAAAAAGATTTCTTATGCACTAGAGGTCCACATGTGAGTGAGTTACTAGTTTCTTCTTTCTCCTCTCTCCCACTTCTCTTACTTCATCTCATCCATACCTTGAGCCACCATGGCCTGTGGGCATGCCACCATTGCTGCTCATTCCCCTCCCCATCTCCACGTTGTTGCACCTCCTCACCTGCCAGCCGTCGGCCACGCCCTGCCCCACCCCCAACTGCACCTCTCGCACATGCTCACTCTCACATGGCGGCTACCTATGAGATGGCTTTGTAGCTCCGAGTCATTGTCGAGCTAGCACCAACGTGTCGTTGCTCCAAACTGCTCGCCCCTTCACTGATGTTTCCCCCCGCCCCCACCCACAAATCGCCTCCATCAACTTGTGTAACCGCTGTGGTCTTCATCGCCCAAACTCTGGCTGAGAACCACTATCATGTTCCCATCGCACCGCCGAAGTTTGCAAAAATTCTTTCACGATATATTGTGTTTCCTCTGGTCCTCCGGGTTCTCGCAGCTGGCACTGCAGCGGCTCAGCTGGAGATCGGCTTCTACAGCCAGACATGCCCGAACGTCGAAGCGATGGTCCGCGAGGAGATGGTGAAGATCATCTCCACCGCGCCCAGCCTCGCCGGCCCGCTCCTCAGGCTCCATTTCCACGACTGCTTTGTCAGGGTAAGTCGCGCCTGTTGTTGTCCGTGGCTTTACGAACATAAGCATACGTAGTTTTTATATAGGGATTGTTTCCTTTGATGATCATGTACTTAGAGAAACATGTGCATGCAACGCAAAATGGCAGGGTTGTGACGCCTCCGTCCTGCTGAACTCCACCGAGGGCAGCATGGCAGAGAGGGACGCCAAGCCGAACAAGAGCCTGCGAGGCTTCGGCTCCGTGGAGCGGGTGAAGGCCAAGCTCGAGGCCGCCTGCCCGGGCATCGTCTCCTGCGCCGACGTCCTCACCCTCATGGCCCGCGACGCCGTCGTGCTGGCCAAGGGCCCCTTCTGGCCGGTCGCGCTGGGAAGGAGAGACGGCAAGGTGTCCAGCGCTCTGGAGGCCAGCAACCAGCTGCCTCCGGCGTACGGGGACATCCCGCTGCTCACCCAGATATTCGCCTCCAAGGGCCTCGACCTCAAGGACCTCGTCGTCCACACCCTCGGCACGGCGCACTGCCCCTCGTACGCCAACAGGCTGTACAACTTCACCGGCAAGAACAGTGCCCACGACGTCGACCCGTCCATCGACAGCGAGTACGCCGACAGGCTGAAGACGCGGTGCAAGAGCGTCGACGACCGGAGCATGCTGTCGGAGATGGACCCGGGGAGCTACAAGACCTTCGACACCAGCTACTACCGCCACGCAGTGGCGGAGGACAGAAAAAAAATAAGGTGGGGCGGATCGAAAGCAATACCATTCAAGCTATAATACTAATCAGACCTATCAACAATAATCCAAGTGCAAAGATATTTAATACTGCAAGACATTGAAAAGTACCTCCAAAAATTGAAGAATCACAATAATATATCACCAATTTAACATATAACCTTGTAGAGCATAGTAATGAAAATAATCTGCCAAAGAAAGAGCAAACATAGTTAAGAAAGAGCGAATCACAAATCCATTCACATCACAAATCCATTCACATTTCACAAATATCTGCCTCTGGCCCTCAGGCCCTCTGCGCTTGCGCCTCTGCGGCTCTGCCGACTGCGGGCAGCCCGCCTCCCGAGTGGCCTGGCCGCCTCCCGCCTCCCGCCGGCCGCCGGCCGGCCGCCCGCCTCCCGAGTGGCCTGGCCGAGTCCCGCCCGCCCGCCTCCCGACTGCCGAGTCCCGCCTGCGGCCCGCCCGCCTGCCTGCGCCGGTCGCCCGCCTCCCGCCGCCCGCCCGCCTCCGGCCTCTCGAGTCCCGCCCGCCCCGCCGGCCGCCCGCCTCCCGAGACCCGAGTGGCCTGGCCGAGTCCCGCCTGCCCGCCGGCCGGCCGCCTCCCGCCGCCCGCCCGCCGTGCCCGCCGCTCCCCCAGGCCCCAGTTCCTCCGTCGCCGCCCGCCGCGCTCTCAGAGTCTCAGGGGACAAAATTTTGAGGACTGAGGAGAGAGGCTAGGGTTTGGGTTTATGTTATTGGGCTATTGTATAGAGGGGTATATGGGGGTCTATTGCAAAAACAATTTGAGGTATGGCTTGGGCCATAGCTAGCCTTATCGGGCCCTCCGCCCTTGCCGCCACGTCGCCAAGCGGAGGGGGCTCTTCCAGTCCGACGCCGCACTGCTCACCCACGCCACCACCAGGAAGTACGTCCAGCGCATCTCCACCGGCAGGTTCGACGACGAGTTCTTCAGGGACTTCAGCGAGTCCATGATCAAGATGGGCAACGTCGGCGTGCTCACCGGGGTTGAGGGAGAGATCAGGAAGAAGTGCTACATCGTCAACTAGGCTAGCTATTACCTTGCTAAAGCTTACGTCGATTATTAATTGTAAGTTTGTAACTGCGTGATATGATGCATGTCCGTCTGTTATTAATCATTGTATTGTGTTTATTATTATTATTCGTATATTAATTAGTCCTTCTCGATACTTCTTCCTATAGATCAATGATGTTTTTTATTGTCAAATGGGAAACAAGGGTACTTATTAATATCCAAGTCCCTACACGTCTATCGGTCTACCTAGGTAAACGAACTCTCTTGAAACTGTTCTATCAAGCAAAAATTGACCTTGCACATTGAGGATGCAGTTGAATGCATGCAAGCATTACAACCTTTTTTTTTCTAGAATTCACTGAAGTCTCCATTTTTACTACCAAGAAGCATCTAGCTTCACTAAGGCTCTAACAATATCGTAATTATCGAGGCTATAATCTTGAGTCTTGACACTGTGCAACTGCAAAATGCAGCGTGCCTGTGATACAAGGGCGGACCCGCCCTTCGGGCATGGTCGGGCGGCCGCCCGAGCTCTGTCGCCGGCGGACCCCCTCCCCCGCGTGTCCTCGCGCTCAGCGCGCGTCTGGCCCGTAAGCCGTTCGCTCTTTTGCCTCCCCACTCCACGCTTGAATAGTTGTATTGGCCTGTCTGGTGCTGACCTCTCTGATCGGCGCGGTTCAGGATCTCGCGTTCAACTGGCGGAGTGGCGGGTGGTGGTGGCCACCGTCGTTGGCTTCCTTGGCTTGGCGTTCGGCACTGTCGGCGGCGTCGGGGGCGGCGGCATCTTCGTGCCCCTGCCCATGCTCAACCTCCTCGTCGGATTCGACACCAAGTCCGCCGCCGTGCTCTCCAAATGTAAGCTCCCGCTCATCCACACCAACGCATACCGACGCCGATGCATCCGGGAGGGATCGATTTGCTGAGACGCGTGATTGCTCGTTTGCTTTTGGCGCAAGCATGATCATGGGGGCGTCGGCGTCGTCGGTAATCTCCATGTACCGTCCGATCCACCAGGTCAGCGCCTCGGTTCTTGCGCTTGGGTTCTTTTTATTTCTTGATCACCTCCAGGATCTTGGGCTGGTCTCAGGAATTTGCGCGATTTGGTTGATCTAGTGTAGGAAAGATGGTATCTTGGTTGCGTGTTTGTGTATTTGGGTTCTTGCATGACCACAATTCAAGAGCACGAGCGATCTTGATACAGAGAATTGGGCCTTTGTAAACTGTTTTAGATTCTTCAATAATTCAGAATGCTATAATGATGGAAATGGAGCATACTACATAGAGGACAATATCATGTATTGTTGGGTTCTTTAGGGTAATCGAACTGTGTGATGCTTCATCATTTGTTGAATCATGTTATTTTATGGTCTGAGTTGTTGACGTACTTATGGTGTGTTTGGTTTGGAGTCAGGTAAGGATGGAATGAATCCATCCCTGTTTTTAAGGATGGAACCGTCCCCATCCCCTATTGTCCCTGGAACCAAACACACTATTGGAGGCAGGTAGCGAAGAAGAGGGACAAGCCCATCCCCTCATTTTTAGGGATGTGGGCATCCTCAATTTAGGGGAATATTCCCAGGATATTCCCCAAATGGGATGGACTCTGTCCCTGCTGACTCCAATCCAAACAGGTCCAAATCTGGGATCGCCCCGTCCCATCCCCTATTGTCCCTGGAACCAAACGCACCCTTAGTTATTTAGTGATATGTCTTTTGTCTTCTCTTTTTATTGCATCTTTTATATTACTATTATCAAATTGTGTCACTATCAATCCATCTGTCTTTCATAACTCACAGGTTACTTCTTCTATAGCTCATCTACAACTATGGATTAAGTTTCATTAGTGAGGTATTTTTCAATGCCCTACCGTTATCTACATATGTCTACATGCGAATTGTAGTTGCTGTTTCTATTGTAGATAACATACTCTTATTAGTGCGATTGCAACGTAGTTTGATCATGGATTGTTTTGCTGTTAGGTAATAATATTTGTTTCACACTTCCAACTCCGCCCTAGCTCTATTTTATTCCTGGGTCCGCCCCTGCTGTGATACATAGCTAGCATTAGTCGTGTCTACAGATAAGATGCAACACATACTTCACTTTGTAGTGTTCGCTCCCAAACCTAAATAATATATTTAAGCAAGCCTATATTTGTAGTATAAACTTAATTAGCCAAGTATGGCCTGAAATTAATAGGACGACAACAGCTCTCAGTATTACAACCTCTCTGTTCTGTACTATGTACTTTAACACACTGTTCAAAAGTTAGCTAGAGCAAGCTTGCTTCCGGCACCAAGTCCCATGTTGCTTCACGGTACAAAAGGTTGGTTTTAAAAAACACGCATGGACTCGTTCACAGCGGCAGTTGTAGGATCGGGTTCCTAAGTCTACTGATCCCCTAATCATACCATTATTATTGAGTCGTAAGCTCATCAAAAAACTTAAGCGGGATAAAAAGAAGGGAAATAAACTTGAACAATTACCAGTCCGATCTGGCTTATTGCTTAACGCACATTCTGTTCAGTTAGTTGTACTTTTCATGCAACCAGGGATGGAGCCACACCTCGGACAGGATAGACTTTAGCCCGGGGTATAGAAAAACATCTAATGTGCAACCCAGATAAATTTAGTCCAGTCTGAATAATATTTTTATAGTCCAATTCAAATAGCCTATTCATTCTACCACTGAATTCGGGACATAATCAAATCCTGACTCCGCCACTGTATGCGATGGTATGCAGTACGAATCACTGGATATGTCAGATAACCTCTTGAAACCGTACAGCGAACGTGGAGAGACGACAATGGATCCATTCAGCTCTGCAATAGATAACGTGCGGAACGAGACGACAGCTTAACAATGATTTGTGTTCCTGCCTAGCTTGTTAATCATGCAAAGTACTTCTAGTCCGTAAAGAGTGTAGGACCGAGAAGGATGACTAAAGAAGGTGTAGCGCGCGTTGATTGACTAGGAGATTTTGTCCCAGTCAAATTAATCAGAGCTCTGCCCCTAACCGCTTGCCAATCATTGGCCGCAGCAACCCACATGCAGATTTGACCTGCATGCTATAGGATATATAATAAAGCTCCTAGTTACATAATACTGGTACATAGTAGCTAGCAAACTTGCATCTAACATATGTGGCGCCCCGCTCCTTAATTCAGCTGTGTTAAATTCCAATATGGATCTTCACGACAAATTAGCAGTGCTATAGTAGCAGTTCATTCGACATTATCTTATTTTCTTTTTCAAAAAATTAATTGGACATATTACCTCCTTATTTCTCTTTTACCATTTCATGTGACAATTACAAATAAATGCTTTTACAGATACTAGTGGTTAAAGCTTTTAACATATTGACTTCACGCCTTCTAGCTCAGACGATATTTATTTGGGAACGGAGAGAGTTAAGTTAGCGAAGTAGAATTGCTCGGAAAGTAGAGCGCTAGATGTAGTCTGCTCATGTTCTGCCTTTCAATTGGTTGGCTTTCGACGAACTGAAATATAGGTGACCAGCGACTATCGCGTGGATAGCCATGATTGAACATTAATTAGTATGATTGGGCAGAAAGTTATAGTGTTCTATCTAATGACCCTTAAAATGGAGCAACATTTTTACATTAATACAAAATAGAATCATAACTTATATATGTGACCTACTTTTATTTCCTTTGTTAAAAAATAGCAATGCATGCTTGAAGATTTAAGAGTTATTAAGTGCTCTACTAAGCCAAGGAAAAAAACTAGCCCTGACTAGTTAATTCTGGATGTATCATGAGACACCGTATCGGCAAAGAAGTTTGGAGACACTTCTAGCTATTGGCAGACTTGTAAAAAGAAAAAGTTAGTCAAAGATCCAGCTAGAAACTAGGTGAAGCTAGTTGGCTAGTCGGCAATTAGTTGGCAGCTAAAATATAAATAGTAACTCAAGTGCTAAGTCGGTTTAGAAGGATAACCATCCAGATGTGCATGCAGATAGCAGCCGTATAAGACATTATCTAGAGCTTCATGTCGGCGAGCATGAGTATGACGGCAAATCCAGTAGCTTCCAGGGAGTTTTTAGCTGGATGTGGCATGATATTTATGTTGTCTTGGTTCAAAGTCTATAAAAGGACTGGTCCCCTCGTGACGAGAATGCTTGAGAGAGCTGATGGAAATTATGTAAGCATGTATGTATGGGTGTGTAGCTACTAAAAGCTTGTAAGCTTCAAAGTGTAGTGAGCTCTAGTTAATGAATCAGAGGAAGAGCTTGTACAGCTCAGTGTTTCCTCCTACTCAGTTCTTGGTCTATGCCTTCTCGCCTTGCATCCTGTGTGTTCCAACAAGTGGTATCCGAGCAAGTGGTCTGGGACCATCAGGATTGAGAGGAGTCTTTTAGACACTAAGGGGAGATTTTGCCCGTGCACGGTTTAGGACTGTGAAGCTCATTGGTCTAGGACCAAGGCTTACTTGACGTTGGACGTCAGTCACCATGGCGGATCTTGTTGGCGCAAGCAGTCGGATTAAGAAGCTCAATAGCCACAACTATGGCTATTGTCAAACATGCATGGAGTCCTACCTAAAAGGTTAGGATCTATGGGAGATCGTTACGGGCACCGAGACAACTCCTCCACCAAAGGAGAATGTAGAAGCCTTGCGGAAGTAACACATCAAGACTGACAAGGCTTTGTTTGTGCTAAAGACAATAATTGAGAAGGACTTACTGGAGCACATTCGTGATGAGAAGATGCCACAGTCGGCTTGGGGGACTTTGGCAAAATTATTCTCAAAGAATAATGAGGCGCGTCTCCAGCTCCTTGAGAATGAGCTTGCAAGTATTTCACAAGGTACTCTAAGTATTAGTCAGTATTTTACAAAGATGAAAAATATTTGTCGTGAGATATCTCAGCTTGAGCCTGAGGAGAAAATTAGTGAGGCAAGGATGAAGAGGATTATCATCCATGGCCTAAGACCCGAGTGCAACAGGTTTATGGCCGTAGTAAGAGGATGGTCATCGCAGCCATCATTGGTGGAGTTGGAGAATTTATTGGCTAATCAAGAAGAGTTAGCTAAGCAGATGGGGAGTATTACTATAAAGGAAGAAGAGGAGACACTCTTCACTAACAAGAAGAAGGGTCCACCTCAGGGACCATGGAGGCCCAAAACAAGGTGGATAAAAGGTCACAAGCAGCATCCAAGAGAGAGAGAAGCAACTATTCAGGGGAGCTCAACGAGGAAGACAAGATCAACAACAAGAAAAGAATAAGAGGAAACAATATGGTGGATGCTTCAATTGTGGTAAGAAGGGTCATTTTGCTCGAGATTGCTGATACCTAAGGCGATTTGAAGGAAACTTGGCCACCACAAAGGAGAAGGAGGAGATCACTTTAGAAGCATCTGCCAGTGAAGAAGAGTGGGACGCCGAAGTTGAATTTCTTAAGAAGTTGAAGAAGAGGAGCTTGAAGAGGACATGGAAGCACCAGCTTTTGTAGCAACGACAGATCCAGAGATAAATTATAAGGAAGATTGGTTTGTCGATTCTGGTTGCTCTAATCATATAACTAATGATGACAAGAAGCTGCAAAATATGACTGAGTATAAGGGAAGGAGAATGGTGCTGACAACCAATAACTCCAAGCTACCTATCTCTCATATCGGGAACACGGTTGTTCCAAGGTACGGTCCTCAACAACTCCATCTTGAGAAAGTCTATCATGTCCCAAGCTTAAAAAAGAAACTGTTGTCAGTACTTAAATTGACAGCAGAAGGGAACTATGTACTCTTCGGCCCTGAAAAAATTGCTGTTTTTAGAAAAGTAAAGATGATCAGCACACCTATCATGGAAGGAAGAAGAAAATAGTCTGTTGATGTGCTCTCTGCAGAGTCAGCATATGTCGATAAAATTCGAAAGAATAAAACATATGATCTCTGGCATGCGCGACTTGGACATGTTAGCTACATCAAGTTGAAGGGAATGATGGAGAAGCAAGTGTTGAGAGGACTTCCTCATTTGGACATCCAAACAGACATAGTCTATGCTGGTGGTCAGTATGGCAAAGCTCACCAATTGCCATACAAGGAGTTAGAATATCGATCCAAAATATCTTTGGAGTTCATACACTCAGATGTGTTTGGCCCAGTTAAGCAAACATCACTTGGAGACATGAGGTACATGGTGATGTTTATCGATGACTTCTCAAGATATATTTGGGTTTATTTTATGAAAGAGAAATCTGAAACTTTTATGAAGTTCAAGAAGTTTAAGAAGAAAATATAGAGTGAACTTGATAAAAAGATTCAATGCTTACGTACTAACAATAGGAGAGAATATTTATCCAATGAGTTCACTATTTATCTCAAGGAGCATAAGATAAAAAGACAATTAACTTGCTCCAATACTCCACAACAAAATGGAGTAGCGGAGCGCAAGAATCGTCACCTTGCAAAAACCTGTTGGAGTATGCTACATGCTAAGAATGTATCAGGAAGATTCTGGGCCGAGTGTATGAGGACTGCAGCCTATGTGATTAATAGGCTACCAGAAGTAAGGTTGGGATTCAAATCACCACATGAGAAGTTGTGGAAGATAAAGCCAGCTGTCAGTCACTTCAAAGTATTTGGCTGTGTATGTTATGTCTTTGTGCCAAATCACTTGAGGAGCAAGTTTGACAAGAAGGCAATGCGGTGCATCTTCGTTCGCTATGATGATGCTCGAAAAGGTTGGAGATGTTGTGATCCGACCACAGGCAAGTGTCATACTTCAAGAAATGTTGTGTTTGATGAAGCCTCTTCATGGTGGACTCCCAAGAAGATCGAGATTTCTGAATTCCAAGATTTGGATGAGATTCTAGAAGAAAATAAGCCAGAAGTTGAGAAGCAAGCATCAACTCCAATGAAGGGAGCTCACCCAGTAAGGCCAAGAGTCCATGGAAGACTGGTGAACATCAGCTTGTACTCGAGAAACATCATCCAAATCAAGTAGAAGTTGAAGATTCTGTACATGAACTACAAAGATCTACAAGAAAGTGGAATCCCAATCGTAAGTATGCTAATGCTACCCATATTGATGAAGCTATACCTATTGAGCCATCTTTTTATGATAAAGCAGCACAATGCCCTGAGTGGTGAAAGGCTATGGAGGAAGAGGTTGAGGCACTAAAAGAAAATCAAACATAAGACTTAGTGCCAATACCAAAGGATGTGAAGCCAATATCCTATAAATGGGTCTATAAAATCAAGACTCGTCCAGATGGATCAATAGAAAGATATAAAGCTCGACTTGTTGCTTGGGGATTCTCTCAACAATATGGGTTGGACTATGAAGAAACATTCAGTCCAGTGGCGAAGATCACAACTGTTGGAGTCTTACTTGCTTTGGCTACTAGCAAGTCTTGGAAGTTGTAGCAAATGGTTGTTAAGAATACCTTTTTACATGGAGAGCTTGATAAGGATATTTATATGGAACAACCAAAAGATTTTGAGAGTAAGACTCAATTAGAGTATGTCTGTAAATTGAAGAAGGCGCTCTATGGCTTGAAACAGGCTCCAAGAGCTTGGTAAGGGAAAATTGGTGAGTTTCTTGTACAAAGTGGATTTAAAGTTGCTCCATCAGATTCTAGTTTGTTTGTGAAGGCCAAAGAAGGTAGACTAGTAATAGTTCTAGTCTACGTTGATGATTTAATCATCATAGGAGATAATTATGAGGAGATATAAAGGACAAAAGAAAATCTTTCGGTTAGATTTCAAATGAAAGAGCTTGGAGAGTTGAAGCACTTTCTTGGACTTGAGGTGGAGCATACAAAGGAAGGGTTATTTTTAGGTCAACAAAAATATACAAGAGACCTTCAAAAGTATGGGATGCTTGATTGCAAGCCTATTTCTACTCCTATGGACCCTAATATGAAGCTACAAGAAGAAGAAAAGGATCTAGAGGATGTGACCATGTATCGGTAGCTGGTTGGAAATCTTATCTATCTCACACTTAGTCGACCAGATATTTCCTATGCTGTTGGAATAGTCAGTCGATATATGACCAAGCCAAAGAAGCCTCACCTCAGTGCAATTAGACACATTCTTAGGTATGTCAAAGGTACCATTAATTATGACATTTTATACAATAAAACAAAAGGATGCCAAGTGACTGGATACTATGATGCTGACTATACCAGAGACTGCGACACACGTCGATCAACAAAAGGATATTTCTTAAATCTTGGATCAGGAGCTGTATTTTGGTGCAGTAAGAGGCAGCCTACCGTGGCATTATCAAGCACTGAAGCAGAATATCGATCAGTAGCAACAGCGGCGCAAGAAAGCACCTGGCTTAAGCAACTGATGAAGGATCTCTACCAACCCACAGATTATCAAGTAAGGCTTTTCTGTGATAATTTATTATCTATACGTTTGGCAGAGAATCCAGTTTTTTATGCGAGGACAAAACATATAGAAGTGCACTATCATTACATAAGAGAAAAAGTTCTCGAAGGAGATATCAAGATGGTGCCAACAAATATAGATGAACAAGCTGCAGATATTCTTAAAAAGTCATAATAAAGCAAAATTCTAGAAATTTCGAGTGGCTCTCGGAATGGTCTGCAAAACAACTTTGAAAGCAAGTATGCATTGAGGGGGAGTATTAAAAAATAGCAATGCATACTTGAAGATTTAAGAGTTATTAAGTGATCTACTATGCCAAGGAACAAAACTAGCCCTGACTAGTTAATTCTGGATGTATCATGAGACACCATATCGACAAAGAAGTTTGGAGACACTTCTAGCTATTGGCAGACTTGTAAAAAGAAAAAGTTAGTCAAAGATCCAGATAGAAACTAGGTGAAGCTAGTTGGCAATTAGTTGGCAGCTAAAATACAAATAGTAACTCAAGTGCTAAGTTGGTTTAGAAGGATAACCATCCAAATGTGCATGCTGATAGCAGCTGTATAAGATGTTATCTGGAGCTGCATGTCGGCGAGCATGAGTATGACGGCAAATCCAGTAGCTTCCAGGGAGTTTTTAGCTGGATGTGGCATGATATTTATGTTGTCTTGGTTCAAAATCTATAAAAGGACTGGTCCCCTCGTGACGAGAATGCTTGAGAGAGCTGATGGAAATTATGTAAGCGTGTATGTATGGGTGTGTAGCTACTAAAAGCTTGTAAGCTTCAAAGTGTAGTGAGCTCCAGCTAACGAATCAGAGGAAGAGCTTGTACAGCTCAGTGTTTCCTCCTACTCAGTTCTTGGTCTGTGCCTTCTCGCCTTGCATCCTGTGTGTTCCAACATCTTTTTAAGTGTTACAAACCGTTCTTTTCGTTTTGTTTCATCATGTATACTTTTGTGATTTTGTAAAAATAGAAGTGGGCAAACTAATTGTACAATATCCAATTAACACTTTTGTCGTCGATATGAGACCGGATAGTAAACTTAGAAGAACCCTGATTAGATGCAGAGACCGCCGAGAATACGGAGGGACTTTAGGAGAAGCACACAAGTGATTTAAGTGTATTCAATATGAGTGTCTAGGGTTACAAATGGCCCCTCCCCTTTTGCAAAGGGTCCTATTTATAGAGGGGGAGAGAGGTGAGTGAAGTTACATCCCAAAAAGTGCTAGGCACACTTGTCCCTTTACTACACGATCAGTCACCCAAGTGAAAACTATTTTGTATAACCAACTCCAATGGCACTACCCATGTCATGGCACTCAAATTTTATAACTATGGCTAACCACCATGATTTGGTATCTCATTAAGTCAAAATGAATTAATCAATTGGTGATGATGAACCCGACTTACTACAAGCATGGTTAAGTATATTAAACATACAACCCATATGACAGGTAGTATTGTATCACTAGATAAATATCCATCCTAAGTTGACAATGGAATCATGGCATTCAAATTTTGAAGGTGAAATTAATCAAGTTGGATAATAACTACCAGATACAAAGGTTTGTATTAAATTAGTAATACATCACAATTTAAAACAAAATAATAAATAATAAATTTAAAACAATAGGTCTAACATGATCAAATGACATAACTTGCCTTGGCCTTGCTCAATTACCAACTCCTGATCTTCTAATCCTACTTTTGCTCCTTCGAAGACATTATTTAATAGAAGAGAAAGAGAATGAAACACAAATAAATTCAAATAAAATTCAAACAAACTCCAAAAACTACAAAAAAAATAAAACCAAAAGATAGAGCTCAATTTTAGATGAATTTAGGAAAATGAATCGAGTCAATCAGAGTTAGGACGGAGAAGAACAGGCTCTCGAAAGATTTAAATATAAGAAAAAGGAAAATTAAATATTTTTGGAATTATTTTCCTACAGGAAATTAAGATTGATGATGTCAGCATTGATTTTAATTTTTGCCAATTATTTTTCTAAAGGAAAATTGGCTTAGAGATTGACAAGTGGGCCCACGGTCTATAAACCTAGTCCACAGAGTTGACTCAATCTATGGTGAACTCGGTCCACGAAACAGTGCACCGGATGTTGAGGTGGCAGAATTGGCGGACATGGCAGGACACTTGGCTGACACGTGGCAACATCAAGTGAGGTGGTGCTAACAAAGCAGATGATGTGGCATGACACGTGGAAGGTGATGTGGCATGGTACGTGACACAATTGCGCTGATGTGGCAATGACGTGGCGCAACACGTGTGCACTAGGGCTAACATGGACACTTATGTGGTTCCTGACATGGGTGAATGACGTGGCCCAGTTCATAGTTTATGGAACAGTGATTAATGATAGGTGGGACCCATATGATAGAGACTTGGTTTATGTGGACTAAGTCTACGGAGAAGCCAAAGAGGTGTCGGTGCGGGATGGCATCAACGTTGATGTCGATGGGCATGTGAACTGATGTGTTGCTTCGATGACTGAACAGGTGGTGCGGGACATGAGGCAAGACAACAAGGACGACGACACTAAAGGCCTAGGCGAATGAGGCAGCGACTTGGCTAATGGGCTCGATGGCTGAGCGGTAGAGTACTCACTAGTGGCGAGAAACTGATGATGGCACGGAGAAGACGAAGTGGAGGACGGCTTAAAACTCCAGTGACAATGAAGAAGTTGACTATATCTTGAGGCTATGGTGAACTCGGCTAGGGAACAGTGGCGTAAGGCGAGGATGGTGAGGCTCCGGCGGCTCGGGACGCTGACGTCAACACACGGTGTGGCTATTTAAAGCGTGGATGCCAAGAAGGCTGAGCTAGACATGACGCGGAGTCCTGAGTGGTGATGGCACATATGCTGAGACGGGATCATCTCGGACAAGGTGGGGATTCCATCAGAGACGAAGCATAGTACTCGTGGGCTCTAATGGATGACGCGTGGCACAACAGCCTGATCCAACGGCCAAACAAGCGGCGACTCTGATGGGTGACATGGCGCTGGCTGAGCGGGCTGGCTGGTAGGCCGGGATGGACCTTAGGGTTTCCGACCCAAAGGCCTTTAAGGAAATTAAATAATTTTCTAATTTTAGAAATCACCATTAATTCAATTAAGCTCTAGAAAATAGCAAATAAATCCAAAAAATTTAGAAAAATTCCCTACAAGACAAGGAATATAAATAAAACAATTTTGGGATTAATTGAAGTTTAACTTGGTCACATTAAATCTTTTAAATTTCTAAAAATCCATATTAAGCTTTAATTAATTCTAGAAAAATCCAAATAGTGAATTTTATTTTTAAAACTTTAAAAAGGCACTAAAAACAAGATGTTACAAGCGTGTGGATGGCAATTGTCTTGGAAGGGTCCATGTGTAAAGATTCAGAGGTGGAGCAACGGACTTCCGGATAGCAATTGTCAAGGAGCACATATATTAGCTTGTAGAGACGTTGCATGGGCACCGCAATGTGACCTCATCACTCGTTGCCAGCCTGATAAGTCAGCTCGTAGTTGCAGTCATCATAGTTTCACCAAAGCTATTAATGTCTACTATCGTAAACCTAGTTGGTTTCCTGATGAGCTACAGTAAGGTGTGACGGGCGAGGATGAAGGTCGTACATAGGATGTACAGTACGTACGAGGAGGCCTACAACTTCGCACCATAAATGCTACATTAGATTGCTCAAGCCAATCTTGGGACATATGTAAACAAGACGGAGATGGTGCACCCTACGAAAGGCCCTAATTATTTCATCATTGACTGGGTGTTCTAGGCATTTCGGTAGGTGTCAAGGAATTCAATTACTGTCATCCAGTGCTCACGATGGATAGCACATTCCTCTCCTGCTGGTATAAGGGCATGGTCTTGATGGCGATGGCCGTCGACACAAATGACCAACTACTCCCAATGGTATATGCTATTGTGGAGAACGAGAACACCAATAGTTAGTTGTGGTTTCTGGCCATTATGAAGCAAGCAGTAGTCCAACAGTAGTCCAACATCTGCCTTATCACGGACTGCAACACTAGGCTATTGTCGACGCTGACTACCATGCAGCAAGGGGCTCAACCACCCTAACAGTAGAACGACGTGAGGTCCTACTGGTGCATGAGGCATCTAGCAGAAAACTTTCACACCCATTTCTGTAACAAGGAATTGATGAAGAAGTTCAATAAATTATGCATGTAAAACCAGAGGCGCAAGTTTAGCGCAATGTGGTGTGAAATTGATGAGGAGAAGCA
This sequence comes from Dendrocalamus latiflorus, assembly GCA_017311315.1. Taxonomy (NCBI): domain Eukaryota; kingdom Viridiplantae; phylum Streptophyta; class Magnoliopsida; order Poales; family Poaceae; genus Dendrocalamus; species Dendrocalamus latiflorus. The sequence goes on along the minus strand of CM029632.1, from coordinate 9,512,097 downwards.
TGTCAGGGAGTCGTAGGGAGGGGAACTAGCTGTAACTCAGGCTGCTTTCGTAGGAATGGGTGAGTTCACTCAATGGATCAACTTGCATGCTCTGGACATAAAGAAATGGTCCCTACTTCACAACACAGATGGTACAAGGTACATGATTATGATGACCAATATGTCAGAGGTGTACAATGGTGTGTGCTCTCTCCTGATCACCGCAATCGTGGATGAGTCTTCGAATCGCACCACTGGGTATTTCATTAACAAGATGTAACAGCCCAGCTGTTTATTTTCAAATTTTTGAGGAAAAAATTAAATTAAATTAAATTGGTTTAAAATAAAAACATTCTTTTGGTGCCTAAATTTTAAATTTGGATTTACCCTGAATTTCTGTTTCTGAAAAGGCTGGATTTGCAAAGTATTTTAAGTAAAACCTAAGAATATTATTAAATAAAATGATATTTTGATTGCCTATAAAATCCTACTTTAAATTAATTATTTGGATTTATTTGGTTTTCTAAGTATTTAGGAGTTTAAAATCTATTTTTGAAATTAAAAAGTATTTTAAGTATAAAAATTAAATACCAACCTGAGTTGAAAATATTTTATTTAAGTCCAAAATATCTCCAGAAATATCTGTGAATTGTGCTGGAAGTTTTGGAGTTTATTTCGTATTTTTCTAAGCTTGAATAAATTTTCTATGCTTTTCTGAAAAATCCAAAATCAGAAAATAAAATAAAATCTCCTTCCTCCCTCCGGTCGACACGTGGACGGCCCAGATGGAGCCACGTCCCATGCATTCGGCCCACCCCACCTACCCTCCTTCCCCGCCCGACACGTGTGCGACCCGATTTCACCGCGCCCGGCCCATCTGCCGTCCACCCGTCCCATTCGCCTCGGCCACCCGATCCCCATCCGGCCGCCCACGCCCTCCCTCTCTCCTCTCTCTCTCTCTGACCGACTAGGCCCACTTGTCAGCCGTCTTCCTCCTCCAGCCGCCTTCCTCCTCCTCTCGCGCCTGCCGCCCGCAACCGCCGCTCGCCCTACCCGTCCACCCCCTCTTCCCCGACCACACCTCCACTCCCGCAAGTCATGCGCCCTCTCCCCGCACCCACCTCCCTCTAATCCCGCGCTGAACCATCGCCCACCTCCCCCAATTCATCCACAACCGCCGCCGCCCACTCCCCCACTCCAGCGACCAATTCGCGCCGCCCCCGCACCCCTCCGCACCTATAAAAGCCACCCCCGGTCTCCCCTCTCTCCGCACTACCTCCCCATCCATTCCTCTCTCCCTCTCGGCCACTCCACCGCCGCCGCGCCGAAGCACCCGAGCCGCCGTCGCCCCCTCCTCACCGCCGGCACGTCTCCGGCCGCCTCCGGTAAGGCCGCGCCCACCCCCGAGTTCCTCTCCTCCTCCTCTCTCGGTTCCGCCCCTCGCCGTCGACCGCCATGCACCGGAGCGCCGCTGCCACCGTAGCCCCGAGCGCCTCCTCGCTGGCACCCCGCCACGTCGGCGCCGAGGGTGAGGTGGCAGCCACGTGGCGCCACGCCCCCGGCCACCTCGGCCCCTCCTGCCCCGTCAGCGCCACGCAAGCCGCACACTCCACCGGTGCCACCTCGGACCCACCCCCGGTCCATGGGCTCAGTCCACATGGACCAGGGCCCACTGGTCAGTGGGGTTACCCCGGGCTGACGTCAGCTGGCGCAATAAGTACGAATTTCCCGTAGAAAAATAATTCGGCCAAAAAGAAAATCCCTGCTGATGCATAATTCCCATTTTCCTTTAGAAAAATAATTCCAAAAAAATCCAGATTTTTCATTTTCCCTGATTTTAAACTTCCGAGAGCCTGTTCTTCTTCGTCCTAACTTTGATTGAGCCCATTAAAGTTTCTAAATTCATCAAAAAATTCCCCTCTATCCATGTCTGGCCTCAATTCAAATATTTGAAGTTAATTTGAATTTATTTGAATTTGATGGGTTAACTTCGACGATTCAGGAGAATTCAAAGACGATGATTTGCACCAATTTGAAGAGCAAGGCAAGTCACACTCCATGATCATGTTGATCCCAGTTTTCAAAATAAAATTATGTTGTTTCAAATTATTTTGCATGCATATTTCTATTCAACGTATTTCAATTCAGTTTTAAATTTAGTTATTGCCTATTTGTTATCATCTCCTTTGACATTGAAAATCCCTTATACCTTGTCACCCTAGATTAAAACTCTAGTTGGTACAATAGTATGGCTAGAGACTTTATGGACAGCAAATGCTTAGCCTAGCTTAGAAATATCTTTGGGCTGGTATATCTTTCACATAAAATGATGAGCTTTTCACATGAAATGATAAGTTTCTTGAATGTATTCTTGACTTCGGTGAGTCAAGAAGGTTTATAAAATTATTTCAAAACAAAGTATACGCAGGCATGCCCTGTTGTTCGTAGACGCAGGGTTGATTGTCGTGCACAGGGGTATGTGGATGGGCCTAAGTCAATTAAGAACCAGTCTGTGAGCTACTGTTGCAAAGCCCTATCGTACTACCACATGGCTGGTATGGGACAGCCCTGGCTGAATAATTTGGGAAGTCCCAACCTGAGTCAAGTTGTAGGTTGAAAGTGAGCGTGATCGGTGCCATGAGAAGTCTCACTTGAGGGAGTGTGGTTAAGCCATGTGAAGTCTCTCTCAGGCTCAAGAGGGGGTCCCGGTCTGGTGGATTCCTTACTGGGGTGAAACCTTAGAGTTGGCTTATCCAGGTTGAAGGCTTTGCATTGTAAAGGCCTTGTCACGACTCCTCGCCGCACACCTAAGGAAGTGTGTAATCGCGTGGCAATATGGGATGATCGTGTCTTGTGGGTAAAGCTGTACAACCTCTGCAGAGTGTATAATCTATCCTGGATAGCTGTGCCCACGGTCATGGACATGCTGAGTAAAAGTTTTTCATGGATTAGATTTTGTTTTTCAAAAATATTTTTTGAAAACCTGGTGGATGAATGGAATCCATCAAGTTGCGCAGTGAAAGCGTGTGAATAGATGGAATCCATACGTGATCTTCTGGAAAAGATAGTCCGGGTAGGATGCACGTGGATAGGTTGGTGTTTGGTCGAAGCCTGCACTGACGATATTATTTTCATATATAAGTATTGTTTTTATATATTGTATTAAATTCAGCATTTTTAATCTATTTACTGTATTTGTTTGAATTCTATTTTATGCAAACTAACCCTATACGCCTTCCATTGAAGTCTTCATCATTATGTTGCATTTCTCCATGTCATTTGTGGAGTATAAGTTTGTACTCACCTTGCAATCGCCATACAGAGGAAGATGCCGTCGACTATGGTGAAGATCTGGACGAGTAGGCCGCGTCTTACTGTCGTTTGCCTGTGGGCAGGCTTGGGCTTCACTTCTTTTCAGTTTGCTTCCGTAGTTATTTGCTTTATTTATCTTTGCCAATGGGCGTCGATGTAAGACTTGGCCATAAGGCCGTACTCTTCTATTTAATATAGTTGGTCATTTGTGCTTGATATGTATCTTTGTTGTACTGTGTGCACTAGCTGATCTTGGACTAGTGCGATTTACACAGAGGATACAGGAGTCGTTACTCCGGGTTCCGACACAAGACCATGAATGTGAAGAAGCACCTGAATGAAGGCAGGCAAATCTCAAAACTCATGTAGACTTATGCGGAGCTGAAAATGAAGAAGGCTTGTTCACACATCGGTTGGACCATAGACGATGTCAGGAAGAAGTTCAAGGTTTGTTTGAGGGAGAAATACGTCATGGGCCATGCAAGAGGCGATCACAAGCATGCATGCACCATCGGCGTCACCGTGACCTGCACGTGCAACAAGCCGATGCTCCTTCGCAAGTCTTGCTCTGCATGGTGGCAGTTCTCTACAAAGTACATTTTAGAGTACTACGACATTCACCATTTATGCAGGACTTGGAGCGCTGAGTTCAATTCCTATGCATGGACATGCATTATATGGACTTTGGCCGAGAAAAGTGAAGTGGGTGTTGAACGACGTACTGAAGCAGCTCCAGCACGGTAGATGTCAATCTCGTCGTATCCTTAATGACATCGATGACAGTTAACGTGGCCAACAGCGAAGGCCACACAAGGACATGCTATGCAAGATAATGGGCCACTCCTTGAGGAACTGCCTAAATAGGCCCACTTAGTTGGTCACCCTGTAGACCTATCGATTCATACCACCTGTGTACTTGTTCATTCTCTATAATGCTAGCATTCCTACAATGTTAGCATGTTCTTTTTCGTAACATATAAAACAAAATTCGTAAGGACACTGATAGTACAGACACTCAAACATCTTTTTATGTCTTTCAGGGAATTGTACTACATGAACAGAAGCATGGCGATAGGCCAGGAAGCTCAAGGCGTAATAGGAGATAGTAGGCACGGATTAGGTCTCGAGGCCGTGACCCTTACCTTGAAAGCACGAGTATCTACGGTCCCTTAGACCTTGATCCCCAAACTCTGATCTACTGCTCGAAACTAGGGAATCGTACACCCTTAGAAATCCTCTCCGCGACTACCCCCATCCCTGAGTGTTAGCCGCAATGCAAGCACAACCTCGATGTGGTGGTGTAGGTTTCTAATGACCATGTGCACACAGGATGTTGATTCTTTCACTGCCTTCTGTTCATGGTAAGTGATTCATTACCTGCGTATACTTGTACACATGGAACGCTTGTAGTAACCTCGTCTTGCTTGCAAACAGCGGATTACAAGTTCTCTAAGTGGGTGGATCTATCATATCCAATACCGGCCCAAGTTTACATCCAAAAACTATGTATCCATATAGAAGAGTTGCACAAGGTGCTCCAGATCGAGAGGGCCAACAACGACGAGATCCACAAGCTGGGAGTCAGAGAGAGCAACAACAAAGAGGTTATGCACCTCGGTATCAACTACAACGTAAAAGGCCTCGGTATCAACTACCACGTAAAAGGCCACGATCAGGGCTGATGAGAGCTACATTACGGCCGGGCTGCTGGCCGCCGGAGAAGGCCGTAGTGCCCGTGCTCGCGCCCGTCCACCTGAACAACGTAACCCCAACGACGTGTCTGTGTACTTCTACCTGGACAAGTGCCCTATTAGATCAGCGTCGACGTACAATCTATTGCCGACCACCTCCTAGACATTGGCATCATAATTGCATAGGAATAGTCTTGGGTGGAGCCCATACATGGCTGGCTGCACAGTGAACTTTTTTATTTACCTGACAATTTACATCTGATTAAAAACGTGGTGTAATCAGGTAGCGTTGCGATCGAGAATCAGCAAAGAGAAGCATTGTTCAGCTGATCTCGGTTGAAAATTGGCTGATCAATCATATCGAATTAGCATTTCAAATGATGTTTCCCATGTCAAATTAGAGACGCTGGCATTTGGCGTCACGGATATAAGACAAAATGTGGACGTACAATGTCAAGGACTGTAGGACAAGTGAACATGTATATCCATTTTGGAAGAAGGAACAAAGGGTCATCTCCGTCTAGATTTCTCGATCCGTATATTCTTGCGTGGCCGTCGATTAGTCCAAACCACAATGTTCACCACATTGGCCGATAAAATGCCCCCTGATCCTTTCTACTTAATCAACAAAACCTCTAGTACTGCCAATCTGCCATGGCTTCCTCTCTGCTCCTGTGCGTCCTGTTATGCAGCTACTATTCCATTGCTCTTGGAGGCAATGAGCACAACTTTGTAGTGGTGCCAACCAGCTCGTTTGAGCCACAAGCAGCATGCACTACATCAAGAGGAGGTATAGGAACTAAACCTGCAACAACTCACAATTTTAATCTTAGGAGTGTCTATACAACATTCGACTAATTTTTAGGATAAAATTAGTCAGATTTTGAGATGTTAGATAGAGATCCAACGTCCTAGATCATTTTTTAGGGAGGTTTGTATGGGTAGATCCGTTGGATGAAGATCCAACGCCCTAGATCATTTTTTTTGTAGGAGACTTGTATGAGTGGATCTATTGGATAGAGATCCAACGCCTTAGATCATTTTTTTGGAGGGGGCTTATTTATATGGGGTGATTTATTAGATTGAGATCTAACACTGCAAAATCTGACTAATTTTACGTTTAAAAATAGTTGAATGTTCTATTGCACTCCTCTTTAATTTTTAGGCTGTAAACCTAACCTTTTCATGCTAATTTTCAGTTACTTCAGAGCCAAACCGCGCGTCTGTGCCACTAGCGAGCCGGCACGGACCGTGCGTGCCCTCGGGGGCCAACGACAAGCCTTCTTTCGCCGAGAGGCTCCGCAGAGACCGCGCCCACGCGAACTACCTCATCAGCAAGGCCTCGGGGCGCGTGATGACCACGTTATCCGAAGGAGGCGTGAGCATCCCGACGTACCTTGGGGACTCCGTCGACTCGCTGGAGTACGTCGTCACGTTGGGCATCGGCACGCCCGCTGTCCAGCAGACCGTCCTCATCGACACCGGCAGCGACTTGTCGTGGGTGCAGTGCCAGCCGTGCAACGCCAGCGAGTGCTACCCCCAGAAGGACCCCTTGTTCGATCCGAGCAAGTCGTCCACGTACGCTCCGATACCATGCGACACTGACGCGTGCAGGAACCTTGTGGCCGACTCCTACGGCCACGGCTGCACGAACGGCTCCGGTTCCTCCCTGTGCGAGTATGGAATCCTTGTTAGAATTGGCTATCGGCAACACGTTCTGGAATCCTTCTCTGAACTTACTCGCTCTCGGTGGAAATTCAGGAATGAACAGTGTACTGACGGAAAAAACGACAATACAGAGAAGAAACAGAACTGGAGCTCAAAATGGTTGAGGCGAATGCCTTCACAACCTCCCGTGAATTCTGGGGTTGTTTCTTCAGTATTTTATTCAGGACTAAGTGACGGTTACATGCAGAGAACAAATCAATCGAAGATACAGGATCTCCTACTAACCCTCCTACTGACTCGAACAACAAAACGAAAAACAGAAAAACGGCAAAACAGCTACTGCGTTGCCAGACTGAGTCTGCTACTGCATTCCGGTCATTCCGGAGTTATTGACTCAAACTAAAAATAGCAGAAACATGAAACCGTGATCAAGATTACAACAAATTCACCCCCTAATCTTGAAGCACTCTCAGATCTCGATCAAACCGAGTTTAGTCTTCAGCTCTCTAAATCTGATTCGTCCGAGCGGCTTGGTCAACATATCTGCCAACTGTTCTTCAGTCCGGATGTGCTCCACCGAAATTTGCTTCCGTTCAACACATTCCCTTATGAAATGGTACCGGGTATCAATATGCTTACTCCGGTCATGAATCACTGGGTTCTTGCACAAATTGATGGCAGATTTGTTGTCAATTTTCAGCACCGCACAACACAACTCCTTCTCTTGTATCTCAGCAATTAAACGGCCTAGCCAAATACCGTGACAGGCTGCAGTAGCGGCTGCTATATACTCAGCTTCACAAGTTGATAAAGCCACCACCTTTTGTTTTTGTGATTGCCAACTAATCAAGCCATTCCCAAAAGTGAATAAGACTCCGGTTGTGCTCTTCCTGTCAACAATATCTCCGGCCATATCGCTATCACTATAGCCAACTAGAAGTGACTCTTCTGAACCTTGTTTTCTCTCAAATCTGCAGCCAACATTCAGAGTCCCGGCTATATATCGCAGTATATGGTTGACAGCAGCCCAATGCTCAGTAGTAGGCCTTTCCATAAACCTACTCACATATCCAACTGAGTAAGCAAGGTCTGGTCTTGTATTAACCAAATACCTCAAACTTCCCACTATACTTCTGTATAAAGTGGGCTCAATGCACTCATCTGAACTATTTTTGCAAAGTTTAGTCCTTGGCTCCATAGGAACTAGTGCAGAATTGCAACCTTCCATCCTTGCTTTTACAAGTATCTTTGCTGCATATGCTGATTGTGACAGAGTGATTCCATTCCCGGATTGATGTACCTCCATACCAAGGTAATACTTCAATAATCCCAGATCACTCATATCAAACAACTCCTTCATCTGCTGCTTGAAAACAGTTATCACTTCAGCTTGAGCTCCTACAATGATGAGATCATCAACATACACACCTACTACAAGCCTTGTTCTTCCTGTACCTCGGGTGTAAACTGCACTTTCAGTGACTGATCTGATGAAGCCTAGGCTTGCAAGACTGGAATCCAGTTTAGAATTCCACGCTCTCGGTGCTTGCCGTAAACCATACAGTGCCTTTCTCAGCTTCAAGACCTTGTCTGCATTCTTCTCATCAACAAAGCCAGCCGGCTACACCACATAGACGTCTTCTTCCAGCTCCCCATTCAAGAAAGCCGATTTTACGTCCATATGATGGACTTCCCAATTCTCCTGCGCAGCAATTGCAAGCAGCAAACGAACAGTTTCCATTCTTGCTACAGGGGCATATACTTCATCAAAGTCAACTCCATGCATTTGCACATACCCTTTTGCCACCAATCTAGCTTTGTGCCTCACCACAACTCCTTTGGCATCTTTCTTAATTTTAAACACCCATTTCAAACCAATTGCCCGGTGCCCAGCTGGTAAATCAGTGAGAAACCAAGTTGAATTACCTTCAATTGAATTCATCTCCTCAATCATTGCCTTCCTCCAGCAGCTTTCCTTCTCGGCCTCTTCAAAACTTGTTGGTTCCTCCTCAGCTAGCAGACACTGATCCTCATAATCAAAACCAAGAATCGGAGTTGTGGTTGCAATGAGGTCAATTACCTTCCGAAATCTCCTTGGTGCCTCATCTGGAGTTGTGGACATACCCGTCGGTGGTGTACAGAATTGTACCCCAGTAGGGGTTCTTGGATTACTTGGAGAGGTGTCTGTACTCTGAACTGGGTTGAAGTCACCGTGTGACCCCCCAACGTCACCATGCTCCCTGGGGCCGTCGTTCCTTGCATCTTCAGATACTCCACCATGCACTCCAGTGACTGGAATGATGAAGTGTTCAACTGTAAACTCATCAATTCCGGGCTCCTGCACCTGCAGATTGCTGGACCCGTCCCAGTCCCAGCTTGCTCCCTCATTGAACACCACATCTCGGGTTACACAAACTTTCTTTTCCACTGGATCAAACATCCGAAAAGCTTTGGAACCTTCTTCATAGCCAATGAAGATCATCTTGCGACTTCGATCATCCAGCTTCCTGAGATTTGGTTTCACTGTCTTCACATGGCCGATGCATCCGAAAACGCGCAAATGACTAACACCAGGTTTCCTGCCATGCCATGCCTCAAAGGGTGTCACACCATCTAGGCTCTTTGTCGGTGAACGATTTAGGAGATACACTGCAGTTACAACTGCCTCTCCCCACAGCCAGGCCGGCAAGCCCTTTGCCTTCAACATACTTCTCGCCGTTGCCACGATAGTTTGATTCCGGCGCTCAACCACTCCATTTTGCTGTGGAGAGTATGGAGCAGTGAGTTGTCGCTGAATACCTTGATTGGCACAATATTCTCCGAATGTAACTGAATTGAACTCGCCTCCTCGGTCGGTTCTGAGCACCTTCAGTTTTCTTCCTTTCTCCACCTCGGCAGCAGCCTGAAACTGTTTTATAGCAGGAGCAGCTTGATCCTTTGATGGCAACAACCGAATCCACATGAAACGGCTCATATCATCCACTAGCAGCAGAAAAAATCTCTTGCCTCCTAGTGTTGCCGGGGTGATCGGGCCGCAGAGATCTCCATGCACTAGCTCAAGTACCTCCTTTGCCCGATACTTGGATTCAGCTGGAAATGGCAACCTTCTTTGTTTACCCACAAGGCATCCTTCACACAGTTGATCAGCTTGATCAACCATTGGAAGTCCACGGACCATCTCCTCCCGAGCAAGTCTTCTCAACGCTTGGAAGTTGAGATGCCCATATCGAGCATGCCAGCGCCAACCTTCCTCAGTGCAAGCTGCTGCCAAACACACCAGCTTAACTATATTCAAATTAAGAAGGTAAAGCCGATTAATGTTCCGAGAAACCCTTGCCAATAAGCAATGCTTCTGATCACGGATTGAGAGTGTCCCTTCCTCAATGTGGATCTTGTATTTCTGCTCATCTAGCTGCCCGATGCTTATAATATTACTCTTCAACCTGGGGATGAAGTATGCTCCCTCAAGCACACGATGTTCACCATTCTTGCAGGCATAAAGGACAGTCCCGCGTCCACAAATGCCTACAAGCGAGCCATCTCCAAACTTTACTGACCCTGTGACATGGGTATCCAGCTCTGCGAATGCCGTCTTGGTGCCGGTCATATGGTTTGTAGCTCCTGTGTCAAGGTACCATGTGTTGGAACTGGTTTTGTCACATTCTTCCTCCCGGAGCTCTATCCCCTTGGCATTTGCCTCATCCAAATGGACCTGCTCAGTCACCGGCATTTGCAGAAGTGTCTCCTCACGTGCTGTGGTGATCTCACACGTCTGTGCCATTAGAAGAGTTGGCTCTTCTTCAGTTTGCACCAGATTAGCTTGAGACTTGTGCTCCCGACGTGGCTTACGACACTCTTTTGCGAAATGCCCAAAGTTTCCACAATTGTAGCATTTTACCTTTGATCGATCGCGTGTGCCGCCATTGCCACTGTTCGGCGTTGCCTCCTTGTTGTCGCGGTTCTTCTGGGAGTTCGAGCTCTTCGGGCGCCAGCGATTTTGTTTGCCGCCGGAGCCACTCCCAGTGCTGCCGGAGCCACCCCCAGCGCCTTTGCTCCAGTTTGTGGAACCCTCCTGGTTCCTATGCTGTAGACGCGCCAACCATTCCTCCTCAGTGAGGAGGAGCTTGCCACCTTGATGTGCTTCCCGGTTGTCTTCGTCATCCCCATATCGTTCATCAACGGACGACAGGAGACCAACGAGCTCCTCCAATGGCATGGTCTTCAGATCGAGCAATTGTTCAATTGCTATCGCCACTTGCCGGTACCTCGAAGGTACCACCCGGAGCATCTTCTTCAGTACTTGTTCCTCCTCAAGTTCACCTCCCATCTCACGGATGTCGTTGGCGAGACCGGAGATCCGCATGCCGAAGTCTTCAACTGCTTCTCCATCCTTGAATCGGATGGCATCAAATTCTTGACGCAACGCCTGCTGCCTTGCCTCCCGTACACGGGAGACGCCAACTCTCATCGTCTTGATCGCCTCCCAGGCTGCTTTTGCGGAGTCCTTCTTTGCAAGAGAACGCAACATCTCTCGCGGCACAGCCTGGAGAATCGCAGCAAGCGCCAGTCGATCCTCCCTGAAATCTGCACCCCCGGGCTCAATGGCACTCCAGACACCCTGGGCTTGCAGATTCACCCTCATCAACATTGCCCAGTCGGCATAGTTGGTTCTCGTCAGGACCGGATACCTTAGCGGCACCCCCGACTCCTTTGCCATCTGCTGTGACGTCGCCGGCGAAAAAATCCCTTCGCCGCCCGAGCTGTCGCCGGTGTCACCCGTGCTGCTCCTCCTCCCCGGTGGCGTGTAGCGGCTTGGAGTCTTGGACGTGGACATGGATCGAGATGCGCTCTGATACCAAATGTTAGAATTGGCTATCGGCAACACGTTCTGGAATCCTTCTCTGAACTTACTCGCTCTCGGTGGAAATTCAGGAATGAACAGTGTACTGACGGAAAAAACGACAATACAGAGAAGAAACAGAACTGGAGCTCAAAATGGTTGAGGCGAATGCCTTCACAACCTCCCGTGAATTCTAGGGTTGTTTCTTCAGTTTTTTATTCAGGACTAAGTGACGGTTACATGCAGAGAACAAATCAATCGAAGATACAGGATCTCCTACTAACCCTCCTACTGACTCGGACAACAAAACGAAAAACAGAAAAACGGCAAAACAGCTACTGCGTTGCCAGACTGAGTCTGCTACTGCATTCCGGTCATTCCGGAGTTATTGACTCCAACTAAAAATAGCAGAAACATGAAACCGTGATCAAGATTACAACAATCCTGTACGGGGGCGGCTCAACCACGACGGGAGTGTACAGCACGGAGACGCTAACGCTCAAGCCCGGTGTTTCCATCAAGAACTTCAGCTTCGGTTGCGGCAATGACCAGCACGGCCCGTACGATAAGTTCGACGGTCTCCTAGGGCTCGGCGGTGCACCGGAGTCGCTCGTGTCGCAGACGTCATCGCTCTACGGCGGCGCCTTCTCTTATTGCCTCCCGCCAGTGAACGGCAGCGCTGGGTTCCTTGCCCTCGGCGCGCCGAGCAACAACACAACGGGCTTCGTGTTCACGCCGATGCACCGCTTGTCGGAGGTGGCGACGTTTTACATTGTGACGCTCACCGGCATTGCCGTCGGTGGAAAACCACTCGACATACCGCCGTCAGTACTCTCCAACGGCATGATCATAGATTCGGGCACGGTCATCACGGGGCTCCCAGAGACGGCCTACACGGCGCTGCGATCAGCTTTCCGAAGTGCCATGTCTGAGTACCCGCTCTTGCCACCGTCCGACGACGGGCTTGACACATGCTACAACTTTACCGGCTACAGAAATGTCACCGTGCCGAAGGTCGCCCTGACGTTCAGCGGTGGCACGACCATCGATCTCGACGTGCCCTCTGGTGTTCTGGTGGAAGGCTGCCTCGCTTTCGAAGGAGCGGGGAGGGACAACACCATCGGAATCATTGGCAATGTGAATCAGCGCACGTTCGAGGTGTTGTACGATTCTGGCCGGGGAAACGTCGGATTCAGGCCTGGTGCCTGCTGAGTAAAGCCCGGGGAAACATCGGATTCTTGCAGGCCTGGTGCCTGCAAGAGCAGAGATTACGTGCGGCAATCTATTGTTGGGGAAAGCTGTTCTCCTCCGTCATAAAAATGTCGCAGTTGAAATAATGAAAGCTTGTCATTTCTATTTTATCTGTGTAGCTCAAAAGGATACACTCATACACATCGTTTCATTCTTACACAGTGAAACTATAAAATTCAAAAAGATCAGAGAAATATTGTTAGACCATTTAGATGTCGTAAATAAAGAGATGATAAATAATTGACATTTGGTAAATAAAGAGATGATGAATAATTGACATTTGGTTTGCTTTGAATTTTGCGTTTGTGAAAGACTTAGGCCCTGTTTGGATCCGTCCATCTAAAGTTTAGTCACTAAAGTTTAGATCTAAAGTCTCCAAACAGATGGTCTAAAGTTAGATCTAAACTTTAGCTAACCCCTAAAAAACACTTTAGACCATTAGTCCACCAAAGTGAACTAAAGTGGTCTAAAGTTTTGGATTCTTAGGCACAAAGACGTGTTTACCCATGCATGTTGGTCTCTCACCTCCCATTTAATGGCTGACGCACGAAACGAGGAGAGGTAGTATAGTCTTTTTGAAACTTTAGTCCTATCCATTAGAGCATATCCAACAGTATGAGCTAGTTACTAGCTCTAACATAACTTCTCCAATAGTACTAACTTTTAGCACATAGCTCATAACATAAATAGCCTCATATGACACTCTCACATAATCTTCGAATGTGTGTATGAGACTAACTCTTGATCAAGAGATAGTTTTTCTCTCTCTTCTATTAAAATATGAAATAATATGCTTAGAGCTAGCTTATAAGTCACTATTGGAGATGCTCTTAGTACAGGATCCAAACAGAACCTTCGACTAAAGTTTAGTGGCTAAAGTTTAGCCAACTAAAGTTTAGTCCAAAACTTTAGACAACTAAACTTTAGACTATGGGATCCAAACAGGGCCTTAGTCATGTGCAGTCGAAGACTTTGCCTTTGAGTGGTTTGGCTCAGTTACGAGTGATTTCACATTGTACTCGAGTGTTTGTGCTCTGCTTGGAGTGCTCTCAGTCGGCTCCAACTGATTGTGGTCTTTCCCGAGTACCATACTACAATCACGACTTTGACTGCATCAGATTACGACCACGACATGGCCAAATGATTATAGACTTTAGACTTCGACTATGGCATTCTTCGACCACAGCACTTCGAACGCGACTATGACTACGGCTGGATTCAATCACGGCAACTTTCGATCACATCTGCCTTACAGCCATGGCAGCTTTTGACCACGTCTGGCTTACGACCACGGTAGTTTTCGGTCATGTCTGGCTTACGACCACAGCAGCTTTCGACTACGTTTGGTTTCGACCACGGCAGTACGATTTCGACCTTACGATCACGGTAGGTAATCAACCACGCCTGGCTTACGACCACGGCAGTTTCCGACCACGTCTGGCTTACGACCGCGGCAGCTTTCGACCACATCTAGTTTCGACCACGGCAGTACGACTTCGACCTTACGACCACGGTAGGTAATGGTAGCTATAGTACTTTTTTCATGTTCATAGCTACAGTACTCGATAGTCGTAGACTTTACTGGTCGTACTCGATAGTCGAAGGTTTTACTAGTCGATAGTCAAGGGCTTTGCGGTCATTGGTTGTAGGTTTTATGGACTACTTTCGTGGTCATAGATTTGGTAGTCTTGTTAATACTCGTAGACTTTACAGTCTGCTATTCTGTCTTCGGTAATTGGAGGCTTAGCGGTCGGTACTCGTTGACTTCATGGTCGGTACAAGTGCTTTATTCTTGTGATCTTCAAGTACGTCGAGTACTCGTGTTGGGCCAGTGGTTGACTGGTCGATGTGTGGTGGTCGATGATGAATGATCGTTGCTGCAGTACTAAGTGGGTACTCGAGGTTGAGGTAATCGTAGTCGAAGGACTCAATACTCGATAGAAGTGGTTTCACGATCGTGGTAGGCGGTCGGGTGTCGGAGTGTTGTCTGTACTCATAGACTTTGAGTACGTGTTGTGACTGTGATTTTTGAATGATACTCGGTAGTCGGTACTTGATAGTCAGTTAGTAGCGGTGCATATGATTTCCGAGTACTTGTGGGTTACGAGTACTCTAAATTAGCGATCGTGTTGAGTGGTTTGAGGGTATGTTTCTATTAGCGATAGTCTGTGTGGTCATGGACGATATGGGGGATGATCGTAGATGGTTTGGTTCTTGTCTGGGGATAGACAATAGTGTGTTTTGCTAATATGTCTTAATTATGGTCAAGTTGGGAAGAACTTGTACGGGGAGAGGGTTTCTTTGGTCTTTGCATATGCAGGTGGGCATGGAGGCGGCCATGGTTGGTGATGAGGAGGACCGGAACTAGGAGGAGGTAATATGAGGTCCAAGCGGTCGGGATGTCACACGAGCTGGTCGAGCTCATGCTAGAGCACGTGGAGGTCAAAGGTGTATGATGCGTGGAGACGTGGAAAAGTTACGGTCGGTGACGAGGAGGCCCCGGACTAGGAGGGGATATCTGAGGTCCAAACGGTCAGGATATCACGCGGGACGATTGGGCTCACAAGAGAGCATGAGTGATGGTGCACGATGGGGATACAGGAAGGGATATCCTGGAGGCTTCGTCGCGTGTGAAGTATGGAGTTGTGGATGAAGTCCATGACTTATACGAGGTGGTTAAAATCTGTGTTAGGAAGGGTTTCGGGTCCCTTGATTTGAGGAAGAGATAGGATTGCGTGTCTAGGTGGATAAGAACATGGTTTGAGGTGTTCGAGTTGAACACGGTTTGTGCGTTAGCCTATAAAAGCAAGGGATGCTGTAGGTTAGCATGACAAGTTTTTAGGGCCTTCGTGGAGAAGGGTTTTAGGGTTGTCATGATGGCACTTTGTAGCTAAGAATTTGATGAAGAAATAATAGATCAGATTCTTTCCCGAAAAAGTTCTTCAATGACTTGTTTTTCCAGAGCATTGTTCTCTCTCTGTTTTACATGCTCTGAGTTGCCTTCGACTTGTACTCGTTCAGTTGGTGGTCGAACAGCTAGGGACTTCAGGCAGAAGGAGGTTACGACTACGTGTGTTGTTGTCGTGCCGAGCTATCGGAACGAGCTGGCGATCGATCTGAGCACTCGTAAGCGAACATTTGGGATGAGCGGTTGTAACGATCGGTTGAGACGAGCAGTCGGACGGCAGAGACTCTTCGAGCACGTACGAGCAAGCAGTCTGCGGTCGTTACCTTCATCTGGTAAGTCGGATTACTATTCTTTTGTTCCTTTGCTTTGTGTTTTGATTTCAGATGGTAAAGCCAGAGACAATCATTCACCCCCCTCTGATTGTGCCATATGATCCTACAAATGGTATCAGAGCGGGTTGGTATGGTGTCAGAGAGGTATGTGAACTGTCCCCCCTATATTAGATGGTACTGATTTTGCTTTTTGGAAATGTCGTATGCAAGCTTACATTGAGGCTCAAGGTAGTGATGTTTGGAATAAAGTTTCTACATCATATGAGGTTCCTGCCACTGTTACTAATTTAAATAAAGTATATGTTGATTTAAATGCTCAAGCTCGTAACTTGCTGTTTTAAGGGATTTCTCGCAAAGAGTTTGATCGTATAGCTCATATTAATTCTACCCACTTAATTTGGAAAACCTTTTGCGATTATCATGAAGGAACCACTAAAATCAAGAAAGTGCGTAAAAATCTTTATCAAAAAGAATATTCTGATTTTGCTATGAAGCCTGGTGAATCCATTGATGATTTTTGCCCTTGGTTGTTTGGAGGTGGTGGTGCTGAAGGACGAACATTTGACGGTTGCGAAAAGCATGGTTTCTACACTACCACTTGCTGATTTTTGCGCTATCCATTTGCGCTTGCTGCTCTCCACGACCGCCTTAGTGCTATCCTCCACTCGGATTGCTTTGCCTATCAAGGTCAAAAAGTCAATCAAGGATGTCGTGAGCAAAAAAAAACCACTTCATCTCTTCATTAAGGCGCTTGCGGAAGAGAGCAACCTTCCTCTTCTCATTCGGTATCTCAGCAGCAGCATATCGAGCCAGGTAGTTGAATCAATAGAGGAACTCCATTAGGGGCAGGTTCTCTTGTTGAAGGTCATAGAATTCCCGCTTCTTAATCTCCATGAGACCCATCGGACATGAGTATTATGGAAGGCCTCCTTGAAGGCGGCCCAAGTGATGACATAGACTTCGGGAAACATGGCTTGAAAATTTTCCCACCAAGCGGATGCAGCACCTTGAAGCTGGTAAGATGCACAAAGCACCTTCTCATCGTTACACTGGGCAATGTTCAGCTTACTCTCGGTGGAGCAAAGCTAATCATTGGCATCTAGTAGATCTTTGGCCGATGAGAAGATAGATGGCCGAGTTCGCATGAACTCGCCCAATTTTGACTAGGGTTGAGCTGCAATTGTGCCTCCTACAACCACAGAGCCAAGGGTGGTGGTGTTCTAGACGAATTGTTGCAGCAAAAAGGTGTTAGTTTGGCGTACTTGCTCGTTCGTAGCGAGCACTTACACCATCATGGGCGGCTAGGGTAGCACCTCTTCTTCCACCTGTTGATTTTCAACGTACGGTGCAGTTTGAGTAGCACTGACACTATAACATGAACACACCTTTGGCAATGTATATATGTATTGCCAAAAGCCTAAATAAGCGTTGGTATAGTCTATACCAACGCATTTAGCATGAGTTGCCATTAATGCCGTTGCGAGGATCTATCGCTACACGTACATACGCATTGGTAAAGGGCTGATAAAAACATTGCAAGGCTTATAAGAATGCCACTATGCGTTGGTATTTCCATCGATAGAATCACTTTTCACTGTTCTTTTACAATGCGAATACGCTTTGCAATAGGGAATCCTTTTTTTTCATATCATGTACAGAATTGAAACTGCTCAAATATAAAAAAATTAAGGTGCAAAATTATCATTCATCCGAAAAATAGAAAAACTGATATATTGCATCAACAAAATATTTGTTACACTACAATGGTAGTATCGTCAAAATATTCTGTTACATGACAATGGTAGTATCATCGAACAAAGCATCACTTTCTAAAGAAACAAACACTGAATATAATAAAAGCCTTAAACATTTATAGATGTGTCGACATGCCATTCTCCATCAACCACCAGGCATCAGCATATCGTCCAAATCAACCTACATAGGAAATTAGAGCAACTTTAGGCTTTATGGCACACATATAAAAGAACATGTTTTCTAAAATTAGAGACCAAAAATAGGAGCACTGTACACATGTTACATTAAAAAATCACACATAAGAACACTCACCCAATTTGTCCCTGTACTCTGCGAATCACCATCAACTCCCTTTTCATCTCCAGTATTTCCTGTAAACGTAAATAGAGGATTAGGTTACAAGCTCTGCACCTCCCTTCTGGAGATATTTTAAATCTCTGCCTCAATGGACACACCATCAACTTCCTCTTCATCTCCAGTATACCCTATAAATGTAAATAGAGGATTAGGTTATAAGCTCAGCACCTCCCCCATGGGAAAAATTTAACCAGCTGTGCAATCTTGCTTAAACCAGCTACGCAACACAAGCAAGGTTGCTGTCACATGGCTTAAACTTACTAGGGGAACAACTCCTACAGCCCCAAATAGCTTTTTCCTCAGATTTCTCCATCCAATCAAACTTGCCCCTAAACTCAATAGGAATTCAATTCTCTAATGGATTAGCCATTTTGTGGATCTGATAATGGAAAAGGGTGTCTTGATTTGTCAAAGTACCCTTCAAAGAAAATACCACTTGATAATATCTCAGTCAGCTTGGTTGTAAAATTAGTCGACTTAAACACACAATTATCACTTTAGAAAATGCACTTTGTTTTGCTTACTTTTGTTTCATAACTAGCACTCCGAAGCTGCTAGGTAACTTATTCGGCTTACTTGCTTCAGAGCTTGTCAGATTCATCCACATACTACCAGCCATCAGAGGGAAGCATCTAATATCTCGCCATTTCTGAATGAGCCTCCCCTTTTTAGTTCACTTGTTTAATGAAGAAAAAGGGGACTCAAAAGCATTTAAATACAGATCAAAGGAGGGGAAAATAAAACATTATTATATTTCACAAATAACATGTACATCAGTGAAACAGTAAGTATATTTAGCCATGGATAGAACCTGTTTATTTCCAACGATTACCAGATTTAGTATCACAACTAATATATTTGGACTACATCTTAAAAAATGATTATTTCTAACAATTGTCCAAACTTTGTTATGTTGACAACGCGACGAGATAAGCTTACACACTTGAGGTACCCAATATAAGTTGGATAATTAGTACACAGAGGTGGATGCTTCTGTTTTTGCATCAATTAGTTTTGTTTCAAAAAATTTCCTCTACTACTCATACTTGAGAAGATTTATTAGCATGAATTAGTTTTGTTTCAAAAAATTTCCTCTACTACTCATACTTGAAAAGATTTATTAGCGAAAAAAATCCTCAGTGCTCAAGTGCCAAATGCCATAAACAACCACACATAAGAGGAAGTGTGCAAGTACACGAGAAGCTCCAAAGGCACAAACCAGAAACACCGAAACCATGAACGGAATCCTCAAGAACCGGCAAAAACTATAGCAAGGGAAGAGGGAAGGAAGGTACAAAAACAAATTGGCATCTCCAGATTAGCTAATAAAGACAAAAAAAAACCCCCACACCCGGATGCAGAGTAGCAATTACCGGAGGAGGCTGCCTCTACCCTAGTGATGGTGGAGGAGGCGAACCGGCGGCCATGGACGGTTTGGTACCGGGGTGTGGCATTGAAACAGATCCATAGCATGGATGAGATGTGGGGAAGGTTGATGGAACTGAGGAGAAGGACCGAGACACTGCCATCCACCTCTGTTCGTTACCATCCCTAGGCCCAAACTCGACCATGCCACCACGCCGCGGCGCAGCTTCTCTGACGTTACCAAGTAAAGTCACAGAGTGATTTTGCTTCGTAACGTCCATCCATCCGGCGATCAATGGCCCAGATTAATCTAGCGTTTTTTGATTTTTTTTTACTTCTAATTTTAGCTTTTTTATTTTTTTTATTTTTCTAGCTTTTTTTTCTTTTTTCTTATATTTCTTTATATTATCTGTGTTAAAATAACCTATTTTTAAAATTAAAAAATAGGTTATTTTAACACAGATAATATAAAGAAATATAAGAAAAAAGAAAAAAGCTAGAAAAAGATAAATATAAAAAGTTAAAAATTAGAAGTAAAAACAAAAATAAAAAAACGCTAGACGTTAGAGAATCCCGTGCGCACCACGCCGACTGCACGCTGCGGCCATTGGTCCAAATCAAGTCAGAGGAGATTAAATCGGGAGGAAAATACACGAAAGTATAGGAAGATGAATTGGAGATACCAAATACGGCCACCGTAGGCCGTCGTGTCATTGTCGTCTGGTCGTTCGTACAGCGTCGTGCCACCACCGTTGTAGATTGAGTCCTACCTCAGTTTTAGCAATCGAGATGCGTAGAAACTGAAGGATCGAAGTTGCGGACGATAGGGGCTGCCGTCACTGGACTCAGATTGATCTAGGGCTTCTCAAGGAAAGGGAAACATTTTTCAGGGAAAAGATATTTATGGAAGTTATAAGGTCGGGTGGCCTATCAGCTGCTTCTTTTCTCCTTTTACTAAGAAGTTGAGGTGGGAATGTATAGTTTGTTAGAAAACTAGGCCCACGGCTAGAGTTCTGACATATTTGAGCACCCCACCGTAGACTATAAATAGGGACCTATACCCCCTCATTATGTACATATAAATGAAAGCAATAAAGAAAGACCGGGAGTTCTCTCTATCTCTCTGTGTGTTGTATCTATTCTTCTGTGATTCTGTGATTGATTCGTTCTTGTTCTAAACAGAGGAATTGCTCGGATTGGTCGCCAGCGACGGTTACTCAACACGTTATCAGCACGACTTCGCTCCGGTGAACGAGGTAATCATCGAAGCACAGATTGAATTTTCTATATCGCTTTTGAATCTATATTTTCTTTTCGCGTTCTAGATTGAATCTCTACGGTGCAAATCCGCCCCAATCTACCGTGAGCAGACTTGAAGTCGCTGGCACAATGCCGATCGGTAGATTGTGAAACGGGGTAGATGTTGATTGCACTGTAGATTAGAAACGATGCAAATCCGCCCCAAATCTACCGCGAGCAGATCTGAAATCGCCGGCACAATCTCGATCGGTAGATTACGAAACCGGGTAGATGTTGATTGCATCGTAGATTGGAAACAAAAATATGTATTGTTTTCCTGTTCAGTTTCCGCACAGATATTGCATGAAAAAAAGGAAATTTTTGCATGGTTTGTTTTGATTCTGCACGATCAACTCACAAGAAAAGAAATATATTCTCTGTTCGGCATCACACAGAAAAAAGGGGCACTGCGCCCGCATGCGCCGGCCGCCGGCCAGTAGCCGGAGGCACCGTCGGCCAGCAGCCGGCGCCGCCGCCTGGAGACACCCCGATTTCCGGCGACGCTTCCCGCATGAAGCCGCCGCCACTCGGGTCGGCCGGAGGCTCAAAGCCACCATTTGCTCGTCGGCCTTGCTGCCTACAGCAACGCGCCCGCACGCGTGCCTCCCAAAGCCGGCCGACGCTCCGGCTCCCGCGCCCGCACGCGCTGCCGGACGAACCCTCCACGGCCTCCGCATCACCACGCCTGCATGTGCCGACCGGCAGTCGCCCGTTCGTCGCCCCTGCACGGCGCACGCGCGCCTCCCCGCTATAGTGCGCCGCCGGCCCGTAGCCGCGCGCTCACCTCGGTCTCGCGCCCGCACGCGCCACCCGCACGCCTCGGCTTCGCGCCAGCACGCGCGTCGCCCCTCGTCGAACGCCACGGCCGCCGCCCCGCACGGCGCCGTCGGCCGCTTGCTCCTCTTGCGCCGTCTGGCTAGCCGCACCCCTCCACTGGACTCGCGCCACGGCCCG
Organism: Dendrocalamus latiflorus; assembly: GCA_017311315.1. Taxonomy (NCBI): domain Eukaryota; kingdom Viridiplantae; phylum Streptophyta; class Magnoliopsida; order Poales; family Poaceae; genus Dendrocalamus; species Dendrocalamus latiflorus. Next base: position 9,490,386 of record CM029632.1, on the reverse strand, counting down.
CAGCCGCCTGCCCCGCCGCCTTGTTGGCCGTAGCCTCCGCGCCCCAAACGGCGCCGCCTAGCTGCCTCCTCGTGCCACCTCCGTGAAGCACCGCCATCACCCGCGGCCTCGCCGCCGGTCGCTAGCCCCGCTCGGCGCCACCCGCACGCCACCGGCCAGGCCCGCAGCCGGCACTTCCCGAGTGCCGCTCGTAGCCGGCGCCTCCCGCCGTGCGCCGCCTCCAGCTCCCGCGCGCCGCCCGCGCCTCCTCCCGCGGGTCGCCCGCAGCCGGCGCCTCCCGCACAGCCCGCCGCCCTTCGCGCTCGTGTCGCCGCCGGCGGGCGCAGCCCCGCGCGCCGCCGTCCTTGGGCCGCCCACTCCTGAAACCCCGCCTCCTGCTCAAAAGGAGTCGCCGCCACCGGTGGGATGGTTAGGGTAAACCCTAGCCATCGAGCATGATGGGCCGGCCAGGGGGAGAATTGATGGGCCGACTGGGGGGGAAGGAAAGATGGGCCGCGGGTGGGGGGAGAGAAGAAATGGGCCGCGAGTGGGGAGAAGAAAGAGATGGGCCGGGAGAAAAGAGGCTCGACCGGTGGGAGGACGCTGGCTATTTTACAAAAAGGTCCCCAGGAATCATGAAAATTGCCATTTAGCCCTAAAATTTGCATATTAGTCCCGAAATTCTGCAAAAGGGGCCTCGGTAGTTCCAAAAATTGCCGATAGGTCCTCTGTTTTACGTATGGATCCAGAATTTTGCAGAAAAACCCTCAGTAAATCAAAAAATTACGCGAATTTTTCTCTGAGCTGAAATTTTGCGTAAAAACCCTCTGGAATTGCTGAATTTGCTGAAATTTCATATTTTAGCATAAAAGGGTTTCGGGAATCCAAATTTTGCATTATTTTTAGCATTTGAAGCTTATTTATTTATTCCATTACTGTTTTATGTATTTTCTGTATTTATTTACTGTTTTGGTTAATTGTAATTGCTGAAAATTATTTTTAATCACTGAAATTAGCAGTAAAAATTATAGAAAATGCATAGAAAATTCTGAAACATTACGAGAACCTTTTGTACCATTTATTTACCCGCATTGAATTATTCGGTGCATGTCTACTAGCAGTAGACTTATACACATTTAAATGACTAGCATCACGAACTGGGAGTTCGAGGAGCTGGCCCAGCATGGCCAAAACTATCTGACGTAGGCATCCGATGTCAAGATTGTGCTCTGAGCCAGGAAGCTCCGTGCTGCTATTGGATTGGCGGACTGAATGACGCTCAACCCAAACCTGAGGAGAATGACCAGGCACTTCATTTTCTCAGGCACCACCTCTGCCTCACTCTCAAGAATGAGTATATGGTGGAGAAAAGCGCTAGCACTCTGGATCGCACTCAAGAAGCGGTTTTAGAGGCTAAAGTACATCATTCTTCCTCAAGCAGAGTAAGAGTGGATCAGACTGAGGTTTGCCGACTTTAAGACGGTCGGGGAGTACAATTCTGCCTTGCACAGGATTTGTACTAATCTTCAACTCTGTGGCAAGCAGATCACAGACGAGAAGAAGATCGAAAGAACTCTATCCACCTTCCACCCCAATGTAGTACAATACGCACACAATTATCATCAAGACGGCTATGAGGAATATGCCGAATTGATTGATATGATGCAAGTTGCAGAAGCTCAGGACGAAGTTCTCCGCAAGAACTAAGTCAGTTAGCCATCTGGGAGCTCCACTGGCCGTGAAGCCAACGTCGGGAGCAACAAGGTGCGAAAGCCCTTGATAGAGAAAAGGGGAAGGAAGGGTAAGACTACAGCCTAGAAAGGCGAATCAGATGCTCCACGAGAGAATAAGGCTAACAAGCCAAAGAGGGATGGCAAAGGGCAACATGAAGCCCACTCTGCATCGGTTGAGGGGGAGCGTTCTGAGCAGCTACCCGCGCTAATGGTGTTTCAAACCATTACAACAGCAGCACCCCTCTCGACCTAGAAGCAGCCATCGCCATGATTTCTAAAAATGGCCCCACATAGCAGTAAGAGGGAGTGAGGTGAGATGAGCTGCGAGGTTTGGGCAATTGTTACACACAACAGATGAGTTCAATAAATTATGAAAATTTTTGTGAATTGTCGTGACATAGAGTAGATTATAGGCTAAAATTTTTAGAGTTTTATCTTCTCTTAATTTTTTTGTTAAAAAATCTTAGAAGGCTTCTAATCTAATATAAATACACTTATTTGATTTAAATAATTTCAAATCTTGCGTTATTATTTATTTTAGTGCCAAGATTATACTTGTGTGCTTTTAGGATGGTTTCTACTATACTTTCTCTCATGCCACTTTTTAACTATTTTTTTATTTTATTGGATTGAATTTGATTTATATTTTATATACTTTTGATTTTTGAAAATACTTTTTTCCAAAGAAGTTGCAATAAAATCCAAGGGAGAACACATGCATGTAAATGTTTTTTATTACTCTCATTTTCATATTTCTTGGAATTTTAGGATGTTACACGTATTAGACATGTGGTTGTACGGTAAGGTTCAATCAATAGTGCACAAAGTTAAGTCCTTACACACCACCCAGGAGAGACATCCACATCCCCAAAAGTGCTAGCCACACTTCTCCCTTTAATGCGCGATCACTCGCTTAAGTGAAAAGCATTTTATATAACCATCTCCAAGGACACTACTCATGTCATGGCACTCAAATTTTATAACTGTGGCTAACCACCATGATTTAGTATCTCATTAAGTCAAAATTAATTAATTAATTGGTGATGATGAGCCCGACTTACTACAAGTATGGCTAAGCATATTAAATGTACAACCCATGTGACAGCTAGTATTGCATCACTAGATAAATATCCATCCCAAGGTGACAATGGAATCAAGGCATTCAAATTATGAAGGTGAAATTAATCAAGTTGGATAATAACTATCAGGTACAAAGGTTTGTATTAAATTAGTAATGCATCACAATTTAAAACAAAATAATAAACAATAGATTTAAAATAATAGGTTCAATATGATCAAAGGACATGACTTATCTTAACCTTGCTCAATTACCAACTCCTGATCTTCTGATCCTACTTTTGCTCCTTCGAAGACGTTATCCAATGGAAGAGAAAGCAAATTAAACACAAATAAATTCAAATAAAATCCAAACAAACTCAAGAAACTACAAAACCAAAAAATAGAGTTCAATTTTAGATGAATTTAGGAAAATGAATCGAGCCAATCAGAGTTAGGACAAAGAAGAATGGACTCTCGGAATATTTAAATATAAGAAAAAGGAAAAATAACTTTTTTGGAATTATTTTCCTAAAGGAAATTTGGATTTATGATGTCAACATTGATTTTAATTTTTGCTAAATTATTTTTCTAAAGAAAATTGGCTCAGGGATTGACTAGTGCGCCCACGATTTGTAGACTGATCCACAGAATTGACTCGATCTATGGTGAACTCGGTCCATGAAATAGTGCACTGGATGTTGAGATGGCAGAATTGGCAGACATGGCGAGACACATGGCTGACACGTGGCAACATCGGGTGAGGTGGTGCTAACATAGCAAATGATGTGGCATGACACGTGGAAGGTGACGTGGCGTGGCACGTGACACGATTGCACTGATGTGGGAGTGACGTGGCGGAACACGTGTGTGCTAGGGCTGATGTGGACACTTATGTGGTTGCTGACATGGGTGAATGACGTGGCCTAGTTCACATTTTATGGAACAATGATTAATGATAGGTGGGACCCATATGCTAGAGACATAGTTTATGTGGACTGACTACGGAGAAGCCAAAGAGGTGTCGGTGTGGGATGGCATCAACGCTGACGTTGGTGGGCACGCGAACCGATGTGTTGCTTCGGCGACCGAACGGGAGGCACGTGACATGAGGCAAGACAACAAGGACGACGAAACTGAAGGCCCAGGCGAATGAGGCAGCGACTTGGCTAATGGGCTGGATGGCGGAGCGGCAGAGTATTCACCAGCGGTGAGAACCGACAATGGCGTAGATAAGACGAAGTGGAGGACGACTTTGAACTCCAATGATGATGAAGAAGTCGATAGTAGCTTGAGGCGATGGTGAACTCGGCTCGGGAACAGTGGCGCAAGGCGAGGATGGTGAGGCTCCAGCGGCCTAGGATGCTAACCTCAACACATGGTGTGGCTGTTTAAAGCGCGGATGCCAAAAAGCCTGAGCTGGACATGATGTGGATCCTGAGTGGTGACGACACAGATGCGAGATAGGATCAGCTCAGACAAGGTGGGGATTCCATCGGAGACGAAGCAGAGTACTTGTGGGCTCTAATGAATGACGTGTGGCACAGTAGCCTGATCCAACAGTTGAACAAGCGGCGACTCTATGGGTGACACGACACTGGCTGAGTGAGCTAGCGGGCAGGCCGGGATGGACCTTAGGGTTTCCGGCCCAAAGGCCTTTAAGGAAATTAAATAATTTTCTAATTTCAAAAATCGATGTTAATTCAATTAAGCCCTAGAAAATACCAAATAAATCCAAAACATTTAGAAAATTAAAAACATCCTTGCAACACAAGGAATCCAAATAAAACAATTGGGATTAATTGAAGTTTAATTTGGCCACATTAAATCTTTTAAATTTCCAAAAATACATATCAAGCTTTAATTAATTCCAGAAAAATCTAAATAGTGAATTTTATTTTAAAAACTTTAAAAAGGCACTAATAATAGGATGTTACAAGCGTGTGGATGGCACTTGTCCTGGGAGGGTCTGTGTGTAGAGATTCAGAGGTGGAGCAATGGTCTTCCGGATAACAATTGTTAAAGAACACATCTGTTAGCTTGCAGAGCCATTTCACGTGCACCGCAATGTGACCTCGTCACTCGTCTCTAGCCTAATAAGTCACCTCTTAGTTGTGGTCATCACAGTTTCACCGAAGCTATTAATGACTACTGTCGTAAACCTAGTTGGTTTCCCTGTGAGCTACAGTAAGGTGTGACGGGAGAGGACGAATGTCATACATAGGATGTACGGTACATATGAGGAGGCCTACAACTTCTTACCATGTATGCTACATCAGATTGCTCAAGCCAATCTTGGGATATATGTAAACAAGATGGAGATGTTGCACCCTACGAAGGACCCTAATTGTTTTATCTTTGACTGGGTGTTCTAGGCATTTTGGTAAGTGATCATGGAGTTCAATTACTATCATCTAGTGCTCATGATGGATAGCACATTCCTCTCCCGCTAGTACAAGGGCATGGTCTTGACGGTGATGGCCATCGACGCAAATGACCAACTACTCCCAATGGTATATGCTATTGTGGAGAACGAGAATACCGATAGCTAGCTGTGGTTTCTAGCTATTATGAAGTAAGCAGTAGTCCAACATCTGCCTTATCACGGACTGCAACACTGGGCTATTGTCGGCGCTGACTACCATGCAGCAAGGGGCTCAACCACCCTAACAGTAGAACGACGTGAGGAAAAAATTAAATTAAATTAAATTGGTTTAAAATAAAAACATTCTTTTGGTGCCTAAATTTTAAATTTGGATTTGCCCTGAATTTCTATTTCTGAAAAGGCTGGATTTGCAAAGTGTATTAAGTAAAACCTAAGAATATTATTAAATAAAATGATATTTTGATTGTTTATAAAAATCCTACTTTAAATTAATTATTTGGATTTATTTGGATTTTATTTGGTTTTCTGAGTATTTAGGAGTTTAAAATCTATTTTTGAAATTAAAAAGTATTTTAAGTATGAAAATTAAATACCAACCTAAGTTGGAAATATTTTATTTAAGTCCAAAATATCTCCAGAAACATCTGTGAATTGTTCTGGAATTTTTGGAGTTTATTTTGTATTTTTCTAAGCTTAAATGAATTTTCTTTGCTTTTTTGAAAAATCTAAAATCAGAAAATAAAATAAAATCTCCTTCCTCCCTCCGGCCGACGCGTGGACGGCCTAGATGGAGCCATGTCCCACGCACCCGGCCCACCCCACCTACCCTCCTTCCCCGCCCAACACGTGTGCGGCCCGATTTCTCCGCGCCCGGCCCATCTGCCGTCCACCCCTCCCATTCGCCTCGGCCACCCGATCCCCATCCGGCCGCCCACACCCTCCCTCTCTCCTCTCTCTCTCTCTCTGACCGACCGAGCCCACTTGTCAGGCCGTCTTCCTCCTCTCGTGCCTGCCGCCCGCAACTGTCGCCCGCCCTACCCGTCCACCCCCCTCTTCCCCGGCCACACCTCCACTCCCGCAAGTCACGCGCCCTCTCCCCGCACCCACCTCCCTCTAATCCCGTGCCGAACCATCGCCCACCTCCCCCAATTCATCCACAACCGCCGCCGCCCACTCCCCCACTCCGGCGAGCAATTCGCGCCGCCCCCGCACCCCTCCGCCCCTATAAAAGCCACCCCGGCCTCCCCTCTCTCCGCACTACCTCCCCATCCACTCATCTCTCTCTCCCGACCACTCCACCGCCGCCGTGCCGAAGCACCCGAGCCGCCGCCGCCCCTCCTCGCCGCCGGCACGTCTCCGGCCGCCTCCGGTAAGGCCGCGCCCACCCCTGAGTTCCTCTCCTCCTCCTCTCTCGGTTCCGCCCCTCACCGTCGGCCTCCATGCGCCGGAGCGCCGCCGCCGCCGTAGCCCCGAGCGCCTCCTCACCGGCGCCCCGCCACGTCGGCGCCGAGGGTGAGGTGGCAGCCACGTGGCACCCGCCCCGGCCACCTCGGCCCCTCCTGCCCCGTCGGCGGCACGCAAGCCACACCCTCCACCGGTGCCACCTTGGACCCACCCCCGGTCCATGGGCTCAGTCCACATGGACCAGGGCCCACTGGTTAGTGGGGTTACCCCCGGGCTGACGTCAGCTGGCGCAATAAGTACGAATTTCCCGTAGAAAAATAATTCGGCCAAAAAGAAAATCCCTGCTGATGTCATAATTCCCATTTTCCTTTAGAAAAATAATTCCAAAAAATCCAGATTTTTCATTTTTCCTGATTTTAAACTTCCGAGAGCCCGTTCTTCTTCGTCCTAACTTCGATTGAGCCCATTCAAATTTATAAATTCATCAAAAATTCCCCTCTATCCATTTCTGGCCTCAATTCAAATATTTGAAGTCAATTTAAATTTATTTTGAATTTATTTGAATTTGATGGGTTATTTTGACGTGTAGACTTCGACGATTCAGGAGAATTCAAAGACGATGATTTGCACCAATTCGAAGAGCAAGGCAAGTCACACTCCTTGATCATGTTGATCCCAGTTTTCAAAATAAAATTATGTTGTTTCAAATTATTTTGCATGCATATTTCTGTTCAACGTATTTCAATTCAATTTTAAACTTAGTTATTGCCTATTTGTTATAATCTCCTTTGACATTGAAAATCCCTAATACCTTGTCACCCTAGATTAAAACTCTAGTTGGTACAATAGTATGGCTAGAGACTTTATGGACAGCAAATGCTTAGCCTAGCTTAGAAATATCTTTGGGCTGGTATATCTTTCACATAAAATGATGAGCTTTTCACATGAAATGATAAGTTTCTTGAATGTATTCTTGACTTCGGTGAGTCAAGAAGGTTTATAAAATTATTTCAAAACAAAGTATAAAAACTGGTTTAGACTTAGGAAATTGGTTAGTTGGTGGTGTAGGCATGCCCTGTTGTTCGTAGACGCAGAGTTGATTGTCGTGCACAGGGGTATGTGGATGGGCCTAAGTCAATTAAGAACCGGTCTGTGAGCTACTGTTGCAAAGCCCTATTGTACTACCACATGGCTGGTATGGGACAACCCTGGCTGAATAATTTACGAAGTCCCAACCTGAGTCAAGTTGTAGGCTGAAAGTGAGCGTGGTTGGTGCCATGAGAAGTCTCACTTGAGGGTGCATGGTTAAGCCATGTGAAGTCTCTCTCAAGCTCAAGAGGGGGTCCCGGTCTGGTGGATTCCTTACTGGGGTGAAACCTTAGAGTTGGCTTAGCCAGGTTGAAGGCTTTGCATTGTAAAGTCCTTGTCACGACTCCTCGTCGCACACCTAAGGAAGTGTGTAATCACGTGGCAATATGGGATGATCGTGTCTTGTAGGTAAAGATGTACAACCTCTGCAGAGTGTATAATCTATCTTGGATAGACATGCCCACGGTCATGGACATGCTGAGTAAAATTTTTTCATAGATTAGATTTTGTTTTTCAAAAATGTTTTTTGAAAACCTGGTGGATGAATGGAATCCATCAGAGTTGCGCAGTGAAAGCATGTGGATGGATGGAATCCATACGTGATCTTCTGGAAAAGATGGTCCGGGTAGGATGCCCGTGGATAGGTTGGTGTTTGGTCGAAGCCTGCACTGATGATATTATTTTCATATACAAGTATTGTTTTTACATACTGTATTAAATTCAGCATTTTCAATCTATTTACTGTATTTCTTTGAATGCTATTTTATGCAAACTAACCCTATAAGCCTTCCATTGAAGCCTTCATCATTATGTTGCATTTCTCTGCGTGATTTGCGGAGTATAGGTTTGTACTCACCTTGCAATCGCCATACAGAGGAAGATGCCATCGACTATGGTGAAGATCTGGACGAGTAGGCCGCGTCTTACTGTCGTTTGCCTGTGGGCAGGCTTGGGCTTCGCTTCTTTTCAGTTTGCTTCTGCAGTTATTTGCTTTATTTATCTTTGCCAATGGGCGTCGATGTAAGACTTGGCCATAAGGCCGTACTCTTCTATTTAATATAGTTGGTCATTTGTGCTTGATATGTATCTTTGTTGTACTGTGTGCACTAGCTGGTCCTGGACTAGTGCGATTTACATAGAGGATCCAGGAGTCGTTACTCCGGGTTCCGACACAAGACCATGAATGTGAAGAAGCACCTGGATGAAGGGAGGAAAATCTCAAAAGTCATGTAGACTTATGTGGAGCTGAAAATGAAGAAGGCTTGTTCACACATCGGTTGGACCATAGACGATGTCAGGAAGAAGTTCAAGGTTTGTTTGAGGGAGAAATACGTCATGGGCCATGCAAGAGGCGATCACAAGCATGCATGCACCATCGGCGTCACCGTGACCTGCACGTGCAACAAGCCGATGCTCCTTCGCAAGTCTTGCTCTGCATGGTGGCAGTTCTCTACACAGTACATTTTAGAGTACTACGACATCCACCATTTATGCAGGACTTGGAGCGCTGAGTTCAATTCCTATGCATGGACATGCATTATATGAACTTTGGCCGAGAAAAGTGAAGTGGGTGTTGAACGACGTACTGAAGCAGCTCCAGCACGGTAGATGTCAATCTCGTCGTATCCTTAATGACATCGATGACAGTTAACATGGCCAACAGCGAAGGCCACACAAGGACAGGCTATGCAAGATAATGAGCCACTCCTTGAGGAACTGCTCAAATAGGCCCACTTAGTTGGTCAACCTGTAGACCTATCGATTCATACCACCTGTGTACTTGTTCATTCTCTATAACGCTAGCATTCCTACAATGTTAGCATGTTCTTTTTCGTAACTTATAAAACCAAATTCGCAAGGACACTGATAGTACAGACACTCAAACATCTTTTTATGTCTTTCAAGGAATTGTACTACATGAACAGAAGCATGGCAGATAGGCCAGGAAGCTCAAGGCGTAATAGGAGATAGTAGGCATGGATTAGGTCTCGAGGCCGTGACCCTTACCTTGAAAGCACAAGTATCTACGGTCCCTTAGACCTTGATCCCCAAACTCTGATCTACTGCTCGAAACTGGGGAATCGTACACCCTTAGAAATCCTCTCCGCGACTACCCCCCATCCCTGAGTGTTAGCCGCAATGCAAGCACAACCTCAATGTGGTGGTGTAGGTTTCCAATGACCATGTGCACACAGGATGCTGATTCTTTCACTGCCTTCTGTTCATGGTTTCTGTTCATGGTAAGTGATTCATTACCTACGTATACTTGTACACATGGAACGCTTGTAGTAACCTCGTCTTGCTTGCAAACAGCGGATTACAAGTTCTCTAAGTGGGTGGATCTATCATATCCAATACCGGCCCAAGTTTACATCCAAAACTTATGTATCCATATAGAAGAGTTACGCGAGGTGCTCCAGATCGAGAGGACCAAAAACGACGAGATCCACAAGCTGAGAGTCAGAGAAAGCAACAACAAAGAGAGGTTGTGCACCTCGGTATCAACTACAACGTAAAAGGCCTCGGTATCAACTACCACGTAAAAGGCCACGATCAGGGCTGATGAGAGCTACATCACGGTCGGGCTGCTGGCCGCCGGAGAAGGCCGTAGTGCCCGTGCTCGCGCCCGTCCACCTGAACAACGTAACCCCAACGACGTGTCTGTGTACTTCTACCTGGACAAGTGCCCTATTAGATCGGCGTCGACGTATAATCTATTGTCGACCTCCTAGACATTGGCATCATAATTGCATAGGAATAGTCTTGGGTGGAGCCCATACATGGCTGGCTGCACAGTGAACTTTTTTATTTACCTGACAATTTACATCTGATTAAAAACGTGGTGTAATCAGGTAGCGTTGCGATCGAGAATCAGCAAAGAGAAGCATTGTTCAGCTGATCTCGGTTGAAAAATTGGCTGATCAATCATATCGAATTAGCATTTCAAATGATGTTTCCCATGTCAAATTAGAGACGCTGACATTTTGCGTCACGGATATAAGACAAAATGTGGACGTACAATGTCAAGGACTGTAGGACAAGCGAACATGTATATCCATTTTGGAAGAAGGAACAAAGGGTCATCTCCGTCTAGATTTCTCCGTATATTCTTGCGTGGCCGTCGATGAGTCCAAACCACAATGTTCACCACATTGGCCGATAAAATGCCCCCTGATCCTTTCTACTTAATCAACAAAACCTCTAGTACTGCCAATCTGCCATGGCTTCCTCTCTGCTCCTGTGCGTCCTGTTATGCAGCTACTATTCCATTGCTCTTGGAGGCAATGAGCACAACTTTGTAGTGGTGCCAACTAGCTCGTTTGAGCCACAAGAAGTATGCTCTACGTCAAGAGGAGGTGTAGGAACTAAACCTGCAACAACTCACAATTTTAATCTTCAGGCTGTAAACCTAACCTTTTCATGCTAATTTTCAGTAACTTCAGAGCCAAACCGCGCGTCTGTGCCACTGGCGAGCCGGCACGGACCGTGCGCGCCCTCGGCGGCCAACGACAAGCCTGTTGGGAATAATCCCACATTGGTTGTGCAAGAGGAGAAAGCACAACTTATAAGTGTGGGGGAGCCCCCACCCATTGGACTAGTCTTTTGGGGGGAGAAGGCCCAGTACCACTTATAAGGTTGTTGCTCCGTTGCTCCGTGGGCTTGGTTGTGTTCCGCCCATGTGGACCTGTGGCCCGGGGAGTAAAAACCCGGCTGGACCTAGGTATGCGGCCAGGTCCAGATCTCACATTTGGTATCAGAGCCTAGGTGCCTAACACCTCCTTGGACCTCATGGTTGTAGATGTGTCCAACCAATGTGTGAGGGGGAGATTGTTGGGAATAATCCCACATTGGTTGTGGAAGAGGAGAAAGCACAACTTATAAGTGTGGGGGAGCCCCCACCCATTGGACTAGTCTTTTGGGGGGAGAAGGCCCAGTACCACTTATAAGGTTGTTGCTCCGTTGCTCCGTGGGCTTGGTTGTGTTCCGCCCATGTGGACCTGTGGCCCGGGGAGTAAAAACCCGGCTGGACCTAGGTATGCGGCCAGGTCCAGATCTCACAAAGCCATCTTTCGCCGAGAGGCTCCGCAGAGACCGCGCCCGCGCGAACTACATCATCAGCTAGGCCTCGGGGCGCGTGATGACCACGTTATCCGAAGGAGGCGTGAGCATCCCGACGTACCTTGGGGACTCCGTCGACTCGCTGGAGTACGTCGTCACGTTGGGTATCGGCACGCCCGCTGTCTAGCAGACCGTCCTCATCGACACCGGCAGCGACTTGTCGTGGGTGCAGTGCCAGCCGTGCAACGCCAGCGAGTGCTACCCCCAGAAGGACCCCTTGTTCGATCCGAGCAAGTCGTCCACGTACGCTCCGATACCATGCGACACTGACGCGTGCAGGAACCTTGTGGCCGACTCCTACGGCCACGGCTGCACGAACGGCTCCGGCTCCTCCCTGTGCGAGTATGGAATCCTGTACGGGGGCGGCTCAACCACGACGGGAGTGTACAGCACGGAGACGCTAACGCTCAAGCCCGGTGTTTCCATCAAGAACTTCAGCTTTGGTTGCGGCAATGACCAGCACGGCCCGTACGATAAGTTCGACGGTCTCCTAGGGCTCGGCGGTGCACCGGAGTCGCTTGTGTCGCAGACGTCATCGCTCTACGGCAGCGCCTTCTCTTACTGCCTGCCGCCAGTGAACGGCAGCGCTGGGTTCCTTGCCCTCGGCGCGCCGGGCAACAACACAGCGGGCTTCGTGTTCACGCCGATGCGCCGCTTGTCGGAGGCGGCGACGTTTTACATTGTGACGCTCACCGGCATTGCCGTCGGTGGAAAACCACTCGACATACCGCCGTCAGTACTCTCCAACGGCATGATCATAGATTCGGGCACGGTCATCACGGGGCTCCCAGAGACGGCCTACACGGCGCTGCGATCAGCTTTCCGAAGTGCCATGTCTGAGTACCCGCTCTTGCCACCGTCCGACGACGGGCTTGACACATGCTACAACTTTACCGGCTACAGCAATGTCACCGTGCCGAAGGTCGCCCTGACGTTCAGCGGTGGCACGACCATCGACCTCGACGTGCCCTCTGGTGTTCTGGTGGAAGGCTGCCTCGCTTTCGAAGGAGCGGGGAGGGACAACACCATCGGAATCATTGGCAATGTGAATCAGCGCACGTTCGAGGTGTTGTACGATTCTGGCCAGCGAAACGTCGGATTCAGGCCTGGTGCCTGCTGAGTAAAGCCCGGGGAAACGTCGGATTCTTGCAGGCCTGGTGCCTGCAAGAGCAGAGATTACGTGCGGCAATCTATTGTTGGGGAAAGCTGTTCTCCTCCGTCATAAAAATGTCGCAGTTGAAATAATTAAAGCTCGTCATTTCTATTTTATCTGTGTAGCTCAAAGGATACACTCATACACATCGTTTCCTTCTTACACAGTGAAACTGTAAAATTCAAAAAGATCAGAGAAATATTGTTAGACCATTTGGATGTCGTAAATAAGAGATGATGAATAATTGACATTTAGTAAATAAAGATATGATGAATAATTGATATTTGGTTTGCTTTGAATTTTGCGTTTGTGAAAGACTTAGTCGTTTGCAGTCGAAGACTTTGCCTTCGAGTGGTTTTGCTCAGTTACGAGTGATTTCACATCGCACTGAGTGTTTGTGCTCTACTTCGAGTGCTCTCAGTCGGCTCCAACTGATTGTTGTCTTTCCCGAGTACCATACTACAACCACGACTTTGACTGCATCAGATTACGACCATGGCATGGCCAAACGATTATAGACTTTAGACTTCGACCACGGCATGCTTCGACCACACCACTTCGAACGCAACTATGACTACGGCTGGCTTCAATCACGGCAGCTTTCAACCACATCTGCCTCACAGCCACGGCAGCTTTTGACCATGTCTGGCTTACGACCACGGTAGTTTTCGATCATGTCTGGCTTACGACCACAGCAGCTTTCCACCATGTTTGGCTTCAACCACGGCAGTACGATTTCGACCTTACAACCACGGCGGGTAATCGACCACGCCTGGCTTACGACCACGGCAGCTTTCGACCACGTCTGGCTTATGACCACGGTAGCTTTCGACCACATTTGGTTTCGACCACGACAGTACGACTTCGACCTTACGACCATGGTAGGTAATCGTAGCTAAAGTACTTTTTCCATGGTCATAGCTACAGTACTCGATAGTTTTAGACTTTATTGGTCGTACTCGATAATCAAAGGTTTTACTGGTCGATAGTCAAGGGCTTTGCAGTCATTGGTTGTAGGTTTTACGGACTGCTTTCATGGTCATAGATTTGGCAGTCTTGTTGATACTCGTAGACTTTATAGTCTGTTGTTCTGTCTTTGGTAGTCGGAGGCATAGCGGTCGGTACTCGTAGATTTCATGGTCGGTATAAGTGCTTTACTCTTGTGATCTTCGAGTACGTCGAGTACTCGTGTTGGGCCAGTGGTTGACTAGTTGGTGTGTGGTGGTCGATGATGAATGATCGTTGCTACAGTACTAAGTGGGTACTCGAGGATTGAGGTACTCGTAGTCGGAGGACTCGATACTCGATAGAAGTGATTTCACGATCGTGATAAGCGGTCAAGTGTCGGAGTGTTGTCTGTATTCATAGACTTTGAGTACGTATTGCGGCTGTGATTTCTGAACGATACTTGGTAATCGGTACTCGATAGTCAGTCAGTAGCAGTGCATGTGATTTTCGAGTACTTGTGGGTTACGAGTACTCTAAGTTAGCGGTCGTGTTGAGTGGTCTGAGGGTATGTTTCGGTTAGCGATAGTCTGTGTGGTCATGGACGATTTGGGGGATGGTCGTAGATGGTTTGGTTCTTGACTAGGGATAGACAATGGTGTGTTTTGCTAATGTGCCTTGATTATGGTCAAGTTGGGAAGAACTTGTACGGAGAGATGGTTTCTTTGGTCTTTGCATATGCAGGTGGGCATGGAGGGGCCATGGTTGGTGACGAGGAGGATCGGGACTAGGAGGGGGTAATCTAAGGTCCAAGCGGTCGGGATGTCATGCGAGCTGGTCGAGCTCGTGCTGGAGCACGTGGAGGTCAAAGGTGGATGATGCATGGGAACGTGGAGATGGTTACGATCGGTGACGAGGAGGCCCCAAACTAGGAGGGGGTAATATGAGGACCAAACGGTCAGGATATCACGCGAGACGATTAGGCTCACGAGAGAGCATGCAGTGATGGTGCACGATGGAGATACAAGAGGTGATATCCTGGAGGCTTTGTCGCGTGTGAAGTATGGAGTTGTCGATGAAGTCCTTGACTTGTACGAGGAGGTTAAAACCTGTGTTAGGAAGGATTTCGAGTCCCTTGATTTGAAGAAGAGATAGGATTGCGTGTCTAGGTTGATAAGAACATGGTTTGAGGTGTTCAAATTGAACACGGTTTGTGCGTTGGCCTATAAAAGTAGGGGATGTTGTTGGTTAGCTTAACAAGTTTTTAGGGCCTTGTGGAGAAGGTTTTTAGGGGTGCCGTGATGGCACTTTGTAGCTAAGAACTTGATGAAGAAATAATAGATCAGATTCTTTCCCCCAAAAAGTTCTTCGGTGACTTGTTTTTCGAGAGCATCATTCTCTTTCTCTGTTTTACATGCTCTGAGTTATCTTCGACTTGTACTCATTCAGTCGGTGGTTGAACAGCTAGGGACTTCAGGCAGAAGGAGGTTACGACTACGTGTGTTGTTGTCGTGCTGAGCGATCGGAACGAGCGGGCGATCGATCCGAGCACTCGTAAGCAAACATTTGGGACGAGCGGTTGTAACGAGCGGTTGAGATGAGCAATCGAATGACAGAGGCTCTTTGAGCACGTACGAGCAAGCAGTCTGCGGTCGTTATCTTCATCTAGTAATTCAGATTGCTTTCGTTTTGTTCCTTTGCTTTGTGTTTTGATTTCATGTGGTAAAGCCAGAGACAATCATTCATCCCCCTCTGATTGTGCCATATGATCCTACAAATGGTATCAGAGCGGGTTGCTATGGTGTCAGAGAGGTATGTGAACCGTTCCCCTATGTTAGATGGTACTGATTTTGCTTTTTGGAAATGTCGTATGCAAGCTTACATTGAGGCTCAAGGTAGTGATGTTTGGAATAAAGTTTCTACACCATGAGGTTCCTGCTACTGTTACTAATTTAAATAAAGCAAATATTGATTTAAATGCTCAACCTCGTAATTTGCTATTTCAAGGGATTTCTCACAAAGAGTTTGATCGTGTAGCTCATATTAATTCTACCCACTTAATTTGGAAAACCTTTTGCGATTATCATGAAGGAACCACTAAAATCAAGAAAGTACGTAAAAATCTTTATCAAAAAGAATATTTTGATTTTGCTATGAAGCCTGGTGAATCCATTGATGATTTTTGCCCCTGGTTGTTTGGAGGTGGTGGTGCTGAAGGATGAACATTTGACGGTTGCGAAAAGCACAGTTTCTACAAACTGCTACTTGCTGATTTGTGCGCTATCCATTTGCGATTGCTGCTCTCCACAACCGCCTTAGTGCTATCCTCCACTCGGATTGCTTTGCCCATCAAGGTCAAAAAGTCAAGGATGTCGTGAGCAGAAATAGACCACTTCATCTCTTCATTAAGGCGCTTCCGGAAGAGAGCACCCTTCCTCTTCTCATTCGGTATCTCAGCAGCAGCATACCGAGCAAGGTAGTTGAATCAATAGAGGAACTCCATTAGGGGCAGGTTCTCTTGTCGAAGTCATAGAATTCCCGCTTCTTAATCTCCATGAGACCCATCGGGACATGAGCATTATGGAAGTCCTCCTTGAAGGTGGCCCAAGTGATGACATGGACTTCGGGAAACATGGCTTGAAAATTTTCCCACCAAGCGAATGCAGCACCTTGAAGCTGGTAAGATGCATAAAGCACCTTCTCCTCATCGTTACAACCACAGAGCCAAGGGTGGCGGTGTTCTAGACCAATTGTTGCAGCAAAAAAGGTATTAGTTTGGCGTCCTTGCTCGTTCATAGCGAGCACTTACACCATCATGGGCGGCTAGGGTAGCACCTCTTCTTCCACCTGCTGATTTTCAACGTGCGATGCAGTTTGAGTAGCACTGGCACTATAACATGAACACACCTTTGGCAACGTATATATGTATTGCCAAAAGCCTAAATAAGCGTTGGTATAGTCTATACCAACGCATTTAGCATGAGTTGCCATTAATGCCGTTGCGAGGATCTATCGCTACACATACCTACGCATTGGTAAAGGGGTGATAAAAACATTGCAATGCTTATAACAATGCCACTATGCATTGGTATTTCCATCGATAGAATCACTTTTCACTGTTCTTTTACAATGCGAATACACTTTGCAATAGGGAATCCTTTTTTATATCAATGTACAGAATTGAAACTGCTCAAATATAAAAAATTAAGGTGCAAAATTACCATTCATCCCAAAAAAAATAGAAAAACTGATATATTGCATCAACAAAATATTTGTTACATTACAATGGTAGTATCGTCAAAATATTTTATTACATGACAATGGTAGTTGTTGTAGGGGTGGCCCCCACCTAAACCTAGCCGGCCTGTTAAGGGATTGCAAAGCCCAAAATGGGATATGTGTAATGACATAAGCACCCCTGCGAGGGATACATGAGTGTAAGGATATACTTGTAAAATACTCCCCATGTGAATATATATATATGGCTGCCCTGAACATGGGAAAGGGGCAAGCATCGTTCATTGGTCATCTCCACTTCTATACCCTCACTTCACTGTTTGGTCAGTAGCCACGACAGTTGGTGCCGTCCGTGGGGAGCGACGGTAAGCAAGCCTTGAGACTTGAGAAGTGATGGCACACAAGAAAGCTTCATCATCGGCAGCAGCAAAGAAGAAGAGGAGCACCGCGGCGGCGCTCGTAAATGCCAGAGCCTCTGCATCAGCAGCTGGCGCGAACGGCAATGCCGGTGTTGCGACCGCCGATGTTGACACTCGCGGCGTGAAGATCGACCCCACTTCTGGCGCGGCGATCGACGTTGGTAGCACCGATCGGGTTATCGGGAGCGGTGACGCTGATGCCCGCGCTGGCACGACCACCGCCCCCACACCCAGTGTGGGAGCGGCGAGTGGCTCCGGCAGCAACGTCGGCCTCGTCACCAACCCCGGAGTCCACCGCACCAACGTGCCGAGCAGCTCCGGAGCACAAGCCGTGGTCCCCGCCAACCCAGGAATCCACGCCGGTGCTCCAGCCAGTGCAACCGCATCGACGGTGGAGAACGCCCTACTGACGGCCCTTGGCACGCTGCAATGGGAGCTAGCAGACCTCCGCGGAGCTGTGCAGGAGATACAACTGGCTCGGAGTCGGCGGTGGCAGAGCCTACGCTGGAGCGGGCAGAGAGTCGTGACGCCCTTACATCCAGTCGCGTCCCGCTTCGGCGTGTGGATCCAGAGTCCCCCTCTCCGCGGGACTGCAGCAATCAACATGGCCGGAGACTTCAAGTTCCCCACCACCATCGATGCGTACAAAGGCGACACGGACCCCCAGGAGTTCGTGCGCATGTACGAGACCAGCATCATCAATGCGGCGATCCAGGGCCTACGCCCAGGGCCGCTGGCAAAGTACAACACGCGCAACCTGATAAAAACAGTGGCCAAGTCTTCAACAAGATGGAAGAGTACGCCAGGGTGGAGGAGGATGCGCAGCGGCGTAGAGGAGACGACTCCGACACCAATCAAGCAGTGGATTCGTCGAAAAGGGAGGACTCGCCGAAGAGCGCCGCCAAGCGCAAGCACGAGTCCTCGAAGGATGCTTCCGAGTATAAGGACACCCCAAAACAAAAACAAGACTCATCGAATGACTAGCCCAAGCGCAACCAGCGTAGATCCCAGAGGGCTCGCTATGTCTTTGACATTGAAGGCGGCTCTAAGGACATCGCCCCCGCCGGTCGCGGACGAGGTCGCAGAGGCCAGGGGCAAGGGCGTGGCCGGGGTCGGGACGATAGACCCCGCGCAGAGCAGGAGCGTCTGGACTACGGCCTGTGATGCGAGGTGCATGGCCGTGGCGATCACCTCATGCGGACGTGCACCGACATCGCGACACTTCGTCAGAGCGTCACTAGAGACAAAGCCCTGGAAGCAGGGCCACCAGTCGTGGCCCATGTGCAGCAGCCCCAAGAGGGCCCCTTGCGGATACAGGGACCCGGAGGGAGCCCAATGCCGGATCATAAATGTTATCTCCAGGGGCTCTTCGCTAGAATTCTCCTTGGCGCAGCAACAGAAAGCCAATGCATGGAGGCTGCACCACATGGCGGCGTACCCTGCGCAAGCGTCGCCAGCTTGGGCGCAACACGACATCACCTTCACGCCTGCGGACGTGGAGGGCGTGGAATTCTCTCACCAAGATCCCCTGGTCATCCAGGCCGCCATCGCAGGTTGCGATGTCAAGCGCGTCTTAGTCGATGGAGGTAGCTCCGCCGACATTCTGTTCGCAGCGGCCTTCGACCAAATGGGGATCCCCCGAAGTCGCTTAGGCCCCTCGAGAATCCCACTGCAGGGCTTTGGGGGTCAACTGCTGAAGGCGTTGGGCCAGATACGCTTACAAGTCTCCTTTGGCCAGGGCGACAACTCGAGAAGCGAAGACATCACCTTCGACGTCGTCGACATCCCATACCCGTACAATGCCATATTGGGAAACCCAACCCTCAATTCCTTTGGAGCAGTCCCGCACCATGGCTTCCTATGCATGAAGCTGTCGGGCCCACGAGGTATCATCACCACTTTCGGTGATCAGCACCTCGCCCGTCGCATAGAGCTTGGTGCTCGGGGCCTGCACCGCAAGGTGCATGTTCTCACCAACACTCCAAAGGCGGACACGCCCTCCACCCCGGGATGGACGCCCAAGCCCCGGTCGAAGATCAATATGTGTCCATCGGCGAGGGCCTCCCCCGGAAGTTGAGCAGGACCTCCGGGTACTCCAGGACAACGCAGACGTCTTCACGTGGTCCCCAAACAACATAAAGGGCGTCGATCGCGCCCTTATCGAACACACCTTAGCAGTCCGCCTCGACGCCAAGCCAGTCAAGCAAAGACTTCGACGCATGTCGATCGAGCGGCAGCAAGCAGCCAAGGTAGAGGCAGCGAAGCTTCTCTAGGCCGGGGTTATCCGCGAAGTCCAGCACCCAGAGTGGCTCGCCAACCCGGTGCAGGTAAAAAAGGCTAGTGATGCGTGGCGCATGTGCATTGACTTCACCGCCCTCAACAAGACATGCCCAAAGGATAATTACCCGTTACCATGGATAGACCAGCTGGTGGATGCCACGGCAGGGTGTGAACTCATGAGTTTCCTTGATGCATACTCTGGCTACCACCAAATTCACATGGCCAAGGCTGACGAAGACAAGACCAGCTTCATAACGCCGATAGGGACATACTGCTTTGTCAGTATGCCCTTTGGCTTGAAGAATGCAGGCGCCACATTCACTCGCCTCATCACGCTTGCGCTGGCTTCCCAACTCGGGAGGAACATCGAGACTTATGTCAATGATGTGGTCACGAAAACTAGGCAGCTCACCTCCCACGGCCAAGACCTCCAAGAGACCTTCGACAACCTTAGGCGAGTGGGCATCAAGTTCAACCCAGACAAGTGCGTCTTCGGCGTGCAGGCTGGCAAACTCCTGGGTTTTCTGGTGTTCGGGCGCGGCATCCAGGTGAACCCCGACAAGGTTGATGCGATTCTTGCCATGGAGCCGCCCAAGATGACGAGGCAGGTCCAGAGGCTTACTAGACGCATGGCCGCGTTGAGCCGCTTCCTATCCAGCGCGGCTGAGTGGGGCCTGCCAATTTTTAAGACCCTTCGAGGCTGCGATGGGTTCCATTGGGATGATGACTGTGCGAAAGCTTTCGACGACCTCAAGAAGCACCTCGCAAGCCTTCCTACCTTGGTCGCCCCAGCACCAGAGGCTCCCCTCTTGCTCTACCTCGCTGCCACAACGACAGCAGTCAGCGTTGTCCTCGTCCACGAGGAAGGTGCCCTTCAGCGGCCCATGTACTTCATCTTTGAGGACTTTCAGGGCGCCAAGATGCGGTACACCGAACTCGAGAAGCTGGCCTACGCATTGGTCATGGCCTCAAAGAAACTTTGGCACTACTTCCTGGCCCACCTCATCACAGTGCCGTCCTCGTTCTCCCTGACGGAGATGTTGCACAACAAGAAGTCCACGGGGCGTATCGGCAAGTGGGCAGCCAAGCTTGCACCGTTCTTGTTGACGTATGCTCCGCGCACTGTAATAAAATCTCAAGTCCTCGCTGACTTCCTTGCCGAGTGGAATCCGGCGGCTCAACATCACGTGCAACAACCGGAAGAGCCAATCCCCGGTCCGGGGATGAGTCGGAGATGGCAAGGTGCCTTGTCTCTATGCCTGCGATCTCCAGCACGGCGGGGCTTGATGTCACGTTGGGGGCGGGAACTCCAGAGACCTCACGACCGCTTCCGTTACTCAAGCCTTATCCACGTCCGGAGGACCAGGCTCGGCTGATGTCGACGATGGCATCAACGAGCAGATGGGGGAGAGCTTCGCGAAGTCGAAGGGGGAAAAGGAGTTACGTCTATCTTTATCACGAGGTGGTGAGGGCTGAACGACGGTGACACCGCCTACACCCTGGGCGGCCGATCCTCATCTCCTCCGCCGGTTTCCTCTTTGGAGTTACACTCCGACATGGCCACCACCGCCACCTCAAACTATCCCGTTAGCTTTGCGGGAGAGCTCACCTGAACGCGCTTCGCTCTCGGCTCCTGTGGGGACGCAGCTTCGACCTCCGCAGCAGGTGCAGGCGACGAAGCTTCGCCTTCCATGGTGGCGATGCGTCCCTCGTCGTCCGGTTGGCCCATGACCTCCTTGTCGCCGGGCGCGTCGTAGCCCACCTCTGCCTCCAGGTCGGAGTTGGCATACTCTGCCAGGTCAGAGTCGGTGATCGTTGTCGCCTTCGCCCGGTGGGTCCTCCAACGGGTACAGTCACCGGGCTGGATGCAGCGGCGGGTGAACGGGCCCTCCGGTGAGGGGGTGACACCTCCCCCTGATCGTCTCCGTCTCGGGGGCAAGCGCAGACAGCAACTGGTCCGGCACGCTCTGGCACGAGGATGCCTAGAGCTTCGCATACTCAGTTCATCCGACGGAGCCTCGCCACCACCACGGACTAGCGAAGGCTGTGCTCCTTGGCCACGTATGGGCCAAGGAACACAACTACTGCGCGCTTCACGTCCTCAAGGAGCTCTATCACAAAATTAAAAAGCGGACAGGTCAAGGCTACAACAAAATATGACGGTTGCACAATGTACACCAGCCTCCAGAAACTTACGAGGGTTCGACGGCTTGGGCAGCAAAGAGACTGACGGTCGAACCCCGTCAGCGCGGATGGGCCCAGGCTGGATATGCCATTGTTGGTCCAACGGAGCCACACCGTACATGAGGAATTCCTCCACAAGGTCCCGCATGTTGAAGCGGAGCGCGATCCCCACAAGCCTTCGCGCCCGGTGCTCGTCGTCGCGGTCAAGTGCTCCTGAAGGCGACGTGTTGAACTCCATGGGCCGACCCGTGCATCGAAGCGGGGAGCCGCTCGCCACGCGGTGATAGAACCACCGGCTCATCCAATTGGACTCCCACTTGGCCCACGTCGAGTTCACGGGGAAGATCTTCGAGCACATTGGCCGCAATACGAAGTTGACACTCCCGAAGTTAAAGAAATCACCTCCTTCGAACTTCTTAGGTTGGCACTGAGTGTCGTGAAGGTAGCAGAATAGGGATGCGCTCGGCCACACCTCCTCCGTCCAGGATGCCCAACTGTACACAACCAGGCGCGTTATGGCGTTTGGAGTCAGCTGCGCCAACTCCAGCCCATACGTCCAGAGAACTTCGCCGACGAGCATCGCCGATGGGACCCGGAGCCCGGCTTCCAGGTAGGCGACAAAGACAACCGCCTCTGACTCCGTGGGGTGGGACTCCACCTCGTCACTGGGGGGCAGTCGCACCGCACCGCAGTCAGACAGCTTCCCCTCGCAGAGAAGAGACCGGATTGTCTCCTCCGTTACGAGGCTCCACCACAGTATGTTGGAGCAGACGCCGCTTAGCTTCTCTTCCGCCCTCCAGTGCTTGTTGGTGAGTGACGCGTCGCGCTCTACCAGTGCATACTCCAGTTCCGTTGTCGAGAAGCCGCGCCGTTGGGATGACCTGCCATGACTGGAGGATGTGGCACCGCTGGGCCGGCGGGAGTGTTCTTCATGGCAAGACATCATCCTCTGCAGATAGCACAACGAGTTGTGCAGTGGCGGTGGCAAGTGGCGAGAACAACAGCAATGCAGCAGCACGACACAAGGGAGGATCAGAGCAGTATGGGGGGCAGCTTGAGAGTGTGGGGGGCAATGGCACGACGATTGCAGCATATATAAAGCCCCTTCGCCTCCCCCACAATCGGGAAACGCAACCAGCGGAAGCCCAACCGTTCGCCTCCCCACGTCCCACCCTCTAGGGAAGGTGCGCACGACCGCGGTCGTGCGGCCGCCTAACAGCCCACGGCGCACCAGTCATGTCCTGCCACGCATCTCGTCCCCTCGAAAAGGTGCGCACGACCGCGCTCGTGTGGTCGCCTGACAGCACACGTCGCACCAATCGCGTCTCGCAACCTCGGGAAGTAACGCATGACCGCGGTTGTGCGGACGCATGACGTCCCAGCAGTTGGCGTGATCTTCGGCGCCATTAAGACACTGTCGTCGGGCCGTGAGCCACCGAGCTGTACTTCAACTTTGAGTCCGCAGGACAACTCCGGAAACCACTTCGACTCCATGTCCGTCGGACGAGTCCAGTTTCCGCTTCAGCCTCGTCTCCGCAGGACGAGTCCGGCCTCGGCTTCGACCTCACGTATGCGGGACAAGCCTGGCCCCTACTTCGACAACATGTCCGCCGGGTGAGCCCGACCCCGCCTTGACTTCGCCTCAGCAGGCCGGCTCCGCCAGGTGCTTCAACTTTGCGACCGGAGGATGACTTCAGCAGCCAATTCGACTACGTGTCCGCGCCACGAAGCCGAGCTGTGCCGTCAATACCATTTCCGCCCACAATCACAGAAAGTCACAGGCCGCAGGGACAGAGGAGGCCAAATGACTCGGCGACATGGCTTCAGCCTGTGAAGCCCTTCACCATGAGAGGCTCCTGTTGTAAGGGTGGCCCCCACCTAAACCCAGCCGGCCTGCTAAGGGATTGTAAAGCCCAAAATGGGATGTGTATAATGACATAACCACCCCTGTTAGGGATACATGAGTGTAAGGACATACTTGTAAAATACTCCCCATGTGAATATATATATATATATATGGCTGTTCTGAACATGGGGAAGGGGCAAGCATCGTTCATTGGTCATCTCCACTTCCATACCCTCACTTAAATGTTTGGTTAGTAGCCATGACAGTAGTATCATCGAACAAAGCATCACTTTCTAAAGAAACAAACACTAAATATAATAAAAGCCTTAAACATTTATACGTGTGCCAACATGCCATTCTCCATCAACCACCAGGCATCAGCATATCGTCCAAATCATCAGCTATTTATGTTCTGAACCTACATAGGAAATTAGAGCAACTTTAGGCTTTATGGCATACATATAAAAGAACATGTTTTCTAAAATTAAAGACCAAAAATAGGAGCACTGTACACATGTTACATTAAAAAATCACACATAAGAACACTCACCCAATTTGGCCCTGTACTCTACGAATCACCATCAACTCCCTTTTCATCTCCAGTATTTCCTGTAAACGTAAATAGAGGATTAGGTTACAAGCTCTGCACCTCCCTTCTGGAGAAATTGTAAATCTCTGCCTCAATGGACACACCATCAACTTCCTCTTCATCTCCAGTATACCCTATAAATGTAAATAGAGGATTAGGTTATAAGCTCAGCACCTCCGCCATGGGAAAATTTTAACCAGCTGTGCAATCTTGCTTGTGTTGCAGAGCTGGTTTTAGCAAGATTGCTTAAACCAGCTCTGCAACACAAGCAAGATTGCTGTCACATGGCTTAAACTTACTAGGGGAACAACTCCTACAGCCCCAAATAGCTTTTTTCTTAGATTTCTCCATCCAATCAAACTTGCCCCTAAACTCAATAGGAATTCAATTCTCTAATGGATTAGCCATTTTGTGGATCTGATAATGGAAAAGTGTGTCTTGATTTGTCAAAGTACCCTTCAAAGAAAATACCACTTGATAATATCTCAGTCAGCTTGGTTGTAAAATTAGTCGACTTAAACACACAATTATCACTTAAGAAAATGCACTCTGTTTTGCTTACTTTTGTTTCATAATGTTGGATCGAAATCGGCAACAGAGGAGGGTGAATGTTGCTTAATAAAAATTATCCCCCAAAATACCCACTAGAGAAACTTTTCTCCAATAGCTACAGAAAACTATGAAGAGAAATTCTCGTGCTCTCTGGAACTCTTGGTAACCACAAAAGAGAGGAAAGACAGAGAAGAAGCAACCAAGAAAAAGAGTAGCAGTAAAACCCTAGTGGCCGGTCAGACCGGTGTGAAGTGGCCGGTCAGACCGCCCGCATACCGCCAGTCTAACTGGTCCCATAATGCCAGTCTGACCGCCCCTATTAACCCGGTCTGACCGCAGTTCAAAATCCGGTCTGACCGGTCCAGCCCAGGCAGCACCCCGACAGCCTTTTGAAAATTCAGACTTTGCTCATATTAAGATATTTTGATGAAATTCTCTGATCTTTTCCACCCAACAGAGCAAGGACTTGATTTAAATAGTAGCAGGGCCCCAAGAATCAAAAGAACTCATCTAGAGAGCAAGAAATTAAGATTTTTGACAAAAACTGTAACTTCAACAGAGAATGAGCCAAGACCCAAAATAATCAATGAACTCTCATTCTTTGCTCAAGATCTTTTGCAAACAGTTTAATAACAACCTCAAGACATGCCAGCAAGAAACTCATGGCATCTCATGAAGGAAATTAAAAGAGAGTCAAGAATCCATTTAGAGAAACCCTAGAAATGAAGAACAGAGGAGGTGACAAAAGAGAATCTTTGATTCATTCAATTTGCTCTCGGGAAAAATCAATCAAATGATCTTGAGACCTATTCCCATCACTGAGCAATCCATTTTGCTACTCCTCAGTGAGAAACAACATCAAAACGAAAATCTGAGAAATCAAGCAGTGATGAACACGAAGAGAAAACAGGCAAGCACGAGGGACAAACTTCAGAAGATTAATTCCCAATCAATCAAGGATTACATAGGAGTCCCCATACATGATTGAATATAGAGGAATGATTACATGGAGTTTCAACTCATCTTCTCCCTCTCCCAAGCTCAAGAAAACTAAGAACACACAAAGGGAGACAAAACAACAACGAAGCTCTGTTCTCTCCTATCAACTCTCACCAACTAAAGAAAAGAGATGCAAAGCAAAACAACCTCCCAAAGCTTAGAGACTACATGCAGGAACCCTCCTCCTTTTATAGCCTCCTATTAATGGGTTTGATGTTTTCTTTACCCACTAAGCCTCCAATAACTCTTGTGCTTTACCCAAATCCACTTCCTTTTAGTGCAGCTTTGCGTATTTACCAAAATGCCCCTCCTGCACCTTCCGGGAAGCTTCCTCATTCCTTGCCTTCCAAGTCTCGCAGCTACCTCGAGCCCTCGCCGTCTTTGGCACACCTAGACCGCTTTGACCTTGGCACCGCCCGTGCCTAGTCTGGTCATCCCGTGCCTCGCCACGACTTCACCTCGATGTCCTGCAGTAGTATCAGAAAATCGTACTTCAAGCATGAAATTGCCCAAACGACCAATCGGGAAGAAGAATATGCCTCAAGTCTGACTAACCAAACCCGACTGAGCCAAACCCATCATGGCACGAAGCGCACAAACAAAACTCAATCTTTCCAAACTACTTATCAATTACTCATCACAAGCATGTGGTCACCTCCACATGGTCCCTCACATAACTTGCACTCTAAATATGCTAGGTAACTTATTCGGCTTACTTGCTTCAGAGCTTGTCAGATTCATCCACATACTACCAGCCATCAGAGGGAAGCATCTAATATCTCGCCATTTCTGAATGAGCCTGCCCTTTTTAGTTCACTTGTTTAATGAAGAAAAAGGGACTCAAAAGCATTTAAATACAAATCAAAGGAGGGGAAAATAAAACATTATTATATTTCACAAATAACATGGACATCAGTGAAACAGTAAGTATATTTAGCCATGGATAGAACCTGTTTATTTCCAACGATTACCAGATTTAGTATCGCAACTAATATATTTGTACTACATCTTTAAAAAATGATTATTTCTAACAATTGTCCAAACTTTGTTATATTGACAACGCGACGAGATAAGCTTACACACTTGAGGTACCCAATATAAGTTGGATAATTAGTACATAGAGGTGGATGCTTCTGTTTTTGCATCAATTAGTTTTGTTTCAAAAAATTTCCTCTACTACTCATACTTGAGAAGATTTATCTATCTAAACTAATAATCCACCAGTTCAAATTATTCTACATCCACCCAACAATTACCTGCTCCACAGTCATGACCTTAACTACGTCCACACCACAATATGCACCCAGAAATACACCATCCTAAAAACGTGCGCACCAGATTAACTCTCCTCCATTCTCTCTCCTTACTCAACCATATCCGACGGTCATCCTTCAATGGATCTGCAGTACCCCTCCCCATCCCGCACCGCCTCCTCTTTCGCCTCCATGCGCCGGCACCTCCTCCTTCCTCCTCTTCCCTCCCAACGCGCCGCCTCCTTCTCCTTCCCTCCCCACCCCGCATCGCCCCTCCTCCCCCGCCCTGCCATCCCGCACCACCGCCTCCTCCCCCGCCCTGCCATCCCGCACCGCCGCCTCCTCCCCCGCGCCTCCACTCCCGCCGCTCCCCCATTTCCGCCTCTCCCCTGCGCCTCCACTCCCGCCGCTTCCCCCGTCCTCCACCGCGCCGCCACTCCCTCCGCTCCCCCCGTCCTCCACCGCGCCGCCGCTCCCCATCTCCACCTCTCCCCCGCGCCTCCACTCCCTCCGCTCCCCCCGTTCTCCCCCGCGCTGCCGCTCCCCTCACCTCCCCCGCGCGACTCGCGATCCCCCACCTCGCGAAAGTCTCCCCCCCGGCGCCGCACTCCTCCTGCTCCGCCCTCGCTTCTCCTCCACCGCCGCCTCCCCCGCTCCTCCTCCTCCGCCTCCTCGCCCGCTCCGCCGCCGCCTCCTCCTCCCCCCACCCCCTGCGCCACCGCCTCCTCCTCCCCGCGCCGGTGAGAGAGGCCTCACATACGGACGGCAGAGCTAGGGTTTGGCGCGGCGCAGCATGGAGAGCCTGGTCCTCGCCTCCTGCTCCGCCTCTCCCCGCCTCCTCCTCTCCGCCGCCCGCCGCCGCCTCCTTCCCCAAGAAGACAAGAGAAACAACGTAGCAAACCTCTCAAGAAAAAGAGAGAAAAGGAGAGAGAGAAAAAAATTACTTCCCCTCCTCCTCCTCCTCTTCTCCGCCGATGTCGCCAGCGACCTCCACCTCCCCCATACCGCGACCACCGATCCTGTTCCCCGGCAGCGTTCATCGGCAATGGCGCCGGACCTCCCCACTGGGACCTTTGCCTCCGGCCCTCCCGAGCCCCAAGCCCTACCCTTCTTCCTATCCCCTCCCCCGCCTACGCCGCCTCTTCCCGCGGGGCACCCTCTCCTTTAGCCGCTGCCTCCTCCCCCGGGTCCGATCATCTTCCGGCTCCACCCAGCCTTCATCGCCGAAATGGACTACCGCCGGAGCCAATCCCTCGCCCGGGTGAGCCCCCAAGAGTTTAATCTCGATCGGACTGATGTAGTATTCTGATCGCGTTTGACTAATTTGTGTGCTCTGAACCATGTACGCTTGTGGGGATACAGTTCTTGAAGGATGAGGGGGCCGTCCCGCCGTCGGAGGAGGACAAGAAGAGAGAGCAGGTGATCCGCAAGCTCAAGAAGGTAACGGGCCGGGGATTTTGTCTTAAAGGTTGAATTTTGCAGCGTGTGGTTTCTGATCTTGTATTGTTTTCGCTGCTGTCGCAGATAGTGACGGATTGGGCCAAGGTGGTGGCGTATGAGCAGGGGGTGCCCCCAAGGCGAGCCACGGCCACGGTCTTGACCTATGGATCTTACACGTTAGGGGTAAGCGAGATACATGCAAATTTAGAGTTATGATTTGTTCGAATTGTTGCATTGTGATGTGCGGTTTATGCTGCCTAGCATATGGTGTTGGTTGGGTTATCCCCAATTTCATGTGGCGAATTCGGGTTGTGTAATATGTTTTGGTAATGCCTTAGGTTCAATGTTTCACACGTTTTGCCAATTAAGCAGGCCTATATCCTAAGGGAGGCGGATTTCGTAGTTATTACTGAGACAATACAGGAGCAGAAATGGTCTGTTGTTTAGAGTGTCTCCTCTGAGGAAACTATGTCCAAACAGCTTTCCTGTATCGTTAATAATTGTGGGTGTTGCATTGTAAAGTTCACTGCCCTGTTGCATTTATTTTTAGCCTTTTATTTTAACCTAGCTGCCACTTACGATGCAAATAAATTCCATGACAATATTTGGTTGAAGATATGGAAAGCGTGAAGCCCCTTTGCTTTCTCCCGCATTGATATTTCCCTTTATCATATCGTGTGGTAATTCTTGTGGAGGAGATGAGTTGCCCCCTTTGATCTTCAAGGCCAATGCCTGCAGAGGCTGTTAGAGAGATTAGGGTGTGTTATGCTCGTCGCCATTGCCGAGATTTCGTGACTTTAAGTACCTAAGTCCTGGTGTACACAAAAAGTGCTAAGATCAAAACCCCTTATTTTCTATTTAAGTGCTTAAAGTATTGATATCTGCTAAGTCATATGATGTTGGTTCTTATGGCCATCTTTCTGTATATGTTGAACACACCTTGCTCTAAAATGCAGCCCGGCTGGAAGCCCTGCTGTTTGAAGCAAAGGGTGAATGATGGTGCTCAGCCAGTTCTACCACCAGGTCGGTGGCTCCGGGGGCAGCGGGCAGCTGCAGCACCCGCACCCTCACCATCATCACCAACACCACCACCAGCAGCAGGAGGACGGAGAGGACGACCGCGATGACGGCGACTCCGACGAGGAGTCCGGGCAGTAGTAGGCCATCCATCCCTGCGTTTCTTGATTTTGTAAGAACAAAATTGGGATCTAGCTGCAGTATATGTCTTGAGAGCTAGATCTACTATGAAATATAAACATATATCTGTTGTTTGAAAATTCTAGATTAGGAGCAGATCTATAGAATGTAGATTAGTAGATTCAGTAAAACTGATTCTGGTGGTTTATTTGCAGGTTGGTGGCCATCACCAAAATGAAGAGTTTTCTGTGAGAGGGAAGGAGCCAAATGATGAAGTTCAGATTTACACATGGAAGTATGCCACACTCCGCGAGCTCACTGATCTTGTAATTTTTTTACATATTACTCGCTTATGTCATCTTAAGGGAAAATTGATTTATACCACTGAGGAAAGTGGAAATTCACAAAATACCACTGGGTGTGACAATGATAAGTGAAGATTGGGCCTACATGTCAAATCTGATCAGCATAATTATGCTTATGTTTCAGGTGAAAGAGGTTGCTCTTGCAGCAAGGAAAAGAAATGCGAGGCTGTCTTTTGCTTTTGTATACCCAGAAAAGAATGGTCGTTTTGTTGTCAAACAGGTAAGAGCATATTTCCATTCTGACTGGTAAGAGCATATTTCCATTGTGACTATCTTGCAGTAACTGATTTTTTTCTTCATTGCAATTTACATATGGCAAGCAAATCAGTTATTGTGCTGGATATGTGGACCAATGATCATGGTCCAACCTTCTAAGGAATGCATTAGTAATATGCAAGCATGCTGAAATGCAGATCCCCTTGGCCCTAATCCTGATACCACCACATTCTTGCACCGATTAAATAAACGTAACAACGTATATCAATCTCTAATCTTTAAGTCTTAATTAATAATTAATAGCACTAACCTATTTACCATGGTTGAAAGGGCCTGCAATTCATATGTTATGTAGTTATTGAACATGCTAACATGTCATACGAGTTTAAAAATTGGCAACTTACACAACTTAGATATCATTGCTCGAGGAGTGTTCTATTGGTGTTGGACATAACTGTGGGATTAATTTCAGCGAAGTACTTAGCTGCCCTTGTTGAGTTTGCCACCTTTGGCTGAAAGTAACACTTGATGGATGGGTGCTATTATTATAAGCACCGGATTCTCTATTTTGATTTTGAAGTTACCTGCAGCTATTCCTAATCCTTCCCAGAAAGCATGATAGTAGGCATGTAGCACTTCAGAAGTCACATAAATTTTATGTGGGTGATCTGTAAAATAAATAATGAACCTTATGTTGTCCAGCTTATCTTTTGTAACAATTCTCCATCTCCCTTAATGGTTAAGCAGCAAGTTCTTGAATTTAACATGACTTACAGTTAATTGCATAAATGTATGTTGACTGCCTGAAATAGGAACATGGTTTGATCTAATTCATCCAAAGCCTTCTTTTGTAAAGATCATTTGGTGGATCTACATGATTATGATCCAACAGAATTCAATTCATTTAATGAAAACCATCCATAACATTTTCAGAATAGTCCGGTTTGTATTAGCTGCTTAAATTTATAGGTTAATACAAGTAGTGTGCAGCGTATTAACTATCTTTTTCACATGTGCTTATGTATGGATGGGAATCGGTGAGGGAATGTACGATCTGTTCTGTTAAACATTTTGTACATCCATATGTGCTTTCAAGTTAGTTACTTTCTAAGCTGCTATTGATTTATACCTGCGGTGCTGTACCATGTTCAATTCTGCACTTTATTTATTTTCCTTGCTTGTTTCACTTGACAACATTACCAACAAATGGGGAAGTATTTGTTTATACTGTTTTATGCATGAAAAACATGAATGGATCGATGTGTGTAGGCTCAGATAAGAACATTTTGTGGGCAAGAAGTTGGCGATGTGACCAGCCTGATATTGTCGGCACATCCATCGGACCATACTTGTTCGTCTCTGCTCTCGAATGGTGTGGCTCGAAATGCTTCCCCTCCTTCTAGAGAAGACGATAAAGATGGCCATTACATATTTGCTGTTGGAGAGAATTTGACCTCTCGCTGTAATTACACTTGACCATCATTACCGGAGTAACATCACTGTTATTTGTGATCCTTAGCCTTCTGGGAGCTGCATTTCCCCCTTTTTCTTATTTATTTTCAGATAAAAAATTGAACTGAACTATAGAGAATTAGAGATGTATGTTTGTGTTACTTCTGTTTACTCTGCACAGACATCATATAATCTTTTCTAACTTGTTTTCTTCTTTCAAATGCATGATACAAAGTGGTCTTTCGATGGCTCAACAGGTCTGCGAGAAGCTTGGCCCAAGCTTATATGATTTTCTACGGGAAACTGGCTACTGCCCATTTCCAATTGACCTAGAATCCTTAGAATCCTTGCATTGTATTAATACCAAACCTTTTTGGGAGTTAAAGCTTAACTGCCGAGCATGTTACAAGGGTCGTCAGGGCGACTACTATATTCTTGTGAGTTCACTTAACCATCTAGACTGGTTTGAAGCTCAAGAAATTTTATTTTGATCAT
This sequence comes from Dendrocalamus latiflorus, assembly GCA_017311315.1. Taxonomy (NCBI): domain Eukaryota; kingdom Viridiplantae; phylum Streptophyta; class Magnoliopsida; order Poales; family Poaceae; genus Dendrocalamus; species Dendrocalamus latiflorus. The sequence goes on along the minus strand of CM029632.1, from coordinate 9,458,058 downwards.
ATTTAAAAATTTTCAGGTAATGGTTATGCTTGGTCCCAGCCTTTGGGATGTGTGGAATTCACTGGGGCAGGCGTAAGCATTTTCTCATTCCTTTTGACGTTACCTTGTTTCCCTTGTGTTTCTGCTTCTGTACTAAAAGATCTAACATCTCTAACAGGATGTCCCCACATATGGCTACTTGCATTGCTGTGGAGGCCATATCAATTCTTGAGAAGCTTCATTCTAAAGGGTAACTTACAATTATCTTCAACAGATCAACCGTAGATGCATCACTTTTTATTTACGTTAACACATCCTATGTTTGTCAGGTTTGTTCATGGTGATGTGAAACTGGAGAACTTTCTGCTTGGTCAGCCCGGATCACCTGATGAGAAGAAGCTTTTCCTCATCGATCTTGGTTTAGGTATGCCATTAATCAATGAGTCCTTATCTAAGTATGAAATTATTCCATTTCATTACAATACTTCTTGCCATAGCCCAGGGCCACAGTCATGGACACGTTGTGTAATTTATTAGTGTTCTTTTTCATCAGTTACCTTTTTTTTTTGATATGGTGATGTTCAAATTGTACAGCATCAAAGTGGAAGGAGTCATCTGGTCAACATGTTGATTATGATCAAAGGCCTGATATCTTCAGGTTGGTTATATTCTCTCTGCGCCTGTTTCTTTTTCTTCCATGATGCCACTTCACTTACCTGCTTCTTCTTCTTGTTTCCAGGGGAACAATTAGATATGCCAGTGTCCATGCCCATTTAGGTCATACAGGTAGTAGGAGGGATGATTTAGAGTCACTGGCGTACACCCTTATATTTCTAATAAGAGGAAGATTGCCTTGGCAAGGCTACCAGGTAGATTTTAATATGCCTATTGAGTCATCTTCATGATATTCTCCAGAAGCTCAGTTCAGCCTGTTCCAATGTTACTTGCTTAACAACGCAGGGAGATACCAAGAGTTTCCTTGTTTGCAAGAAGAAAATGGCTACTTCTCCGGAGATGCTATCCTGTTTCTGTCCAGTTCCATTCAAACAGTTTCTTGAGATTGTCACAAATATGAAATTTGATGAAGAGCCAAATTACGCCAAACTTATTTCTCTTTTTGATAGTTTGATTGAAGCACCTGCATCAAGACCAATCAGAATTGATGGGGCTCTTAAGGTTTGCACTACACCTCCCACATTCCTATATTGTTTACTTTGCTTATTCTGTATCTATCTTGCCATGAACCTTTTCTCCCTCAAATTATAGGTTGGGCAGAAACGTGGAAGATTGCTTGTAAATCTAGAAGAAGATGAGCAACCTAAGAAGAAAGTTAGATTGGGGAGCCCAGCAGCTCAATGGATTTCAGTTTACAATGCCAGGCGGCCCATGAAGCAGAGGTAATTACATTAAATGATTAAAATATATGATACAAAGTGCGATCAATTGGTATTAGTTTGGACTTTGGGCACTTGCTCTTCTTTGATGCAAACATTGGTAATTTCAATAACTGTGGTGTTAATACTTGAGATACCTGAGTGTTCAAGTTAATTTGGTTAGAAGAATTGTCAAAACTTACTTGTTGGGAGGTCAGTTAATTTTGGTCATTATAGTACTTCTTCCCAGGTTATTTTTGTTGCAGTTAGACCAGATATTCATGTTAAACCTGTTCCCTGTGTCTGGACCAACTATTTGTATTAAACATGCACCACTCTGCTAGGCTTAATATAGTTGATCTAGATTCCCAACAGCTCCCCATTTAACATTTAACACAATTGTGTTGTTCTGTGTTGAAGTTTTGCTAACCCAACATGAAATATTTAACAATTAGCAGTTATGTATGGATTAGAACATTCTAAAAATTGATATGGAACCATTTGAGTGCAGTGTGTATAGTTGTAAATCTTAAAAATTAAATGACTTTCAGTAACTGGAATAAGCAGAAAAATGCAAACACTGTCTGTTTTGCCAATTTTAAGGTAGCCATATACGAACTAAGATATCTTCTGCCGTGGCCTTCTAAGTGTAGCTAGCTTGTGCAATGCCTGATATATACTGGTGCATATATTCATTATGAAAGTATGAAATCGCTCTGCATATTTAGATGAAACCCTACATGTAAGTGGTAGTGGTTTAGGCTTTTAGTTTATATTTGGTAGTTATTTCAAGCCTACAATGTATAATTGTTGCGTTTCTCCATGTGCTTTCATTTCTTTTGAACATGAAATATCTTCTCAAGCCCACCTTGGGCCTCGGTTGATATATCATTTTATCAAGCTTTTCTAAGGTAAATATAATCTTTAACAGTGAGATGCATTGTTGCTAAATATTAATGTCAAGCTACGTTGCTTCTTTGTTAGGTACCATTACAATGTGGCTGACTCAAGGCTTCAACAGCATATAGAAAAGGGTAATGAGGATGGTCTGTTCATTAGTTGTGTGAGTTCTTCAGCAAATCTTTGGGCTCTCATTATGGACGCGGGAACAGGTTTCTGTTCTCAAGTTTATGAGCTCTCACCAGTTTTTCTACACAAGGTACAGTACAATCTGACGAAGCATGATCATTGATGCCCTGGATAAATTTTTTAATGAGGATTCCTAACTCTTTCCATTATACATAGGACTGGATAATGGAGCAGTGGGAGAAGAACTTCTACATAACAGCAATAGCTGGAGCAGCCAATGGAAGTTCGTTGGTCTGAAACCCTTGCCTGACACTGATCAGACTTCTGTTCACAACAATGCCCCTCCCAATTATCAAGCCCATGAACGGCCATGTGACTGTACATGCAGTTTGGAAGAATATAGCATGCCAACACTTCAACAGAATGGTGACCAGTATTATGCATGAACAATGATATGATTCCTCTGTGATTAGTGACTGCAAAATGCATGCATGGATGTTGGCTTGTTACTCTCAAATCTGAAGCTGGCGCAACGGATCTCCTCAGCAACAATGTCCATACAACATTTAACCAGTCTAATATTTAGTCAGTTAGTTTTAAATGGTGTAGTTTTCTGTGAGACCAGAGAGATAAGAAAAGCAGCAGCTGATATAAGATTTGCTGTCACTGTCATGCTCCAACCTAAGGTGAGGATTCCATCAAATATTAGCAAAGGTAAACTACATGGAAATAGTATATTTTTAACCTTAGTTTACATATTCCATTAGGAGAGCATATGAATCTTCATAGATGTCCAATGCATGCCACCAACATTAGTGGTCTTTGATCTATCTGTCTTGGCTCTGTGTTTCCGACTTTCTGTGAATCCGTGGTATGAATGTAATAATATGTATAACAGTATCTAAATGATGAAGTCTATTGTCCTGCAATGTTGTGGTCATACCCAACATTCATTATATGACAAAAATATTTGGTTATACAATATATGAGACGTGAATCTTAATGAATCTGATTGTTCATTTTATTTTTTATAAATTTTATCTTGTTTTGTATTTTACCGTAGCGTTAGCACGGGCACTATACTAGTTAGATAAAAAATCATCAGTGCTAAAGTTCCAAATGCCATAAACAACCACACATAAGAGGAAGTGTGCAAGTACACGAGAAGCTCCACAGGCACAAACCAGAAACACCGAAACCATGAACGGAATCCTCAAGAACCTGCAAAAACTATAGCAAGGGAAGAGGGAAGGAAGGTACAAAAACAAATTGGCATCTCCAGATTAGCTAATAAAGACCAAAAAAAACCCCCCACAACCCGGATGCAGAGTAGCAATTACCGGAGGAGGCTGCCTCTACCCTAGTGATGGTGGAGGAGGCGATCCGGCGGCCGTGGACGGTTTGGTACCAGGGTGTGGCATTGAAACAGATCCATAGCATGGATGAGATGTGGGGAAGGTTGATGGAACTGAGGAGAAGAACCGAGACACTGCCATCCTCCTCTGTTCGTTACCATCCATAGGCCCAAACTCGACCATGCCACCACACCATGGTCCAAATCAAGTCAGAGGAGATTAGATCGGGAGGAAAATACACGAAAGTATAGGAAGATGAATTGGAGATACCAAATACGGCCACCGTAGGCCGTCGTGTCATTGTCGTCTGGTCGTTCGTACAGCGTCATGCAACCACCGTCAGTTTTAGCAATCGAGATGCGTAGAAACTGGATGATCGAATCTGCGGACGATAGGGGATGCCGCCTCTGAAAAGGAAACTTTTTTCAGAGAAGATATTTATGGAGTTATAAGGTCGGGTGACCTCTCGGCTGCTTCTTTTCTCCTTTTACTAAGAAGTTAGAGAGGTGGGAATGTATAGTTATCATGTGCTGCTAACAAATCACTCCACAACATATTTTATTTCTATTGTAAAGTATACGTTGCAGAAAGGTTGTTCCTGTTGTAGTGCCGTCTGCTGAGAAACAGGAACACCTGAGAATGGATTAGGGTGCAAAGGATTTGATATCTCGCCTCCTAGCTGATGGGAACCAGAGGTTTCACCGCTCGTCATAGTTTGTCATGGAGACAGGATCAACATGAATGATATTTAATTTAGATGAAAGACAAGAGGGAACAAGCACCAATTAAGTGGGTCAGCAAAGAAGGGCATCACATGACAAATTGATTCATCTAAAACTAGGATGCAAGAAAGCTTGACAACTAGCATGAAATTTCAACATAAAGGTTAAGTTTTACATGGTCTGCAAGATCCTTACTTAAAACACAAAGTAGCAACATACCAAACACTAGTGGCAAGATACAACCATCATACATCAGCATCTTAGAGCCTTTAAATACCTAAAAGCAGCTCACATAAACTTTCTAAAGTGAGCTTTTTACTATGATCTAGTATAGTAGTGTAGACCTAGGTGTCGTAGTCGATCTGAGCAGTGTCAGGTGCATTGGTGCAGCAGGCTCCTCCTCACATCCCACGTGGAGAGGATGGTGACGCTGCATGGGTGGCCATCACTCAACGATGGCTTCTGATAACTGACATGTGGGGACATCAGGTAGGTGGCTGGATAATGTAGGTGGGTTGTGGCAACTCTTCAGCGAGTGCAAGTACAGCATCCTCCCCATATAATAGCTCCCGTGTGAAAAGGTCTTGACCCACTAATGGGGTAATATGGTCCTCAAGTGTGGCAATCCTCCAACATTCTTCCATAAGCTCATGAGTCATGCAATGGAGATATCCATCAAGTGACCTCACCAAGCCCGCGAGATGAAGCAGAGGGGTATTGAATCCTTTGGAAGGCACCTAGTAGACATTGTCCTCATTATTTCCCGCTCAGGATGGGAAATAGTAGAACTTGTCATCCATATCAGGAAGGCTGTGAAAGACACAGGCAATGGCGACATAGGCTACATTGTAGATTGACATGAGTACGCGTGAGCCTCGTCCATGGTAGCGTAGGGGCTGGTCTCCAAGGTACCGTCCAAGGATAAACACCTCCGCAAGGTACTTAGTGAACGCCGAGCTGGAGGGGGTGCTGTAGATGGTGTACTCGAGTGCACGGGTGATGCTAACAAGCTGCAAAATCACCCATAGGGTGTGCGGCAGGGTGCCTTTTTGAACACACTAGTCTGGTATTGAGGTATCCAATTAGTAGGCATCTGCAAATTTTTAAATGCGGCCAAGGTTAGTTACTAGTTTAGGAAAGATATAATGAAGGGCTAGGATAAGAAATGACATTAGATAGGGTAAGAATTTTGTACAAGTTCTTGTCTATTCTCTAGTTTATTTAACTAATCTTTATGGCTTATTTTCAGGTATACTACCCTTTGGTCTTTTCATATTGGTAGACCTTCACAATAACAATCAATTTAACTACGAATGAAGGTAAGAGAGGTTTATAGGATATTACATCACATTAATTTCAGCAAGCATATGTTCTGAAATTTTTCAAGAAAAAGGAGGCACCTAGAGTAGTATCCTTAGTAGTTCAAGGAGGAACTTCCAAACAAAATTTGGGTAGGACGTTTTAACAACTTCTTGGAATCTTTTTGGCTCCGTTTTAAGGTCCTAAAAGTGATTAAAAACTTAGATTTTCAGATAGCATCCCTTCTCTCAACTAGAGTAATTTTGAATAAGGTGAGAATTGATGATCAAAAGAAGGCTTTTAGGTAAGAAAAGAATGCTAAGAGAAGAATATAGGAAGCTTTGCTATTTGTACCTCTCATTTTTTTGCAAGTATTTTTAAATTTAAAATAGGTTGTATTTGGAAAATAAATCCTTAATCTGACGGCCATTCCATCTCGGTCTTAACCTATAGTTAATATGGCTCTGATACCAACGTTGTGGGGACCCCGAGCATGGAAACACCCATAATCACCGTATGTGTTCTATACTAGTCCCATGATCAATAGCTAGTACAGGCATACACAACATTGAGATCACATCCATACGCATCGCACATAATTAATTTACAACAAAAAGGTGATATATAAGCGATGCATAGTAGAGTTTATAACATAGGGCCGACCGGCCAAATAAAATATTAGAGTCAAAAGTAAATTACAGCGGAAGGCTAGTAAATAAACAAAAGTATCCAGTGATATGCCACCATAACACACAGGCAACCGACTAGAGTTAGGCCCTAGAAAGACCCATTGTCAAAATTCCCCGATGCCAGGGCAAAATACGTATCATCGGGCACATAACCTTCTTCATTCTATGATCAACAATAATTTTAAGCAAGATTAAGTATATTGTATACTCAACCGGACTTGTAGTGTATCACAAAATTGTACATATGTGCAAGGTTGTCAAAGGATGAGGCTCTATACTAAGTTATTTTTAGCACAAAGCAAATTTCATTTGCAATATCAACAAGTAATGAGTTGCAAACAGAATTATAAAGAGCATTTGACATGTAATGAAATAATATTTATATAACTTCCATAATAGTGGACCAAACCCACTCGCAGCCTAGCTTCCTCGACTGTGAACATCGCACAATTCCCACCCATGGGCACAGCACACGACTAGACGTACATGCCATCCTATTATGTTTAGTGAAACAGTTTTGAAAAGAAAAATTATACCCATTGTGGCTACATCCAAGCATGCTCATGGCCACGAGCATGGCTATTTAAATAGTTTTAACACTCTGCATGCAGAGGTTGTACAACTTTACGCATATGAGATAATCAAATACACTGTAAGACATTGCATGTTTCCTTGGGCGTGTGACGAAAGTGATTATCATATAGCATTTAGATCATCTAGTCCTAACCTTGCACCAGCCCAATGAACATCGAACCTCTCTTAGGTACATCCCCTAAGTGAAGACCCTCACTTAGGCCCATCCACTGTTCTATTAGCAAACTTTGGCTCCAGTACCTTGGTGAAGAGAGCTCCTATGAGCAAACCTACCCAGAATGCCCTCACTTCATCTGCGCCTACCACAATACATAGCTAGACCTAGACAACTTAATTAGCTAAAGTCAGGGCCTATATAGCACATGTGGTTGTACGGTGTAACTTAGATCTGTGGCAATAGCACTCAGTCCTTAATTGACTCAAACGAGAATCTCCTCCTATCTACATACGAGATACCCTCTCACATTTGACAGTTATCATATAACTCGCCCATGTCCAAAAAAACTATATTTTTCATTTTGTTTTATACCAAACTAACTGGAGTTCCTCCTCTAGTCCCACATTTTGAAACCACCATGTCCATGCGCAAGTTTTCTGAAATATCAAAATTTAATAAAGCTACTGTGGCTAAGCATCTAGACCATATGCTAGTGTAATATTCCCAATTTGACATTAGATATTGTCTAAACCATGACCTAAAGGTTACAACAGTGAGGATATCAAATTTGCAAGGAGATGTAAAGCATAGAAGCAGACATAACTACTGATACCCATAATATAGAAATTTTAATGAAACATAGACACATGCATAATAGATTTTGCAAATGATATATTGAAATATTGGGATCAACACGGTCAAAGAGGATGCTTGCCTTACTCTTGTTGCTTAAAGAATGTTTCGGGTGCTTTCTTGAAGTTGTCCAGCACGGTGTCGTCTAATCGATAAAATCTAGATAAACACTAATAAGAACTAAATATATTTAAATAGAGACAAAACTTAAATATTTTTGTATATTTAGAAAGATTATGATTTTAAAAAATTTAAAAACAAAGATCATTAAATTTGAAGTTCGTATGCAAAAGTTATAAGCATTTGAGTTTTGACTAGGTTTGCATTATCTCCTTTCGACTTCTAACACTCCTCGGCTACTATAGTGCACTTTACAACTTCTAACACTCTTCAGCCACTACAGTGCACTTTACGACTTCTAACACTCTTTGGTCACTACAGTGCACTTTACAACTTATAACACTCTTCGGCCGCTACAGTGCACTTTACGACTTCTAATATTGTTCAGCCACTACAGTGCACTTTACAACTTCTAACACTTTTCGGCCACTATAGTGCACTTTACGACTTCTAACACTCTTCGACTGCTACAGTGCACTTTACGACTTCTAACACTCTTCGACTGCTACAGTGCACTTTACGACTTCTAACACTCTTTTGACTTCGACCTCTTTAGTTCTCTTTTCGTCTTTGACTGCTTTAGTTCTCTTTTCGACTTTGACTACTACGGTTCTATTTTAGACTTCGACTACTTTAGTTCTATTTTTGACTTCGACTACTTTAGTTCTCTTTCAACTTGGACTGCTTTAGTTATGTTTTTGACTACACATACTCTACGTGGGAGGAGGAGCACATGGGAGGTGAGGACAACACTTGAGGAGGAGCGGAGGAGGCTGGCGTCGGAGACCTTGTCGGTGACGAAGAGGAGGCTCTCAGTGACAGCAAATTCCAACAATAATGAAGCTACAAAAGGGTGCGCATGAGTTTTCTTGCATGCATGTCGAGGTATGGGCAAATGGGATTAAGGTACGACTCACCAGAGAGAATGGAAGGCTTATAGTAGTGTCCTAGTCGAAGGTGAAGAGGAAACCTAGCCCGAGTGGTCTACTACACGAAAGGTCAATTAAATAAGTAGAGTGCTTAAGGGAGAGGTAAGGCGCATTATGATGGAGTTGGCGAGGAGAGAAGCCCACTAGAGTTGCTAGAGCATGTTGGCATCCTCACCGGTGTCACGAACGACTTCGGTTTCTCAGTGTTTGATGGATCGAAATTGGCGACAGACGGGGGGTGAATGTTGGCTACTTGAAAATACAACCCCTCAAAGGTACCATCAAAAAGCTCTCTCCGATAGCTACTAGGAGCTATGAAAAGAAGAAAACCAAATTCTAAAAGCCTACTGAAAAGTCAAGAGAAAAGGCTATTAAAAGGGGCTCAAGAAAAACCACCAAAAAAGCACTCAAGCAGTAGAGGGCGGTCAAACCGCAGAGGACCGGGCGGTCAGACCGCGGCATCAAGGCCGTTCTGATCGGTGGGTTAAGGCCGGTCTGACCGCCGGTTTAAACCCGGTCAGACCGCCACCTACTAACCAGTCTGACCGCCCGACGAGTTCCAGGGCAGGCAGACAGCAGACAATGGCTCTAAAAATTCTGAAACTTTCTGATTTGGAGAAATTTGAGAAAACCTTCTCTTCCCTTGAAGTAGAAAGAACAGGAAACACTAACTAAATATCATTTGGCACACTGGTAACCTAATATTTCACTAGAAGGACAAGAAATTCAGATTTGAGCCAAGAACTTGACAAAGTACAGAGACTACACCAAAATCCAAATTCCTCTCCAATCTTTGAATCTTTCGTCATGAGCTTTTACAGCTAGATTAGCAATGGTCACAGGACTTTCCAGACCAAATCTCAGGCCATCTCATGAAGGGAATTAAGATTCTCAACAAAACCCTAGAAATGAAGAACAAGAATAGGGAAACTGAAAAGAGCAAATCTTTGATTCATTCACTTTGCTCTAGGGAGAAACCAATCAAATGATCTACAAATTTATTCCCATCACAGAGCAACCCATTTTACACCTCCTGGGCAAGAAACAACTTTGATAGACCATGTGGAGGTAACCCCGTGTGTGTGATGAGTAATTGACATCTGTTTTAGGAAAGTTGAGTTTGGTTTGTGTGGTTCGGACCATGTCGTTGCACGGTGCAGTCGGTTTCGGTCGGACCTTGTCGAACTAGGTCGAACGTGCTTAAGTCGGTTATTTTTCGTTTCGATCGGTTTGGGCTTTGAGTATTTCTTCTGATGGTATTGTATGATTACAATATTTCGAGCGGTGCTATGTGATGTGTTTCTTGTCTGTGATGGCTGCAGGACATCGAGGTGGAGTCGTGGCGAGGCACGGAGGACCGGACTAGGCGCAGGTGGTGCCGAGGTCAGAACGGTCGAGGTGTGCCGAAGACGGCGAGGACTCGAGGTGGCTGCGTGGCTTGGAAGGCAAGGAATGAGGAAGCTTCCTGGAAGGTGCGCGAGGGGCGTTTTGGTGAATACGCAAAGCTGCACTAAAGGAAGTGGATTGTGGATAAAGCGCCATGAGTTGTTGAGAGCTAATGGGTAAAGTGTGTTGTAAACCCATTAGTGGAGGCTATAAATAGAGAGGGTGTTCTCTAGTAGCCTTCATGAAAAATGAGAGGGTTTTAGTGCATTGGCTCTCCATGTGTGTGTTTTAGAGAGATGACTTGAGAGAGTGTATGTGTGGGTTGTGCGTGTGTGCTATGATTTCTTGATTTTCAAGCGCGTATGGGGACTTAGTAAGTGTGAGATTGAGAGAGAAATGAGCTGAGAACATTCTCTAATATAAGCATTCATGTCTCTTCATCCTTCTGTGTTTCCCTGTGTTTTATTTCGCTCTTGCTGCTCTAGTCTTCATTTTTACATTTCTATTTTGAAGATCATTTTCTGATTTCTGGTGGTTTGGCTTGCTTGTGCTGCTGCTTTGTAATGGGACTTGCTTCAAGGCCATTTGGTCGTTATACTCCCTAGAAGTAAACTAGCTCAAGGACTTCTATCCTTCCTTTATTTCTTGCCTAAGTCTCTTTTGATAGCAGTCTGAAATTTATTTTGCTCTCATTCTTGGCTGCAAGGTGGTTTTCAGATGGCTGCATCCTGTGCACCTTCCTTTCTTTGGCAGCTAATTGTGTATGCACTCCGAACCACTTCTTGTGTGTGCTCTTAGCCCTGCTGTAGCCTACAGTTTATGAAGAATTCGGCCAGCTGCATCCTCCCGTTAAAGTTATTTCTCTTGTGCTTTGTTTGCATTGGCAGCCTACACAGTGTTCGGCAGCAACATAGACATTCATGTCGTTCGGTCTGCAGTCCTTCTTTTACTTTGATTTCTCCTTCTTGCTTTTCTTTTTATTGTAGCCCTTTTCAGTTTTTGCAGTTCTTGCTCTGTTCGGCAGAGGTGGATCACTTGATGTAATCAAAAGTTCCATGTTCATTTGATTAGTGGCTCACTAGTAAATCGGGTTTTTATCTCTCCTTTTGTCCAAGTATTTTTGGCTTTTGATCTTTATGGCAAGTGCAGAATTTCCTTGTAGTGTGCTCTTTTTCAGTGGTTCAAGCTTTTAGTCTTTTAAGTCTGCATGCTCCTTCGGCAAAGCACTTTGTTCTTTGTGAAGCTCTTTCGTACAGCAGTTCCCATCATTTTTCAGTCCGTAAGTCTCAGGATGCCCTCAGTCCTCTCAATGTAAACTGCAGCCTCCTCTTTTGATTTCAGTTCGGATAGATTGCAGTTTGTGTTTGTTGCTTTAGTCAGTTCGGATTGCATTTTGTGTTTGCAGTCTCCCCTCATTTTCTGCAAGTTTCTGTCGTGGCAGCGAATTCTACTTATTTGCTTTGCCGTGGCAGCCGATTTCCCAGTATCTGCTGCCGTGACAATGCTTTGAGCACAGTGCCCGCCGTGACAGTGTTTTGCTGCTGTTTTCTCTGCCGTGGCAATATTTTTCTGATGGTTCGTTGCCGTGACAATGCATTGAGCTTCGTTTCTGCCGTTACTTTGTTTTTGAGCTCAGTTGTCTTAATCTTGTTAGCACTCGTTCTTTTTCAACTTCATAGCTACCATAGCTATCGGAGTTGAATTTTTCCTGGATACTTTGGGGGTCGATTTTTAAGAGGCACCATTCATCCCCCAACCCTCTGTTGCCATTTCCGATCCAACAAACTTCAAATCATGAAAACTCAAAAATCAACAGAGAGAGGAGCGAAGCAGAGAAATGCACGAACAAGAAGCAAACTTGAGAAGTTTCATTTCCAGTCAACCAAGGATTACATATGAGTCCCCATACCCCGATTGAATACAAGAGGAATGATTACATATCAACTCATCCTCTTCCTCTCCCAATCTCAAGAACACACACACTACATGCTTTCTGGAGATAAGACAATGAAGGGAGCACTACAGGGGACACATCCTGCTCTCTCCTACCAACTAAAGCCTTAAGGCAAAACCAACTAAAGAGCAAAGTGAAAACCACCCCCAAGACCACGACTACATGTAGGAAGCCCTCTCCTTTATATAGCCATCACTAATGGGTCGTCCTTTTGCTTTGCCCATTAAGCCTCCACCTTTACCCGCTAATACTAATCAAACCCGCTTCCATATGCAGCTTCGTGTTTTTACCGAAACGCCCCTCCTGCACCTTCCGAGAAGCTTCCGCGTTTCTTGTCGTCCAAGCCTCGCAACTACCTCGAGTCTCCGCCGTCTTCGGCACACCTCGACCGTTCTGACCTCGGCACCGCCTGCGCCTAGTCCGGTCCTCCGTGCCTCGCCACGACTCTGCCTCGATGTCCTGCAGCCATCACAGACAAGAGACATATCACATAGCACCGCTCGACACATGTAAGCATAAATAGCATCAAAGAGTCATACTTACGCACGACAGAGCCCAAACCTGTCGAATCAACAGAATATGCATCCTAATCACCTTGACCAGGTTTGACCAAATCTGACCGAAGCCGATTGCACCACGCAACGACATGGTCCGAACCACACAAACCAAACTCGACTTTCCTAAACTGATGTCAATTACTCATCACACACTCGGGGTCACCTCCACATGGTCCATCAATCTCCTCCTTGATGAGTATATTGACAAACCCAGAAAAAGCACAAAGTTGAGTTTGTTTGAAAGTCAAACATGGTCCAACGAGAAGAAAAAGAAGCTAATGACCATGTTGACACAAGGAGCAAAAGAAAGAGCAAGTTTTCATCAAAGCTCCCAAAATGGCTTTTTCTCCCACTATTCTCCCCCTTTTGGCAATAAACACATCAACGATGCAAAAGAGAGAATATGACATGGAAATGGATGAAATGGCTGAAGTTTGTTTATTCTAAGCATTTAGAGCCATGAAGATTATTCAAAATGACCATATGAGAATTACATTAAGCCATAACACATAAGTATGCTATCAAGATCATGACAAGGCATGTATAATCAAGCTAAGCCAACATAAGTCACAATCTGAAATTTAGTCCAATTTCTTAGCATGTCAAGTCAAATATGATTATAGTCTAGCTAAAGGTATCCAAAGATGATGCAGGTCATGTCAATAAGCTAAGTGGAACCAAGAAGCGTGTATTGAATCATTTTAGAGTGCTATTAGCTCAAGAGAGAAACATTTGTTTATGTACTTGTAAGTCTTGTAAATTTTTAGCAAATTGAGCACAATTGACATATTTTTCTTTAGAAATCTCATGATTGTTTCCAACCAGATTTTTGTTTTAGTCATGTGCTAGATCTCAAGCCTTCTGCGACCACTCCAAGAAGCTTAAGAAGATGATCTTGGTCATCCAAAACTCCCCCTGAGTTCATGCCTTATGCAATGGCAAGCCGTCTCATGAGAAAGAATTGGTGAGATCAGTTTTTCACACAAAAAAGATCTTTTTGCATTTTCATGAACATAAGACTTGTACTAACTCATGCTTCATCAGGAAACTAGCATAGCTCAATCTAAAGCTCAATATAGATTCAAGGCTCATCTCAGCCTATTTGACATGGCATGAATCATAAAGAGATAACTAAAGAGAGACTAGTCTCAAGAGGTAACATAACATGAATTAGTTCAAGTTGAGCATTTTAATCATCTTATCATGGCAATGACTTGACTACACATATAAATTCATGATATATCTAGCAGGTAAGCTCAAGTCATGGCAAGATGTAATGCATGATAAACATGTCATAACAGGATAATAATCAAGGCTCCATGTAGTTATATTACAATGCAGAAAATCCAGCTCCCCCTCAACATGTGATGCAACTTTAAGTTCAAGTAGAGTTATGTCAACTTTAAGATCTAGAAGCTCCAAAATGAACTCCCCTTGAACCAAAGCAATAAAATCGAGAAGCTGGCAAAGAAAATCCGAAGAAGTGGCCTCTACCTCATGAGCTGACGAGGTAGGAACAGAGCCACTAGCTCCAGAGGAAGCAGAAGGCATAGGCTGATCACCTGGAGGTGCGATGGAAGAAGGCACCTCGAGGGGTGGATGAGGGATTGGATCGGGTAGACAACCCTCATCTCCATCCTCCTCATCATCCATAAAGATGGGCTCGGACTGCTCTAAAGAGCCTGAGATATCGAGCCTAGTCCCCGGACTGGCCTTGTTGGACCGATATGGCAACAGAGGGGGGGGTGAATGTCGACCTCTTTCCGTCCTCCTCCTCTTGTAAGCATGGGAGAATCTCCGAGCTAGGAGGGCTAACTGCTCATCCGCAAGCTGCTCTAACTGATCATCAGTTATGTCACAGAGAGCAGCAAGGGAGAATCCACACAGCGAATCAGAAGAAAAACCAGAAGCCGAACTGGGATCAGTGACTAGGGCCATCGACTGTGACTTCGACTTGCGAGAGACAATGTCAATCTCGTGAGTCTTGAGGCGCGAGTACAGCGCATAAAGAGTCAAAGTCGAGAGGTCCGTGGTGTCCTTGATGGTAGTCACCTTCATCTCCCAAACACGAAGGTCGAGTGCAGCGAGCATCTGTCGAGCGTTATCCGAGTCGGGTATCTGAGACCAACCGCTCGGAGGTTGCCCAGTGTGAAAACGCGCAAACACTCATCGAGGGACTCGCTAGCGAGCATTTCAAACTTGTTGTAATCTCGCTTGAACTGGTCCTGTCGCACCGTCTTTATTTGGGTGGTGCCCTCATGGTAAGCATCGAGGGTCTCCCAAATATCGAAGGCGAACGAAAGATGAGATATGCGGTCAAACTCGCTACGACTCAAGCCCTGAATTATGATGTTCCTTGCCTTAGCGTTTGCCTCAACATCAGCCATATTCCCGACGTTGATGTTCTCATCGGCAGGAACAACAAACCGGACCTTGACCTTACGCCAGATGGCATACCCCTAAGCCTGGATGTATGTCTCCATTCGGCTCTTCCAGAAGGGGTAATCGATGCCATCAAAGACGGGAATCTTGGTTGAGTACTTGTCTGTCGCCATGGCTCTAGAGACCGGTTAAGATCTATGAAGAAGAGCTAACCGGCTCTGATACCAATTGTTGGACCGATATGACGACAGAGGGGGGGTGAATGTCGACCTCTTCAAATCTTGACCCCTCAAAGTACTCACTGGAAATCTCCTCTTCGAGAGCTATGGAAGCTAAGAGAAGAGATTCCTAGTACTTACTGAAACTCAAAAACTCAGAGAAGGAGGCGAGACACAAAACCACAAAGAAGAAAACACAGAGCCTAGTCATTCATTGGAGGGGCGGTCTGACCGCAGTACTCCGGGCGGTCAGACCGCACACATGCGGCCAGTCAGACCGGTTACACAAGGCCGGTCAGACCGCCTTGTCTTGGCCGGTCAGACCGCCTAAACAGGTTCGGTCAGACCGGTTGCTCTGTCCAGGCAGCAGCGCAGGATTTCTGAATTTTCAGATTCTTGCCGAAATTAATAAACTGGGAGAATAGCTTTCATTCTTTTTAGCCCAAAACACAAATGAACTATTCTAAACAAAGCAGAGGCCTTAGGATGTGTTTGGTTGGAGGGATGGGGTGGGATGGGATGGTTTCTTTGACCAAGCCTATCTATGTGTTTGGTTGGAGGGATGAGGTGGGATGGAATGGTCCAAAGTGGGATGAGCCTGTGCAAATTTAGAGAATATTCTTCTTAGATGCTGGACCATGTGGTTCCACTTTTTTTGTGGAACTATCTCATCCCCATCCCATCCCATCCCATCCCTCCAACCAAACACATCCTTAAACAACAGGAGAGAACAACAAAAACACAAGAATTTCAGAAAATTGCCAAGGACTTGAAAAGTATAGAGGCAATCAACAAAATCCAAATTTCTCCTCAATCATTGAAACTTTGATCATGAGCTTTTGCAGTTAAGTTAGCAATACCCAAGGGACTTCTCAGACCAAAAATCAGACCAACTCCTGAAGAAAATCAAGAAAGCACCTCAAACCCTAGAAAATGAAAACTACAGAGAGCCACAACAGAGAACTTCAAATTCCCATTTCATCTCTGATCCTTTAGCCACGAAACTTTGAGGATAGCTACTTAATAGCCTCTGATCTCAACATGTCAAGTTTCGTGCCATTTCATGAAGGGAATCAAAAGAGCATCAAAACCCTAGAAAAGGTCACAAGAACAGAGAGACCCAAAATGCCAAATCTGAAATTGGACTTGATTTGCTCTTGGGAAATATCGATCAAATGATCTTGAGGCATCATCCCAACCTAGAGCAACCCATTTTGGCACTCCCCAGCAACAAACAACAAGAAAATGCAAAAACTCAAAAATCACCAAAAAGAGGGCATCGAAGAACAGAAACAACGGAGAGCTCAAGAACTGAAACAAACACCATCTCATATTGATAAAGAGGAAAGGAGATACATGATTGATACAAGAGGAATGATTACAAGCTCATCAATCCATCCTCTCCTTCTCACAATCCCAAGAACACACTCCCTACATGTTTCTTGGAGAGACACAACACAGAGAGGAGACACGAAGGAGACACAGCCTGTGCTCCACACCCACTCTCACCAACTAAAGCCTAAAACCAAAATAACCCTCTAAAGCTCATTTTAACTAAAGCAAACCCTAGAAACCCTTGGAATGCATAAGGGGGCATGCAGCCACTCCCTCCTTTATATAGCCCTTGGCTAACGGGTCTCCACCCCGTTACGCCCGCTAAACCCAAACGGAGCCCGCTCCCGCTTATGCAGCCTCGCGAAATTACCATTTCGCCCCTCCTGCACCTTCCGGGAAGCTTACGCGCTCCTTGTCGTCCAAGCCTCGCAACCACCTCGAGTCTCCGCCGTCTTCGACACATCTCGACCGTTCTGACCTCGACACCACCTGCGTCTAGTCCGGTACCTCGTGTCTCGCCACGACTCTGTCTCGACGTCCTGCAGCCATCACAACAAGAAACACATCAAATAGCACCGCTCGATACATGAAAGCATAATGGCATCAACAAATCATACTTACCCATGATAGAGCCCAAACCTGTCGAAACGATAGAATATGCATCCTAAACCCTTTGACCAGGTTTGACCAAGTCCGACCGAGCCCGATTGCACCACACAACGTCAAGGTTCGAACCAACCAAATCAAACTCGACTCTCCTAAACCGATGTCAATTACTCATCACACCCATGGGGTCATAACCACATGGCCTCTCAGGCCTCATCGAAGGTCACCTCACAGGTCTCTACTATCTTACTAGACTCGCAGTTCCAACCTGATAAGCCCGCGAAAAAGTCGAGTAACCCAGAAAGATACAATCACAAGAACGTGACTCGAACTTGTCCAGGTTCTCGGACATCAGAATAAAGCACTTACAACCAAACACGCGAAAATGCGAGACACTAGGCTTTCGCCCATATCTCAACTCATAAGAAGTGTGATGCAAGTGTGCCCGAAAAAAAACTCTGCTCGAAACATGGCACGCGGTCGCAATAGCCTCAGCCCAAAACTTCCTCGGTGTAGAGTACTCATCGAGCATCGTACTGGCCATCTCGACCAAGGTACGGTTCTTTCTCTCCATGACGCCATTTTGTTGTGGGATGTGCAGAAAAGAGAACTGGTGCTCTACACCTGTCTCATCACAGAATCTCTCGAAGTAGGAATTCTTGAACTCCGTACCATTGTCACTGCGGATCGCTCGTAAGGCACCCGGAAGCTCAACAGAAAGCCTACTGAAAAGACCTCAAAAATGTGTAAACGTCTCATCCTTCGAGGCTAAGAAAAACACCCAAGAGTACCTCAAGAAGTCATCGACCATGACAAGAACATACCACTTCCCTCCTGCTGACTGCACTCGAGCTGGTCCAACTGTGTCCATATGGAGCAGCTGTCCTGGTGTATCGGTCATAGTCACTGTGACCGGAGGGTGAAGCGGGAACCATCTTGCCGTGCCGGCATGGAGCGCAAACAAGATCTTTGACCATCTTGAGTTTCGGTAGACCACGAATGAGGTCGTGGCCGCTAACTCGGGTCAAATGGTCAAATCCGATCTGACCAAGTCTCCTATGCCAGAAAGAAAGGTCGCGGGACTCAGAAGCAACTAAACACCTGAGAGGATCACCAGAAGTCTCCGGTCATGTGTCATGAACACCCGGAGTCTACGAGTCAAACATTTCCCTTCCCTGCCCGGCGAACCTGAGTCAAACAGAGAGTAAAGTCTCAATACTGGGGTAAATCAAGAGTGATTTTGGCACCCAATACTGAGTAACATGTTGAGTAGAAGAAGTAGCCACACGCGATTGACCTCTATCTACCCTACGCTCTCTGTCACTCAACAAGCCAGAAGGTCTGTGTCCAGACCTGACGCTGTTGCTGGGTCCGACTGCTACGGAGGAGCGAGTCGGAGCACCGGCAACATGCTGATCACGCCGCGGGTAGCCATCTCGACGGAGAAAGCGAGATCTACCCTCAGAACGGCGGAAGTCACGACCAAAGGGAGCATGAGGACGAAAACCAGAAAACTCGGAAAAACCAAGTCCTCGATGCTGCCCAAACCCCTCAACAGGAGCCAACCTAAACCTCGTGTTGGTCTCAGGTGCACTCAAGGTCTGAGGCTGACCCTGAATACGCCTAAGAGACTCAACACGGTCTCTACGCGTGATCTTGGCATGCCTGAAGCATCGATCGATCAAATGCCCATCCTTCTGACAGAAGGTGCAGTGATACTTCACCTTCTGAGAGGTAGAAGTAGCACGATCAGGCTTCACCTTCTGAGAGGCTGAAGCAACAGGTGGAGTCACCTTACTGTTAGAGATCCCGTGGACAAAACCCGCTGATTTGAATTTGACTTTCTCAGTCCTGGGCTTGATCTCGATCACACCTGCGGCTATGGGTCTAAGCACAGTAGGTGGATGCTTCCTCATATCCTCAGAAAAATCGTATCCTAGACCTTGATTGAATTTGCAAATCTTGGACTGGTCTAGAATAAGATTAAGCTTCTTCTTGCCGCCTACAAATCTCTCGAGAGTGTTCATAAGGTACTGACACTCCCGAAAGAGAGAGCTGCAAGAAGAGCAGGGGGAAGAAGGAACAGCAGAGGATAAGGGAGTAGAAGAAGGAGAACCAACATCAGAGGAACGAACGGCTTGTGCACGCACAGCCGACTCAGAATGGACAGTCCTACTGCTAGCAGATTGGTGCATGTCGCTAGGCGTCTCTACCTTACCCTTGGGCTTCTCCCCCTCAGCAGCACACACATTACAAGCAAAAGGTGGCTTCTCTAAAAGGTTCTTAGTTAGGTTCACACATTTCTCATCCAATGCAACCAAATCAGATTTTAGTTTGTTACAATTAATGCATGGTGAGCTAACAGGGTCCTTAGAAGCAAATTGAGCCAATTTGTTATTGTCATCGACTAATTCTTGAAATTGTTTAGAAACAGATTCAAGCTCAGCAGTAAGCTTGGGACAATTCACACATGAAGCAATAGGCTCAAGTAGAAAAGCTTGAAATTCAGCAATTTTATGATCTGCCCGTTTTAGATTCGTCTTCAAATTATTATAGCTTTCACAAGTCTCGGGCAGATCGAGCAACATGGTGTAAAGAGCTCTAAACGCATTGTCCTTATCCTCACATGAGGTGCAAGATATAGTCTCAACAGTAGTAGATGAAAGAGGAACTACCCTACTCATCTCAAGTTCAGCAAGAAGACTAATATTCTCCACCTTAATCATGTCGAGCTCAGAGGACACACTATCATGCAAGGTCCTTAGCTTCTCCATATCATCAAGCAAAGCAATGCATACATCACAATCGTCACGGGAGGGAGCAGATCTAAGTGAAGTAAGCTCCCGTGACAATCTATCTACTTCCTTCTCCAACTCGTTACACCTAGCTCTAGATCTAGCATGGAATCTACCTAGCTTAAGAAAAGCATCATTAAGCTGGTTGTAGGTGGGGGATACCTCGTCGGAGTTGGAGTACAGCTCGCTATCGCTCAGTTCGCCCTCAAGGGCCATGAAGCACATGCTGGAGAAGTCGTCGCCGCCCTTGGGGTCTTGCTCGTCTGTTCCATCGTCGTCGCTCCACCCCTCCACCTCGCTGAGGTCGAGGTCGTCGAAGGCGGTGAGGACGCGGTGGAAGAGCTTCTTGGCTTTGTCAAGGTCTCGGAACTTCTTCTTGCCTTGGGTGTGAACAGGAGGCTTGTTGTTGCGGTTCTTATCGATGTAGTCATTTTTGCTCACACCGCCGTAGTCGCCTTTGCCCTTCCCCAGCTTGGGGCAGTTTGCTCAAATGTGGTTGGGGCCACCACACTCGAAGTAGATCACAGGTCCTCTTCTCTTTCCATCACTCCTCCTCTTGTAAGCATGGGAAAATCTCCGAGCTAGGAGGACTAACTGCTCATCCGCAAGCTGGTCTAACTGATCATCAGTTATGTCACAGAGAGCAGCAAGGGAGAATCCGCAAGCTAACTCAGAAGAAGGTCCAGAAGTGGGATCGGTGACTAAGGCCATCGACTGCGACTTCGACCTACGAGATACTATGTCAATCTCATGAGTCTTGAGGTGTGAATACAACGCGTCAAGAGTCAAGGTCGAGAGATCGGTGGTGTCCTTGATGGTAGTCACCTTCATCTCCCAAACGCGTAAGTCAAGAGCCGCGAGCATCTGACGAGCGTTGTCCGAGTCGGGGTATGTGAGACCGACCGCTCGGAGGTTGCTCAAGATCTTGTGGAAACGCGCAAAACACTCATCAAGGGACTCGCCAGCGAGCATTTCAAACATGTTGTAATCTCGCTTGAACTGGTCCTGTCGGACTGTCTTGATCTGGGTGGTGCCCTCATGGTAAGCATCGAGGGTCACCCAGATGACGAAAACCGACGTAAGATGAGAGATGCGGTCAAACTCGCTTCGGCTCAACCCCTGGATTATGATGTTCCTTGACTTCGCATTTGCCTCAACATCATGCATGTTTCCAGCGTTGATGTTCTCATCGGCAGGAACAACATATCATACTTTGACCTTACGCCAGATGGCGTAGCCCTGAGCCTGGATGTAGGTCCCTATCCGGCTCTTCCAGAACGGATAGTCGATCCCATCAAAGACCGGGGGCTTGGTCGAGTACTTATTTGTCACCATGGCTCTAGAGACCGGTTAAGATCTATCGAGAAGAGCTAACCGGCTCTGATACCAATTGATGGATCGAATTTGGCGACAGAGGGAGGGTGAATGTCGGCTACTTGAAAATACGACCCCTCAAAGGTATCATCAAAGAACTCTCTCTGATAGCTACTAGGAGCTATGAAAAGAAGAAAACCAAATTCTAAAAGCCTAATGAAAAGTCAAGAGAAAAGGCTATTAAAAGGGGCTCAAGAAAAAACCAAAAAAGCACTCCAGCAGCAGAGGGCGGTCAAATCGCAGAGGACCGGGCGGTCAGACCGCGGCATCAAGGCTGGTCTGACCGGTCAGACCGCGGCATCAAGGCATCAAAGCACTTCTAATATTGTTCAGCCACTACAGTGCACTTTACAACTTCTAACACTTTTCGGCCACTATAGTGCACTTTACGACTTCTAACACTCTTCGACTGCTACAGTGCACTTTACGACTTCTAACACTCTTCGACTGCTACAGTGCACTTTACGACTTCTAACACTCTTTTGACTTCGACCTCTTTAGTTCTCTTTTCGTCTTTGACTGCTTTAGTTCTCTTTTCGACTTTGACTACTACGGTTCTATTTTAGACTTCGACTACTTTAGTTCTATTTTTGACTTCGACTACTTTAGTTCTCTTTCAACTTGGACTGCTTTAGTTATGTTTTTGACTACACATACTCTACGTGGGAGGAGGAGCACATGGGAGGTGAGGACAACACTTGAGGAGGAGCGGAGGAGGCTGGCGTCGGAGACCTTGTCGGTGACGAAGAGGAGGCTCTCAGTGACAGCAAATTCCAACAATAATGAAGCTACAAAAGGGTGCGCATGAGTTTTCTTGCATGCATGTCGAGGTATGGGCAAATGGGATTAAGGTACGACTCACCAGAGAGAATGGAAGGCTTATAGTAGTGTCCTAGTCGAAGGTGAAGAGGAAACCTAGCCCGAGTGGTCTACTACACGAAAGGTCAATTAAATAAGTAGAGTGCTTAAGGGAGAGGTAAGGCGCATTATGATGGAGTTGGCGAGGAGAGAAGCCCACTAGAGTTGCTAGAGCATGTTGGCATCCTCACCAGTGTCACGAACGACTTCGGTTTCTCAGTGTTTGATGGATCGAAATTGGCGACAGACGGGGGGTGAATGTTGGCTACTTGAAAATACAACCCCTCAAAGGTACCATCAAAAAACTCTCTCCGATAGCTACTAGGAGCTATGAAAAGAAGAAAACCAAATTCTAAAAGCCTACTGAAAAGTCAAGAGAAAAGGCTATTAAAAGGGGCTCAAGAAAAACCACCAAAAAAGCACTCAAGCAGTAGAGGGCAGTCAAACCGCAGAGGACCGGGCGGTCAGACCGCGGCATCAAGGCCGTTCTGATCGGTGGGTTAAGGCCGGTCTGACCGCCGGTTTAAACCCGGTCAGACCGCCACCTACTAACCGGTCTGACCGCCCGACGAGTTCCAGGGTAGGCAGACAGCAGACAATGGCTCTGAAAATTATGAAACTTTCTTATTTATAGAAATTTGAGAAAACCTTATCTTCCCTTGAGGTAGAAAGAACAGGAAACACTAACTAAATATCATTTGGCACACTGGTAACCAAATATTTCACTAGAAGGACAAGAAATTCAGATTTGAGCCAAGAACTTGACAAAGTACAGAGACCACCAAAATCCAAATTCCTCTCCAATCTTTGAATCTTTGGTCATGAGCTTTTGCAGCTAGATTAGCAATGGTCACAGGACATTCCAGACCAAATCTCAGGCCATCTCATGAAGGGAATCAAGATTCTCAACAAAACCCTAGAAATGAAGAACAAGAACAGGGAAACTGAAAAGAGCAAATCTTTGATTCATTCACTTTGCTCTAGGGAGAAACCAATCAAATGATCTAGAAATCTATTCCCATCACAGAGCAACCCATTTTACACCTCCTGGGCAAGAAACAACTTCAAATGGCGAAAACTCAAAAATCAACAGAGAGAGGAGCAAAGCAGAAAAATGCACGAACAAGAAGCAAACTTGAGAAGATTCATTTCCAGTCAACCAAGGATTACATATGAGTCCCCATGCCCCGATTGAATACAAGAGGAATGATTACACGGGTATCAACTCATCCTTTTCCTCTCCCAATCTCAAGAACACACACACACTACATGCTTTCTGGAGAGAAGACAACGAAGGGAGCACTACAAGAGACACATCTTGCTCTCTCCTACCAACTAAAGCCTTAAGGCAAAACCAACTAAAGAGCAAAGTGAAAACCACCCCAAGACCATGACTACATGTAGGAAGCCCTCTCCTTTGTATAGCCATCACTAATGGGTCTTCCTTTTGCTTTGCCCATTAAGCCTCCACCTTTACCCGCTAATACTAATCAAACCCGCTTCCATATGTAGCTTCGCGTTTTTACCGAAACGCCCCTCCTGCACCTTCTGGGAAGCTTCCGCGTTTCTTGTCGTCCAAGCCTCGCAACTACCTCGAGTCTCCACCGTCTTCGGCACACCTCGACCGTTCTGACCTCGGCACCGCCTGCGCCTAGTCCGGTCCTCGTGCCTCGCCACCACTCCGCCTCGATGTCCTGCAGCCATCACAGACAAGAAACAAGAGGTGTCGGTGTGGGATGGCATCAACGCTGACGTTGGTGGGCACGCGAACTGATGTGTTGCTTCGGCGACCGAACGGGAGGCACGGGACTGAGGCAAGACAACAAGAACGACAAAACTGAAGGCCTAGGCGAATGAGGCAGCGACTTGGCTAATGGGCTGGATGGCGGAGCGGCAGAGTATTCACCAGCGGTGAGAACCAACAATGGCACAGAGAAGACGAAGTGGAGGACGACTTCGAACTCCAATGATGATGAAGAAGTCGATAGTAGCTTGAGGCGATGGTGAACTCGGCTCGGGAACAGTGGTGCAAGGCGAGGATGGTGAGGCTCCAGCGGCCTAGGATGCTATCAACACACACTACAACAAAACATCCGTGGGGAGACATCATATTTGTAGGTTAGAGACGTTCTGTTTCGTCTCACACAGACAACTGAGGCGCTTTTATAAAGCGTCATAGAAACGTCTCTACATGAACCGTCTCAAAAATATAGAGACGCTCTCTAAGGCGTGCCTATATTATTTGAGACGTTCATTAGAGACATCTGCACTGTATCCCTATAAAGTTAGAGACGCTTTTATAAAAACGGATGCACCACGTCTCAATTAATATAGGCACGTGCGTTGAGACGTTATGTGCCGTCTCAAGATGTCCTATGTAGTATGTATTTTTATTTTGATTGGTATATATTTTCTTCTATACACACAAATACGTATCCGTATGAGAATATAGTATTCCATATATTTATTATATATACATGTATATATAATAATTTTATAGGCAGTAGCATAGTATTGAGTACATATTTTATAAAATATAAGGAATGGGCGTAGCACAACAGATATACTGTTATAAGAAAAGCAAACCAACTACAACTGGAACCAAGCCACACCCCGGGCAAACCATTGGCAATTGATAAATTCGTCACCATTGCACCCTCCAAACCCCAAAGAAGTTTACATAAGAGAGGTTTACAAATAATTATAGCATCCATTTAAATCAACAGAGTTCACAACTAAATAAAAATCTAATATGCGATAAACACATGTCGATAAAACATCCTCCAATTTGACACACATCTTTTTTTAAACTGCTATAATAAATCATCAGGTCTATTTCTTCAATCAGAAAATTGTGCATCAGGTCTTCCACTCTGCATTTCTTTTCATAGTCCTCCATATCCTGCAAACATAGCAATATTAACAACAAAATATCAGATATGAGCAATCATGAAAAATCTTATGGTACAAGTATTTTCTGAAAAATCAGATAGTGTGGAAATTTATCGTCTTCACTGCATCGTTACTGCAATGGCCAATGGGAAGTATTTTCTGACTCAATGATGAAAAGTACATGGAAGTGGAGGTGATTGATTGTGGCAAAGGCACCCAAGCTGTTGTAACCAAGCCTAAAGTACGGACTTGCAGCCTCAGCCGCCATGTGCAGTGCAAGCAGGAAGCTTTCAGGATCAATTCGCTGAGGCAGGCAGTCAAGCACACGAGGAATGAGAAGCACATGACCGTACTCGATAGGGCTCACCTGCAATCCGTTGGAAGTACTAGTGTGGAATTCAGATACATAATCTTGAATTGAAGTAAACTGTCTGGCTAAAAGATATGTACATTGATTGCAACCACATTGGGAGCGTGGTCACCCTCGGTGGTTGGGGCATTAGCAAGGAAATAGCTGTCGTCACCACCAGCATTCTCAAATCGGAACAGCACCTCCTCCTGGGCAACCTTGGTGAAGTTGAACATGGCAAAGTCAAATGGCTGGAGAACACGGTCGACACAGAACTCAGTCGGACGCTTCTTCAGGTGACGACCTTCGTTTAGCTGTGCAACAAACCCAAGCTTGCCAGGGATCACCTTGGTCTCACAGGCTGTGACATCATAACGGAATAGGCCTCGGGCCATCCTGTCCTCCCACTATAAGAACAACGGAAAAGCCTAATTACTAAATTCAGTAATCAAATAAAACTATAGAAGGGAGAAAGCCATGTCTTTTCTTAGACATGTTTTCTGCAAATATTCCATGAAAAAATTTTGACGGCTTTGAACGAATGGCACAAATAAAAGTATCAAGTTCAAAGGCAGTCCTAAATACAGCACTCAATCCTGACAAATGTCCTTTTTGCCTGTTTTCTTACCAAGAATTGACATAATTATAAGAAACCATACTAGACTACAATGTTTTTTTTTCTTTTTTGACTGAAAGGTCTACAATGTTTTGACAAAGATAAAAACAAAAACACTAAATTGAAATTTCATGCTTCTAAATTATGACAAGTTTTATATTTACCCACAAATTCAAGTTGATACACTAAAATCAGTGTTTCTACTTCCTTCTAAAGAGATTGGTAATCAAGCTAAAAGTCCATACTTCTTATAAAATAGGATGAGCCAAATACTATACCAAATTGAGGTATTTAACTACCTATGTCCAATATAGCAAGCCGCAAATTAAGACACCTACCAAATTATGCCTATGCCCAAAATACAATTAAGCTATTCTAACTACCTAGGATCTTTTAGTATGTTCATCATAACCATGTACGAGAATCAACTCTAGTCCTATCATTACAGTTACAGCAGAAAGTTATAACAAACTTCTTTGATCTTCACAGGAAAGAAACATGAACCAAAAAAACTATCCTAGTACTACTTCTAGTAGTAGAACTGTAAAGTGTGCGAATTCTTACATCAACATGACCTTTGTTAAGACTAAATATGTCGAGTTTGGCTAGTATTTTCCTTACCTGGCCGAGGAGGAGAGAGTTGAGGAAGAACTCGGTAGGGAGCCCATCCTCCTGTGCAGGCTAACAAAAGAGATTCAATCAATTATGAGCAATTCATATGTTTGACACCAACAACTAACAAAAGAGAATCAATCAATTATGAGCAATTCATATGTTTGGCGCCAACAACTAACAAAAAGGGAATCAATCAATTATCACATCTCAGTATTTCACAATTCACATCGCCGGGAGGGGGGCAGGCCGAGAGGCAGGAGCCAGGCGGTGCTGGCCGGGAGGCGAGGTGGCGCCGGGAGGGGAGCGGCCGGGCTGGGAGCTGGGCGGTGCTGACCGGGAGGCGGCGCGGAGCTAGGAGGGGGGAGGGCTGGGAGCCAGACGGCGCTGACTGAGATCCAAGAGGCGAAGAGGCGACGAGCAATGGGCCGAGGCTGGGATC
Organism: Dendrocalamus latiflorus; assembly: GCA_017311315.1. Classification (NCBI taxonomy): domain Eukaryota; kingdom Viridiplantae; phylum Streptophyta; class Magnoliopsida; order Poales; family Poaceae; genus Dendrocalamus; species Dendrocalamus latiflorus. Next base: position 9,430,803 of record CM029632.1, on the reverse strand, counting down.
CAGAAGACAGAGCTGTCGGGACGAGGCTGGGCAGAGGCGAAGGTGCTGCGGCGGTTGTAGGGCAATGCCGAAGGAGAAGGGGGGCGGCGCTAATGGAAGAGGCGACGGTCGGAGGTGGTGAGGAAGAAGCCGGAGAGATGGTCTGAGGAGAGGAAGAGGAAGGCGGCGGAGAGAGACCAGCGCGCGATGGAGAGTGGTGATGGCGGTGCGGTAGAGGAAGACGGGGAGAGGTGGCGCGGTAGAGGTGCGGTAGCTACAGACGGCGTGGAAATGGAAGGAGGCGGAAGTGAGGTGGCGCGGTAGAGGAGAAGCGGTGGAGCTGCGGGTTGCCGGAGTAATGGGCTGCGGCGGCGCTGTGATGGGGGAAGAAGGCACAAGGGGAATAGCAGCGCCGGTGAGATGGTGATGCGGTGTTGGCGCGGTGGAGGAAGGCGGAGAAGGAGAGTGGCTGATGAAGGGAGGTGCGCCGACGAGCTGCGGCCCGGCGCTCGCCGGCGGCCGGATTTTGAGGAGTATGGGGGGAGAAGGAGAAGAAGGCCACGGGAGAAGAACCAGGCTCACCAAAAAATTGCGGCGGCGGCTAGGTTTGAGGCGCAAGGGGGATTTCGGCAATTTTGCGATTTAGCCCTCCAGATTTTTGGATATTACAATCAAGTCCTTCCCCATTTGATTTCTTCCATTCTAGCCCTCTGTAAGTCTGATTTCTTCGCGAAAAGATCCGACGTGTTCGTGATGACACGTACATATGTATGGAGCAGTCCCTGAATGCCGAATTTGTTGTTTAGGCGCCTCAATCGGGCCGACCTGCGGAAAAAGCACAAAAAATGTAAAATGATCCAAATTGAGCAACTAATTATAGAAAAACGTGTAAATGATGATGAATGGTCCCAAATTGCGAAGAGTATAAGGGTAAAATGACGGCTAAACATATGTAAATATGACGCATGTCACCGGTGGCTCGAAATGGGCCGCATCGAAGCGCAGCGGGCAACGGCTGTATTGAAGACTGAAGTTGTGGGCCGAGCGCGCGGAGTCGCGGAGACAGTGGCGGCCAGCAGTAAAATACGTTACGGACATGGGCTGAATCTTGCCAATATTACCCCGAGTTGGACTCAAATTACCTGGGCTATATACTACATACATTTTTATACCTCGGGCTAAAGCCCACCTTCCCAGGGGCCCAATTCCGCCCCTGTTAATGCGTGAACATTCTAAACCTTAGGTTGAGAGTTCGAACCCTGGGATTGATACTTTTTTTATGTTTTCAGCCACTGGACAAAAGCGAAAGAAAAGTCTCAGGTTGTGAGTTCAAACTTTGAGATTGATATTTTTTATGTTTTATATATATACCGTTACTTACACCATTTGGTTTTTTTAATATTCTTATATGGAGATAATAGATAAGACATCTAAAATTTCATCTCTATACATGAGACGTACTCCAAAACGTCTCAGCAGCCGTTTTAATAGAATTTAATAGCGTGCAACCCTTTAGAGCATCTCAAACTGCGTCTCTATTTCAATTGTGGTTCTAAAAAGAGAGACATGATTCAAAGCGTCTTAAACAAAACGTCTTAATATGTTCATTTTGTTGTAGTGACATGGCGTGGCTGTTTAAAGCGCGGATGCCAAAAAGGCTGAGCTGGACATGATGTGGAGTCCTGAGTGGTGACGACACAGATGCGAGATAGGATCAGCTCAGACAAGGTGGGGATTCCATTGGAGACGAAGCATAGTACTTGTGGGCTCTAATGAATGATGTGTGGCACAGTAGCCTGATCCAACAGTTGAACAAGCGGCGACTCGATGGGTGACACGACGCTGGCTGAGTGAGCTAGCTGGCAAGCCGGGATGGTCCTTAGGGTTTCCGGCCCAAAGGCCTTTAAGGAAATTGAATAATTTTCTAATTTCCAAAATCGACGTTAATTCAATTAAGCCCTAGAAAATACCAAATAAATCCAAACAATTTAGAAAAATTAAAAAAATCCTTGCAACACAAGGAATCCAAATAAAACAATTGGGATTAATTGAAGTTTCATTTGGCCACATTAAATCTTTTAAATTTCCAAAAAAATACATACCAAGCTTTAATTAATTCCAGAAAAATCTAAATAGTGAATTTTATTTTAAAAACTTTAAAAAGGCACTAATAATAGGATGTTACAAGCGTGTGGATGGCACTTGTCCTGGGAGGGTCTGTGTGTAGAGATTCAGAGGTGGAGCAATGGTCTTTTGGATAACAATTGTTAAGGAACACATCTGTTAGCTTGTAGAGCCATTTCACGTGCACCGCAATGTGACCTTGTCACTCATCTCTAGCCTAATAAGTCACCTCTTAGTTGTGGTCATCGCAGTTTCACCGAAGCTATTAATGACTACTGTCGTAAACCTAGTTGGTTTCCCTGTGAGCTACAGTAAGGTGTGACGGGAGAGGACGAATGTCATACATAGGATGTATGGTACATATGAGGAGGCCTACAACTTCATACCATGTGTGCTACATCAGATTGCTCAAGCCAATCTTGGGATATATGTAAACAAGATGGAGATGATGCACCCTACGAAGGGCCCTAATTGTTTTATCTTTGACTGGGTGTTCTGGGCATTTTGGTAAGTGATCAAGAAGTTCAATTACTATCATCTAGTGCTCATGATGGATAGCACATTCCTCTCCCGCTAGTACAAGGGCATGGTCTTGACGGTGATGGCCATCGACGCAAATGACCAACTACTCCCAATGGTATATGCTATTGTGGAGAACAAGAATACCGATAGCTAGCTGTGGTTTCTAGCTATTATGAAGCAAGCAGTAGTCCAACATCTGCCTTATCACGGACTGCAACACTGGGCTATTGTCGGCGCTGACTACCATGCAGCAAGGGGCTCAACCACCCTAACAGTAGAACGACGTGAGGTCCTACTAGTGCATGAGGCATCTAGCAGAAAACTTTCACACCCATTTCTGTAACAAGGAATTGATGAATAAGTTCAAGGAATTATGCATGTAAAACCAGAGGCGCAAGTTTAGCGCAATGTGGTGTGAAATTGATGAGGAGAAGCATGTCAGGGAGTCGTAGGGAGGGGAACCAGCTGTAACTCAGGCTGCTTTCGTAGGAATGGGTGAGTTCACTCAATGGATCAACTTGCATGCTCTGGACATAAAGAAACGGTCCCAGCTTCACAACACAGATGGTAAAGGTACAAGATTATGCTGACCAACATGTCAGAGGTGTACAATGGTGTATGCTCTCTCCTGATCACCGCAATCGTGGATGAGTCTTCGAATCGCACCACCAGGTATTTCATTGACAAGATGTAACATCCTAGCTGTTTATTTTTTAAATTTTCAAATTTTAAATTTGGATTTGCCCTGAATTTCTGTTTCTAAAAAGGTTGGATTTGCAAAATATTCCAAGTAAAACCTAAGAATATTATTAAATAAAATTATATTTTGATTCCCTATAAAAATCCTACTTTAAATTAATTATTTGGATTTTATTTAGTTTTCTTAGTATTTAGGAGTTTAAAATCTATTTTTGAAATTAAAAAGTTAAATACCAACCTGAGTTGGAAATATTTTATTTAAGTCCAAAATATTTCCAAAAACATCTGTGAATTTTTCTGGAATTTTTGGAGTTTATTTCGTATTTTTCTAAGCTTAAATGAATTTTCTATGCTTTTCTGAAAAAATCCAAAATCAGAAAATAAAATAAAATCTCCTTCCTCCCTCCGGCCGACGCGTGGACGGCCCAGATGGAGCCACGTCCCACGCACCCGGCCCTCCCCACCTACCCTCCTTCCCCGCCCGACACGTGTGCGGCCCGATTTCTCCGGCCCGGCTTATCTGCCGTCCACCCCTCCCATTCGCCTCGGCCACCCAATCCCCATACGGTCACCCACGCCCTCCCTCTCTCCTCTCTCTCTCTCTGACTGACCGGGCCCACTTGTCAGGTCGTCTTCCTCCTCCGGCCACCTTCTTGCGCCTGTCGCCCGCAACCGCCGCCCGCCCTACCCGGCCACCCCCCTCTTCCCCGGCCACACCTCCACTCCCGCAAGTCACGCGCCCTCTGATAGCACTAGGGGTCCCGATCTTTCGATGAGAGTGGTAGATTCGATTGGGGAAGGAGATGACGTTGACGACCCGACTACAACCATCCAAGGACGTTGCGCCTTAGCGATCGATACACCAACTCCAGAGATTGTTCGTGACCTTGTCGGCGCGCGATCAACCTAACCACGAGGGTTCTTGTTCCTGCAAGCAATCGAAGAACAAGCAAGAACAAGATGAACGGCAACTCAATTGCAAATAATGATGTAAGATTGAATCGAAAACAGAAAAATGGTGGGGTTCCGAAGACAAGTATTCGGGCGGTCTAGCCGACACGCGCGAGTACAAGGCAAAGTAGCAAAAGCTAACTTAGTCTAAACAAAACCCAAACCCTAAAAGAGGGTGCGGCTGCCTATTTAAGGGACACGGAAGGTGGAGGGTCGGCCAAAACACAAGGAAGCCGAATAGGACTCGAATTACAAGGCCCAAGGCCCACTTTGACTCGGACTGGAAAAGGGATGTGACTTGTTTTGCAGTTTCTGACCGACTCGGATGGAATTTGGAGGTGAGGCCAGATCCATCTGAAAGTAGACTTCAAGAGCTTTCCAACGAGTACTCACGGGCCCCGATAAACCTTCGGGATCAAAAGTTATGGCCGTTTTAAGTAGACGCTGTCAACAAGGCCGAATCCGAGTCAAACTCGTGAACAGGACTTGGTTTGCGCTTGATGGTTCCACTTCTATACTTGAGCTCATGTGGTTCTTCCCCATGGTTCCTAAGGACAATTAAATCATCACAAGAATTAAGTAGTATTCCATTCTTTGAAACATTTGTATGCAAACTTAGGAACGCATTCACCTGATAGTTAAGTTGACGTGCTCGCGCTCTAGTCATTGGTCCTTGTATCGTTGTTTCAGTTTATGTGGAGTCGGCATGGTTGTATGCATGGAAAGGATGTCCTCATCACCCTCTCCCCGCACCCACCTCCCTCTAATCCCACGCCGAACCATCGCCCACCTCCCCCAATTCATTCACAACCGCCGCCGCCCACTCCCCCACTCCGGCGAGCAATTCGCGCCGCCCCCGCACCCCTCCGCCCCTATAAAAGCCACCCCCGGCCTCCCCTCTCTCCACACTACCTCCCCATCCACTCCTCTGTAACAGCCCAGGTGTTTATTACAATAAAAATTAATAAATAAAAATTGACTACAATAAAATTTTGAATTAAAATAAGTATTTTTGTGCCTAAATTTTAAATTTGGATTTGCCCTGAATTACTGTTTTGAAAAAGCTGGATTTAAAAAGTATTTTAAGTGAAAACCTAAAAATATTATTAAATAAAAAGATATTTTGTTTTTATATGAAAATCCTACTTTAAATTAATTATTTGGATTTATTTGGTTTCCTGGTTTTTCTGGAGTTTAAAAATGTATTTTGGAAAATAAAAAGTATTTTAGATATGAAAATATAGTACCAACATTAGTAGGAAGTAATTTTATTAAGTCCAAAATGTCTCCAGGAACTTCTGTGTATTTTTCTGGAATTTTTGGAGTTATTTTTACATTTTTCTGAGGCTTAATGAAATATTCCAGGCTTTCCTGAAAATTTAAAATCAGCAAATAAAAATTAAATCCTCCCCCCTCCCCTCTGGCCGCCACGTGGACGGACCAGATCCGCCCACGTCCTCTCTCCCCGGCCCATCCCGGCCACCCGCTCCATCCCGCCTACCCCCTTCCGATGGCCGGCACGTCGCACCCATCCGAGCCGTCCACCCCGCGCTCCTCCCTCGGCCATTTGATTCCCCGCCCCCGCAATCCAGCCGCCCACGCCTCCCCTCCCGCTGACAGCCCGGGCCCGCTGTCAGGCCCGTCTCCCTCCTTCCGCGCGGCACCCTTCTTCCCCGCGAGCGCCGCCGCCTCCCGCAATGGCCTCCGCCCTACTCGGTCTTCCCCGCCTTACCGCGTGCGCCGCCTACCTCCCTCTCCTCCCCCCCCCCCCCGCATGACGCACGCCCGTTCCCCTCTCCCCACGCCCCCATCTCCCCCACCTCCTCCGTAACCGGCGCTGCCACTCCCCCCACTCCAGCGAGAAATCCGCGACGCCCCCGCCCCCGTCCGCCCCTATAAAGACCTCCCCCGGCCTCCCCTCACTCCGCACTACCTCCTCCCCCACCTTCCACGCCCTCCCGGCCGCTCCATCACCGCCGCACCGAGCGCCGCCCGCCGCCGCACCGAGCGCCGCCCGCCGCCGCCTCTGCCCGCTCGCCGCTGGCCAATTCCCGACCTTTCCCGGTAAGCCCTGACCCACCTCCGAGCTCCCCTCGCGCTCCTCTCCCTCCTCCGCTTGTCGCCGCCGGCCGCCGGCCACCGGAGTGTCGCCGTCGCCGTCGGGCCCGAGCACCCCCCCCCCTTGCCGGCAGGCCACGCCCTCTCCCGTGCTGGCGTGGCAGCCCAGTGGCGTGCCACCTCGGCCGCTCCCACCCCGTCGACGCCACGCGGACGCCACTCATCACCCCTGCCACCTCAGCACCTTCCTCGGTCCATGGACCTAGTCCACATGGACCAGGGCCCACTGTCAGCCTCTCACCCCCAATTTCCAATACAAACATAATTCGGCCAAAATTAAAATTCCCTGGCTGACACAATGCTGACGCCATAATCCCATTTTCCTTTAGAAAAATAATACCAGAAATCCCTCTTTTTCTTTTTCTCTCTTTTTAAACTTCCCGGAGCCCGTTCTTCTTCGTCCTAACTCCGATTTAGCCCATTCAAATTTCTAAATTCATCAAAAATTCCCCTCTATCCATTTCTGGCCTCAATTCAAATTTTTGAAGTCAATTTGAATTTAATTTGAATTTATTTGAATTTGGTGGGTTATTTTCACGTGTAGACTTCGACGATTCGGGAAACTTCTTCGACGAAGATTCAAACCAAGTTGAAGAGCAATGCAAGTCACACTCCTTGATCATGTTGATCCCAGTTTTCAAAATAAAACTATGTTGATTTAAATTATATTGCATGCATATATTTTATTCAACATATTTTAATTCAGTTTTAAATTTAGTTATTGCCTACTTGTTAATTCCTCCATTGATATTGAATTCCTCGATACCTTGTCACCCTAGATCAAACTCTAGTTAGTACACTAGTATTGTCTATAGAATATTATATCAAATGCTTAGACCTGCTTAGTTATAATATTCGTTTTGGGATACATTTTCACATGAAATGACGAACCCTTTCACATAAAATGATATACTTTTGATATGTATTCTTGACTTTGGTCAGTCAAGGAGTGTTATGAAATATTTTGAAAACAAAATATAAAACCTGGTTTAGACTTAGGCAATTGGTTAGATTGGTGGGTGCAGGCATGCCCTGTTGGTTGGAGCCACAGTGGTTGATTGTCCTGCACAAGGGCATGTCGTCAACTACGGTGAAGATCTAGACGAATAGGCCGTGTCTTACTGTCGTTTGCATGTGGGCAGGCTTGGGCTTCGCTACTTATCAGTTTGCTTCCGCAGTTATTTCCTTTATTTATATTTGCCAATGGGCGTTGATGTAAGACTTGGCCATAAGGCCTTACTCTTTTATTTAATATAATTAGTCATTTGTGCTTGATATTTATCTTTGTTGTACTGTGTGCACTAGCTGATCCTGGACTAGTGCGATTTACCCAGAGGATCCAGGAGTCGTTACTCCGGGTTCCGACATCCTCTCTCCCTCCCGGCCGCTCCACCGTTGCCGCACCGAAGCACCCGAGCCGCCGTCACCCCTCCTCGCCGCCGGCCGCCATGCGCCGAAGCGCCGCCGCCACCGTAGCCCCGAGCGCCTCCTCGCCGGTGCCCCGCCACGTAGGTGCCGAGGGTGAGGTGGCAGCCACGTGGCGCCACGCCCCCGACCACCTCGGCCCCTCCAGCCCCGTCGGCGCCACGCAAGCCGCACCCTCCACCGGTGCCACCTTGGACCCACCCCCGGTCCACGGGCTCAGTCCACATGGACCAGGGCCCACTAGTCAGTGGGGTTACCCCCGGGCTGACGTCAGCAGGCGCAATAAGTATGAATTTCCCGTAGAAAAATACTTCGGCCGAAAAGAAAATCCCTGCTGACGTCATAATTCCCATTTTCCTTTAGAAAAATAATTCCCAAAAATCCAGATGTTTCATTCACTACTAGATTCCGACCCTTTAGCCACGAAACGCATCGCAACAACACTAAATTAGTTGCAATAGGTATGTGCTATTGCAACGTTTTGCCAAAATCGTGGCGATATGTGCACAGTATTGCCTCTGAAATATTGCGTTGCGATAGTCATTGAATTCGTTGTAATAGGGTGGCTTTATCGCCACCATTTAGAAAATGGTTGCGAGTAGTATGACTTTATTGCCACGGTTGTCTTGCGTTGTGATAATATTGATTTTCGTTGCAATAGTTAGGAGGTACTGCCACCTTAGAATTTCGTTGCGAGTGGGTGACAATATTGCCACAATTTTATTGCGTTGTCATAGTCATCAATTGCATTGCAAAAGATTCCTGTACAATGCGAATGAAATGAGTATGTATTGCCACGAAATAAATTTGTTGCTATATATGATGATTGTTTGTGGCAATAATCTGTTATTGCAACGCTTTGTTTTCGTGGGCCTAACTACTCAACGCAAGGGCCGAATTGGTGTGGAGGAATTATATTATCTATAGTTATTAATTTCTAGAGGAGACAAAAAAAATTGAAAAGTGACAACTAAAACGCAGTTGAGGAGGTCTCACTTGACAAAACAGGAGGGGATAAAAAATTAGAATAGAAAAAATAAAAACAAAAACCATGGGGTGTGGAGGAATCGAACCAGCAACCTCCTAGCTCGGAGGCCAAGGCATTTACCACCAGACTATTGTACCCCACTGTCAATTATAATTGTAAATTTATATTTATCTAAGCATGGTAAGCACCTGTGACGCGAATATGCTCATGTCTTGCACTTCTCAGTTAAATATATTATTTAACTGGAAGGAATTATTGAGCCGCATTAAATATTATCAGGTGAACTCGCTCTTAATTAAATTTGGTTTTAATTTACATGAGAACTGGCTACTATCTAATTCTAGTATTTTAATTGTTCTCAGGTTTGTACGGAAGACAATTAACAAAGAGAGCGGTGCAGAGAAAGGCAACAGGCAGCACTAAAAGTTTTTTTTATTGGAAAGCAAAGAAAGAAATATCAAAAAAGAAGAAGAAAAAAATACGCATGCATGAAGCCATGGAAGATTATCTAGTCGCCACTTTCCATGCTTCATATGGGAATAATGAAGACTCGTTTTCCAGTCAATCACTGTTGAAGCCAACACACATGCATGTCTACAGCGTGGTCATGAAGCCAAGTACTGTTCGGATGGTTATTTTCTACAGCGTGGTCACGAAGCCAAGTACCGTTCGGAGAATTTTGGACACTATTGGACCCATGGACACTCGAATTTCCATTTTTGGCCCCCAAATGAAAAAAATTCCAGATTTGGACCCCTCCTCACCGCGCGTTTACGACAGCGTGACACGTGTCCCGGTCATGCGGTGTGGTACCGCACGACCGCACTGTAGCACGGGTCGTGCGGTACCACACCGCACGACCGCCTCGCCCTCCGCACCGGCCGCCCATTTCGATTTTTTGACCGCACGACCGATTTTTTGACCGCACGACTCGGGTTTTGACCGCACGACCGGTCGTGCGGTACCACACCACACGACCGGGACACGTGTCGCGCTGTCGTAAACGCGCAGTGAGGAGGGGTCCAAATCTGGAATTTTTTTCATTTGGGGGCCAAAAATGGAATTTTGGGTGTCCATGGGTCCAATAGTGTCCAAAATTCCCGTTCGGGTTCGGATGGTTATTTTTGTTATTATATTTTTTTGTTGTGAGTCGGTCTCGGATAGAATTTCCTTCGGCCGAACGGTTACGCTGAGCCGATGTTAAAAAGGCATGTTGCGTGTGCGAGAGAGAGACCACCAAAAATAGATCTATTACTTCGAAAGCTTTCCACAAATTGAGATTTGGCCGTAGAAGGATTGAATTGTATCCGAGGAACAGGGGATACAAAAAAGTAATAAGAGAAGCGCACAGACCAATCAATTGTATCGGTCTTATTGAAGAATTTGGAGTGTACAAGATAATGAGGACATTCCGACTAGATTGATTACGCGAGCACAAGTTAAAAAGATTAATCAACATGTGAACTCGCTCCTAATTAAATTTGGCTTTAATTTATATGAGAACTGGTTACTACTTAATGTTAGTATTTTAACTGTTCTTAGGTTTGTACGGGATTAAAGCTTTGGAGAAGCTACTATTACAAACATAAAGAATGTGTACAAACCATGAAGCAATGAAAAGATTATCTAATCATGCACATAACTTGGAGCCATCTCGTGAAAAATAACTTGTTGCATGCATGCACGGACGAGACACGAGGAAATGAAGACAACGTGCATGAGTGCATGGCAACAGAAAAGAAACAAAGAGCTACACGCGCGTTCTGTGCATGGCCGCGCGTTTGACGTTCTGTGCATGCATGCACACGTTCATCAACAGAGGCAATCAACGCAAATCAAAGAAGACGTTGTCTGTATGATTTATGCATGCGCTAGAAGTCTTCGGCCATTCACCCGAGCATGGCGCTGCTTAATTAACGGCACCACGTCTAGAGCAAGGATGCATGCAGCCGTAGTACACTCCGGTTCGGTCAAGACGTTCAGATGCATGCAGTCATAGTACTACTACCTCCGGTTTTGGTTAAGACAACGTGACAGATTCGGATGCATGCAGTCATAGTACCACTAAGTTTTGGTTTTGGTTTTAGTTCTACCACTAAGTTTCACCAAGTCACATTGCAGAACAAACAAACGGACATACATTAGTGCAATTAAGCAACTTTACTGGCACACAAATTGCCAAGTTTGAAGACATTAGGACTTTCTGATGCAATTTAATCAAGAACATCTGCTATATGTATCAGAGCATATAGCTGAACAATAACACATTCAACTTACTAGAAACATCTATTAATGCTACAGGTAATTCAGTGATAACAAAGATGATGGATTAATCTTAATGTGAAACAGGATATAAAAAACAATAGACATTTCTTATATCAATATGCAAGGTAAGTAGATAAAATAAAATTGACAGAGGTATTGATCAGCAACTAAGCATGATAACAATCTCTTCAGAATGACTGACCATTCCCATTTGCAAGCTTCTGTGGCCTCCATACTACACCTTAATCAATGTGTAATGGAAAATGCAAAGAACATAACATAATTCATATACATGAAATCAAATGAGTAACTAATAACTATAGGTAGGCCTCTCTCTCCTACAGAATTGGATCTAAAAGACAATGATCAAAACCCATCCAGCAGTCTTCTCTCTTCAAAGAGAGCTGTCAAAAGCGGATCGAAAATCAGTAATTTTGAGAAATAGTGACAATGACATTGCTACAAGGCGCACAAGCTGACAACCATATTGACACATATACACCAAAGAACAAAAATAGGGGATAACGGAAATAGAGCTTGGAAAAAATTGCACAATAGATGTTATTAGTAGCAGCAAAACTATTTGGTAAATGTATACATCCTCTACTATATAGACATTTCTATTGCATAGAATGGAATCTCGTATTTTCAAAGAAAGTTGATAGAACCCAACTATTAATGTACATTAAGGAGAAAGGTTGTCATGGATAGCTTAAATAGCAAGCCAAAAAAACGTCCATCTACATGCTTTTCAAACTGCATGCCACACATCCGATACACCTATATGAAATACTAGAACACCAAGGATATTGATATCATCTATTCATATGTCAGCAGCACTGGTGAAAGCTTAACATATGTACAGTCCTACAAAACCTCAATGACAATTATATTTTGCTGAGCTATTATAACTGATGGATGAGACAATTGACAGATTTTTTTAAATCAATAAAATGGTGGAAGATATAGACACCAGGACATGATTGATTCCAAAAAAAAGCCACAGATTATAAACTCAAAAGAATAAAATTCTCCAACAGAAAAAACATCATAAGAAACAAAGCATTCTCAGTACAGACTCAATATAAATGTGAGGTCACACTTACATGTCATGCCTATGCCCTGCCACTGGTTCTCATCTACCAAAATTTTGATTTCAAAGACTTGATGATACCAGACTACCCTGCGACCATTGCCATTGCTCAAGATCAAGATAGTATGTTCTGTGAAAACATCAAGTATGTAATTTAAGTGCACCTTAAAGACATCTTGAGCTAGTTAACTAAAGTAGCTAGCTAGAACATAAATTTGTATCTATCGCTTAAAAGCATAACCATCATGTAAGAAGAAACATATGAATCACAGTTATCTTATATACCTAGGTAATATCATAACTACTAGAAACTGTAGACTAGTAACATAAATTTAGATGACAAAAGATATGAAAATCTTACATTTCCAACAAACACGGACCGAGCATCCATCTCCTCCTTTGTTTTAGATGTGGTTACATTAGGATCTACACCTACAGCAGTAAAATGATTAAATGACTAGCTTGCAAAGAGGAAGGTATTAAACATTATTTTATACAAGGTTTCATAAGACTTAAATACTTTCTCAAGAGGGAGGGAAGGAGGGAGGGAGGGAGAGAGAGGTGAAAAGGGGGTGGATTTGCGGCAGACTTAAAATTACTAAAGCTGGAAGTGCGAGCTAGGTGTGCCGCCACCCATGAGGCGCTGGCATTGGGCAAAGGACTAAAGGAGAGCACCGACTAATGGGCCAACAACAGAGCTCGGTTGTGAAATAGTATATTTTCCCAATAATCTTGGCCTACATAATAGTTTTAGATCCTGTCATTTATTTTCATTACATAATAGTTTTACACATTTCAAATGCCCGTGCGTTGAGGCAATGCTATACATTAACCAACTGTTTGAAGCAACGTTCTTAAATAATCAAATAGCTACTACGACAACCTATTGGTTGACACAATTGGAAATAGAGTTGGAGAAAGAAAATGCACTTACAGCTTGTCTGTACTACGAAAGGCCAGATATAGAAAGAATTGGGCACTCAACCATCAGCACCACAAAAGGTGGCCAATCAGATGCGCCTTCAGTTTTCAAGAATAATTATTGAAACAGGTAATTATAAAATGCATACATCAATTAGTTGATGGGGGGAGCAGAGGTGCGGGGGAGCGGTGGGAGCGGAGGCGCGGGGGAGGTGGAGGGAGCGGAGGCACGGGGGAGCGGAGGCGCGGGGGAGGCGGAGATGGGGGAGGATGGGGGGAGGCGGAGGGAGGTGAGGCGCGGTGGAGGATGGGGGGAGGCGCGGTGGATGATGGGGGAGGCGGAGGGAGAGGAGGCGCGGGGGAGGCGGGCTGGAGGCACGGGGGAGGCCGAGGGAGTGGAGGCCGAGGGAGGAGATGGGGGGAGGTGGCGGGAGCGGCGGAGGCAGGGAAAAATCTTTCGGGGGGAAAATTATTTCGGCCACAGGCGAAACAACCGAAAGAACAAAATTTCGGTTATTTCGTTTAAATTTTGGGCGAAAAATTTTAAATTTTTGATGAAATTTAACAAAAATTTAAATAAAATTTGATCAAATTTCAAATAGGATCAAATTTTTAAGTAGTAGAGATATTTGGCCGGTCGATTATTCTTGCCCCTTTATAGAATTAATGTGTTTTGGTATGTTGTGTGGTTGATAAGCTTTTTCTGTTTCATTAATAAGCTTTTTAAATTGTGTATGTTGTGGTCTTGCAGGTAGTGATTTGGACAGATTGGTTTAATTTGTTGTAGTTTGATTGATATCATTGGAAGCATGTCACATGATGGGAGCAGTTGGATGCGGATGGATAAGTCAACATCTGAGTGGCAAAAAGGATTCAAGAAATTCATTGAAACTACTTTTGGAGGCACATCTAAAGGTTTAACTGCACCCTGTCCTTGTTCAAGGTGTCGTTGCATGTCCTATAGAATACAATATGAGGTTGAAAGACATTTGCTAGTTAGAGGGTTTGATGAAAGTTTCATCCAAGAGGAAGGTAATGGTGAAGCTTTGGCTGACGATGACAACAAAGATGAAGGAGATTGCAATGAAGGTGCAACAGGTGATGGGGCTTCTATCAATGATCTAGTTTCTTCAATAATCAGTGGCGCTATTCGTGGCGACATCATCGGTTCTACTATTGAAGAGCCAAATGAACAAGCAAAGAAATTCTTTAAATTATTAAATGAGGCACAGAAGGAATTGTATCCAGGTTGCAAGGAGGCAACTAAGGTTTCTTTCATTGTCAGGCTATTTCAGATTAAATGCATGTATGGACTTAGTAACAGTTCCTTGGAGTCCATACTTCATCTGTTCTCGCTTGTGCTCCCTAAAAGACATTGTATCCCAAACACCTTGGACAAAGTGCAAAAGGTTGTTCGAGATCTTGGGCTAGACTACCAGAAGATACATGCATGTGAGAATGATTGTGTGTTATTCCGAGGTGATTATGCTAAGATGGATACATGTCCAATATGTGGTGAGTCTAGGTGGAAAACGGCCGATTCCGTTGGAAATGATCTTGGACTGGTATGGCGTGATTAAAAAAATTATCACGCTAGATTTTGCCAACCAAAAAGAAGTCGTACTTTTTCAGTGTGACTGGTACGATGTACCTGCTGCTACTACGAAGAAAGGAAGAGGGTTCAGCAGGGATCAATACGGGATCATCGATGTTGATAAGACTCGTTTTCGATATTTCAATGAGCCTTACATTTTAGGGACACAAGCTGAGCAGGTTTTTTATGTGCCTTGTGTGACAAAACCGAATTGGTGCACAGTGCTTCGCATGAAACCTAGGAATTTGTTTTCCATGCCTGAAGCAGTAGGTGCAGAAAAGGAGGGAGAACCTGATGTTGAGTCGCTGGTCGTCGGACTGGAAGACATGAATGTATCCCGCCTACATGAAGACTTGACAAATTGGAAAAGGAATGATATGGAAGGAGTAAGTGTTGATACTTCTGTCATAGATAAGGCGGTTCCTGTACTTGAACCCAATGATGAGGACTTAGACGATGACGATGAAGATGATGACACCTACATAGATGATGGAATTGTCGCACCTGTGAATTCTGTAGGACATGGAGATGATGATTTTTTTTTGTTTAAATTGAGAACCTTGTGCTTGTGTGGTGTATTGATTGATTTATTTATTTTTATTTTTATTATATTTTTAGAAATCATAAAAAAATTTCCCTCTCTAATAACTTCCTCGTATTACACACATCCCGCTTAAATTTTTCAGCCCCCGTCCCAAACCATCGCGGCCTATACAAACTTTATTTTCTTCCGCCGCCAGACGCCCAGATCGCGTCGCCCTCCGCCTCCGCCCCCTCGGCCCCTCCGCCCTCGCCCTCCCGGCCTCCCCCACTACGCCCGGTGCCCGCTCCCACGGGATCCCCTCCCACGCCGCCCCGCCGCCTCATCCCCCACCTCCCCCGCCGCCGCCTCGTCCCCCACCTCCCATGGTCTCCCCGCCTCCCCGTCTCCCTCCGCCTCCGCCGCCTCCCCGTCTCCCTCCGCCTCCCCGCCTCCCTGTCTCCCTCCGCCTCCGCCGCCTCCCCGCCTCCCTGTCTCCCTCCGCCTCCCCGTCTCCCTCCGCCTCCGTCGCCTCCCCCGCCGCCGCCTAGGTCGACAAGACGATGGCAATGACTCCATCGACGACGCCGATCGCCACCGACGGGGATTTCGCCATCACGAGGGCCGACCGACAGGTTCCACCTCGAACTTCTGCCGCTGAAGAAGACGGCACGGATGATGCTTCCCTCCCCAGGTATTAGATGCAGACCTGCAAGAATTTTTTCCATTGACACAGACTCGCGATGCCTGCCAACATAGTTTGCCTTGTGTTTTTAATGTCAAATTGATATGAAAACTATATAGTGCTCTTATGATCGTTTGCCCAATCAATTTTTTCCATTTAGATGTGTATGTGTATATCTGGGGTGTAATCCAAATAGATCAGCTGATCGTGGGTGATTCAAATAAGAAAAAAGAAACATACTTGATAATCAAAATTTGCTGGGATTTCGTAACTATTGTTTGCAGAAACATTACAATTCCTTGGAAATGCTTCCAAATGAGGCCTTGTTAATTTACCTCGTGTGCTCGAGAGCGGAGACTTAGCGCTCGGTTGGCTTTGAACAATTGCTGCATAAGGCGATGCATTGTTGTATACAATAACGCGAAATTGTACAATTAATGTCCCAGTTTTGCTGTAGAATTTAATTGCGATTTTTAATTTTACAAAATTCTGAGCTCCACATGTACAGTATTTGGCAGATCCTTTAGAATATCGTGGATATATCACATAAAAGTTATCAGGTGCATATGTGACAAGGTGTCCAGTTAAGTGTTTGCAGATGCAATGAGAACTTAAGGGAAAAGCAAAGGGAGGCTAAATAGCTGTTGCTTAGCTGTTACAGATCAGTGCATATCTACCAAAAGAAATTCTTTCAAGTGTTCATGGTGTCGTGGTGGACTTCCTACCATCTGAAAGCACATCTATAACATTCTGCTATCATTCATCTTGTGGAGGTGCTTGAACACGAACAGTAAAATGATCTGGTGGCATCTTGTGGAGATTGCATGGAAATCATCATTCCCAAACTTCATACAACCTAGATTTTCCAGGGAATTATCTATCTCTTTAAAATTATAAGTAGAAACTGTTAGTGATGTGCCCATTAGTATGATCCAAAAGAAATTCAGATGTGGTTACATTAGGATCTACACCTACAGCAGTAAAATGATTCAATGACTAACTTGGAAAGAAATAGTCATAGAGAAATCACAACATACAGTGTAACAAAGCCTAAACATATAAGCTCCAAGGTTTATCCAACAAAGCAATTTTATACTAAAACCCAAGGGATGATCAAACGGTATAACAGATGCAGTTATATTAGTATTGGTTATCAGCACATAATAGTTTTAGATCCTGTCATTTATTTTCATTACAAATTTGTTGTTTCCTTTTGATCATCTACTATTTTCCTCTCAGATTTTGCATACTGACAACTGCATTTTGACTATTTAACCTTTCTCTGTGTAAACATACAGAACGAAACAAGGGTCGGATCAGTAGTGGACTTTAGTTATTCAATGCAAGGGAGCACCACCAGAAAAAGAATTCTTTGAGTGCGATCTTGATAGGACTAATGTCTCATTTATGACATTGTTAAGTTTAAAAGAACAGCTTGGATACTCAGTTAGGGACTTCTTATACTATAAGAAGCGATGTGGCAGGGCGGTAGCAACTTTGGAGCCGATCGATCATAGTCGTGATGCAGACAGATTGATAGAAAGCAATCAAGATGAAAGGGAAGTCCGATTAGTAGTGTCAAGGGAGCGAGTAAAAGACAATCAGGTGACCATAACACCCATGAAGCGAAAGAGGAGTCAACAAAATTGTGATGATCCAATTACAAATGAACAACTTGATGCATACAAGGTTTGGCTAGCGAATCTGCAAGCCGAGGAAAACTTCTTATTTTCTCTTATCACACTTAGGATGATGCAGCCTTCAAAATTACTGACCTATCAACAGACCCAGATAGAGACTTCCTTACAGTTAAAGAGGAAAACATTGCTTTCCAGTCAAGTTACAAGGAAAGCACCGGTACCAAATCATGCAAAGCTCATGGTCATGGATACATGGCGAAATATCCCACACGAAGCCAACTGTTGAAAGACAGACTCGATGAACAATCCCGTGCTTCAGCTGCAGCCCAGCGAAATAATAATGAGCTCGAAGATGAGGTGCAAATGTTAAAGGAACAAATTGCAAATGGAGTTGCTGAAAGGGAAGAAACTAGGCGAGAGATGCAAGAGGAACTGGAGAAGGAAAGGAACGCAAGAGAACAACTTAGGCAAGAGTTCCTTTCATTGCTAGCACAACAGAGAGAAGCAACATTACAGGTAATACATCTGTATATACGCAGCAGCAACTGCTGCCTGTTTGTTGTTGATGTGTTGCAGCAGCCACCCAATCTAACAGGCCCTAATGTTTTTCCTCATGGTCCATATGCAGGCTAACCAGGGAAGTATATTGAACACAAGGGAAAGCGAGGCTAATCCAAGTGAGGAAAATGAAAATATGACAACATTGGACAAGACTAACCCAGATAGTACATTGAACACCACAGAAAAGACACCTGAACATGTTGAAGAAACATTACAATAGGTAACAAAATTTGCAAATAGTTTGCTGCCATAAGGGATTTGGACTTTGTACATTCTATTGATGACCTCCTGATGTGTACCTTCACTGAACTTCAATTGATGCATGCGTGCTGAACATATTTTAATAGTAGTACACAACAGGATGCTAATATTTTTTATTCTAAATTTTATATTTGCAGAATGACTTAGCAAGCATCTTGACCACACAAAAAGATGCTAGGCCACCTATTCGCATCACTAGAGCTTCTAATCTTAACCGAAGCCTCTTCCAAAATGTCGCTGTTAATAATGGTTCATCGAACTTCATTCCTCCACAACAATTGAAAAATACTGCTACAACTCGTTCGAAGAAAAGGAGGGACCAGCAGGTATGAAATGAAAATGTGATTAATCTTCATCTGTCATTGTTCTTATGTCAAATATAGCATATTGTTCTAAACTACTAGAAAATTATGCCAGGTGAAGTAGGGCTACTATATATCGGTAAATGAAATGAAATTAAATAATTTTGCTGGAGTCACTTGCTAAATACTTTGCTACGTAACTGAACTAGAAAACTCAGGATTGCTATTTTCAGTTGTAACTCGTATCTCTAAACTTGCACTATGATGTACTTAAGTATGTGCTGCTGGACAATACTCATATTAAGGTCCCTCTTTATTGTTCATGTTCTATCAGGATGAAACAATTTGATCAGAGCAAATATAGTCGTGGCGTCGTCGAGTTAGAAAATTCAACATGGCATAGAAGCAAGGACAAATGGAATGGAAGTGATAGTAATTTTGTTATTAGTTACAAACTTTGTAGTTTAAGTTTGGAGATTGATATGTAATTCCTGCATTAGTGGTGGCACTTTTAAATTATTATGTGTTGGATTAATATATGTGTTTTTGATCCAGCCGTGTTCTTAATTTGATTATTAATTTCCAACAACAAATTATAATAAAATATCATATGCTCAATATGCTACCGCAAATTTTACCGTTGCGATAAACCTGTATGCAAAATTGGTATTTCGTTGTGATAGGCTGTTGCAACGCCGCTACTATGTTGCGATTTCACTATATGCCATGAACAATGTTTGTTGCTATAGGATCTATTTGCCACAAAACATATTTCGTCGCAATAACTTTATGGCAATGAAACGCCTTCCGTGGCAATAAACTATATTGCAACGAAACGCCTCCCGTGGCAATTAAACCTGCTGCAACGAAACGCCTCCCGTGGCAATATATCCTGTTGCAACGAAATGCTCTCCGTGGCAATAGGGTCTATTGCCACGAACCATTGGCGTGGCAATAGAACCTATTACCACACAATATTTTCGTGGCAAATGATACTATTGCCACGCCCAAACTTCGTGGCAAAAGAAGCTATTGCCACGGAGTCAGCCGTGGCAATAGCCTATATCGTCACGACATCATTCGTTGCAACAACAAACAATTGCCACAACACATTGCATGGCAATAACCATATGTATTGCAACGAAATCACAATTCGTTGCACAATCTTTTAAGCACGCAAGTACTTGCCACGCTTGCCAACGGAAGTGATGTGTTGCAATAGGTACATATTGCATCTATTTTGGCCCTATTGCAACGATTTCGCTCCGTTGTCCTAGACCTGAAAACTAGTAGTGATTTTTCCTGATTTTAAACTTTCGAGAGCCCGTTCTTCTTCGTCCTAACTTCGATTGAGCCCATTCAAATTTCTAAATTCATCAAAAATGCCCCTCTATTCATTTCTGGCCTCAATTCAAATATTTGAAGTCAATTTGAATTTATTTTGAATTTATTTGAATTTAATGGGTTATTTTCACGTGTAGACTTCTACGATTCAGGAGAATTCAAAGACGATGATTTGCACCAATTTGAAGAGCAAGGCAAGTCACACTCCTTGATCATGTTGATCCCAGTTTTCAAAATAAAATTATGTTATTTCAAATTATTTTGCATGCATATTTCTATTCAACGTATTTCAATTCAGTTTTAAACTTAGTTATTGCCTATTTGTTATCATCTCCTTTGACATTGAAAATCCCTTATACCTTGTAACCCTAGATTAAAACTCTAGTTGGTACAATTGTATGGCTAGAGACTTTATGGATAGCAAATGCTTAGCCTAGCTTAGAAATATCTTTGGGCTGGTATATCTTTTGTAACAGCCCAGCTGTTTATTTCAAAATGTTTAGTAAAAAAAAATTTTTAATTTAAAATAAAATCAAGTGTGCTTTGGTTGCTTGAATTTTTGGAGTTTTTGAATTTATTGGATTAAATTAAAGCTTAGAAAGTAAAAACGTTTAAATGGTTAAAATATACCTCAATTAAATCCGAAATTTTTTATTTGATATTTTCGGGTTCCAAGGATATTTGTAGAATTTTCTTGAATTTTTTTTTTCGAATTTATTTTATTTTATTATTTTTTTGGGAAAAAATATATTATTTTAAATTATTTTTTCTCTCTCCTGCTTTCTTCTCCATTCCAGTGCGTGTGTCCGTTCGTCTCCAGAACGTGGCCGCCATGGCCATTTCTTTGAGCTTCCATTCCTCTTGAATTTCTCCACCGTTTTTCATGAAATCAAGTGCATTCACTTGCTCTCTTCAAGACTCTTTTATTCCCAACCGTTTCCCTCCACCTTTATGCTCATTTACACGAAAATGAAACCGTTGCTCTAAAAGACATCGTCGTTCGATCTCCCTCTCCCGTCCACCTCCGCCCCTATAAAAGGGAGCACCGGGTGCCCCTCCTCACCGTCAGTCATCCCTAAAAATCTTAATTCCTCTCTTCCTTTCTTTTCTCCGCAATCGCTATTTTTGTTTTGTTAACCGAACGGCGTTCATCGGCCGTTTGCGCCTTCTACAGTGGAGTTCCACCACTTTTGACCATACCATCGGCTTTGTCTCCGTGCGTTCTACGCGATGCTTGCATCGCCTTCACCGGAGCTTCGCCGGACCACTGTGGCCAAACCGCACCGTCGCATCTCTCCTCGCTGCGAGCCGACCATGAATGTTCCATCATAACCGAGGTAAGCACTGCGTTCCTTGTGTTCTCTTCTTCGTTTCGCTGCAAACCCCACATGCTAACTCCTCTCCGTTTGCCCGGAACGCCGATGTCAACCCGACGGTCGCAAAATGTCTTCTCCACCGTGTTCCGCCACCATCCGATGTCCTTTGGCTGAGCCGTTTGCACCGTTGAGTTTGCCTCGACGCGTTCTACATCGTGCTTCCATCGCCATCGCCTAAAGATTCCCCGAGTCCTCGTCGACCTTGTCAGCCCAGACACTAAAACTGTACCTTCACGCGTACCCACTTTTTCGGTGAGCGCTTTTATTTTTGTTCACGTCATATTGTGTCCTAGTCTCTAAGAAATTTTTCTACCATTTTGTTTAATTTTTCGTGGAGCCAATTGTCAGGAATTGAGCTTTCCGCGAAAATGACCGTTTTTGACTCCCGACGTCGATTCGTCGCCTCCGGTAAGCCTTAGCCCATGCTGTAATTTTTCGTAGACTTACCTCGGCATGTTTTACGCCATGCTTACTTCCTTTTCCCCAAAAAGCCTCCACAAATTTTCGCCTCCGACACCTTGCCATGGCCGCCAATGACATCTCGTGTCCCCATCTATCCGTTGGTGTTTTTCCCAATCCGTTCACGTCATAACGTGCCAAACTATCCCATTTAGCTACCTTCCAAATGGTTTTAGATTCGCTTCACCGAGCACTAAGATATTAAGTTTTTCCTTTCTCTCTACCGTCGCCGTTCAAACGTCGATGGTATCGTTTCCGTTCCTCGTCGCCGTATCCATGTCGCCACCTTCATCTCATCGCCAGGATTCCATTTTGCCCATTCGCTAGCCACCTCGCAGCCTACCGACACCATACTGTGTTCAAAAAGTAATTCTCAGATGTCGTTATCATTTCATGTGATGTCCAAAACCTCCAGATATTCGTTCTCCCTCATACAAACTCCGAATCCGTTGATTCTTTCTCCTAAATTCATCTAAGATCATTATATCTATCTCCCAGTATATATTTTATAATTTTCAGATTTTATTTGGATTTTATTTGAGTTTATTTTGTTTGGTTCTTCGCGTGTAGACTACGACGAATCTGGAGAGTTCGATTTCGACGATTCGTAGCATCAAGTCTTTGAGCAAGGCAAGTTACACCTTTGATCATGTTGCTCCTACTAATTTAAATTATTTATGTTGTTTTTAAAATTATTATTGCATGCGTACTTTTATTCAAATTAGTTCAAATGTGCTTAAAACTTTAGTTACACCCAATTTCCTTTGTATGGCCAATCTTGATATTGAACAATCATACCTTGTCACCTTAGATGAAAACCTAGTTGGTACATTAGTATTAACTAGAACAATTTATGGTATTGCTTAGCCATGCTTAGAATAATTCGGGTGGGAAGAATTGTTTCACATAAAATGATAAGCTTTTGAACTGTATTCTTGACTTCGGTGAGTCAAGAAGGTTTATGAATTATTTTGAAAGCAAATATAAAACTGGTTTAAACTTAGGCAATTGGTTAGAGTGGTGGGTGCAGGCATGCCCTGTTGGTTGGAGCCATAGTGGTTGATTGTCATGCACAGGGGTTTGTGGATGGGCCTAAGTCAGATTAAGGACCGGTCTGTGAGCTACTGTTGCAAAGCCCTATCGTACTACCACAAGGCTGGTATGGGACAGCCCTGGCTGAATAATTTGCGGGTCCCAACCTGAGCCATTTCGTAGGATGAAAGTGAGTGTGGCGTAGGCCATGAGAAGTCTCACTCGGCTCAAGAGGGGGTCCCGGTCTGGTGGATTCCTTACCGGGGTGAAACCTAAGAGTTGGCTTGGCCAGGTTGAAGGCTTTGCATTGTAAAGGCCTTGTCACGACTCCTAACCGCACACCTAAGGAAGTGTGTAATCTAGTGGTAAAACAGGATGATCGTGTCTTGTGGGTAAAGCTGTACAACCTCTGCAGAGTGTATAACCTATCCTGGATAGCCGTGCCCACGGTCATGGGCAAGCTGAGTAAAGTTTTTCACGGATTAGACTTTGGTTTTCAAAATGGTTTGCGAAAACCTTGTGGATGGATGGAATCCACGAGAGATGAAAACCTTGCGGATGGATGGAATCCGTGAGAGATTGAAATCTGGTGAATGGATGGAATTCATCAGAGTTGCGCAGTGAAAGCGTGTGGATGGATGGAATCCATACGTGAGCTTTTGGAAAAGATGGTCCGGGTGGGATGCCCGTGGATAGGTTAGTGTTTGGTTGGAGCCTGCACTAACGATATTATTTTGTTAAAATCTTGTTTCTATTTATCATATCAAATTCAGCTTTTGCACTTACTTATGATATTTACTTCAAAGATCGCCTTTTATGCAAAATAAACCATATTATGCCTTCCTTTGATATTCCATATGAATGCATCTATTCTGTTAAACCTCCTGGTGTAATTTGTGGAGTACTTTTTGTACTCATGTTGCTATATCTAACTCTTTCAGAGGAAGCCTTCGACGACTTCGGTGAGGATTGCGACTAGGCCACGTCTTACAGTCATTCGCCTTGTGGGAAGGCTGGATGGGCTGCCGCTTTATGTATTTCTTCCACTGTCTTCTTTTGCTATTATTGTAAACTTTGGCCGTCAGGCTCATATTAGCTAAATAAAGTTTGTCATTACGCATGATAATTGTCTTTGTGATACTGTGTGCACTAGCTTTTCCTGGGATAGTGCGATTAACACAAAGGGTTCTGGAGTTGTTGCTCCGGGACCTGACATCTTTCACATAAAATGATGAGCTTTTCACATGAAATGATAAGTTTCTTGAATGTATTCTTGACTTCGGTGAGTCAAGAAGGTTTATAAAATTATTTCAAAACAAAGTATAAAAACTGGTTTAGACTTAGGCAATTAGTTAGTTGGTGGGTGCATGCATGCCCTGTTGTTCGTAGACGCAGGGTTGATTGTCGTACACAGAGGTATGTGGATGGGCCTAAGTCAATTAAGGACCGGTCTGTGAGCTATGTTGCAAAGCCCTATCGTACTACCACATGGCTGGTATGGAACAGCCCTGGCTGAATAATTTGCGAAGTCCCAATTTGAGTCAAGTTGTAGGTTGAAAGTGAGCGTGGTCGGTGCCATGAGAAGTCTCACTTGAGGGAGCGTGGTTAAGCCATGTGAAGTCTCTCTCAGGCTCAAGAGGGGGTCCCGGTCTGGTGGATTCCTTACTGGGGTAAAACCTTAGAGTTGGCTTAGCCAGGTTGAAGGCTTTGCATTGTAAAGGCCTTGTCACGACTCCTCGCCGCACACCTAAGGAAGTGTGTAATCGCGTGGCAATATGGAATGATCGTGTCTTGTGGGTAAAGCTGTACAACCTTTGCAGAGTTTATAATCTATCCTGGATAGCCGTGCCCACGGTCATAGACATGCTGAGTAAAAGTTTTTCATGGATTAGATTTTGTTTTTCAAAAATGTTTTCTAAAAACCTGGTGGATGGATGGAATCCATCAGAGTTGCGCAGTGAAAGCGTGTGGATGGATGGAATCTATACGTGATCTTCTGGAAAAGATGGTCCGGGTAGGATGCCCGTGGATAGGTTGGTGTTTGGTCGAAGCCTGCACTGATGGTATTATTTTCATATACAAGTATTATTTTTACATACTGTATTAAATTCAGCACTTACAATCTATTTATTGTATTTCTTTTAATGCTATTTTGTGCAACTAACCCTATAAGCCTTCCATTGAAGCCTTCATCATTATGTTGCATTTCTCCGTGTGATTTGTGGAGTATAAGTTTGTACTCACCTTGTAATCGCCATACAGAGGAAGATGCCGTCGACTATGGTGAAAATCTGGACGAGTAGGCCGCGTCTTAGTGTCGTTTGCCTGTGGGCAGGCTTGGGCTTCGCTTCATTTCAGTTTGCTTCCGCAGTTATTTACTTTACTAGAAAAGGAGGCGCGCTTCGCGGCGCCCTACAACGTTGTTGAAGTGAGATCATAAAACAATAGTACAAAGTGCATGTATACATTTTCACGCTTTGGAGGCTGTGCATTTTCACCCTACAACGCTGTGCATTATCGGGAGGCTGTACGACCACTCTGGCCGTGGTCGCAACCTCTTCCGACCACGTTCTATTCTTCTCAACGTGATCGTAACTCCTTCTGACCACGTCAGACTTTCTTTGCCGTGGTCGAACTCCTTCCGACCACGTCTAAACTTTTATTGCCGTGGTCGTAAGTCCTTCCGACCACGTCTTTTTCAGGTTTGCTATGATCGAACGCCTTCCGACCATATCTGCTAATGTTTTGCCATGGTCGAAGCCCCTTTCGACCACATTTGCCGTGGTCGTAAGCTGGTTTCGACCACTTTTGCGAGATCACACAATGAAGTTGATACTCAAGTTTTTCTTTTTCTCTTCTTTACTTCTCGCAGCAATCTGATTACATGACTCCTCCCCTTTTATACCCGGCTCTACGACTTCAGCTTGGGTTTCAATTATGAATACAATTTGATTCCGGCTCCGACTTTGATTACGACTCGACTTTGATTTTCGACTACAGTTACAATCACGACTTCAATCACGACCACGGCAACACTGAAGAAGACGTCATCGGAGGAGCGTACGACCACGACACGGTTTCAGCAGAACCGATCATAAGACTTCAAAACTGGTCATAAACGACTCTAACCGGTCGTAAAGATCCTGGGAAGGTCGTAAGATTTTCCACGGACCAACGACGAAGATGATGAGAAAAATTCTTGTAATGAACGTGCAAGTTTGGGATAATGAAAGTTGACAAGGAAAGGGAAGGCCTTCTAATCTACTGTGTTTTACAAAAGAAGAGTGTAGAAGTTCTAAAGCAACTGACAGCTCATTCGTATGCAACAATGACAACTAATAACTGTATCTGTTGGATTAATTGGGATTGGCCCATTTTAATTTAGCAATTAATCAAATGAAATTCCTAGGCCCACAACTAATGCTAGGTAGAAAATTGTTTAGTCCCATATGGAGAATTGAATGGGAGTTACACCACTTTAAAAGGTGGAACGTGGTAACCCCCTAGTGGAATTGGAGAGAGCCAATACGCGCGCTCGCTCGCTCGCTCGCCTCGCCACGCCACGCCGCGCCGCGCCGTGTCGTGCCGTGCGGTGCGGTGCGTGTGCGTGTGCGTGTGCGTACGCGCGCAGGCGTGTCGGGTGCGGGCGCGTTTTTCTTTATCTATTCGAAAATCGAAACGACTCGCAGTAACTAGCATTAACGAGTGGCTGGCAGTAACGGTGCAGTTACCAGTGGATTATGACTGCGGTTACTTCCGAGGTAATGGCTGCAGTTACTTTGGCCTCTTCGTTTCTGCTGTTACAAAAGACTCTCTACTCCATACGGGAAAGTAAGGGAGAACAGTATTCTGGTGGTTCGGTTTTTTGTTGCTGCTCTCTGTCATCTCCAGTCCAGAACCTTGCGCGCACAAGTTTCTGGACGAGTAGGCCTCCGAAGCTCCGGCCGTTTGTGTACCTGCACGGGTAGGCGGGCGCTCAAGTTTTTGGGGAGCGCATCGGCGCGACTACTCAATCTGCGACGTCTACTTCCTGGTGGTGGATCGTTCGCTGGACTGCACTGCGAACATCTTCCTGCATCAAGCTTCGTCCTGCATCACGCCTCGATCGACTACATCGAATAGGCCATCATGTCGACTGATGGTAACGGCGCCTCCGGTGTCTCCGATACCGGCCCCGCCCGAGGGTATATACTGAAAACTTTTCTGATGTATTTGATTCTGTGCGCTTTGAACATGTTAATAGGTGCTTTTGTTAGCTTGTTCGTTAGCGAATATGAATACATCGTTCATAGATCACTCATGCATGTTTATGTCATGTTTTATATGCTGAATTTCTGGATTAAAACATGCTGAAAATTGACTAGATATTCAACAATCCAAAAACTTGATAGGTCTTTTTCGGTAGTTGGCTTTGCTGCGTCACTTAAACCGCACCCTCCGTTTGATGGTTCCAATTTTAAGAGATGGCGTGCACGCGCGATCCTGTGGTTTACTGCCATGGAATGTTTTCATGTTGTACAAGGAAAGCCCGCTGAGCCTCTGTCTGATGAGGATGAACGCAAGTTCAATGTAGCGGATAACTTTTTTCGAGGTGCACTTGTCAACATACTGGCGGATAACATTGTGGATGTGTACATGCATTTGCCTACGGGCAAAGATATGTGGAATGCACTTGAGGCCAAGTTCGGAGTTTCCGATGCTGGCAGTGAGCTGTATGTCATGGAGCAGTTCTATGACTACAAGATGGTCGATGACCGTTCTGTAGTAGAGCAAGCTCATGAGATTCAGGCGCTGGCAAAGGAGCTTGAGAACAATAAGTGCGAGTTACCGGACAAGTTTGTGGCTGGCGGTATTATCGCCAAGTTACCACCCTCTTGGTCGGATTTTGCTACTTCTCTAAAGCACAAGAGGCAGGAGTTCAGTGTTACTGATCTCATTGGCACTCTTGGTGTTGAAGAGAAGGCGAGGGCAAAAGATACTCGTGGCAAGAAAGTTGCTACTGAGGGAGGTTCTAGCGCCAATTTGGTGCAGAAGAAGAATCCTCAGGCTTTCCACAACAAAAAGAAAAATAAGCCTTTTGTCAAGCCCAAGGCTACTACTGAGTTTAAGAAGAAAGGCAAAGGAAAGGGCAGCTGCTTTGTGTGCGGTGATTCTGGCCATTGGGCTAAGGATTGTCCAGATCGCAAGGATAAGCAGAAGAAGTCTACCAACATGGTTATTAGTGAAGCTGGAGGAACATCAGGGTACGGTAATTATTTACCTACAGTTCTTTCTGTTTGTCAATCACCTGAGTGGTGGGTTGACACTGGTGCTAATATTCATGTTTGTGCTGATATTTCCTTGTTTTCATCTTATCAGGTCGGTCGAGGTTGCTCCTTGTTGATGGGGAACAGATCGCATGCAGCTGTTCATGGTGTTGGTACGGTCGATCTGAAGTTTACTTCGGGAAAGACCGTGCAGTTGAAGAACGTGCAGCATGTCCCCTCCATAAAGAAGAATCTTGTTAGCGGATCTCTACTATGTAGAGATGGTTTTAGGCTTGCTTTTGAGTCCAATAAATGTGTCGTGTCTAAGTATGGAACATTTGTTGGTAAAGGCTATGAGAGCGGAGGTCTGTTCCGTTTTTCTTTGATGGATTCCTGTAATAAAATTGTGAACCATGTGTGTAATGATGATGATGAGTCTAATGTTTGGCATTCACGACTTTGTCATGTTAATTTTGGGTGTATGACGCGCTTAGCTAATATGAGTTTAATCCCGAAATTCACTTTGGTCAAAGGTTCTAAGTGCCATGCATATGTTCAATCGAAACAACCTCGCAAGTCTCACAAGGCAGCAAAAGAGGCGAGGAATTTGGCACCGTTAGAACTTATTCATTCTGATTTATGTGAGATGAATGGCGTGTTGACTAAAGGTGGAAAGAAATATTTCATGACGCTTATAGATGATTGCACTAGATTTTGCTACGTGTACTTATTGAAAACAAAAGATGAAGCATTGAATTACTTTAAGATCTATAAAGCTGAGGTAGAAAACCAACTTGAAAGGAAAATCAAGCGAGTAAGGTCTGATCGTGGAGGAGAGTATTTTTCAAATGAGTTTACTGTATTCTGTGAGAAACATGGAATTATTCATGAGAGGACGCCTCCCTATTCTCCTGAATCAAACGGGATTGCCGAAAGAAAGAACCGCACTCTAACTGATTTGGTTAACGCCATGTTAGACACTGCGGGACTCTCTAAGGAATGGTGGGGTGAGGCTATATTGACCGCATGTCATGTCCTGAATAGAGTTCCTACAAAGAACAAAGAAGTAACACCATTCGAGGAATGGGAAAAGAAGAAGTTGACTCTCTCATATTTGCGCACCTGGGGATGTTTGGCCAAAGTTAACGTGCCAATTGTCAAGAAGCGCAAACTTGGACCAAAAACCGTAGATTGTGTATTCCTTGGTTATGCTATACACAGCGTGGGTTATAGGTTCTTAATTATAAAATCTGGAGTACCTGACGTGCGTATTGGTACAATCATAGAGTCCAGAGATGCTACATTTTTTGAGAATGAATTTCCTATGAAAAGTGATGTATCTAGCTTATCTAGTCAAGAACCTATAATTTCCCTTGATTCTTTTGTGCCGATAGAACATGTTGAGCAAACGCCTGTGGAAAATCCTGAGGAGGATAACAATGAAGTTACTCGAAAGAGTAAGAGACAGAGGACTGCAAAGTCTTTTGGTGATGATTTCATTGTATACCTCGTGGATGACACTCCAAGAACCATTGAAGAGGCATATTCTTCTCCTGACGCTAACTATTGGAAGGAAGCAGTACGGAGTGAGATGGACTCTATTATGTCTAATGGAACTTGGGAGGTCGTTGACCGTCCTTATGGGTGTAAACCTGTAGGATGTAAATGGATTTTCAAGAAAAAGCTTAGGCCTGATGGTACAATTGAAAAGTACAAGGCAAGACTTGTGGCCAAGGGTTATACCCAGAAAGAAGGCGAGGACTTCTTTGATACTTATTCACCTGTTGCCCGACTGACCACAATTCGAGTACTACTTGCCCTGGCTGCCTCTCATGGTCTTCTCGTTCATCAAATGGACGTTAAGACAGCTTTCCTAAATGGAGAGTTGGAGGAGGAGATTTATATGGATCAGCCAGACGGGTTTGTGGTAGAAGGTCAAGAAGGAAAGGTGTGCAAGTTGTTAAAGTCTTTGTATGGCCTAAAGCAAGCACCTAAGCAATGGCATGAGAATTTCGACAAAACTTTGACATCTGCTGGCTTTGTTGTGAATGAAGCTGACAAATGTGTGTACTATCGCTATGGTGGGGGAGAAGGAGTGATCTTGTGCTTGTATGTTGATGACATACTGATTTTTGGGACCAACCTCAATGTGATTGAGGAGGTCAAGGACTTTCTGTCCAAGGATTTTGAGATGAAAGATTTGGGAGTGGCTGATGTGATTCTTAACATTAAGCTACTGAGAGAAGGTGATGGTGGGGTTACACTCATGCAATCCCACTATGTGGATAAGGTCTTGAGTCGCTTTGGTTATAGTGACTGCAAGCATGCTTCTACTCCTTATGATCCTAGTGTGTTATTGAAGAAAAACCGAAAAATAACAAGGGATCAATTGAGATACTCCCAGATTATTGGCTCATTGATGTATTTAGCTAGTGCTACGAGGCCTGACATCTCGTTTGCTGTGAGCAAGCTAAGCCGGTTTGTTTCAAATCCGGGAGATGATCATTGGCGTGCTCTTGAGAGAGTAATGCGCTATCTAAAGGCAACCGTGAGCTATGGAATTCACTATGCTGGGTACCCAAAGGTACTGGAGGGCTACAGTGATTCAAACTGGATCTCTGATGCTGATGAGATAAAAGCCACGAGTGGATATGTGTTCACACTTGGAGGTGGTGCTGTTTCCTGGAAGTCTTGCAAGCAGACCATCTTAACGAGGTCAACAATGGAAGCAGAACTTACAGCATTAGATACCGCTACTGTTGAGGCTGAGTGGCTTCGTGAACTCCTTATGGATTTGCCGGTGGTTGAAAAACCGATACCGGCTATCCTGATGAACTGTGATAATCAGACTGTAATTATCAAGGTGAACAGTTCTAAGGACAACATGAAGTCATCTAGGCATGTTAAGAGGCGGTTGAAGTCTGTCAGAAAGCTGAAAAACTCCGGAGTGATAGCGCTGGACTATGTCCAGACAGCTAATAATCTGGCAGACCAATTTACAAAGGGTTTATCACGTAATGTGATAGATAGTGCATCGAGTGAGATGGGCCTGAGACCCACATGAGTCATACCACAGTGGTAACCTGTTCTACGTGATCGGAGATCCCGTGAAGTAGGATGGTGAAACAAGCTGTTGGTTGACTGGGAGGAGAGACCTTTACAGGGCTCATTTCTTCAGTGATGCGCTTCTCTCCTATTCTGTATGGCAGGTTGGTTTTTACCTTAATGTGATCCAAGTGGCTTTTTAAAGCAGAGATGTCGGCCTACAGGACATCTTAGAAAGAACACACCTATATGAGTTCGACTGCTGGTCACAGTCTATGAGATTTGGGTGATCTCTAGATACTCATGAATAGGCTTGGAGTATGACTTATACGCTCCAACCAGAGGGGATGCTTTAGGCAGCCTAGTACTAGTAAAGGAATTGGGTAAAGCTTGTTCGCACAAAACTGTCAATTCAAGGCATAGTCCATTGTTCAGTTGTGGATGAGTGTAACTCCTTTCCTAGGTGGATGTTCAACTTAACAGTCTCCATCGAAACACTGGTATATCAAACAACAGCAGAACTGAGAGCATTTCTCGTGTGCCTTGAAATTTTGTGGGGATTGTTGGATTAATTGGGATTGGCCCATTTTAATTTAGCAATTAATCAAATGAAATTCCTAGGCCCACAACTAATGCTAGGTAGAAAATTGTTTAGTCCCATATGGAGAATTGAATGGGAGTTACACCACTTTAAAAGGTGGAACGTGGTAACCCCCTTGTGGAATTGGAGAGAGCCAATACACGCGCGCGCTCGCTCGCTCGCCTCGCCACGCCGCGCCGCACCGCGCCGCGCCGCGCCGTGTCGTGTCGTGCCGTGCGGTGCGTGTGCGTGTGCGTACGCGCGCAGGCGTGTCGGGTGCGGGCGCGTTTTTCTTTATCTATTCGAAAATCGAAACGACTCGCAGTAACTAGCATTAACGAGTGGCTGGCAGTAACGGTGCAGTTACCAGTGGATTATGACTGCGGTTACTTCCGAGGTAATGGCTGCAGTTACTCTGGCCTCTTCGTTTTTGCTGTTACAAAAGACTCTCTACTCCATACGGGAAAGTAAGGGAGAACAGTATTCTGGTGGTTCGGTTTTTTGTTGCTGCTCTCTGTCATCTCCAGTCCAGAACCTTGCGCGCACAAGTTTCTGGACGAGTAGGCCTCCGAAGCTCCGTCCGTTTGTGTACCTGCACGGGTAGGCGGGCGATCAAGTTTTTGGGGAGCGCATCGGCGTGACTACTCAATCTGCGAAGTCTACTTCCTGGTGGTGGATCGTTCGCTGGACTGCACTGCGAACATCTTCCTGCATCAAGCTTCGTCCTGCATCACGCCTCGATCGACTACATCGAATAGGCCATCATGTCGACTGATGGTAACGGCGCCTCCGGTGTCTCCGATACCGGCCCCGCCCGAGGGTATATACTAAAAACTTTTCTGATGTATTTGATTCTGTGCGCTTTGAACATGTTAATAGGTGCTTTTGTTAGCTTGTTCGTTAGCGAATATGAATACATCGTTCATAGATCACTCATGCATGTTTATGTCATGTTTTATATGCTGAATTTCTGGATTAAAACATGCTGAAAATTGACTAGATATTCAACAGTATCTGTCACCAAATTGAAAATACATATATGTAAAACAACATTTTCACAAGATAAAGCAGAGGCACCAAAAGGTGAAGCACTTGCGTCTTTGTGAAAGATGCATCTCGCCTCTCCAATCTTAATCTGCCTCCTGATCTCACCATTGCCTAACGTGCCATGACCGATGATGCTACATCACTAACGGTTCACGAAAATATCCACGCCAAGTAATTAAAACTTAATCCCAGGAGCTCGGCAAGAGGAGGCGATGTGTGAACACCAAATCTGAAGAATAAAAATGGTTACAGCGCCATTTGTGTAAATAGTTCCTAGTATTTGAGTGACTGCTCTGTTGTAATAAACAAGTAGAGCCAAATATCTGATATATATATATATATATATATATATATATATCTTTACTATATAAAAGAAGGAGTTGGTGGTTGGTGCGGCCTCTCCCACCCCTTCTCACAAAAGGTAGCGCTGACATGTGGCCCCAAAAGACCAGCGCTGAATCTTCTCCCACGTCCTCCACGTCTCCCCACCTGCTTCCCCCCCCCCCCCCCCCGCTCCACCCTCACCTATCCCGTGCGCCTCCTCCCCCACCGAATCCCGTCACTCCTCCCCTCCCTCCTCCGCCGCCGCTCCGCCCGTCGCTCCTCCCTTCCCTCCTCCGCCGCTCCTCCCCTCAATCCTCCGCCGCCACTCCGCCTTCGCCTCCTCCCCTCCCTCCGCCGCCGCTTCGCCCTCGCCTTCTCCCCTCCCTCCGCCGCCGCTCCTCCCTCGCCTCCTACCCTCCCTCCTTCGCCGCTCCGCCCTCACCTCCTCCTCTCCATCCCGTGCCGCCCTCGCCTCCTCCTCCCCCGCTCTCCTCTCTCTGATCTCCCCCCACCTCGCGAAACTTCCACCCGAGACGCTGCTCCCCCCTCCTCACGCGTCACCCTCCTCCTTCTCCCACCCCGCACCGCCGCCTCCTCCCTACCCCGTGCCATCGCCGCCTCTTCCCCCACTCCTCTGCTCCGCTCTGCCCTCCTCCTCCCCCCACTCCTCCGCTCCGCCTCCTCCTCCTCCCCGCCCCACGCCGCCGCCTCCTCTCCCCCCATTCCTCCGCCACCGATGCAAAATAGTACCCAGGCCCTTTGAGAAATGTCCAAATATCCCCACGCCGCCGCGTCGTCGTCCTCCTTCCTTTCGGATCAGGCGCCTAGAGTTTTGCGGTTTTTGGTGGAGAGGGAGAGGGGAAGCGAGGCGAGATGCTGCGGCGGAACACGCGGCAGTGGCGGGAGTACCTGTACCGGAAGAGACTCGAAGGGAAGGAGCGGCAGCACTACGAGAAGAAGCGCCGCGTCCGGGAGGCGCTCGAGGAGGGCAAGCACATCCCCTCCGAGCTCCACAACGAGGAGCTCGCCCTGCGCCACAAGATCGACCTCGATGACCAGGACAGGGCAAGTTCCACCTGATCTGAACCTTCCCTTTCATTCCATGCAGTTCTTGCTGTGTGGCTTTGCTGGTACAAGCACATGTTTCTTTGTGTTTCCCCCTCTCTTCTCATGATTTGTGGTGAATTGGTGAAGTTCCAAAAAGCCTCATTGATGATGAGTACGCCGGCGCTGCACTTCGTGAACCCAAGATCCTCCTGACCACATCTCGCAACCTGAGCGCGCCCTTGACTCAATTTGTTAAGGTGTGTTTGTACCGTGACTTTGATGATTGTTTCCACAAGTTGGAATTGTAACTTGCATGAAGCTAACCGACCTATTGTGTTCGTTTTGTAGGAGCTGAAGGCCGTGTTTCCCAACTCACAAAGGATGAACCGTGGTGGTCAGGTATGATACGGCAGCACTCAATGTTTACTTTGGTTATCAGATATGCATGCACACAAGGTTTTGGTGATTAAAAAGCGAGCAAAATGCGCTAAAAATGTATTTTCTTGGAACGTAAAATTCACTCACAGCTTCTTGTTCTTCTTATTGATCTGGATTTTCATTTCGGCAGGTGATATCGGAGATTGTTGAGTCCTGCCGCTCACATGAGATCACTGATCTTATTTTGGTGCATGGACATCATGGTTAGCCCAATGGTTTGATTGTCTACCATAATATGTTGTGTGCAGAAGTGCTCACACTGCAGTTAGTATGCTTATTATATTTGGTGGTTGCGATGATGGTCTTCTCGTTAACCTGAGATTCTTACTTTGAGGATAATATCATCCATTCAAACTATATAACTGTGCAGTTTTGGTATTATGCTGGATGTACCACATTTCTGTATTAATCTTTTCCTTCTTTTTTTCTCTTTTGATGCCTTGCATCTCAGCATGTGCATACATGTGTTATAAAGTTGGAGGCTGCGATGATGTCTTTCTCGTTAACCTAAGAATTGTTTCTTCTATGAAAGACACTTCAATCCATTCAAAACTAGGACTGAGCGTCTGCACTTTTACTTTCTACATGTCCTTTTTCTTTCTTTATTTTTTGGGGGTTGGGGTTCAAATTCCTTTTTGTTCTGTTCCTTGCTGTTTCTGATTTAGAATTTTAAAATTTGGAGGCTGCGGTGATGTTTTCCACATTAACCTGAGATGTGCTTACTACTACGAAGAGAAATATCAATCCATTCAAAACTACTAAACTGAGCACCTCCTTTTACTTTTGCTTGATTTAGGTTGAAGTCCATTTTTAGTGAGTTATGCTGTTGTATTTGGTTTTGACACTTCTAATTATGTCAGATAACTATCTCTGCTTGATAGAGCCTACAGAAGTTAAGTTTGGCTACTGGCAATACTGGATATAATCAGTTTATCTTCCTCAGTGATTCCTTGTCCTGGTTGCCTTAGTATTTTAGATTGAAGCAGATCAAACTCTCGTTAGAGTTTCACTGAAGAGTAGCTTGTTTATCAACTGTCTTTGCCATCTTTCAATTTGTACTTTCTGGAGCAATGCGTGTTCTCTGTGCATCACCACAACTGTTTGATTACCTTCAATTATTGCAGACTGGTGAAAGGACTGCTAATATAATAAAGCATCTATTTCCTGTGCCAAAGCCAGACTCAAAGCGAATAATCACTTTTGCCAATAGAGATGACTACATCTCTTTCAGGTTCACATTTCACTGTGTTTATATTGCTTTGTTGGTATTTTGTTGATGTCAATAGTTTCTTCCATAGGTAAATAGTACGAGGCATGAAACACAGCTAGCTGATTTGAGTCTGGTTGTTCAGAAAATACGCTCTCTTCTTTTCCCTGAAATTTCTTTCTACGATACATACTGTGATTTGACACTGTTCTGATGTTTTTTTATTATTTTGTTATGGAAGGCATCACGTCTATGAAAAACATGGCGGCCCCAAGTCTATTGACCTGAAGGAGGTTGGTCCCCGTTTTGAGTTACGACTTTACCAGGTGAAGAAAGGCCTCCATCCAGCCATTATTGTTACACTGTTTGAAACTTTTTTTATTGGCCTTGTTATGCTTACTGCATCGGATTCCTTGCTGTTTGTCGGGTAGATCAAACGAGAAACCGTGGACCAAAGCGAAGCACAAAACGAGTTTGTGCTTCAGTTATACATTAACACCGCTAAGAAGCAAAAGGCTCTTGGGGTTTGAATTGAATTGATTGGGCTGCACTGTAGTACAGCAATGCCTACTGTATTTGTAACATTTTAGCCTGATGTTTTTGGTGCATCCTTGAGATATTCTTCAAATTTGGAGGGTGTCCAAAGCTATTATTGTTTGAGCTGTCGAAATGATTTACATTTCGTTGGTTAGCTTGTGTTGCAAAATATCCTTCTGCCTATGTAAGGCCCGCTTAAGTTTAACTGGGTTGGCCGGTTTGATGGTACGTTGTGTGATTGACGGTTTGATGGTACGTTTTGTGAAGGGAGTTTTCTCAAATGAAATGCTTGGTGAAGTAAT
Source organism: Dendrocalamus latiflorus (assembly GCA_017311315.1). Lineage (NCBI taxonomy): Eukaryota > Viridiplantae > Streptophyta > Magnoliopsida > Poales > Poaceae > Dendrocalamus > Dendrocalamus latiflorus. The sequence continues at coordinate 9,394,171 of CM029632.1, read as the reverse complement.
ATTGTACTTTTAAAGAAATGTTGTATGAAATATATGTTTTTAGTGGTTATAACTATATCGTCATGGACAATTGTTATTGTTTGATGGTTCTTACTGTAATGCAGTTAAATCTTTCAATTGCCCAGAATTTTAACCTTGTTCAACTAAATATTGTTATTCATACCCATCTTTCTGAAAATTATTTGCATAGATTTTGAATGATAAACCTGAATGATATTTTTTTGGGTTAACTACAGTTCTATCATGCTTCACTAATATGATGCTTGATTTATTTACGAATGAGAACATTTATGCTTTGCATGATACATGATAACGTAAGATAAAATTGATTTTCAATGTTCAGTTTGAGATTATGTTTAATAGTATGTATCACTTTTATTTGGTACTCCGTTGCAACGCACGGGCACTTTACTAGTATATATATATATATATATATATATTAGACCATGACTTTGGTCCTTTGTTCTTGTGCGGGTGATATTTCCATTGGAATTGAAAGGAGTAGCCAGGAACTGCTGCAGTTCTTCTTTTACCTCTGAAGTTGCTGATACTCTTAATAAATGATATCGAAGAAAACATTGTTGCGCGGTGTCTGCACTTTTCCCTGTCACTTTGAAAAATCGAGCAATTCAGTTTGATGTAGAAAGCACCCAGGATAATATGTTGTTCTTGTGATGAATCGGATACCACCAGATTTGTCAAAAAGAGAAGAGAGCACACCCAGGAGGCTTATCTCCACTGTACTGAGCTACCTGAAATTGATGCGTGTATCCACTCCCCCTCTGGCCTCTGGGCTCTGGCCTCCCCCTCCGGCCTCGGCGCCTCCCCCTCCGCCTCCGCGCCGATCGGATCCGGCCGTAGCTGAGTCCATCCACCACCGCGAGCATCCCATCCCGTGGCGGCGGCGGGGGATGGGGAGGCGGCGAGGGAGTGGGGGAGGAGGGGGTTGGGGGGAGACGGCGGGGGAGCGGGGAAGGAGGGGGGAGCGGGGGAGGAGGAGGGAGGACGGGGCGGCGGTGGAGGGGGGCGGAGGACGGAGGAGGGGGCGGCGGGTGAGGGGGGAGGAGGAGGGAGGAGGGGGCGGCGGGGGAGGAGGAGGAGGCGGCGGGGTAGGAAGGGGGAGGGGGCAAGCGGCGGGCGGCAGGTGACCGGGGGAGACGGCGGGGGAGCGGGGGAGGAGGGGGCGGCGGCGGGGGAGCGGGGGAGGAGGGGGGAGGCGGCAGGGGAGGAGGGGGCGCGAGACTGCGAGAGGGAGGAAGGGAAGCGGCAAGCGGGGGAGATCTGGAGGGAGAGAGAGAGACGGCGCGAGGAGTAGGGCTCGGGGCGACGTGGATACCACAGGAAACGCCCACGCCGTCCAAAACTCTCTCGTGCGAGCAAAGGGCAGCAGGTTTTAATTTTTCCTGATGTATCTTTGCCAATGGGCGTCGATGTAAGACTTGGCCATAAGGCCGTACTCTTCTATTTAATATAGTTGGTCATTTGTGTTTGATATGTATCTTTGTTGTACTGTGTGCACTAGCTGATCCTGAACTAATACGATTTACACAGAGGATCCAGGAGTCGTTACTCCGGGTTCCGACACAAGACCATGAATGTGAAGAAGCACCTAGATCAAGGGAGGCAAATCTCAAAAGTCATGTAGACTTATGTGGAGCTGAAAATGAAGAAGACTTGTTCACACATCGGTTGGACCATAGACGATGTCAGGAAGAAGTTCAAGGTTTGTTTGAGGGAGAAATACGTCATGAGCCATGCAAGAGGCGATCACAAGCATGCATGCACCATCGGCGTCACCGTGATCTGCACGTGCAACAAGCCAATGTTCCTTCGCAAGTCTTGCTCTGCATGGTGGCAGTTCTCTACGCAGTACATTTTAGAGTACTACGACATCCACCATTTATGCAGGACTTGGAGCGCTAAGTTCAATTCCTATGCATGGACATGCATTATATGGACTTTGGCTGAGAAAAGTGAAGTGGGTGTTGAACGACGTACTGAAGCAGCTCCAGCACGGTAGATGTCAATCTCACCGTATCCTTAATGATATCGATGACAGTTAACATGGCCAACAGCGAAGGCCACACAAGGACAGGCTATGCAAGACAATGGGCCACTCCTTGAGGAACTGCCCAAATAGGCCCACTTAGTTGGTCGCCCTGTAGACCTATCGATTCATACCACCTGTGTACTTGTTCATTCTCTATAACGCTGGCATTCCTATAATGTTAGCATGTTCTTTTTCGTAACTTATAAAACAAAATTCGCAAGGACACTGATAGTACAGACACTCAAACATCTTTTTATGTCTTTCAGGGATTTGTACTACATGAACAGAAGCATGGCAGATAGGCCACGAAGCTCAAGGCGTAATAGGAGATAGTAGGCACGGATTAGGTCTCGAGGTCGTGACCCTTACCTTGAAAGCACGAGTATCTACGGTCCCTTAGACCTTGATCCCCAAACTCTGATCTACTGCTCGAAACTAGGGAATCGTACACCCTTAGAAATCCTCTCCGCGACTACCCCCATCCCTGAGTGTTAGCCGCAATGCAAGCACAACCTCGATGTGGTGGTGTAGGTTTCCAATGACCATGTGCACACAGGATGTTGATTCTTTCACTGTCTTCTGTTCATGGTAAGTGATTTATTACCTGCGTATACTTGTACACATGGAACGCTTGTAGTAACCTCGTCTTGCTTGCAAACAGCGGATTACAAGTTCTCTAAGTGGGTGGATCTATCATATCCAATACCGGCCCAAGTTTACATCCAAAACTTATGTATCCATATAGAAGAGTTGCGCGAGGTGCTCCAGATCGAGAGGACCAACAACGACGAGATCCACAAGCTGAGAGTCAGAGAAAGCAACAACAAAGAGGTTGTCGTAAAAGGCCTCGGTATCAACTACAACGTAAAAGGCCTCGGTATCAACTACCACGTAAAAGGCCACGATCAGGGCTGATGAGAGCTACATCACGGTCGGGCTGCTGGCCGCCGGAGAAGGCCGTAGTGCCCGTGTTCGCGCCCGTCCACCTGAACAACGTAACCCCAAGGACGTGTCTGTGTACTTCTACCTGGACAAGTGCCCTATAAGATCGGCGTCGACGTACAATCTATTGTCGACCACCTCCTAGACATTGGCATCATAATTGCATAGGAATAGTCTTGGGTGGAGCCCATACATGGCTGGCTGCACAGTGAACTTTTTTATTTACCTGACAATTTACATCTGATTAAAAACGTGGTGTAATCAGGTTGCGTTGCGATCGAGAATCAGCAAAGAGAAGCATTGTTCAGCTGATCTCGGTTGAAAAATTGGCTGATCAATCATATCGAATTAGCATTTCAAATGATGTTTGGCATTTGGCGTCACGGATATAAGACAAAATGTGGACGTACAATGTCAAGGACTGTAGGACAAGCGAACATGTATATCCATTTGGGAAGAAGGAACAAAGGGTCATCTCCGTCTAGATTTCTCCGTATATTCTTGCGTGGCCGTCGATGAGTCCAAACCACAATGTTCACCACATTGGCCGATAAAATGCCCCCTGATCCTTTCTACTTAATCAACAAAACCTCTAGTACTGCCAATCTGCCATGGCTTCCTCTCTGCTCCTGTGCGTCCTGTTATGCAGCTACTATTCCATTGCTCTTGGAGGCAATGAGCACAACTTTGTAGTGGTGCCAACCAGCTCGTTTGAGCCACAAGCAGCATGCACTACATCAAGAGGAGGTATAGGAACTAAACCTGCAACAACTCACAATTTTAATCTTAGGAGTGTCTATACAATATTCGACTAATTTTTAGGATAAAATTAGTCAGATTTTGGGATGTTAGATAGAGATCCAACATCCTAGATCATTTTTTTAGGGAGGTTTGTATGGGTAGATCCGTTGGATGAAGATCCAACGCCCTAGATCATTTTTTTTTGTAGGAGACTTGTATGAGTGGATCTATTGGATAGAGATCCAACGCCTTAGATCATTTTTTTTTTGAGGGGGCTTATTTATATGGGGTGATTTATTAGATTGAGATCTAACACTGCAAAATCTGACTAATTTTACGTTTAAAAATAGTTGAATGTTTTATAGCACTCCTCTTTAATCTCTAGGCTGTAAACCTAACCTTTTCGTGCTAATTTTCAGTTACTTCAGAGCCAAACCGCGCGTCTGTGCCACTGGCGAGCCGGCACGGACCGTGCGTGCCCTCGGCGGCCAACGACAAACCATCTCTCGCCGAGAGGCTCCGCAGAGACCGCGCCCGCGCGAGCTACATCATCAGCAAGGCCTCGGGGCGCGTGATGACCACGTTATCCGAAGGAGGCGTGAGCATCCCGACGTACCTTGGGGACTTCGTCGACTCGCTGGAGTACGTCGTCACGTTGGGCATCGGCACGCCCGCTGTCCAGCAGACCGTCCTCATCGACACCGGCAGCGACTTGTCGTGGGTGCAGTGCGCGCCGTGCAACGCCAGCGAGTGCTACCCCCAGAAGGACCCCTTGTTCGATCCGAGCAAGTCGTCCACGTACGCTCCGATACCATGCGACACTGACGCGTGCAGGAACCTTGTGGCCGACTTCTACAGCCACGGCTGCACGAACGGCTCCGGTTCCTCCCTGTGCGAGTATGGAATCAGGTACGGGGACGGCTCAACCACGACGGGGGTGTACAGCACGGAGACGCTAACGCTCAAGCCCGGTGTTTCCATCAAGAACTTCAGCTTCGGTTGCGGCAATGACCAGCACGGCCCGAACGATAAGTTCGACGGTCTCCTAGGGCTCGGCGGTGCACCGGAGTCGCTCGTGTCGCAGACGTCATCGCTCTACGGCGGCGCCTTCTCTTATTGCCTCCCGCCAGTGAACGGCAGCGCTGGGTTCCTTGCCCTCGGCGCGCCGAGCAACAACACAACGGGCTTCGTGTTCACGCCGATGCACCGCTTGTCGGAGGCGGCGACGTTTTACGTTGTGACACTCACCGGCATTGCCGTCGGTGGAAAACCACTCGACATACCGCCGTCAGTACTCTCCAACGGCATGATCATAGATTCGGGCACGGTCATCACGGGGCTCCCAGAGACGGCCTACACGGCGCTGCGATCAGCTTTCCGAAGTGCCATGTCTGAGTACCCGCTCTTGCCACCGTCCGACGACGGGCTTGACACATGCTACAACTTTACCGGCTACAGCAATGTCACCGTGCCGAAGGTCGCCCTGACGTTCAGCGGTGGCACGACCATCGACCTCGACGTGCCCTCTGGTGTTCTGCTGGAAGGCTGCCTCGCTTTCGTCGGAGCGGGGAGGGACAACGTCATCGGAATCATTGGCAATGTGAATCAGCGCACGTTCGAGGTGTTGTACGATTCTGGCCGGGGAAACGTCGGATTCAGGCCTGGTGCCTGCTGAGTAAAGCCCGGGGAAACGTCGGATTCTTGCAGGCCTGCATAGTGCCTGCAAGAGCAGAGATTACGTGCGGCAATCTATTGTTGGGGAAAGCCGTTCTCCTCGCTCATAAAAATGTCGCAGTTGAAATAATGAAAGCTTGTCATTTCTATTTTATCTGTGTAGCTCAAAAGATACACTCATACACATCGTTTCCTTCTTACAAAGTGAAACTATAAAATTCAAAAAGATCAGAGAAATATTTAAGAAGCAGATAAACTAAAATTTGGTATATGCAAGAAAAAGTACTCCCATGTTCAAAAATATATGACATTTTGGATATCGAAATGGATTCCGATATGCAACTTTGACTACTAAATTTTATATCATAACTAATCTAATTATACCATTTCACATTATCAATCTAAATATTTTTTATATATATTATTAGTCAAAGTTAAAGAAATTTAAGTGCACATTTTCTAAAAAATCATATATTTCTGAACAGAGGAGTAAAACTTAGCTTTTGGTTGTTTTAGTTTTGTCAAAACACAAGAGGTTTTTTATATCCATCACTCGACGAAAAAATTGAAGGAATTCAATTGAATTTTCTAAGCTTTGGATGTGCTATGTGGTGGAGCCGAGCGTGTGAAAGCACGGAGATGGAGAATAGAAAATTTTTTCTATTTTTAGAAAAGCTTAGATAAATTTTTCTATTTTTTTTTCTTGTTAGAGATTTTTTTTAGTGAAGCTGCATTTGTTTGCCGACAGATTTTTTTTTTTTGTTAGAGATTTTTTAGGGAGTGGAAGGAGGATTTGGGAGGTGGAAGGGAAGGGGTGAGGTTGGGGTGAAATGGTGAATGAACCATCATCACTAATTTATTTTTCTAAGCAGTAAAGATAGTTTTGTATGTATCAGTGGTCAAAATTGTGAAAGTTGAACTACTCATATTCTAAAAAAATGATTTTATTTTTCACACCGGGAGTACAAGTCTACATGACGTCTATTAGCTAAGCAAAAGTTTTGTAATCTAACTCAGCGTGTGAAAAAGAGAAAAATAAAATAAAAGACATAGCTAAAGAAAATAACATGAAAAGATAGATAGGTATATTTTAAGCTATGATGAAAAATTTGACTGCCGATCCTTGTAGTAAAGTACAATCTTGTTATAAATCCAATATATTGACCCGTTGTCTTCTCATCTTTGGTGAAATAAATATGTTGCCTCTTTGATCTAAAACTACGCAATTAAACTCAAAGAAGTCCAGGCTAATCTCCACTCTGATTATAGAAAACTTGAGACATCTATGGCACCACAAGGGAAAGAAGGCAAATTAAGAATTAGAAACTAATTTTCAGAAAAAGGCAAAGAGTGAGAACCTCAAGAATGTGGAAAGAATAAAGAAATTACTAAATATCCAATTTGGCGAGTTTGATTTAGAAAATAGGTTTTAAAATTTTTGCTAAATCGACCTTTCTAACTAGGGCTTCGTCCTACAATCAATATGGTTCTGATACCATCTCTATCGAGACCCGAATATACAAATCTGGATACTCTGTGTATTCTACACTAATCCAGAATCACGCTAGCACACACAGTGAAAATATAGATGAAATATCAACTACATCACGAATAACTAAGAAAAAGCCTTAAATATTATTAATTATCAGGGTACAACCTTATGGCTAAGCTTACAAATAATAGCTGAAGGGTTTAAGAAACTAGCAACGAAAAATAATGAAAAACGAAGTGACCATTCGACAAGCCCACATGCAATCAACTAGAAAAATAAAATTAATACCGTTAGTGCAGGCTCTGACCAAATACTAATCTAACCACAGGCATCCCACCCAAACCATCTTTTCCAAAAGATCTCATATGGATTCCATCCATCCACACGCTCGCAATCACTCATGGATTCCATCCATCCACAAGGTTTTCAATCTCTCATGGATTCCATCCATCCATAAGGTTTTCAAAAACCATTTTTGAAAAACAAAGTCTAATCCGTGAAAAACTTGTACTCAGCATGCCCATGACCATGGGAACGGCTATCCAGGATAGATTATACACTTTACAGAGGTTGTACAGCTTTACCCACAAGATATGATCATTTCATATTGCCACACGATTAACACACTTCCTTAAGTGTGCGGCGGAGATATCATGACAAGGCCTTTACAATGCAAAGCCTTCAACCTAGCCAAGCCAACACTAAGGTTTCACCCCAGTAAGAAATCCACCAGACTAGGACTCCCTCTTGAGCCAAGTGAGACTTCTCATAGAACATGCCACGCTCACTTTCAACCTATGACATGACTCAGGATGGGACCCGCAAATTAATTAGCAGGACTGTCCCATACCATCCTTGTGATAGTACGATAGGGCTTTGCAACAATAACTCACAGACCGGTCCTTAAATGATTTAGGCCCAAACCACATACCCCATGTGCCCGACAATCAATACTGTGTCACCGAACAACAGTGCATGCCTGCACCCGCCACCTAACCATTAGCCTAAGTCTAAACCAGATTTTATATTTTATTTCAGAATATTCCATAATCCTTCTTGACTCACCGAAGGCAAGAATACATTTGAAAAGTTTATCATTTTATGTGAAAAGGTTATACCAAAACAAAGATTATGTCTAAGCAGGTCTAAGCATTTGATATAAAATTCCCTAGTTCATACTAGTGTACTAACTAGAGTTTGATTGTAGGCTAACAAGGTGTAAGGATTTTCAATATCAAAAGAGGTAATAACAAATAGGTATTAACTAAATTTAAAACTGAATTGAAATACATTGAATAAAAATATGCATGCAGAATAATTTAAAATAACATAATTTTATTTTACAATCTAGGATCAACATGATTAAGGAGTGTGACTTGCCTTGCTCTTCAGTTAGGTGCAGATCGTTGTCGAAGAATTCTTCCGAATCGTCGTAGTCTACACGTGAAAATAACTCAAGAAATTTAAATAAACTTGAAAAAATTAAATTTAGGACATAAATGGATAGATTGGAATTTTTGATGAATTTAGGAATTTGAACGGGCTCAATCGGAGTTAGGATGAAGGAGAACGGACTTTTGGAAGTTTAAAATCAGAGAAAAAGAAAAAGGCTGATTTTCTGGAATTATTTTTTAAAGAAAAATGGATTTATGACGTCAACCCTGGAATTTTATTTTCGCCTGAATTATTTTTCTATTGAAAAAAGAATTATGATGTCAGCCCTGGTCGGTCGAGACTGACCAGTGGGCCCGGCTCATGTGGACCAAGTCCATGGACCAAAGAAGGCGTTGAGGTTGCACAGGAGTGGGTTTGCCAGCCGGCACTTGCGTGGCGCCCTCGTGGCACCGAGTGGTAGCCACCACACCTGCCACGTCAGCTTGGCGGCTGACGTGGCCTAGCTGGCTAGGGTTGTGCTCGGGACCTGAGGGTCACCAGCGCTCCGGCGAGCGACGGCGGTCGGTGAGGGTTGGAAAAGGGAGAGGGAATGGAGGGGAACCCATTTCTACCTAGCGCGGGGCTCGGTGAGCATGGGAGGTGGTCAGCAACGATGTACGGCGGCGGAGGTGCTCGGTCCTCGACAAAGTCGGCGTTTCGGCGACGCTTGAGCCCAGAGAAGGGGCGGAGGGGCTTCACACAAGCACGGTGGAGGTCTTGCAGGCGGTGGCGAGGCCTGGGATGGGTGGCTCGGTGGCAATTGCTCGTCGTGGCTCGGCCGACGAGCGGAGGGGAGAGGCGACGGCACAGGGAGAACTTAGGCACAAGCAGAGAGAAGAGGAGGTGGAGCGGAGTGGGGTGAGAAGAGGCGGTGCTGAGGAGGCCCTTTTATAGGGTCGAGGGGGAGGGAGGAGGGCAGGATTCCTCGCCGGAGATCATGGACGGTGGCGGCAGTTGCGGAGGATTGGGGAAAATCGGGCGCAGAAAGAGGGGAAAGGTGGCCAATAGGCGGAGATTGGCGGAGGGGACGGGCGTGCGGAGTGCGGCGCATGAATGGAAGGGCCGGGAAGGGTGGAGCGGTGCAACGGCTAGCGGCGGCGATTTCGGTGGAGGCGGCCGTGCAGCGCAAGAAGGAAGAAAGAGAGGAGGAATCGACAGCAAGAGAGACGGAGGAGAGAGCGGAGGCGCGCCAACAGGTGGGGTCCACGCGGGAGAGAGGAGAGAGCGGCTGATGGGTGGGGTTGGGGAGCGATAAAGAGAGGGAGAGGTACGGGTGGCTGAGATTGCGCCACAGGGGAGGGGAGGAGATCGGGCGGACGGGAGGGTTAAGTGGGAATGAACGGGGGAGATGGGTCGGGTTGAGGCGTGAGCGAGCGGGGAGAGAGGGAAGGCGGGATGCCAGGAGATGACGTGGATGGATCCAAACCGTCCACGCGTCGGCTGGAGGGAGGGGGCGGGGGTTTAAATTTTAATTTTGCATTTTTAGAAAAACTGAGGAAATTCAAAAAGTCCCAGAAAAATACCAAATAAATTCCAACAATTCACAGAAATTCTTGGAGATGTTTTGGACTTAGATAAAATATTCTCAACTTAAGTTGGTATTATATTTTTATCCTTAAAATTCTTTTTTTAATTTTAAAATAGATTTTAAAACTCCAAAAAAACACAGAAACCCAGACAAAAGCCAAATAAATCCAAATAATTAATTTGAAATAGGATTTTTACAGAAAATCAAAATAACCTTTTATTTAAAAATATTTTTAGTTTTTTACTTAAATTAATTTTCAAATCCAGCTTTTTTTTAAAACAGAAAATCAGGGCAATTCAAAATAAAATTTAGGCAACCAAAACACTTATTTTTTAAACCAAATTAACTTAATTTAATAATAATTTTTTGTTTAACTCAAAAATTGAAATAAACAGCTGGCAGTTACAACGAAGCAGGCGAGACTTCAGCTCGGTGGCGTGCACAGGATGGTGGCGCAGGGCTAGATCACCAGACGACGGAGACAATAGTGGACTTGGTGAAGCGGACGAAGGCGTTGGTGCTCGAGCGAACGACAATGACGACCCAAACTCTGGCAACAATGACCACGGTGCGAGAATGCAACGCAAGGCGAAGGCGACGAGAACTCGGTGGCTTAGGGTGTGGCATGACACTATTTATGCATGGACACCGAGAAAGCTAAGATGAGCACGACGTGGTGTCCAAAACGGCCACGACGCAAACACTGAGGCATCTCTGGCTCGGACACAACACGTCTTTCGTCGAAGAGGAAGCATAGTACTCATGGGTCCTGATGGATGACACGTGGTAAGGCATGGATATCGAACGGCTGGCATGGGCTGTAGCCTAGATGATTGACACGTGGTGAGGCGAACGCGTGCATTGATGACGCATGGTGAGGCGGCTTTGGCAGGCTGGGCCAAACAGTGGGTTGGGTCGACATCAATTGAATTCAAATAGTGAATTTTATTTTAAAAACTTCAAAAAGGCTCTAAAAAAGGATGTTACAGCATCATGTTCCATGGCGTGGATACATGCATCCATGCCGAGGTCGGTGTAGTGTGCCAAATTGAATCAATTCTCCTCATCCTAGATTCTTGCCATGATAGCATAGGTAGTGTCAATAGAAATAGGGGAAGATGATTGAAGTTGATGAGAACCCTTAGGGACTCAACGCCTTTTCCCCACAGATGGCGCCAGCTATCGACGATCAAATCGTCGATCTTACGATTTGTGGGAAAAAGTCAAGTCTCATAGAAGGATTAAAAAGAAGAAAAGAGACTATTTTTATTGCTATATTAGGATTACAGCATGCTCTTGTAAAGCAATTACAAAGGGGCGCTACTAGCTCTAACTTTGTTATTCTTTGCCTTCGTTTATCGATCTATCTCTTGATTCACTCCATTCACCTTCTCCCATAAGGCTTAAATAGTGCTGAAGATGTGTCGGTTGTTTTACTGAAATAGGCGCCTTGTCGGTTCCTCACACCTGGCCGAGCAGGCAATTGCTGTCAGTGAGAGAAGATTGTGGCAACAACTGTAGGACGGTTGTTGTTAGAGTTGTAGGGCCAAATCATCACGCGGTTATTGGAATTAGGGACGCACATGCCCTATTTCACCACACGGAAACTGCTTGGAGTTAAGCTTAGATGTCGGATCATAAGATCTCCATGTAATGCCTAGTCGGATAATAATCCTCCGACCAAGGGTATTCAGCAATAATCTTTTCGACCGGTAGTATTTGAGCAACATTGTTTGAAGTAGTCTATGTTCATAATAACTTATGGTCTTGATTACTTATCAAACATGTATTTAATGAAGAGAGTGTCTAGGTATCACGCTGGATGTTTTCTTCCTAATTATCATCTAAATTTGTGTCCCTTGGATTAGAGATCAAGAAACCCCTTGTTTTTGAAGGGATGAGATTTTTTTTCAAGAGGGATGGGATGGAATTCAGGGGGGAGAATTCATGGTCACTGGATCTCTAATCCAACAGTCCTAAATCTAGATGATAGTTAAGAAAAAATATCCGGATGATATTTAACAAAAACCCTTTGAGGAATTATTCGATCCTCATCAATAATTTCGATGAAAATTGATATGTCGGACCGTGCACTCAGAGCGCCACCTTTGTTCTTAGGGAGAATCCGCTTTAGTGGCACATACATACTCCCCATTCGTCCACTTTTTGATCCGCGGGACACAGAATTGTCCCGTCTCTGCTCTCTCAGTCTCATTACTGGAAATGGAATAGTGGCTCCTTTTCACTATTTTGCTTTTTTTTCAACACGTACTAATAAAAAACCTATATGCCCCGCGGAATGCCCGCGCGGAGGCGCGCCCACGTCGCCCCGCCCGCGCGCTCCGGCCGGCGCGTGGCGGGGAATCTTCGTACGGCCGGGGGAGGCGATTTCTCTGTATTTCCCGAAAATTACGTAAAGGTCATTTTTCCTCGCGAAAAGGTCTCTGCCAGTTTTTTTAAAGCCCCGTTTTTTTTTTGAAAACACCCCTCCACTTCACCAAAATTTTTTATACTTTGCAAGATAGCGCCCCGCGGTTTTCTAAATTACGTACGGGTCCTCGTTTAGTTATGTACAAGTCCTCGTTTTTGTACGAAAAAGACCTTTAACTTTTTTGAAAATACACATATACCCTCGATTTTTTTAAAAAAACTTCTCACGAATTATCGTCTCTTTTACTTCGGTACACACGGTAGCTGGCGCAGCGTGCCGTCGCGCCTATAAGGCTAGTTTTATTCTACGACCGCTGAACGGCGCAAGCAACCAACCCTGTTTCATTTCACTTAGTACGTACATCTTGTAACAAGGCCGCACGTACGCATAACCGCAGCACACTGCACGCAGGTAATAGTAGTTCAGCTGGCGCCGCCCTGGAATCCAAAACTCTGGCGGCCAGCGTCGAATTGCCTAGGACTCCAGTTGCGTTATCTGACCCGAACCCGGCGAACGCGAGACAGCCTCTCGACATGATACCCGACGGCACGTGGAGGTCCACCGTCGCGCCGGCTTGCTCGGATCAAACAAGGGACCCTTCTGGGAGTAGCACTTGCTGGAGTTGCAGGGCTTGCACTGGATCCACGACAAGTCGCTGCTGGTGTCGATCACGAGGGCCTGCGTGACGGCGGGCGTGCCGAAGCCCATCGTGACGACGTAGTACATCGAGTCGACGGAGTAGCCGAGGTACTCCGGGATGGTCCTGTCGTCGCCGGACGGGTCGACGGCCGCGAGCCCCATGGCTCTTCTCGTGATGTAGTTCGCCCGGGCGCGGTCGCTGCGGAGCATTTCATCCAAGGATGGCTCGTCCCTGGTGGTGATCCTGATCCGCGAGGGAGCGCACGGTCCGTGCCAGTGCGCCGGTGACATGACGGCACGGCTCGGCGTCGACTTAGGAGTCACTGAAATGCGGCATGATCACAGTATTACGGCCGATGTCTAGAGATTGCACTTGGATCTTCAAGTATATATTTTCTTTACCTCTCGATTTGTAGGAGCAGAGCATGATGCAGCTTCTGACTTGAAACGAGCTGGTTGGTACGACTGTAGTGCTCGTCGCCATCGACAGCAGTGGAACAGTAACTGCATGCCAAGAGCAGGCAAAAGATCAGGAGGGCAGAAGCCATGGTTTGTAGAGGCGAGTGTGCAATGATTCTGTATGTACCACGTGCTTAGTACAAGTCAAGATTTTCTGAACAATATTGCGTATATCTTTAGACTAACTTGCCACCGCTATCGATATCTCTATGTAGGCAAAAGGAACTGCAAAGGTTGAAAAAAAATGCTGATCTTTTCCATTTTCCGTCCTTGATGAAGGACTAATTGAAGGCTCCTTTGTCTCGAAATGCACATACATTGTGACGGCATCCAGAAACGCGTAACCATATTTGAGATACATCTGGAAGTCACGCAGATCTTGAAGTGGACATTAATTATTAGCCTCCCAGTTTGCGCTATCTTAGTTGGAGCATACGGTTTTATTCTTTGTATAAGTTGCATGATTTTTAGTTACGGGTAAAGTCCATACCAATTTTTATAACCACTGATTTGTACGGAGATTGACGTGCCATAAGAGCATATACAATACAAGATGCTTATATATGAATGCTTAAAGAGAGAATATAACCACATTATCAAGCATCCACGCAAAAGTTATTTCCTCCAATGCAAGCATCTCTTCCATAAGTGCTTAGATGCTATATTATCTATTAATAGATATAGTTATACACATAAGCACCTACTAAGCACCGGTGCTTATTTAAGCATCGATACTTCAAAATAAGCACCTTATCTATCCTATGTGGTAAGAAAAATCAGTTTTTTATTACTAAGTATCTCTCTAAACGCCTGCATTGGACATGCTCTAAGAGTGTACGGAGATCCAATGGTCACGAGTAGACAAGCCTTTAGTTAACGTCGATTCTTCTTCTGCACGGTCCGCCTCCTGAATCAACGGCTCCAACGGGCCTTGCCGGATGAGGTCGTCTCGGTTGTTCACTTCCTCGTAGTTTACCTGCGTGGCCCTTGGCAAGACCTGTTGGGCGTGCGCTGTCAAGAAGGTCACTGTCCTCGTACATCTTGGCCGGATCGACGGTCCTGAACTCCTGATAGCCACGACATCGGTCGCGGCTTGGCTTGCGGACAAGGGCGTAACCAGTCTAAGGTTGGGCCTTCGGTCCAGCCTACTATAAGAAAAGTTACTGAAAAATTCTTAGTTAGATCTAAAGTAAAATATTAAGGAATTTATCAGTTGAACCTTGAGCCATTGCTTCGGCAGTCCGAGATCCAGCTCCACCTCTACTTGCGGGATCCTTGATTGTCGAAGAGCTTGGCCCTGGCGTGCCACGCCCGGACGTCGTGCATGTTCTGGTCCTAGATCTCTGCACCCAGGGGCGTAGCCAGCGTGAGCATAGGCCTCGGGCCCAGCCCTTTGAGAATGAAGATGACAAGCTTATACAGTTCAAGCTACAGTTAAAAAGGTAAAGAATTTCTCAGCTAGATCTCGGGCTATTGCCCCGGCGGCCCGTGGCCCACCTCCACCTCTGTCTGCGCCCGACTGCACCGCACGACCGCTTCGACTCCGAAACAGGGACGAGCCGGTGGCGCGAGCATCCACCGACCCTGGACTTTGGGCCACAAGTCACTGAGTCAGTAGTCCGATTCTGGCTCGGACTCGGACGCAAGAAACGCACCACATGCATCCGCGCATCCGCTAACCTTGTGCGACCTCTGCGTCACTACTCTCGCTCCTGCTTGATGCCCAATTGTTACCTGTTTGCAGAATAACATACAAAGAACCTAGCTAGGTAGTACTCAACTCAGAAACAGTGAAGTAAACTAATGGGGTGTTTGGTTTGAAGGGTCGGATGGTAAATGGATCATCTGATCCTAACTATAAACTTAACACGTTTATTTGGTTTGAGGAATGAAACAGGTCAGTCCATCACCACCTCATTCCTCGTAAGCAAAAGGCTAGTACAAAATGAGAGATTAGGTCATCCCACCAAGGGATGATCCTATGATGGACCAACCTATCCTTAGATGAGGTGATCCCTCGAACCAAACAGTCGACAAGATGTTGGTCTTAGGATCCAACAAAATACCACGAGTGATTTCCGGCTACCAACAGCATAATCTCCATCAATCTATAGGATTCATCAGCTGATAAGTATGTTTCAAAATTTGTGTAGAAACAATTCAAGCATGCGCGCAATAACACCCTATCCTACAAGGAGTGAAATTACAAAATCTACTAGCTGAAAGCATCATAATTTGGACTTTAAGGGTGAGTTTTTTTAGACTGATGGCTTATGACTAAAATATTTGAATTCGGGCTGATTGTGAGAGATAGAACGCAGAGGAAAATAGTCGTGTGCGATTTTGGTTAGTACAACTAAACTCAGTACACTTTTTACTATAATTTTTCTATTGACCCCGCCTTGAAAAAACGCACCGTTTAAAAGTTAGTTACTATAGACAGTACAAGCATAAACCAAATTTAAGCCAAAAAATCCGGCCTACGTACCCATATCTAATGCATCTCGAAGAAATCAACGATACAAGTAACAAAATTTGGGAGCACATTTCAGTCTGAGAGAGCAAAAAAATGATTTAGATCTCAGTCCACGAGGACCCCCCACCGTTGTCGGATCGGTCAACAGGAAAGGCCACAAAGGTCTTGCTAGGTCGTCTTCATGATCTGGACAGAAAAGAAGAAATTAAAGATATTTGATGGAAGAAATTTCTTGTACAGACTGTACATAAGAGAATTTAGTTGGAACGTAGTGCAAACTTCAGTGTGGTGCTGAACATAAGAGAAGTTTAATCTCACCTAGGAAAAAGTTAGCCATAAACCTTGCTTCATACCCCTTCTAGTCACTCCTCACGTCAGGCGATGGCACTGTGGCTGATGATGCACATCCTTCGGCAGGAGAAGCCACGTCCTTGTCCTCAAGCTCTTCAAAGAAGCAGTACATGCTAGTCAGTCAACACTGACTTCATATGACAATATCATAACACCATGCTAGGAAACACAGTAATCCGAGAGAAAAAATG
This sequence comes from Dendrocalamus latiflorus, assembly GCA_017311315.1. Taxonomy (NCBI): domain Eukaryota; kingdom Viridiplantae; phylum Streptophyta; class Magnoliopsida; order Poales; family Poaceae; genus Dendrocalamus; species Dendrocalamus latiflorus. The sequence goes on along the minus strand of CM029632.1, from coordinate 9,377,763 downwards.
CTACTCTAATAAGAGATTAGCCTCTGGATTATGGAAAAACAAAGGGCAGATAACTAATGTCCATATACAATAGTCAATATCTGTTACATACTCTGTCCAAACATACTCTGGTTCACAAGCATTAGAATGCATCCTCTTAATTTCAGCTACAAGCAAGTTGCTACTATCTTGAGCGCATTTTTCAGGGGACTGTCACGTGGGGACTTGGTAAGTTCCATCCCTAGTTTTCCATGAAAAAACTGGGATTTGATTTCAGTTGCAATTTATTCACCTGTTGTCAACATCAATTGACATTTTTACTGTTTACTGATCAACAGGAACACAACCTCCCTTGATTAGTTGACCCTTTGCTCCCACACAGAAGGAAAAACACATATATTTGTAGCCCACTTTTATGTAGGAACAAGAAACAAATCTATATCCATGCATGATCCATCCACATTTAGTGCAACATAAAACAAGAAGCGCCTTAGACCATGTGGTTTAAAGGTAAACAGCAGTATTTAAATGGTTGACATCCTGCCGTGAGGCAGGATGCGCCATCTGACCATCCTATATCAGCATTTTTTCCAGAATAATAACTTCTGCATTAAAATTATTGTGTAGGGCTAAACATGTGCCACACATATAATGCACATTGATAGCAAGATGGCTAGTGGGTACAGCTTCTGTACATGGGTTCTTCTAGTGCACGCATCACTACAACTTACACCCTACATATGTGTCTGGCAACATACAAGTAGGTACATGTATCAGACAGTGCAAACTGGAAACAAAAGTAGCTTAATTAGCAGCAAGCATAATCATTCTAGATGTATCTATCTCGTACAAACAAGTGTGCACCTGCTGTTAAGGGCATAAATTGAACAGCTTTCTCTAGTACATCCAAGGTAAGCAGTGCATCTGGTTTACATGTTCTATCGCAGAAATAAAAGATACGATTGAAAAGACAACATCAAATACCAACATCGCTATCATGGAATTGTACGTCAACATATGTACATTAGTACAAAACAATGCAAGTATCATCATGGATAGACAAAAGATCTGCACATGTGTCCAAATCAGAGATATGCTCTGCATTTGCCATGATTGGGCAAAAACAAGTAAATTTATCAATCTAGAGAGGTGTCTGGTTAGCTAACTAACAAGTTGCCTATTATGTAGCACTGCCTCCTGTGTAACAGGGTAGTGCTAGATTTCACAGACAGCAGTCCACATCAATATAGCATATCGCAAATGCCTTGAAACACACACAGTACATGATTGGGAATATGCAGATGAATCATGGGCTGCCCTTGGCATTAAGAATGTGGAATGGCAAAACCCACAATAAGGCGAGATACTCCCAAATCGGTGCACAGAGAACTAATCAAAATCTACATACCTCCATTCAGCAACATAACATCGAAGTCGCAGCACACACAAGAAGAATTGTAGCTAATGAAGTAGCATTTGCAATTGTGTATTACGTACCTTGGGAAAGCGAGGGTGGCAGCTCCCAAGCGAGAACGTAGCGCCAGGAGAGCGGCGGTGGCGGCCGTACCCCAGCAACCACCTCGACCAGCTCGTAGGGCTCGTCGACGAACTCCACGACTCTGCTCTCCGGCACATTGACGCCGAAGAGGTACTGCCTGAGGAAGAAGTAGACCACATCGGGTTTGCTGGGGTGCACGACCGCGAGCAAGGGGATCTCCTCCGGCATCCCGGTCGCCCTGTAGCTGTCGCTCGCCCAGATTTGCACGAGCATCGTCTCGTATTCCAGCCTCCACCACGTCAAGCCGTCCGGACCCGCGACCAGCGTCCACATGATCACCATCGTTGCTTCGACGGGGTCGATCCGGGCACGGGTCATCTCCACGTACCTCAGCCTGCCCTTGCTCACTCTGACGCAGCGGTGCCTTTCGATGTCCTCCGGCCAGTGCTGGTATTCACTAGCGATTGCCTCCGGGAGATCCTCGTAGCGCAGCTGCGGGTGATCGTCGAAGGGGTCGCAGCTGAGGAGGCCCCACACGAGATTGACCCACCAGAGCTTCCCGTCGTGGGAGACCACGTCGTGGAAATTCCACATGTAGGGGCGGCGGGGAATGTCGGGGACGGGCAGATCCTTCTCGGCCCACGCGGGGGTGCCCGAGCGGAAGTAGAGGAGCCTGGCGCGGTCGGTCCTGACGACCTGAAGCTCGGCGACGATGTAGTCGGCGCCGCCGCTGCCGGGGAGGGAGAGGAGGCCGACCTGTTTGATGTTGGAGACGCGGGGCATGGCGGGCTGGACGCGGTCGGGGACACGAACGGCGGTGCCGGTGGGATCGTCGAGTATGCTGGCGTGGGCTGGGAGGAAGTCGCGCACCACGACGAGGATGCCCTGGGGTTTGGGGGCGAGGTCGATACCGACGAAGGGCCAAAAGTATAGGTGGAGGAGGAGGCCAGCGGGGTCGGCGGCGACGACGTAGGGGTGCTTGTCGTGGTTGCTGGGATCGGGGTGGATGCTCGTGGGCACGGTGAGGGTGGAGACGCGCGGCGGCGCGGCGAGCGAGACGGAGGTGTCCTCGGGGTTCTTCTCGTCGTCGTGCCACACAAGGGCGACGCGGTCCAGGATGACCCACGGTGGCGACGCCGCCACCGCCGCCATTTCGATCGATTTGGTGCGCTTCGGGCAGAGAGAGGGAGAGAGAGAGAGGTGGCGTTGCTGCTGATTTGGTGGTGTGTTTTCGTGGTGATCGAGGGAATGGGTGGGGATTCGGCGTTGGGGTTTTGAAGGATTTTGGCTTGCGTCGCAAGATTGGATTCCTCCCCGTTCGAATCCTCGACTTTGCCGTGCTGCGGCGGGGTGGTGCGAGTTGATTAAGGCCCGCTTAAAATAGCTTAGGTTTTTTATTTCTGATTTATTTTTTACTATTTAATAATTTCGTTTTTTTCTGATTTTTTGGTTTTTTTAGCTTTTTGTTGGTTCTTTTTTTCGTATTTGTTTGTACTGTCCGTGATGGGTTAACCTATTTTTTCTATTTTAAAGTTTTTTAATTTAATTATGCCAAATAAGCCACCATCAACTACATTACAATTTCAGCCAGGTACAATACTTTTCTGCCATAAGCCACTCAAAAAAGCCATTTTGAACACCCCCTAAACGGAGCAAGCAATGACAGAGTGTTGAAAATAATCTTGCCAAATTCATTTTAAAGTATATATCGAGTCCAAGACTATTTAAAAATTTATGTTTCAAAGTCAATTTATATATTCGAGTCAAATTTGTAAAGCTGAGTTTAAATAGTGGAGGAAACCAAAAAAGGTGCGGCGATTTGAGCACCACCAAGAGATTTCGTTTTGTCCGATCTCTCGTTTATTCATGTTGTCGTCGCCGTACTTGAAAAGCAGAGGAGACTTGAGTACAATATAGAAAACTCCAACACACGGAAGAGTACAAGTACTGTAGCACTCGAAAGTATTGTAGCACTCGTGTTATTGTAACACTCGTAGTTACTTTATCAACTGAAGGTTACGCCTACTACTCATGGTCGTAATATTCATCAACCTGGTTGCAATGACATACGAGTGGTGAATATGGTTGTAAGTGGTGAACGTGGTCGTAACCAACATCTGGTATCAGAGCAAGTTCCGATCAACTCGTAGAAGGAGCAGGACATAATAGGGAACAGATCTTCGTCGACAATGAAGGAAGGACCAAATTCCCTTCCGTATCCAGTTCTGAACTCATAGAACTACCCGGCATGATCAATGAAGATGCGGGTGAATATGCATGCCCAAGGGGTCTGGCACGCAGTGGCAGATCCGGTCGATGCCAGTGGAAAGATCGACCGAAAAGGAAAGGCAAAAGAAGTCAACATGAAGACCGATCAAACTGCTTTGGCGCTCATCTACGCTGCCATACCCGACTCGATGCTTATTCAACTTGTCGGAATAGATACAACACGAGAAGTTTGGATTGCTCTTCGGACTATGCACGAAGGTGTGGATAGTGTGAAGAAGGTTTGACTACAAACTCTCTAAGGAGAATATGAGGCACTGCATATGAGTAAAACTCAATCAGTAGATGAGTTTGCATGAAAGTTAACTGCTGTGGTAAATGAGATTCGGTCTCTTGGAGCTACTCTGGAGGAAACTACAGTCATCGAGAAATATTTGCATGTTCTACCCAAGAGGTTCATACCAGTGGTCACAACTCTTCTATATTCAAGTGATCTCCAACACATGAAAATAGAAGAAGTAACAGGATCTCTCAAGGCTCATGAGGGATTACTCAAAGGGTGTAAGACCAGAACTAATCAAGCATTGCTAGTGAAAAGTGAAGCAAAGGCTGAAAATAAAACTTGGCGGGAATCAAATCCATACCAAGGAGGAGGTTGTGGATTTGGCAATTGGCGTGGACACGGTCATGGACCAGGTGGTCATGGTTTTAGTCAAGAAGGCCGTGGCTTTTGTAGGATTAAGGATAACCGACTAGATGGGATGAATAGGATGTTTTAAAATTTTCTTATCTTTTAATTAATTCTTTGCAATTTTAATGTGACAAGAAAATAAAGCACTTAATTCCTACACAATTCTAGTCAAGTTGATAATCAACACTAGCTCTAACTCAAACAAATAATCACAATAGTAATAATAAACAAGAGCTAGAAGAAAGTAAGAGGGGAATAAGCACACTCGATGTTTTACCGTGGTGTTCAGAAACTTGTCGGTTTTCTTGAATCCATGTTGAGGCTAGCCCAAACAAATTGGACCGGCTCCACGAATTAAGCCGAAGCACCTCGAATCCACTAGTGGTAGCTCTTCCCCGCTCCGGGTAGGTGAGCTCCAACCTTCACACGAACACCGGGCTTTCTCACAAGCTTCTTTGAGAAGATCACCGATCAACCTCCACCAAATCGTCCAGGTGCCGGTAAACATCAAGAGTAATAAACCACGGGCTTCACTTATTGCAAACAAGTGCCAGAGGATCAAACTATTGAATAATATGCACTTTTTGGCTCAATCACCTCAATTGAATACACAAGGAGAAAAATAGGTGTGGAGTGAATGCTCAATGCTCAAAAATATTCAATAGGGTCTCTAACTACTGTCCTTGAGCAGTGGTACGGGTATTTATACCCTTACCAACCAAATCTAACTGTTGGAAGCAATATTCAGAAAAAATCAGGGCGAGCAGAAGTACCGCAGGCCAATGGCCGGCACTTTCGCTCCGGCTCTGTCACGGCAGAACAGCTATGTCAGAATCTCTGAACTAGCCGTTTGAAAGTCGGCTTGGAATTACTACCGTTATAAATCCGGTACTTCCGCTCTGCGGTAATTTTGGGAAGTCGGCAATGAATAGTAAAATACATGTTATTATTCATCCAAACCTGAAAATGCAAATTTATACACATTTCGACCGTTTCGAGCCTGTCGATCCATTCCCCGGCTCCATTTCACCTTTTTAGACACCTATAAACCCAAACCTTTTTTATTTGATTTTTCTTGTGTTTTATTTTTTTATTCCTAGCTCAATTCTTCGAGCATGGAATTGAATTATTTTCCTTGCTTTGCGTTAGCACACGACGTCGAAGGTCAATCGATTTAAGAAGGAGAAACTCATGATCAAGCTCAAGATCAAGAGATAGAAGAATACGAAATTGTCAAAGTCGTAAATCCGCAAGGCAAGTCACATGTCTTTGATCATATTGAACCTACATTTTCTTTATTTATCTAATTAATAGTACTTTCGTTATGCTATTTACGCGCCATTATTTTATGTACAATGAATGTTTAGAATGACATGATACTAGTTATGTCCTACCACTCGAAAAAGCCCAGTTCAATTTGATGGTCATATTCACCTTGACAAGCCCTAGTAAAACTAAATATACTATTTAAATAATCAAAATAGATTAGATGTTCAAATATCTCATACTACAAGATGATTCGGCTTTGCCGAAAAGTTGTTGGTTGAGATTGAAAAGTTGTTTCAGTTAAAAGCAAGAACTAAAATCTTATGCCAAGTATAGAACATAGCGATCGTCCAACCACAAGCATTGATTCATCAAACTTGGTTTAGTAGCTGCTCAAATCAATTGAATATCTACAGATTATTGAGGTTCCGAAAAGGGAACAACCCGCGTGTATAAAAGGTGGTATGGAAATGGTAAAACCATACTTAACAACGGTAGGATTACACGGGAGTCGAGTTGCACTTTCTGCGTTGGCCAGCGGAATGCCGACTGCCTATGTTGCCCAGTCCCTACCGGGTAGAGGCTAAACAAAGAGATGAGCAGTGAAAGGCCTTGTTTTCTTGAACTCGGACACGGGAGTTAAGAAATCTTGTGTGTAAAGGTGGGAAGCTCTGCAGAATCATTTACAAATAGTGTTCGAATATGTCATGTTTCCGGTATATGAAGCTGTGTTTAATGGGTGATTCTAATAGCAAAACATAAGTGGATTTGGAATTGTTTTGAAAATGTGAAAGCCTGGTATTCAAATTATTGAAACCCTAAATTCCTTAAGAACTTTATGATTTAATATTTTGTGTTTAAAAACAAAGTGTTTACAAACAAAATTGCATCCACATAAAATAATAAACTACTTTACCCAACTCCATGGCAATCTCTTGCATATAGTTAAATGGTATTTTCCATGTGACTTGTTGAGTACGGTTGGTTGTACTTATACTTATTAATTAAAATCATAAACAGAGAATACTTGTCAAGAAAATGAAGGAATCTATCAAGTCGACGCTGAGCTCTACGATATAGACGAGCATGGTGTTACAGTTTATTCTACACTCAAGTCTGCTTGTGGAGTTTCTTTTGTAATGTAATTTTGGGTTGTACGTCCCTACTGTGTAAAATTTGACTGCTAAGTCTTAATTTTGTAATAAAGTTTGGTTTTTTATGTTTAAACTTTATCTTGGCAATGATGTACACTCATCTACAGCACTCATAGCTGAATAATCCTGGGCAGTTGTGAGGATAACCTAACATCTCTAGAAATAGGGGTGTTACAGTGGACTCCCGATCGAGTCCATCATCATATGCCCCTGGACAATACTGACGGCGGTACGTTGAGCTGTCTCCCACCGACATTGATGCCGGTGGGCGTCACCACGTACGATGTGCCCTCGACCTCTGAGTCCGAGCGCCCGAGCGGCGCCATCGGCGTGAAGGCGAAACCGGACGTGTTTCTCGTCGGACCAAGGGCGAGGAACCCCGGTGAGTTTTCGGTCGATGGGAGGCAATACGAGAACACCCCGGTGAAAACTTGGGACGTCTGTGATTTCAGGGCTTCTGCCGCCCGGCCGCCGAGCTCCATTAGGCCGTCGTACTTGTCGTTCTAGCCCTCCTGGTGGTGGCCGCAACCGAATTAAGCGGAACTTGTCAATGACAAGCCCCGGGGCCAGCGTCATCGTCTTGGTGCAGTGCATGAGGACGGTCTGCGGGACGGCCGGCGTGGTGGCGTGCCGAAGCCGACGGTGACGACGTACTGCAGAGAGTCGACAGAGCTGCCGATACACCGGGATGGTCATGTCCCTCTTTTCGACCGCATGCGTCCCGAGGCAGTGCCTGTAATGTAGTTCACCCGGGCTCGGTCTTGGCACCAGGGTTTAAAAAAAGGGACTGTCTATATGAGATTTGACTGTTTTCATCATCAAAAACAGTCAAAATCTAGGCCACACGTTTACAAAACGAACGTCCAGGAATGTTCTGTACAAAATCAGCATAAAACTGCTAAACGGGCCCTCAATTCTTAATGGGCCACGTTTTCAAACCCACAACCCGCAAACTGCTTAACGTTGCTTTACCAGATTCCATACTGGGCTTATGTCCGGTTTGTTGTCACGGTCAAAAAATAAAAAAAAATTGAATCTTTTCACAAAGGCCCACGAATACAAAAAACAAAGTTGTTGTCACTGGTTAAAACTTGTACAGAGGCCCACGATCACATAACTTTGTACACAAAATCCATTTACAAACTTGTACAACCTTGTGCAGATCCTACTTTACAAACTTTGTACAAAAAAGTATCAACTTGACACCCAAGGAAACAAAGAAAAGGCTCGTCGACGACGTGATCGATAGAAAAGGGGAAAAGGCAATCTGGAGAAAAAAAAAGTTCCCAAGATGCAGATACCAGGCGATTGAAAAGTTCCCAAGAAGCCAGCCATGCAGCAAGAGGGGGGAGACGCAGCCATGCCGCAAGACGATGTGTTGTCGCTGTCTCCACAAGAAACAACATACCGCCATGGATCAGATGGTGTCAACGATCAAGCAACCACGGAGCAGCAGCAGTGGGATTCAGGGAATCAAGAGAAAAAAACAGCAAAAAAAAAAGGTCCCAGAACAAATGCAAGGTACGTTGTGTAAAACCAACCTTGTTTTTTTTTTTTTGCTTCGATTGACTCCAGGAAATTGAAGGTCTGGTGCTTGGCACAAAGAATTCCCAAGTATCAACATTCAAACTCCAAAAAAAAGGGCTGAAGTCCCATTTGTCTTGTCTTGTGCAACAAATTTGGAAAACTACTGAACTGGCTGCAACATTAGTTTCCCCATGTCAATCCTTACTAGCTCCATTTGTATGCTCTGATCATGTTAACACATGCAGTGAAAAAAACTGCAAAAAAAATGTTAGTAGTTATCTAAATTCACATGCACAAATAAAAAACTGCCATGCAATAAACAATATAACCACAAATAACTGCCCATGCAACTATGTTTGAGAATTTAATGACAGCAGTCTTACATAAAAAAAATTCGCATGAAAAACTACTGTACTGGCTACAACATTGGTTTCCCATGACAATCTTTTCTAGCTCCTTTTATATGCTCTAGGTTATATTAACACTTGCAGTTAAAAAAAACAGCAAAAAAGAGTTATAACCACATAAAGGTATAACTCAAAAAAGTATGATAACAAACATATAACAAAGCTTCAACTTACATGGATATATTCAAAAAAAGTTCCATAAGCAAATAAAAAAAGAAACAAACAATTACTGGGTAGAACACAGACAATTTTCAAGTATCAGCATTCAAAAACAAAAAAGATATAATCACAGGCACTCAAAAACTGCCATGCAAAAAATAATCACATGAAGGTATAATCTTCTTAAAGTATGACAATCCTTACCAGCTCCTTTGCAGATAAGTTCCAAAAAGCAACTCAAAACAAACAACAAAAAAACTGTTAGAAGTTAAAAATACATGATGCTGGGCATATATTTACAGAAATTTATAAAAAAAACTTAAAAAACTACAAAACCCTTATGATTGGTGTTACTACCAAAACTTCCTTTGAACAAATTATTATGAACAACTGATTTTCATAAAAATAAAGTAGTAACCTATATGTTATATACAACATTAAAAACCTATATACTAGTATATAGTTTCAACAAAATGTATTGTGTTATTGCTCTCAGATATAGGGTTACTCAAGATTTCAAAATCTTGGCCGTCCCGCTACTTTGGTCTATACTCTTCGTAAATTGAATATGACAATTGAGATCCAAATTTTTTGAGCTCTACACAACAAAATTGCCAATCTCAACTATCGACTGTCACCAAAAAAAACCTCTCGGTTAGCAGAGGAACAAGTGCCAAAGTGATCACATACACAAGAATTAAAATCAGCCAAAAAAATAACCTGACAAGCTTCCAGAATTTTAGATTATAATTTTAGCAAGTTATGCAACAAAACCAAACTGACTAAATCAAGGTGCAGACAACACAAAACTAGTGATCACAGCATATACATACTCTCAAAAAAAATCTAACTGTTGGACAGTGAGAAAAATGACAGCAATGGCAAAAGATCTAGAGCTCAAAAAATTGGACATCCAATTTCAGTAATAGACCACAAAAAATCATCATCGAGCATATGACAGGCCCACTAGCATCTCTTTCTACCCCAGATCACAGAAACATATTGGGAAGTTTAATCAAACCGGTCCGGAGAGAAGCTTCACGATACCGAGTCTGGAAGAAATAACGGGTGCGAATTTCGCAACCCAGAAGCACTCCCCTGTTCGCAGGAAAGTATAAACAATGTTAAAAAGTATGATAACAGCTACTTTCTAGGTTAAATTAACATCTGCAGTAAAAAACAGCGAAAAAAAAGTTAGTAGTCATCTAAATTCTGCATGCACTAAAAATCTGCCATGCAAAAATATATTCACAGAAAGGTATAAAAAAGTAGCAAATGACATATGTTCAAAACAAAACCCCCCTAATTGAGTAAATAACTAATGTACCTTTCAAGCATATGTTCTAATCAAAAACTTCTGTCCACACAGGTAATGAAACTGACAACACGCTGGATAAAGTACTGACGACACAAGACAAAACTGAAGACACATATCTAACATTTGATGAATTGCAGCTCTTGAATTATACTTCGGGAACAGTGAGTATATGGGAGGCAACATTTGCTGAGTAAAAAGAAATATATTCCCTGAATATGCTTTTAACTGTTATTATTTTGTCAAAAGGGAGTGCATCTACCATTTACGACTCTGATGCAGCAAATGATTAATAGCACTCAATCAATTTACTCAATTTACTCAATCAATTCACTCAACCAATGAAGCACGCCAGCAAGAAGACATAAATCAAACACAAGATGATGGACTGCTAAGTGAAGATGATATTGAAAATTTCTTGATTCTTGAAGAACAAGCAGCAAAACAGGGTAATAATGTACAGATAGATAGCAAGTACACTCCTGCAATGGGGATGCAATTCAAAACAGCAGAAGAAGCACACCACTTTTTCAATTTTTATGCTTTCCTATCAGGATTTTCAGTGGTTCTTACACATACCTATCACAGCACAGGCAAAAAGAGGGATAATGGGGTGACAAGAGTCACATTCAAGTGCAATAGGCATGGAGTTACAAAAAAGCAAAAACAGGAGGAAGTAACAACAGAAAGAGACACAAATGTTCTGATAAAGACCAATTGTGAGTGTGTGATGGTTGTGACAAAAACAAATGGAATATGGTACATAACAAGGCTTGATTTGGACCACAACCATGATTTGAGTCCAAATTCAGAGACAAGATTCATGAGATCGCATAAATACATGACACCAAAGGAGAAGAGATTGATAAGGACATTAAAAGAGTGTAACATACCGACAAGAAGCATGGTCTCGATTCTATCATTTCTGCGTTATGGCTTGACAGCCTTGCCTTACACAAAAAAAGATGTCAGCAATCTTCGAACATCAATTAACAGAGAGACAACAACTAATGACATGGTGCAAGTTCTAGAGTATTTTAGCAATAAACAGAAAGATGATCCAAGGTTTTATTATGCTTTTGATTTGGATGACAATAAAAAGGTCAGAAATATGTTTTGGACAAATGGCAGATCAAGATAATATTATGCTCAATATGGGGATTGTGTTAGCTTTGACACAACCTATCAAACTAATAGATACAATCTGCCATTCGCACCATTTGTTGGAATCACAGGGCATGGGAACACATGTATATTTGGCTGTGCATTCATACTAGATGAAACTGTAGACACATTCAAATGGTTGTTCACCACATTCCTGTCAGCCATGGGAGGGCAAGAACCATTGACAATAATAACTGACCAGGATGGAGCAATGAGATCAGCAATATCTCAAATATTCCCTAACACAACACATAGAAATTGTCTGTTCCACATACTGAAGAAAGCAGTTGAGAAGGGTGGGAAATGCTTTTCTAGGAACCATGGATTGTTTGATGATTTTCAAGACATTATCCACAACTGTCTAACAATAGCTGAATTTGAGAAGCTTTGGCAAGAAATGATTGAAAAATATCAAATACAAAACATCAAGTATTTCCAACAGATGTGGCTAACTAGAGAGAGGTTTGTTCCAGTATACTTTAAACAGAACTTCTGTCCTTTCATAGAAAGTACCGCACTAAGCGAAGGCACAAATGCAAGAATCAAAAGGAATGTTGGTCCACAGTACAGTGTTACAAGCTTCCTCAAAGAGTATGATAGATTGATAGATACAATTTTCGCCACCGAGGAAAAAGACAACCATGAATGCAGATCCAGAGAACCAAAACAACTGTGGTCTGAATACTACATTGAGGAGCAAGCTATGCAGCTTTACAACAGAAATATATTCAAAAAGTTCCAAAAGCAACTCAAAGATACCACAAGACTTCAATTGACAGGACTAGAACCATCCAAGGTTTATGAGGTTTTCCAAGCATTAAATTACAGGAAAAAAGAATGGAGGCACAGGAAGTACATTGTACTAGTAGACTTACACAGAGAAGATTTTAACTGCATATGTGCCAAATTTCAGAAGGATGGCATATTGTGTTCACATATACTGAGAGTAATTCTTTACCTGGACCTCACAAAAATCCCAGACAGATACATTATTGATAGATGGAGGAAGAAAGTCAACAAAGTTGTCAGAATTAATGCAATGAATACAGATGCAGAAAATTCGACTTTAAGGTTTAATGTCCTTTCTAGAAGGTTTGCTGATTTAGCATCAAAAGGATCAAAGACAGGAGCAACATATAATTTTCTGATGGAAGAGATATCAAGGATCGAAAACCATTTAATCATAATTGCAGCTGACAAAGAAATGCATGAACAACCACATGGACAAAGCAACAGTGACAAAAATGCAAATGATGCTGCAGCAGATGAAAGTTCGTCAGTTGGACAGATCAATCTTGTAGATCTAGATGTTGCCCAAACTAAAGGAAGACCATCAACAAGATTTAAAAGTTTAATTGACAGGATTAAAGAGAAGGAAGTATACCACTGTAGTCACTGTGGAGGTACTGATCACAACTTTGCAACATGCAAACTGAAGCACATTGAAATTGAACTACCCAAGAAGAAGAGGCAAAACATGAATAAAGCAAACAAACAAGGTATACTCTTCCATCAGAAAATTATACATGGTGCTGGGCATATATACATATCAATACTTCAACTCCTAAATGATTAAAAGTAATGAAACCTTTCAAGCATACGTTCTAATCAGAAAATTCTGCATACTAGACTATTGTTTTTTCATAGGAGACTTTTGTTTATGGCATTGTGGCTACTTGCATTCATCATAATAAGTACACAAAACAAAGAAGGATTGATTTGCAGCAATAGATGTCTTTCACAAACAAAACACTTTTGGAATTTTTTTTTAAAAAAAACATATGCAAATGTTCAAAACTAATGTTCATCTTGTTGAATTTCCTTTAGGAGGACAGTCAAAAAAGAAGGCCAGAGAGCATGCAACACTCAAAGAGATGTAGAGAATACTGAAGTACAGAAGGCTACAATGTGGCCAGGAGAGGATAAAAAAAATACTTGACTGACGTATCAGAAAAAATATGACATTTGTATTTAGAAGTATGTTATAGAAGGACACTACTGGAGTGACATTTGTAAGAAAAGACTATTGCAGAATGGAACAACACAATTATTCTCTTGTAATCGTCTAGCTCATACAATTTTGAACAATTACATTTGCAAGAAAGGGCTATTGTAATATGGACAATTGCAAAATGTGCTTTCCTATAAGTATTTTTGATGTTTTAATTTCATGTTAGTGGTCATGTATACATGAGAAACAAAACTGACAGCTTGGAAATCTTAATAAAACATAACATTCATACTCAACAAATCATCTTTGGAAATTCAACAAAACAAAATTTCTGCATACTATAATATTGTTTTTTATTAGGAGAGTTTGTGTTTATGGCAGTGTGGCTACTTACATTCATCATAATAAAAGTTCAAGACAAGCTAGGCAATAAAAACTGAGCATATGTCAATGCTTCACTTTACATGGATATGTTCAAAAAAGTTTCAAAAAGCAGCTACAAAAAGAACGCAAACAAAAAAAAGACAGGTAGAAATTGAAAAATACATGGTGATGGGCATATTTTAATATCAATACTTCAACTCCTAAATGATTAAAAGTAATGAACCTTTCAAGCATACGTTCTAATCAGAAAAATTCTGCATACTAGACTATTGTTTTTTCATAGGAGACCTTTTTGTTTATGGCATTGTGGCTACTTGCATTCATCATAATAAGTACACAAAACAAGCTAGGCCAAAAAACTTGAAACTGATCAAGATGCTAACCTTCTAAGAACACAACACAAACAAATAAGCAAGATTCAAAAAAAAGCAAATCCAACCAACCAAAAACAAGATTAAAAAAAAGCAAACACAACACGTAAGGATGCCTCACAAAACAAAACACATTTGGAATTTTAATCATACAAAACATGTAGGGATATCTCACAAAAATGTATTGTGTTATTGCTCTCAGATGTAGGGTTACTCAAGATTTCAATCTTGGCCGTCCCGCTACTTTGGTCTATACTCTTCATAAATTGAATATGACAAAGTGAGATTCAAGTTTTGAGCTCTAAAAACAACAATTTGCCAAGTTATGCAACAGGATGAACTGACTAATCAAGGTGCAGACATCACAAAACTAGTGATCACATCATATACATACTCTAAAAAAAATCTAAATGTAAGACAGTTAGACAAAAAAGACAGCAATGCAAAGATTTAGAGCTCAAAATTTGAACATTCAATCTCAGTAGTAGACCACAATTATCCTCATCGAGCATATGACAGGCCCACTAGCATCTCTTTCCCTACCGCAGATCACAGAAAGAAAAAAAAGATTACAATGTGCACCTCCCCCCTATCTGCCTCTCTCCCTCGAGTGCTCCGCACTTCTGCTCTCTCTCCAGCGAAGCGAGTGGGATTAGGCCAGACGCGAAAAGATGATGAAAAAACATTTCAAAAAAAAAGCGGTCCGGATAAGAAGCTTCAAGATACCGCACGAATCTGAAAGAACATCCAACGGCTTACAAAACGACTGTTTTGGGGTATAAAAAACATGCGACTACAGTATAGCACTTCCGAAACAGAAATCGTTGGAGCCTTAACATATATGGTTAAATCCAGCATATGTTCAACAAGGTTGTATTGTGTTATTGCTCTCAGATGTAGGGTTACTCAAGATTTCAATCTTGGCCGTCCCGCTACTTTGGTCTATACTCTTCATAAATTGAATATGACAAAGTGAGATTCAAGTTTTGAGCTCTAAAAAACAACAATTTGCCAAGTTATGCAACAGGATGAACTGACTAATCAAGGTGCAGACAACGCAAAACTAGTGATCACATCATATACATACTCTCAAAAAAATCTAAATGTAAGACAGTTAGACAAAAAAGACAGCAATGCAAAGATGTAGAGCTCAAAAAATTGAACATTCAATCTCAGTAGTAGACCACAATTATCCTCATCGAGCATATGATAAGAAAAAAAGAGATGACACTCACTGTGCAGTGATATTCGAAATCACTTGAAGTAAACGAAAAAAATAGTCAAGGCACGTGATTGCACTGTCCCAGAAAACCAGTGTCATGTCAGTTATTTGGTTATAATTGGTTTAAATTACATGTGACTGTTCAATATGTGAGTGGTCATATATATAGTTCGTGTAGAAGAACAAAAATGAATATGCTTGAATTCTATATTGAAGCTAGGGAACTAAGTCCAAAAAAACAATTCAAGAATAACAAAACTAACAACCTGGGAATTTTATCAAAATTAAACTCCTAATCAGAATTCTGCATACTGATTATTGCACATCAGATGATAGTTTGTGTTTTATGGCAGCGTGAATATTTGCATTCATCACAAATTAAGTTCAAAAAAAAACAAACTAGGCAATAAAACATGAGCTATTATGCTAACCTTGTAAAGAACCAATACATATACTAACCTTCCAAGCTGGCTGGTTTACCAGTCCAATGTCACCTAAGGATCACATCACACCAGGCGAGGACCAAAACAAAAAAGAAGATGAAGAAAAAACATAAGGCATTGTGTTGCCCCTTTTGTTATTTTGCATGCACGCCATGGCCTAGGGCCTTGAACACATTTCAATTACCCCCTATCAAAACATAGAAAAATGGATCAGCACAATGTCAGAAAACCAAAATATTATGTCTAGCATCAGCATAGTCTGATCATACTAGTAATGTAACACCCCGGCCAAACAAGGACCCAGAATGCTACTAAACTAGAAGTAAAGCAATGTTAACTATTTAAGTTATACAAAATTTTGGCAGAGTCTACCTTGTTTATCTTTCCAATTCAGTGATTTCATGAACAGGAATAATTATAGAAGACAAAGCTCGAGTAACTAGTTCAAATTCAACAGTTATACTAAAAGGATTCTAAAACATGTAAGAATATGAAAGAGTAAAGGCATTAAGGATAATCTAACTCTTAATACAATTATAATCCAATGATAATCAAATGGTTCTTAAAAGGTTCTTGCATCCTATAACTAATTATCTTCCTTTATTTTCATGAGTGTGCAAGTGCTACTAATTTATTCCTTCCCTTTTCCCAAGCATGCCGACCTCAAGGTGGTACCTAAATAAAAAAAACAACAACAATAACAACAAGAGTGAGTCCAACGACTCAGCAAGTACATATGACAAAGAATAACAAGCCAACATTGTTAATCAACATGAAGCGAACACAGAACGAACACAATTGAATGAATTTGAATGAATGAAGTGAATGGAATGGAGGGACTACACAATGCATATACCGGTATAGCCAGTGACACACCCGTCAGTGTTCACTTAAACCCACATTTAACAAAATGTGGGGATTCAATCCCGTATGAAGAACGTTTCATACGGGTGTCCCGAACTACCCACTTTGGAATGGTGGGGCCCACTTTGGAATGGTGGGTCTTACTTGCCCATGTTGGAATTAATGGGTCTTTTGATCCACTCCCGTGGATGAAACAATGAGTGGTATGCATGGAATGAAACTTGCATAATAAAACGATACATTCTCTACACATATAGACAACTCACCTAAGGAATACATCATGAACATAAGTGTTATCAAGGGTCTTAGATGAACATAGGTAAATAAAACAGCAAGCATACAATGTTTTCTTTGAATCAAATCAACATGGTACTTGCCTTCCGAAGGACGACGTGTTAGGATGAAATGGCGGGGGCCTCTAAACCTGAAACCTTTTCGCCTACAATATATATAATCTAAATAAGAACAACATAACAGGACGCTTCCCAAAACCTTCTACATCGCCATCCCGAACGCCCGCCCAACTAGATAAGTCTACACCGAAAACAGATTGCACTAAACAGAAAGATAATTCTGGACAGCAGGATTAAAACTTACATAACTTTTGATTCACATAACGGAATTAAGAGTTCTTGGAGGCCAGTGAAAGATAAGATCATAAGCTACAATTTTCATAATATGGAGGTTTCCTGATTCAGACTTTAACCATTTTTAATCTGCTGCGCAAAGTTACTGCTAAGAATCAAAACAGAGTTCTGGACAGCAGGATTAAAACTATCATAACTTTTGACTCACAACTCGAATTTGGGTGAACTCAAAGGCTACAGAATCATGACGAAATAATCTACAAAACTCTAGGAGACCAGAAATCCTGATTCTGCCTTTACCTACACGAAAACTAAGGTCCAACAGACGACAGCAAATCTGCCTCTAAAAACAGCACTAACCACAAAGTGATAAACAACAAAACTAATTACCCAATCAAACGAACAGCGGGGATTACCCTTGAAGAACCGACGAAGAACACGAAGAACACCCTACGAACTCCTCCTCTTCTCCCCTTTCTCCCTTTCTTCTTCTTTCTTCCCTCTTTCGCCAAGGCTTCTCGCCTCGTCGGGGAGGAAGGGAGGGAAAGGCTGCGCAAGGGAGAGGAGGGGCTGCGCAATGGGGAGGAGAGGCGGCTGCCAAAGGGGTGGAGGGAGGGGCGCACTAGGGAGGAGAGGGGGCGGCCAAGGAAGAGGAAGGAGGGGGGGAGGAAATTTCGGCCAAGGGGGAGGAAGAGGGAGGGGTGGTGGCCAAAAGGGGGAGGAGGGGGAGGGGTGCGGCCAAAAGGGGGTTAGGGTTAGGGGGCGCATGGGCCTAAGGCCCAAGGTGCCTCCCTCACTTCCAAGCCGGGCCCCCAAAGCTTCTCCATCCTGGCCCGTCAACCAAAACCCGTTTTCCCCGCAACCCGAAAAGAATAATTTTTACCCGGATCCTTTCCCGAATAAATTCTCTCTAATCAAAAAGAAAATACGGAGTGTTACATTCTACCCCCCTTAACAGAATTCGACCTCGAATTCTCACCGTCGAAAACATTACTAAAACATAATACCGCAGAATTGGAAACAATAGAATAACACATACCGGAAACAAACAGGTCTGGATGTTGCTCGCGCATGCGAGACTCTAGCTTCCAAGTGGCCTCTCTCTCTGTCTAATGCGTCCAAAGCACCTTGACATACTTTAAACTTATTCATCAATGCTTCTCCTGATCTTTCCAGAATTCGCACTGGCTCGGACTCAAAGGACTGATCTTGTTCAAGTAATAACGGTTTTAGTAAATTATATAGCTCCGGACCTCACAGGTACCTCCTCGACACCGGGTCATATATAACGTTGTGTATCCCACCCTAGGACCCAAGGCGGTCCTAGCGATACACCACCCTCCAAATCCTCACAACTACAGATGCGATTAAATATACCTCGAGTTATCATTCTCTTTGGTACCAACCCATACAACCTACACATCAACCGAAACCCTTGTTCCAACTCTCAAACGATCTCTTCACCCTAACAAGGAGCATCTCCTTTAACCATTGACGAACAAAAGTGCTCAAAGTAAACAATCTCTTTTACATTCAGAATCCAACTGAAAATAAAGGATTCTCATCACAACCACACTTCACCCGCTTCCCACAAAAATAATCAAATCTAAGAATCAAGGATTCAACAGGAGAACCTCTCCACGTTCCAAGTAGGTAATTTGCAAATAACAACACAAAAGTCAGAGGAGAATCACTCCAATGCCAAACTTTTTTTTTTGAACTGGAAAAACCACACAAGCCAACATAAAGTCAACTCAAACCACAAAAGACTTTTGCTATCATCACACAGCTCAAATAAAAATCAAGAGAGTATTTCACTACCTGAAATATATATATATATATATTTGGAATAAACTTTCTCTTGAATCACAAGATTCCAAATCATCACACACCACACTAACTCATTTCTCTTAAACTGGCAACATCAACAATATGATCAAACCGAGCGCATGAGCCACACCTTTGTGGAGGGACTCTACTGTCCTCACAATAACATATTCTAGCCAACTCCTCTACCAACAGGGTTACTTTGATAAATAATTTCCAATGCTCCTCATCATTGTTTTCACCCACAATCACTTCACCACAACCCTTTAAGGATAATAAACTTGAAATTCGCAGCACACACACTCAGTTCCTTCACCTAAAGGACACTATCGAGGAGCAACACACTATTTAGAATCCCCTTGTTCCAATATTCCCACATAACATCATTAGCCTCCAAAGTTCTAGCATAACACACCAAACCAAAAATTTTTCCATCTCCCGGGCTCCTATACATGTATTTCGATACAATTGATATGAAGACTCTCGAATTTGGTGACTAAAATTACCACGACCAAGCATGCTCAATCATTAACAATCACATGAAAACATAATCTCAACTCAATTATCTTTAGAAAGATTCTAACTCTTGGAGGGTTACTTACTATAGCCAAATCATGCATAGCAATAATTCAACAATCCCTACTATCCCAATGACTCCCATAATGGTTAGACCTCTTCACAATTACTATCTCATTAACTACACCACCAAAATCATCCTACTAAACCTTGCAAAGTGCCCAATCACAATACTCTAATAAGATCGATCAAGATTCTCATACTTTTGATAATTCTAATGCTCCATCAAAATAATTGAAACATTCTTGAACCACAATCTACTATAAGTTCTACTAACTGCAATCCATAAGGTCAGTTAGCTCCAAGGACAAACGGTCTATGTACCTCAAATCCTCATCGAGAATTATTCCAAGAAATCAGTTTATCACTCAATGAATCTCAAACAGTTGACACCTACAATCTCACCGAAATCATCTACTTGACTACCACTATCGAGTTGCCATTATCAACCTAAAAGGCTTTGCAACACGGATTGGTTAATCCTTCCTCAGAAGAAGATATAGATATTTTTTTAGCACATAGTAAAACATTTACCACTCACCGGACATACAAGACCAAGGAAAGAAAAGTCAAATAGTCAAGATCTTGGGAAATAGAAGATGAGACCACAGTTGAGTGCACCAGTCCCACAAGAAGAGAATATCAAACTTCAGCCGAAAATAAATAAATAAATAAAGCACTGCTTTTGGGAAACTTGAGGAATTCCTTTGAGGCAAACCAATGAGGTTAAGAACGCTCCAATAAACTGCAAGGTACAAAACTTGAATCCAACTGCAAATACCTCTACTGCACCCTTCAATTTAATAAAGGACATAATTTTCTTTAATGGAAATATCACTTTACCACCTTCAAGCAAACGATCCTTTAAGCTCGCTCAAATCACAAGAATCACTTAAGAACACATAGAACCTTCCAAAATGTCACTCTGCGTAACTAATTTCAGATACCACAATAATTCACAAACTCCCAAAGAATCATGAAGGCAAATCTCCAAATATTTCATTTAATTAACATCACGAAAGACGAACAAACTCTTTTTACTTCTAAAAGAATCAACACTACCGGCATCATCTCATACTCAGTTTTACTAACCTCATCATTATATATATTCTTAGCCTGAATCATCATAGCCTACCAACGCATCAAAAACCTTTCCAAAAGAACACAATAACTTATTTAATTTTTTTTTCCAATAAGATTGCAATAATCTTACTAACCTCAAGAATAATACACTCTTAACAAGAATCGTCATCGTCTACCCTTCCATTATAAGGTCCTCCAAAATCTCGTCAAATAGATCCATGCTACTATATCATCCCATCCTCAAATTGAGAGTATTTCAAAGCATTACAACCTCACTACGACAACCGCTTTAAATTAGAGGAGATCTAATACACACTTTTAATGATTCTACCAAAACTCTTTCATCAAAGACATAACATCATCTGACAATCCCACCATCATGTAAATATAGATCACACTTTTTTTCCTCTTAAACCCCATCTATTGCTCTCTTATTGATGCGCAACACCAAACTGCATTACACAACAGTTGCACTTAGCAATTACATACGAACACTAAGTATCCACAAAGATAACTCCAAGATTAATATCCACTAATACAGTAATCCAACACCTTCTGAATTTAACAATCCTAAACTGTTAAATTAATCCATTGAGACCCGTTGATCCAATTTATCCCAAAAAGTTTACTAATTTTGTCTCTCCTATTGATCAACAAGTTCATCGAAGTTCCACGCCTCTTAGTAACTCTATTGATTCCATTAGGAATAGCCCTATTCATAAACACAGTTCATGAACAACCACAAGAAGACGACATCAACTTAATCGGTTTCACTTCAAGGATACTCATACCATACCAATCTATTTGATTACAAACTCTGACTTAACCATAACAAGGCATCACAAAAGGATTTTAACACCTCCCTTCAGAAAAGAGAGGTATTAAACTTCAACACTTAGAATAATCCAAAAGAATCACATAAAGCCAAAGCTTTCACAAGATAAAGAATTTGCAACATAAAACTTTCATTAACGAGAATACCAAGCGAACAAATGAGACAAGTTTCACAACAAGACAAAACTTCCACGGAGGGACCAACCTTGCAAATCCACAATGCTCTCAAGCAGCAAAAGTGTCTCAATAATTCGAAGAACAATAATTGATTCAAAGAACAGGTAGAAACCAATTGAAAACCCTCAACTACAATGAATCCACGAGCCCAAGATAAATTCG
The DNA here is from genome assembly GCA_017311315.1 of Dendrocalamus latiflorus. Taxonomy (NCBI): domain Eukaryota; kingdom Viridiplantae; phylum Streptophyta; class Magnoliopsida; order Poales; family Poaceae; genus Dendrocalamus; species Dendrocalamus latiflorus. Next base: position 9,355,896 of record CM029632.1, on the reverse strand, counting down.
TCCACCACCACAGGATAAGAATTGACCAAATTCAATTCAAGAAGGGAGAAACTTTTCCAAAGAATTCATTCCTAACCTTTGAAACTAAGTTGCTCACGGAATAATCCTTCACTATTTCAATACCACGAATAGTGATATAACCTGGCCATATCAATGGCCACACCGCGATCTCTATCTCTCAACATCAACTATCCCCACACATAACCATCATATAATCAAATCATAGGCACAAATGATCATCTCACAACATGTACAAAGTCAAACATTAAGCACACATTCAACTATGTAATCCGACGGAAACGTAGATGCAATGCAAACCACATTCCCACCTACAGTGCTTAGTGTGTCAAAATTAATATTTCGTTAACCACGGACCTACAGCCCGCTCTGATACCAACTGTAACACCCCGGCCAAACAAGGACCCAGAATGCTACTAAACTAGAAGTAAAGCAATGTTAACTATTTAAGTTATACAAAATTTTGGCAGAGTCTACCTTGTTTATCTTTCCAATTCAGTGATTTCATGAACAGGAATAATTATAGAAGACAAAGCTCGAGTAACTAGTTCAAATTCAACAGTTATACTAAAAGGATTCTAAAACATGTAAGAATATGAAAGAGTAAAGGCATTAAGGATAATCTAACTCTTAATACAATTATAATCCAATGATAATCAAATGGTTCTTAAAAGGTTCTTGCATCCTATAACTAATTATCTTCCTTTATTTTCATGAGTGTGCAAGTGCTACTAATTTATTCCTTCCCTTTTCCCAAGCATGCCGACCTCAAGGTGGTACCTAAATAAAAAAAACAACAACAATAACAACAAGAGTGAGTCCAACGACTCAGCAAGTACATATGACAAAGAATAACAAGCCAACATTGTTAATCAACATGAAGCGAACACAGAACGAACACAATTGAATGAATTTGAATGAATGAAGTGAATGGAATGGAGGGACTACACAATGCATATACCGGTATAGCCAGTGACACACCCGTCAGTGTTCACTTAAACCCACATTTAACAAAATGTGGGGATTCAATCCCGTATGAAGAACGTTTCATACGGGTGTCCCGAACTACCCACTTTGGAATGGTGGGGCCCACTTTGGAATGGTGGGTCTTACTTGCCCATGTTGGAATTAATGGGTCTTTTGATCCACTCCCGTGGATGAAACAATGAGTGGTATGCATGGAATGAAACTTGCATAATAAAACGATACATTCTCTACACATATAGACAACTCACCTAAGGAATACATCATGAACATAAGTGTTATCAAGGGTCTTAGATGAACATAGGTAAATAAAACAGCAAGCATACAATGTTTTCTTTGAATCAAATCAACATGGTACTTGCCTTCCGAAGGACGACGTGTTAGGATGAAATGGCGGGGGCCTCTAAACCTGAAACCTTTTCGCCTACAATATATATAATCTAAATAAGAACAACATAACAGGACGCTTCCCAAAACCTTCTACATCGCCATCCCGAACGCCCGCCCAACTAGATAAGTCTACACCGAAAACAGATTGCACTAAACAGAAAGATAATTCTGGACAGCAGGATTAAAACTTACATAACTTTTGATTCACATAACGGAATTAAGAGTTCTTGGAGGCCAGTGAAAGATAAGATCATAAGCTACAATTTTCATAATATGGAGGTTTCCTGATTCAGACTTTAACCATTTTTAATCTGCTGCGCAAAGTTACTGCTAAGAATCAAAACAGAGTTCTGGACAGCAGGATTAAAACTATCATAACTTTTGACTCACAACTCGAATTTGGGTGAACTCAAAGGCTACAGAATCATGACGAAATAATCTACAAAACTCTAGGAGACCAGAAATCCTGATTCTGCCTTTACCTACACGAAAACTAAGGTCCAACAGACGACAGCAAATCTGCCTCTAAAAACAGCACTAACCACAAAGTGATAAACAACAAAACTAATTACCCAATCAAACGAACAGCGGGGATTACCCTTGAAGAACCGACGAAGAACACGAAGAACACCCTACGAACTCCTCCTCTTCTCCCCTTTCTCCCTTTCTTCTTCTTTCTTCCCTCTTTCTCCAAGGCTTCTCGCCTCGTCGGGGAGGAAGGGAGGGAAAGGCTGCGCAAGGGAGAGGAGGGGCTGCGCAATGGGGAGGAGAGGCGGCTGCCAAAGGGGTGGAGGGAGGGGCGCACTAGGGAGGAGAGGGGGCGGCCAAGGAAGAGGAAGGAGGGGGGGAGGAAATTTCGGCCAAGGGGGAGGAAGAGGGAGGGGTGGTGGCCAAAAGGGGGAGGAGGGGGAGGGGTGCGGCCAAAAGGGGGTTAGGGTTAGGGGGCGCATGGGCCTAAGGCCCAAGGTGCCTCCCTCACTTCCAAGCCGGGCCCCCAAAGCTTCTCCATCCTGGCCCGTCAACCAAAACCCGTTTTCCCCGCAACCCGAAAAGAATAATTTTTACCCGGATCCTTTCCCGAATAAATTCTCTCTAATCAAAAAGAAAATACGGAGTGTTACAAGTAATTTTCCAGTAACTACTTTTGCTTGCCCATAGATATATTACAGTTTAGAGATAAACAATGACTTGCAGAAAACTTGCTAAAATAGATATTAAAAAAGTGCATATTACCTGTAGCGCTATATGCAGAGAGTTCCACTGGGTGTTGTACATTATTACCAGTGCAACAATTGTTCAGTGGAACAAGACATGTTTAACGATTCACTGTGTTTGCTAGTAACAATTATTGTATCTCACTTTAACGCTTTGTGGTATTAATAGTTATCCAAAGAAATGTCATGCTCAAAACATCTAGGGATATGTCATGTTCAAAACTATCATCTATGAGCAGATACTTTTTCATATGTGCAGCAGGACAAAAAAGGGTTTTATGCAGATGTTAATGTAAGTTTTTACTGTGAAACAAAACAATTGTTCAAAACTATCATCTATGAGCAGATACTTTTTCATATGTGCAGCAGGACAAAAAGGGTTTTATGCAGATGTTAATGGAAGTTTTTAGTGTAAAACAAAACATCTTGGGAAGTTTAATCCAACAAAACATCTAGGGATATTTCATGTTCAAAACTATCATCTATAAAGCAGATACTTTTTCATATGTGCAGCAGGACAAAAGGGTTTTATGCAGGTGTTAATGGAAGTTTTTAGTGTAAAAAAACATCTTGAGAAGATTAATAAAACATAGACCAAAAATTTATAAACTATCATCTATAAAGCAGATACTTTTTCATATGTGCAGCAGCACAAAAAAGGGTTTTATGCAGATGTTAATGGAGGTTTTTAGTGTTAAACAAAACATCTAGGGAAGTTTAATCAAACAAAACATCTAGGGATATGTCACCAAAAAACTGCATGTTGATTCCACAGGCACTCAAAAAACTGCCATGCAAGTATGTTCCATAAGCAACTCAGATAAAGGAAAACAACAGCCTGTGTGCCAACATGTATCAACATGCAAAACAAAAAATGTCTTAAAAGTATGATAACAACATGTATCAATGCTTCAATTTACATGTATATATTCAGCTAAGTACCTAAAAAAGAAACTCAAGAGAAACAACAAAAAACTGGTAGAAAGGTTTAGATTACATGGAGCTGGGCATATATACACAGAAAAAGTATAAAAAAAATTAAAAAGTATGATAACAATATGTATCAATCTTCAATTCTCAGGGATATATATTCTTATATTTCATGATTATCTGAGACCATAACAAAACAAATGATGCTGCAGTAATCTCTTAACCCAGCTAAGTTCCAAAAAAACGAAACTCAAGAGAAACAACAAAAAACTGTTAGAAGGTTTAGATTACATGGAGCTGGCATGTATACACAGAAAAAGTATGAAAAACTTAAAAAGTATGATAACAATATATATCAATCTTCAATACTCAGGGGATATATATTCATGATTTCCCAGTACTAGCATTCAAAAATCAAAAAGGTCTGTAGTCCCCCATTTTGACTATGTACTGGCTGCAACATTAGATTTTGAATGTCAATTCCTTACTAGCTCCTTTTATATGCTCTGATCATGTTAACACCTGCAGTTAAAAACACTTCAAAAAAAGTTAGTAGTTATATAAAATCCACAGGCACTCAAAAAACTGCCATGCTAGTATGTTCCATAAGCAACTCAGAAAAGAAAAACAACAACCTGGTAGTAGAAAGCAAAAAATTCCAAGAATCAACATTCAAAAACAAAAAAAATCTTAAATGTATGATGCTTCAGTAATCTCCTGTAAAAAATTGAAGCATTGATATATGGTAGACATGTAAAAAAACATGCATAAACACAGTATAGCACTTCCGAAATCATTGGAGCCTTAGCATATATGGTTAGATCCAGCATATGTTCAACAAAAAAATTTATTGTATTATTGCTCTCAGATGTAGGGTTGCTCAAGATTTCAATCTTGGTCGTCCCGCTACTTTGGTCTATACTCTTCATAAATTGAATATGACAAAAGTGAGATTCAAATTTTGAGCTCTAAAAACAAAACTAGGCAAAGCTTCCAGAATAACTTGACAAGCTCCATATTTTGGGATTATAATTTTAGCAAGTTATGCAACAAAAAGTTGAACTGACTAATCAAGATGCAGACAGAACAAAACTTGTGACCACAGCATATACATACTGTCAAAAAAAATCTAACTATAGGACAGTAAGACAAAATGGCAGCAATGCAAAAGAACTAGAGCTCAAAATTTGAACATTCAATCTCAGTAGTAGACCACAATTATCCTCATCGAGCATATGTCAGGCCCAAAAGCATCTCTTCTCCACCGCAGATCACAGAAAGAAAAAAAAAGAGATGACACTCACTGTGCAGTGATATTCGAAATCACTTTGAAGGTATAAATCTACCATTTGCACCATTTGTTGGGATCACACGAAACATAAATCAATTCTTCAATTTACAGGAATACACTGAGTATTTCATTATTAGCTGAGACCAAAACATAAATATTGCACATCAGAGGAGTTGTGTTTATGGCAGTGTGACTACTTGCATTTCATCATAAATAAAAGTTCAAAGAGACAAACTAGGCAAATAAAAAACCTTAACTATTATGCTAAACTTGTAAGAACCAGTACAGAATCTAACCTTCTAAGATAAGGTTTACCAAACAAAAGATCAAAAAGGATAACATAAGAAAACATATGTCAATGCTTCAATTTACATGGATATATTCAAACAAAACATATTGGGAAGTTTAATCAAACAAAAATATTAACCTATTGAAACAAAACAAAACATAATAAAAAAAACACCTGTCATCAAACAAAACATATTGAAATGTTTCACCAAACAAAACACCTTGAAATACTAACCTCATAATAAAAAAAAGTATACAAAACCAAACCAAACTAACTTCAAAAAAGATAACAAAACAACTACAAAATGTAATCAAACAAAACTTGACTATCCTTCTAAGATTACAAAACTAGTAGGGATGCTTAACCTAAAAAATTATTTAAGCCTATTAATAAAAGTTCACAAATACTTACAAAACATGGAGGTTAATCAAGCATAGCATTCAAACTTCCAAAACAAAACATTTTGATATACCAACCTAACAAAACACCATCATATACTAACAAACTTCAAAAAAGAGAACAAAAACAGTTTGGGAAGTTAATACATGGAGGTTAATCAAACATAGCATTCAAACTTCCTAAACAAAACATATTGCGATATTCCTCCAAACAAAACAACTTTTGATAACTTGACCAGTACAGATACTATATGCTTTGACCAAAATAACTTGAGATACTATATGATTTGACCAAAGAACAACTTGGGATGTTTGACCAAATAAAAATACCTTGAGATACTAACAGTTTTGGAAGTTTAAAATGGATGTTAAATGATAAATATAGGACATTAGAAAAATGACATAACAAAACAAAACTTCAAGGGATGATTCACCAAAAACAGCTTCACAAGTTTAATCAAAACAGGACATTCTTGCGAAATTAAACCAACAACCTAATGAGGCTAACAAACACATATATTGTTAGTACAAACATTTTTAGAAGAGCAGTACATAGTTTGTACAGTATATATGAAAGCAAAAATATGTGGTCCATATAGTATATCACTACTGAGTATGCCTGCCTGCTAACAAAAATTGAACTTGATATCATAGAAGACTAAACACATAGCAAGCACATAAAACCATTGGGAGATGTCCAAAAACAGCTAAATTTGATGTCCAGCATGTCGGAAGTCACCCTACAAAATAACCAAAAAAGAACACGGGGATATTATTACTTTGTGGAATTTGTATTATGCAACTTCTATTATTGCATTTGTACATATGCTATGTATTGAGCTGATGGTACTACTTTGCATTGAGCTATGGTAGTAATATATAAGAATGCAAATTAGTGAGTAACCTTCCCAACTATAGAATGAATATGACTCAAATCTGCCATGTTTTGGTCGCTGTGCAACATACGGTTAAGAAGATGAATCCTTATCTTAGGCATATCATCAATAGTGAACCGAGCTTCCAACGCAACTCTAGGGTCCCAAATATCCATATATTTCATAACAAACACGCCAGAATCTTTCCTGAAAAAAAGGAAACATTTCAATAAACAACCATCGTAAGTGAAAAAAGAAGGGGATTGAAAGATTCAGCTACAACAACAGCTACAAACAACCATTGAAAGGGGACTTACTTCCACTTTTACCGATGGGGTGATAGCTGATCGATGTCAAAATCAAGAGGGTTGACTGATGTTCTTTTTGCGGTTGCAAAAAATGCTGATGTGAAATTTCCTATCTACAAATACCAATAAATTGTACAATAAAAATATTAAAATATACAAGAAGATTACAGATTGATTAATGTTCAATAGCAAAAACACACAAAATTGGGATTTAACACAGGATAAAAAAAGATAGATAAAAACAAAGGAGGACAACAAAAAAAGGAAAGATATACCACACATACCAGATTCATCATGGTGGTGTCGTCATACGACCTCCCACCAACTGCCGAATCAAGGAATACAAACTTCTGGTCTTTAATATCAACAACAAAAAGGAACCAATGATCCTCTTTTAAAATAGGGAATAGAATCTAGTACACAACAGGCAAAGCATAAAAAAAATTGGTTAGCGAAAAAAAATACAAAATGTTCAAAACAGAAAAAGTGATACAAAACCTAAAAATACATAACAAATTTGGATGAGTACTGACCAGTTCACAAGATTGCAGTGACCTTACTTTATGGGCGATTTCGAACTCATGCTTGACATTTGCAAAACTGAATTCTGATTCTGCCTTCAAAAATTGTTGCTACAAAAAGAAAGAATAACAAGATTACCAACAAACAATAAAAGTTTAGCAAAAAAGCAAAAACATACTGAAAATATCAATATATATGAACTGAAATACAACTAGAAATTTTTATTTTAGATGCTAACATACTCCAACTGAGTTGAAAAAAAGTGCTTCTTTGACTTTGTGGGATGATTCTCTTGAAAAAGAAGCCGACAGAAGCAATTCACCAAAAAATTGTCGATCTTCCCTTCGGGCCTAAGAGAGTACCCTAAGCAACTATATGTGACATATGTTTTGCCGTCTGGCTTCAATGAGATTGCCTTGGAACTTGAAAAAGAAAAATACCAAATTACATATGTGCAGAAAATAAAATGCAAAAAACAATGCATACATAAAAAAATGTGGGTGCATAAAAACACTAACCTGCCATGTTTTCCTTTCGACAAACTAATTACTGCTTGATAATATGCCATATCTTCTGAGGACACAACAAATCTATTAATTGGACTAGTGTATGGGTGACCAGTGTATCTACTACCCCTCACCTGCCTTCTCTTTCCATAAGCAGGCATCTTGCAAGTGGATGACCCAGCACCCCGCTGCCCCTGCTGTTCACAACATTGACGTCTAGTGGTTGAAGGACGTTGACAGTTTTCTGTGGAGTGGTTGAAGAGAACACAGTGCCTGGAGGGACCTGTACACCAAAAACAAAAAAAATATCATAGTTATCTTTATATAAAAAAGAATGATAGAAAGAGATATAGAAATGATAAACCACCATGCTACAACAGGGGGGACAAAGCATAAATCACAAAAAAGATAAAAGTTTGTTTACCAAATTGATTACATTCATAGAAGAGACATTGTTGGCAAGTGGGGTGTTCTCTATAGGAACTTGAGACTTAATATTATCAATAACAATGACTCCTCCCTAGCATCAAAACAAACAGATGAAGACATTACAAAATGATGATACAAAAAAAAGGCATAAACAAAAAAAAAGGATTCATAACTAAAATTTTTTAGAAGAAAAAAGGCTCTGCTCTTTTATACACCTGATTATGTTTCTGTGGATTATTCATGACTTGGACGTCATTGTCTATATCAATGTTTAAAATGCGGATATCCTTCAAAAAAGAAGATATTTAAGATAAAAGTGTTTGACATCAGAACAAATGCATTAATCTTAAGATGAAGGATGTATACCTCTTTAACATAACTGCCCCCTGTGACACCATGAACAGAATGTGAAACATTGTTCAGCTTTGATTTACTTACTCCTTCCGGAAGAAAGATTGTATCTGATTGACTCCGTATAATATGCACATCATCATCGTCGATGCCGAGATCAAAAGAGGGAACCCAGTTAAACAAATCCATAACCTTTGGACTGTACGGGAACTTGAAGTATTTGCTTATCCTATCATTTTCCCCTGTATTAGCTTGGTTCTGGCTTCCTGGAAATTATATCGGATGAAATATAAAAAAGTGTGTATTGGGGGGGGATTGGTTTAGTAATTGGTATACTAATTGCAACAGCGCGTTAATGTATACTGCCTCCTTAATTAACAAATAAACATTGGCAGTATTAGTTCTCTGTTTTAAGATATGATTCTAATAAAAAAGAAATATATCTGAGTTAGCATTATTAACTACAAAAAAAGAAAACAATCACTGGAAATACTAGTTTAGGACCAATATGCATAATGCAAGATAAATATGGCAAAACACAGCTCACGTCGACTTTATCAAAATGTTCAGCTTATCTGCAACAATTTAAAAAGCTTATTATGTCCAAAATCCTTAATTAAAACCTAGCATCAATTGCAACTTAGTATGTATGTACTATGAATCAGACAACACGTTTGTACCTCTCTATCCATCTATTTGCCCTAACCATCTCAAACTATACATCACAAATCATAGTAGATCATAGTGAACGTACACTACTGACCGGGAACAAGCAATAACAGACCACCCTGTTAAAATGAGAAGAATCAAGCCCCTTCACGAATAGATGTATAAGCCTTGTGTTTGACAGCATTGTGTAAAAAAGGAACCCTAATTAGGTGACAAAATACCAAAAATTTAATTAAATGTGAGTTGTTATAGCAACTGAACACAAAACTGAATAATGCTCCACAATTGGAATTCAATTGTCATGATTGATCGGTGACATTGTTAAAGGCAAAACGTTGCACGATTTTTCTTCCCAAAAACATCACTATGATTCACTCTACTGGTACAGGATGGCGTGAAATACATACAGAAGTGATCGCTGATTTAGTCACACCTTCACACATCAACTTAAAATTAGCCTACTGGAGGACCAACAAAAGAACCAAGGTTACACATTCATGAATATAATGTGTACTGAAACACCCCAAATTTTGAGCCTTTTTAAAAATTTTTGGAAATTCAATTAAATTTGGTTGCTTTCCCAATTTGGCAAGAAAATAGCAAAACCCGCTTTCCTTTTTCTCCTTCCGCCTTCGCTCTTGGCCGGCGCCGTCTGTGTGCGCGCGCCGCTCAGCTCCTTCCCGAAGGCGCCGACGCCCCACGTCGCCGTTTCCCCGCCAGCGCGACAGAGGAGACTGCCCTTCAGCTCAAGCCCGCGAGGACGCCGACCCCACGCGCCAGAGACGCCGCCCCGCCTTTCTCCCCGTGCGGAGAACGCCCGGGCAGCCCGCTGTCCTCGCCGGCGCCAGCGCAAGCCTTCCCGTTGCTTCTCTCTCTCTGAAGTCAAGGGAGCACTCGAGTGGGGCAGACTTACCTCGCCACCTTGCCCTCCTTCGCTCGGCGTAGCCCCAGCTCACCCCTCTTCTCTTCTCCTCGTGCGGGAAAGGCGGCCGAACCGCCTCGCAGCCGCGCCACCTGTACACGCAATATAAGCGGCTTTCGCCACTGTAGATCGTCTTCAGGCCGTCCCCTTCCCCTCTCCACCCCGCCGATTGAGCTCTCGCCGCCTCCACCGCCGGCAATCGCCACCACTGCGCCGGTGAGCCCTAAAATGCAATTGAGGACTCCACTCAATCTCAGTCCAATTCCGCGCGTCCACACATACACATCTAGCTCCTAGACACAGTAGCAGTCTCGCCGGGGCAAGAGCATGTGCCCAGAGGCCGGGCCACGAAGCTCGCCGCCGACCACAAGGCCATCACCGTGGCTAGGCCACTCCAGCCTCCCCCGAGCTGTACCGCCACCGCCAATGGGTCCCTAATGTCCCCTAGATGGGGAAACGACGGCCAATTGGGTCGCAAAGCTGTCGGTTCCCCTCAGCGCCGCCGGACTTGTCCCCGCCTTTCCGACGACCCGCGACCGTCTCTGTGCACCGTACTCCCTCCCAAAGCCCTCAAATGGAAACGATGCGAGTAACCGCACCGTTTAGCTATGGCCGTTCTCCGGGAGCATCGCTGCCTTTGCCGCCCCGCTCCGGAGAGCGTGCTCTGTTTTCCGCCGAGCCGGGAGCGGAAGGAGGAAGACGACGACGCACGACCGTCGATCAAACTCCATCCGAGCGTCGGCCTCCGTTCAAATCCCAGCCGTTCACTCCGCGCCCACGCTCCATCCGAGCGCCCGGATGCGTCGCCCCGCCCCCATCCGCACCGTCCGCACCGCGCACGCGTCGCCCATCGGAGGACGCGCGCGCGTGTGGGCTTCGGCCTGCGCGGCCGAAGGCCGGCCGAGCCGCGCGAGAACCGGCCGGCGCCGCACTGTGCACACGGGCCGGGCCACACTGTTCACTGGGCCGAGCCCGTTACTGTTCACACCGAGAGAAAATCCAGAAAAATCCCCAAAAATCATAGAAAATTCTAGAAAATTCCCAAAATACAAAAATACACCATCTTGACCAGAAAAATACACTGAGTTCAAACCTGGTCTCTGTTCCTCCAAATTCAAATTTGCTAAATTTGAATATTCCTCTTTTGCTAATTCCAAATATCCCAAATTTAAATTCGGCATCCATTTCTCCAAAAATTCTAGAAAAATCCAAAAACTCCAAAAACACCAAATCACCCCATTTTGGCCAGCTCAATATTTTTACTTCAAAAATAATCTCCAATTCTCCAAAATTAAATCTTATAAATTTAAGCTTCCCTTGGCCCATATAGTTAAGCTTACTAAATCTCAATCCCCCGTAAATTTAAATTCTTCCATTATACCAAATTACATCTCGACGAAGCCCACATCATCTAGTTCGAAGATAGACTATTTATTTCTAAGAGTCTATCCCCTGCTCCCAAGATTTATCCGACCCAAGCTCAAAACCTTAATTCGGTCCGAACTCCTGTCGTTCACCGAAACCCTAGTAACACCTAAACCCTTGTAGTAGCTCAAACCTGTCTACACCCTGTCCACCCTAGCTCTACCACTAAGGTCCTAAACAACCTTGAGAAATATTCTAACTCAAGAATCCGACACCATCCATACACTCTATCATTCGGCGAAATCCACACAATGCCTTTTTGCATTGTCGATTATCCTCAAACCATAGTCTAAGTTCAATCCCGTTAAGCCAAACTCTTCACCACCTAAACCCTGGCCACCCCACCTATTTTCTTTATGTCCTTTTGGATTATGTGGTTGTATTTTGTTCCCAGCTTGCATTCTGCAAAGCAGGAACTAATGTATGTTCGCTTTTCTACGCTAGTACTCGGACCACGCGAATTGGTCAACAGAAGGACTACAAGAGCAGTTAAAGAAAGCGATGCTCACCCCGAAGATCACATGAAGATAATCAGAGACTAAGGACCAAGAGGCAAGTCACATGTTTTTGATCATATTGAATCCCATTAAATTACATTATTTATTTAATGTATTTTCATTATTGATAGTTGCAAACTGATAATTGCTTAAAACAAAGATTTAGAATGGCATGCTATCTAGATAATCCTACCACTGATAAATAGCCCTGTTTACCTTGATGGCCATATTCACCTTGACAACCTTAGTAAGAATTAACATATGATATAAATGTATACAAGATCATTTCATGCAGCATGATACACTACTAAGTGACTCTGGCCGTTGGCCGGTAGGTTTGAAAAACCCGGATCTAGGGTAGGGTGGTATGGGACACCGTGCCCTAGACCGGAAATGCTGGTGGGCAGTGTGGGGTAAAGGTGTTGCGCGAAATCGTGCGGCGGTTTCGCCCACTGCTGTACCCTTCAACGTGTCACACTACTAAGGTGTGGGCCGTTGGCCGGTAGAATTGAAAAACCCGGAGAGGGTAGGGTGGTATGGGACACCGTACCCTAGGCCGGTGATGCTGGTGTGCAAGTTAGGGTAAAAATGGTGTGGAGGTCCGTGGAGGACTTCGTCCACCGCCTTACCCTGAGCCTGAGGCTGCGGACCTCAGGAAAAGTATAAGGGCAAGAACCTTGTGCCAAGTAAAAGACACAGTTATCGCCCAACCACAAGCGTTGACTCGTCAAACCTGGTTTAGTAGCTGCTCAAATCGATTGAATATCTACAACTTATTTTGGGGACTCCGACTAAGGGATGTCCCGCGTACACAAAGTTGGTATGGAAACAATGAGACCATATTCAACAACGGTAGGATTACACGGAGTCGATGTGCGACTTTCTACGTGGGCCAGCGGAATGCCGACTGCCTGTGTTGCCTCGTCCCTACCGGGTAGAGACTATATAAAGAATTGAGCAGCGAAAAACCATGTTTTCTTAATGTCAGACGTGGAATTAAGAAATCTTGTGGGTAAAGCAGGGCAGCTCTGCAGAGTGAAATAAATGGTATTCGAATACGCCGTGCTTCCGGTTAATGAAGCTGTGTTAATTGGGTGATTCCAAAAACAAGGCATAAGTAGTGTTTCTGATGTTGTTAAATTGAGTAATGACGAGACTTTATCCGATAACAGAAAACCCCTGATCTTAAGAAGAAAATGTTTTCCCTTTAATTGTTTGCAAATAAAACTGCATCCACTTCATAATAAAACCACTATACACCCTCCACCAGATAACCCTGGCAATTAGTTATATAGTATTTCCACATGTGATTTGCTGAGTACGGGGTGGGAGTACTCAGGCTTGCCGAATTTTCCCCCAACAGATGGCAGAAGAAAAGAAGATGATGCAAGTGTTCGTGTTAGGGTTGCGTCCGCACTCAAGTGTTCCTGTGGAGTTTTCTTCGGCTCTTCTGTATGTAAATTACCTTTTGGGCTTGGACGCCCATATTGTTATTAAATTGGCCATTAGGTCTTTACTTCAATTAAACTAACTTGTTTTAATTGATCGTGAGCAGGCTTAATACACTGTTAAGCCGCAACGGAACTCCTGGGCTGTTGCGGTTGATAAGACGTCCCTGTTCCCAAAAATTGGGGGCGTTACATGTACCACAATTAGATAACTCCGACGGGAGAGACATATGAATCAAGTGACTAAACTAATCGGTGCTTGTTTGAATCAACTAATAGACACTGATAAGTGTGCCTACTGAAATAACAATTCACTCAACAGCAAGCATGTACTAGTAATAAATTCCGACACCAACTAAGCAAAGAGCAACAGGCACATCTGAACCAGATCTACACAAAAACGTCCTAACATAGAACCCCAGAAGCATAGATGCCACAGATCTAGGCGGTGCTGCCTCACCTGCATGGTGCACTTGTACCGTGGTGAACTACCTCAAAAAATCTACCTAAATCTCAAAGTCAAAATAAAAAACTCAGCTCGGAGAGGAACAAAATCAAACCCATAAACAAAACTAACACCGCAGCACCCCCGCTCAATCTTTGGTGATGAGAACAACTACTACGCTCAGCCTCCGCGAGGAGTGCGGCCTCTCTGAGACAACTCCCTTGAGCGCTCTGTCTCTCCCCGAGACCACTTTGTGGATGAGCTCCACCTCTCTCTCTCGTCTAGATAAAAAAACCTCATGCAAAAAGAAGAGATATTAAAGAATGGCGCAGAAATTGATGAGAAAAATTCAAAAAAACTGAGGTCAAAAAGTCCCATAAACCTCTTGTCAGATTGGACTGCAGTAGACGGGTTCGAACACCTAACCATCGACAAATCGTGGACCTGTTATCCCTTGTAACCAGAACACAAATCCTAAAGCAAAATGAATGATTTAAAATCTGACTGATTTCAACTCAAAAACAGTCGACTGAGCTGTAGCACTTCCATTAAGATAACATACTTTCAGTGAAATGAGATTTGACTATTTTTAAAAGATAAAAACAGTCAAAATATAATTCACACGATTAGAAAAATGTACAGTACCAAAACCAACATTCAGAAAAAAGTGAAGTTGAGAACTAAATGTATGATATGAACATATCCAGACAAACTTCTTTAGCAAAAAAACCCTAGAATTAAGATAACATACTTTCAGTGAAAAGAGGTAGTCGTCCTTCATTCAATTATTATCTCGCTTCAGTTTATGTGATTGTTCATAGGCTATAGAATTATACCCATCTATATGTACACAAAAAAAATGCATGATTATATTTACCACCCCGCGCAACCCACCATCTACCTAAACACAAAAAAAATTAAAAAACAGGGGATAAACATATCAAAAGCAAAAAATGATTGTGCTACCATGGGTAGATAGAATGATTCTATCAATTGAAACGCGACCATGAACATTTCCAAAAGTCATCATATAGTGCATCAAGCGTGCTTCCCTTTGCATACAAAAAACCAATCAACAAAAAAACTTGTGTTACATAACCAAAATAACTTTATGTACATAAATTTATGAATGGCTTTTTTTGGCACTAAATTATATAACAACACACAAAAAAAATCGAGCACGTATAAACCTTGCTATGAATAAAACTAACTTGGTCAGCAGGACAGAAACCTTCACACATAAAAAAAATGAACCACCAACAACAAACAAGTCTGAGCTTCAGCAAATATGCTTGCGTTTTGAACTTCCGATTGGGGTAAAACAAAACAAGTCGGCGATGTAACATACCTGCATTCCTGGTTCTATCATAATCTTGGCTGCTAGATGTCCTCTTTCTTTTATTATTAGTTGAAAGATCTAAAAAACAAAATTAACAAAAAATGTCAACACAAAAATAAAAACAGATATAAAAATTGCATTGGTATGCAACCAAAAAAAAAGCTCGAGAGAGAGAATAAACGCATATATTGCTGACCTAATGAGGTAGAAATCTTTTGTGTCGTTTGATCATCACAATGTACTGGTGTTGCTTCTGACCCAGAATTCAGTAACTTCTGAGTTTCCTCTTGATCACAATCACCTTCTTGGATTGACTCTGTATTTATTAGATGAAAGATACGAAAACAAAAAAATGATTACGAACGAAAAGAAATAAACATGTACCAAAAAAAGTGCTGGTATGCGAGCAAAATATGCTTAAAAAGGAACAAAAAAGAAAAGACATTGCTGACCTGATGAGCTAGATAACTTCTGCTTTGGTTGATTGTCACATTGTCCTGGTGTTTCTTCTGACCCCGAATTGTATAGCTTTTGAGTCTCCTCTTGATCGCAGTCACCCGCTCGGATTGACTCTATAAAATATTAGATGACAGATAAAAAACAATTTTAAAAAGGAGTATATGAACAAAATACATAAAAATAGATAGACAAAATGGATGGTATGCAAAAACAAATAACAAAACGCTAAAGAAAAGTATAAGACAAAAAATTTCTTCACCTGTTGAGCTAGGTAGCTTCTGTGTCGGTTGATCATCGCATTGTCCTGGTGTTGATTCTGACCCAGAATTGGGTAGCTTCTGAGTTTCCTCTAGATTGCAATCACCATCATCACATACCCCAGTTGGATAAAACCCTGCTGGACCAGCAGGACAGTCATCTCTCACACAATGCTCATCACAACACCCCTTCAGATTGAGTCCTTTGACATCTACTCCCTCCATATGAATATCCGCATGTACCATATTAGGTGAAGTCCTGATGCCCTCAAACTTTGTATTATTAACTCCTCCGCGAAAACTCTTGGTGACGCTACAAAGAACTGAGACTATACCCGCAGCCAAACATTCTAACCCATGATGTAACTTTGCTGTCTGTTCATGCTCAAATTGATGAAGCATTGACGATAATGTCTCCTTAACCTACAAAAAATTGAATATCAAAAGCAAATAAGTTAAACTAGTAAAAAAATATTTAAAATCAGACCAAGCAAACACACTATTTAAGAATAATTACCTCATCAACTAATGGATTTTGATCATGTTGATCAAAAATGGATATGAACTTTGATTTCATTTGAGCAGACATTTATGAAGGGTTGGTAAAAACACCTACAAAATAACAAAACCAATAAAATGATTTAAAATAAATATTCACAAAAACTGTATTCTGGAAATTGCATACTTGTTTGTGATATGTGATTACAAAACGCTGCTAATTAAAAATAAGCTTTCTTATCAGGTTATATGCCACATTTTAGATTTTCAAATACTATGCAAAGTTACCAGGTTTGCCAAAAAAAATGCAGAGGTTTCATTTTTTTGAGATATTGCAGATAATATATGTTGGTTTCAGCAAAAAGATGTGCATAAAAATATAAGCCTTATCTCTCAAGCAATGTGCATAGTTTAAAAAATAGTCTGATTTCTCCTATCTTTGAAAATTTACTAGAAAAAAAAATAGTATGCATAGTATTCAGTTTTTTAGCTGTGTGAATGAGAATTATGAACACGTTTTTGCTTTCAGCAAAAAATATGCAGAATTTCAGTTATACACATAACAAACTACCCATACACCCCCCTCTAGCCTTCACATAAACTACAGATCTGAAGATAAAAAAAATGTGATGTATATATACATGCAGTAAAGAACAGTAAAATATACACATGTAGGCATACCTCACATAGAAAAAACGAACTAGAAAAAAAAAGAACATCAGCAGCAGTATCACTCTCCCTAACCCCCCCCCCCCCTCCCCTTCACTTCCACCTACTCTATCTTCATCTAACTACAAATCTGAAAGATTCTGAACACAACAAATGTGATATATATAGAGAGATGCAGTAAAGACACAGTAAAAACTACAAAACAGTAAAGTATCTATGCGATGGCATCTCTCTGTTAAAGAGACAAAACAGTACAGTAGAAGCAAAGAAGTAAAAAAAAGCTAGCGAGGCAGAGCTCACCGGAGATATATACTGCGCGACGAGGTGGAACTCACCGGAGAAGACGCCAGGCGACGAGATCTCCCACTCAAACTGGAAAAGCAGCTAACCCCGGAGAAATACACCGCGCAGTATATCTCAGATCTCCGCGCAAAAACAATGATATATCCGCTCCACAACGATATCTCCGCGCAAAACAGCTATCCGCTAATGCTCTGCATGGGATCTCTCAGTTAACAAAAACACTAAAAATAGATACAGAGAAGTCCAAAAAAACCGAGAGAGGCAGAGCTCACCCCCGGAGAAAATACACCGCGCGACGAGGTGGAACTATCCGGAGAAGACACAGGCGACGAGATCTCCCCGCTTAACCTAAGAAAGGCGGCTAGATCTCCGCTCCGCAACAAGATCTACGCTCAAACGGCTCTCCCTCGGGTGCTCCGTACCTCGCCTCACTCTCCGGTGCGACGGGATCTCCTGCTCCGGCGACGAGAACTCCGCTAACACTGCTCTCCCACCTCGCCTCCCTCCCCTCGGGAGCTCCGCACCAGACCCTCCAGCGACTGGTCCACTCCGGCTCTCTCTCGAATTAGGACAGGCGCGTAAAACGAGGAAAAAAGAATTCAAACAAAACCCCGTCCGGACAAGAAGGTTCACGATGCCGGGTCTGAGGAAACGGGTGCCATCCGCAACACGGAAGCGTCGCGCGTTCCTCCGCTTCATCCCGAGGCACGAATCCTAAAGAAATGGACGGCTGACGAAATCGACTGCTTGGGGGTATAAAAACAGGCAACTGCACTTTAGCATTTCCGTTAAAAAAACAGTTTTTACATTTAACTGAGAGGGGCCGGTACGGCTGGTATAACCAAAAATCAGAAAATTTTGGATGATTTTGAGTGGAAATTTTGAGGTTAAAATTTGAATTTGAAAAAAATAAGTTGATTTTTGGCGAAAATAGGTTGAAAATATCAGCCAAAATTTTTGAAACAAATTTTAGCAAAATTTTCTTCTAAATTTAACAAAATTAATGTAATTTTTTTTTTGAAATCGGTTTAAAATTTTACCGAGATCACGGATTAAATCAATTTTCGGCCCGTAATCGACATAAAAATTTTCCTGCTCGGCACAGCTTCTCTGCGAACCACGGCCGGTGTTTGGGTCGCGAAGGCGCGCACTGTCCGGCGCGGTTTGGGTCCGAAGCCACTAAAATGTCGCATCTCAAAGTTAGCCGATTCAGTTCCTATACGTACCTCTTGTGTCTTGATGCGGAACATACTGCTCCTTAGTTCTGAGTTGGTGGTACTTGGTACTACCACAAATTTGTGTTCCTAACACCTGCAGCTGCAAGAGCAGTCGAACAGTATCTGCACAAGAGCGCGCACAAGAGGACCGAGGCAGCCATGGCACAACATTTCCGTATGCAGTCACGTACGCGTATGTACATTTGGAGATATACAAAGAAGTGTGTGACGAAGCTTGAACTGGGATTTTTTTTTCAAGGTCTCGAAATAGTCTTTCATCAAGCGCCAACAAATAGAGTGGTAAATCCTTAATTTTCCACAAGCCTATCAGGGCCTAATCGGTTTGAGGAATGCGTTGCTCACAGGATGATGTCTTGGCCCACGAACGAGGGAAAACTCTCTAATGTCCATAGTGGTGTTGGAAATATAAGCACATGTAGGTTCAATTTATTCCATAAATAAATCATGACATCATACACGCAAAATAACAGAACCATCACAGGCATAAAAGATCTAGACATGTAAACCAGGAAACTATACATGAACAGATCTAATACGGAGAACATGACTGTTACGTACAGATGATTCTGTTCTGACCGGTTTGACGATGTTGACGCTGCAGGCACGGTGTGGATGACACGAGGTCGATGACGATTCGCCGAAACCGAACGACGAGAAAGACGAGCCAGAGCTACAGCAAGCAGTCGCGCAGAGCGCTTCCCAAAAACCTTATTCGCCCTCTCCCGGTGCAGGACTTCGAAGGCGACGGTTCCGGAGACCTGCTCTCCCGAACGACAGTGCACGCCGGCGGACGGGACGGAGTAGACTACGTGGGACGGCGCAGCACGATGGAGGAGGCAAAACCCTAGATTGATTCGCATATGCTGTATGGAGTCGGCGACTCAGTATTTATGGAGGAAACAGGACGTGTGATCAAGACGCCTGCACGTTCTCCATAACTCGTAACCGAAACGGATTAGTCGCGCGTAACCGATCCGGATTCACCGCTACTCAAAACAGCAAAAATAAAACTGCAAAAGGAAGCCGCGTCTGCGCAAGCATCTGGAGCCGATTTTGACGGACCATTCACGCAGGTGCCGTGCACCCGCGCCCCCGCCCCGCCCGGCCCGGCGAGGCGAGGCGAGCGAGCGCGCGTGTGTGATCCTCTAGTTCTCTCCCACACATGCCTCAAGTGGCTAGGAGTGCACCATCCCTTTTAAGGTGGTCTTCCTCTCCTAGAGCTAGCAATATGGTACTAAAGTTCACATGCATGCCTCCTTTGCATGAGTGGGCCTTTGAGATTTAAAAAGAATTATTCTTTTGTATGGGCTTGGCCCACATAATTCAACAATCCCCCACCAGATCTCAAAGTCCCACAGAGATTTGCCTGAATTCCAATGTACTATTTATATATCAGTGTTTCGATGGAGACCGATTAATGTTGAACATCCACCTAGAACTCCGAGCTACACTTACTCACAACTTGAACAATCGACTACGCCTTGAATTGCAAGTTTGGTGCAAGCAAGCTTCACTTAGAGACTTAACTGATACTAGGCCGCCAATAGGCTACCCCTCGGTTGGAGCGTATAAGTCATACTACTTGGTCTCTTCATGAGCTTAGTAGGAGATTTTCCCAAAATCTCCATAGACTGCGACTAACAGTCGGGCTCATATAGGTGTGTTCTTTCAAGAACGTTCTGCAGGATAACGTCTTCGCTTCTGAAAGCCAATGGAACACATTAAGGCCTTAACCAACCTGCCTTGCAGTTTCTGAGAGTATTGCATCTTCACATAGAGAGGGTTGAAATTACTCTCCTCCAGTTAACTAATGACTTGTTTTTCCCAGATCCTAATTCACGGGATCTCCGATCACATAGGTTGGGTTACTACCATAGATAACTCACATGGGTCTCATACCCATCTCCTTCGATGCACTATCTATCACATTCCGTGATAATCCCTTTGTAAAGGGATCTGCCAGGTTTTTATCTGTTTGGATGTAATCCAAGGTTATAACTCCGGAGTTTCTCAATTTCCTGACAGACTTCAATCGTCTCTTGACATGCCTAGACGATTTCATATTATCCTTAGAACTGTTCACTTTAGCGATAACGGTTTGATTATCACAGTTCATAAGGATAGCTGGCACTGGCTTTTCCACCGTAGGTAGATCCATCAATAGATCCCGTAGCCATTCTGCCTCAAAAGTAGCAGTGTCTAGTTCCGCAAGTTCTGCTTCCATGGTTGACCTCGTCAAAATGGTCTGTTTGCAAGACCTCCATGAAACAGCACCACCACCAATAGTGAAAACATATCCACTAGTGGCTTTGATCTCATCAGCATCAGAGATCCAGTTGGAATCACTATAACCCTCCAGCACCGACAAGTACCCAGTATAGTGAAGTCCAAAGTTTGAGGTACCTTTCAGATAGCGTAACACTCGCTCAAGCGCCTTCCAGTGATCATCTCCTGGGTTAGATGTAAACCGGCTCAACTTGCTCACAGCAAAGGAGATGTCTGGCCTTGTTGCACTAGCTAGGTACATAAGTGAGCCAATTATCTGAGAATATTCCAGCTGATTCCTAGCAATTTTCTTATTCTTACGAAGTAACACGCTAGGATCATAAGGTGTTGGAGAAGGCTTGCTGTTAGAAAAGCCAAAACGGCTCAAGACCTTTTCCACATAATGAGATTGCAAAAGTGTAATCTCATCCTCACCTCTAACCAATTTAATGTTTAGAATAACATCAGCCACTCCCAGATCTTTCATATCAAAGTTTTGAGACAAGAATGATTTGACCTCATTTATCATATTGATGTTTGTCCCAAAAATCAGGATGTCATCCACATACAAGCATAGAATAACTCTCTCACCCCCACCATAGCGGTAGTATACACATTTATCTGCCTCATTGACAGCAAAGCCTACAGATGTCAGTGTTCTATCGAACTTCTCATGCCACTGCTTAGGGGCGTGTTTCAGACCATACAAAGATTTCAACAGTTTTAACACCTTGCCTTCTTGACCTTCTACTACAAATCCATCAGGCTGTTCCATGTAAATTTCCTCATCCAGCTCTCCGTTAAGAAAAGCTGTCTTAACATCCATTTGATGAACGAGAAGACCATGTGAGGCAGCCAAAGCAAGTAGTACTCGAATTGTGGTCAGTCTAGCAACAGGTGAGTAAGTGTCAAAGAAATCTTCGCCTTCTTTCTGAGTATAGCCCTTGGCAACAAGCCGAGCCTTGTACTTTTCAATGGTACCATCAGGCCTAAGCTTCTTTTTGAACACCCACTTGCATCCTACAGGTTTGCACCCATAAGGTCTATCTGTCAGCTCCCAGGTGCCATTAGCGATAATGGAATCCATTTCACTACGAACAGCCTCCTTACAATAGTCTGCATCAGTAGATGCATACGCTTCTGAAATAGACTTGGTAGTGTCGTCCACAAGGTACACAGTGAAATCATCACCAAAGGATTTGGATATCCTTTGTCTCTTGCTCCTTTTAGGAGCTCCACTGTCATCCTCCTCATGAACAAGTTCGTGTGTATGTTCAAAAGGTTCAGGTGGTGTGATTGAACTAGGAATTATTTCAGAAGGTTGACTAGTAGTGTTATGTGTATCCTTCATTGGAAAAATATTCTCAAAGAATGTTGCATCTCGAGACTCCATAATTGTACCAACATGCATGTCAGGTACCTCAGTTTTAACTATCAAAAATCTATAGGCAATGCTATGATTAGCATATCCCAGAAATACACAGTCCACAGTTTTAGGTCCAAGCTTGTGTTTCTTAGTTATTGGCACATTAACTTTCGCCAAGCACCCCCATGTACGCAAATAAGAAAATGATGGTTTTCTCCCAATCCATACCTCGTATGGTGTTTTGTCCTTATTTCTGTTAGGAACTCTATTTAATACATGATTAGATGTTAGCAAAGCCTCCCCCCACCATGCCTTAGGTAAGCCCGCAGTGTCTAACATGGCATTCACCAAGTCAGTCAACGTGCGGTTTTTCCTTTCGGCAATCCCATTTGACTCGGGGGAATAAGGAGGCGTCCTCTCATGTATAATGCCATGTTCCTCACAAAATAAGTCAAATTCGTTTGAGAAATACTCTCCACCACGATCTGACCTAAGTCTTTTTATCTTTCTATTTAACTGGTTTTCAACTTCTGCCTTATAGATTTTAAAATAGTCTAAAGCCTCATCTTTCATTTTCAATAAATACACATAACAGAACCTAGTTGCATCATCAATCAATGTCATGAAATATCGTTTTCCACCCTTCGTCAACACGCCATTCATCTCAGAAAGATCTGAATGCAGGAGTTCTAGTGGTGCCAAGTTTCTCTCCTCGGCAGCCTTGTGAGGCTTACGAGGTTGCTTTGATTGCACACAGCTATGGCATTTAGAACCTTTGGTGATGGAAACGTTTGGAATTAAATTCATACTGGAAAGCCGAGACATCAAACCAAAATTAATATGACATAGACGTGAGTGCCAAACATTAGCCTCATCATCCACACTGCCACAAATATAGTTCACAGTCTTATTGCAGGAATCTGAAAGGGAAAAGCGGAACAAGCCTCCGCACTCATAGCCTTTACCAATAAAATATCCATGTTTAGACACGACTACTTTATTAGACTCAAATACCAACTTAAGCCCGTCTCTACATAAACGGGATTCACTAACGATATTCTTGTCTATAGAAGGGACATGCTGCACGTTCTTCAGCTGCACGATCTTTCCCGAAGTAAACTTCAGATCTACCGTGCCAACACCATGAACAGTAGCATGTGACACATTCCCCATTAGGACGGAGGAATCCCGGGCGACCTGATAAGAAGAAAACAACGAAATATCAGCACACACATGTACATTAGCTCCTGTATCAATCGACCAATTGGTAGATTGACTAACTGAAAGAACAGTAGGTAAATTACCATACCCAGTCCCATCTCCAGTCTTGCCAATGGTCACGTTGACAGACTTAGAAGTCTGTCCTACAGGTGCCTTCTTTCCTTTGCGCTGTGGGCACTTCTTGGCCATGTGACCAGGCTCACCGCACACAAAGCAAGTTCTATCATCCTGATTGTTGTTATTGTTCTTCTTCTTGAAGTTGGTTGTCTGTTGGGCTTTGACAAATTTCCCTTTGTTCTTGTTTGAGGGTTTCTGTACCACATTGGCACTAGACTGCCCTCCATCACCCTTAGACACAGCGTCCTTTTCCCGAGCTTTATCCTCAATTTCAAGAGACCCAATCAGATTCTCAACAGAGTACTCTTGTCTCTTGTGTTTGAGTGCTGTTCCGAAATTCCTCCATGAAGAAGGTAATTTCGCAATAATACATCCAGCCACAAACTTGTCGGGTAAGGCACACTTCAGGAGTTCGAGTTCCTTGGCAATGGCCTGTATCTCATGAGGCTGATCTACTACAGAACGGTTATCAACCATCTTGTAGTCATGAAATTGCTCCATAACATACATGTCATTGCTGGCATCAGTAGCACCGTATTTGGAATTCAGTGCATCCCATAACTCCTTCGCGTCTGTCATGTGCATATACACCTCGCACAGACGGTCAGCAAGAACACTAAGAATGCATCCAACAAAGAGAGTAGTGGCAGTCTCGAATTCTTTCTGCTTTTCAGCATCAAGAACACCTTCAGGCTTGCCATTACTAACCCAGAATACATTCATAGCAGTAAGCCACAGAGTGACCCTGATCTGCCATCTCTTAAAGTGCACACTGGAGAACTTATCCGGCCTCAGTGCATCGGCAAATCCAGCCATAGTAAAACCACAGAGCCTACAATAAGGTTTTTGGATTGTTGGAAATATAAGCACATGTAGGTTCAATTTATTCCATAAATAAATCATGACATCATGCACGCAAAATAACAGAACCATCACAGGCATAAAAGATCTAGACATGTAAACCAGAAAACTATACATGAACAGATCTAATACGGAGAACATGACTGTTACGTACAGATGATTCTATTCTGACCAGTTTGGCGATGTTGACGCTGCAGGCACGGTGTGGATGACACGAGGTCGATGACGATTCGCCAAAACCGAACGACGAGGAAGACGAGCCAGAGCTACAGCAAGCAGTCGCGCAGAGCGCTTCCCAAAAACCTTATTCGCCCTCTCCCGGTGCAGGACTTCGAAGGTGACGGTTCCGGAGACCTGCTCTCCCGAACGACAGTGCACGCCGGCAGACGGGACGGAGTAGACTACGTGGGACGGCGCAGCACGATGGATGATCAAGACGTCTGCACGTTCTCCATAACTCGTAACCGAAACGGATTAGTCACGCGTAACCGATCCTGATTCACCGCTACTCAAAATAGCAAAAATAAAACTGCAAAAGGAAGCCGCGTCTGCGCAAGCATCTGGAGCCGATTTTGGCGGACCATTCACGCAGGTGCCGTGCACCCGCGCCCCCCGCCCCGCGAGGCGAGCGAGCGCGCGCGCGTGATCCTCTAGTTCTCTCCCACACATGCCTCAAGTGGCTAGGAGTGCACCATCCCTTTTAAGGTGGTCTTCCTCTCCTAGAACTAGCAATATGGTACTAAAGTTCACATGCATGCCTCCTTTGCATGAGTGAGCCTTTGAGATTTAAAAGGAATTATTCTTTTGTATGGGCTTGGCCCACATAATTCAACAAGTGGTAGTATTTTTGCTTTTTACCTTCTTCCTTCTTCTTCCCCGCGCTCTGTCGGCGCTGCTCGCCGGTGTCCTTGTGAGGTTAATCGCATGCCATTGGACTGCGAGGAGTTTGCTTGCTGCAGAACACCGACGGCGCTCTTCGTATTATCCTCCCGGATCCCTCGTTTCCGGAGCTAGAAGAGTTGGTAGGGCCGAGAGGAGCCTCCTCGGCTGCGACCTGCGAGCTTCGGCACCTGGGCAGCGGGGGGTGATGGGCTTGCTTGGCACGCTCACCGGCGTCCTCGGCTTGGCCCAGCATGAGCCTTCGGGGCGCCCGCAGCTTGCAACATGTTTTCCGCCTTCCATGCTGTCCATCTTATTCAGCACTCTTCAGGTCCTACGTACATACTTGGTCCCTTTTTTAGCGCTTGTCGCGGTTTGGGCTCTATGCCCTCTATCCCTCCCCCACCAGTGAAAACAACTTCGGGCTGAATTTTATGAAATTCACCAAAAATCGGTTTTCTCGGCTTACCCAAAAAAACCTAATCCAATTAAATAATTCGGCTCATTTAAATTTTTTCGGCCCTACCCACTAGTTCAGTACCTAAACACTACCATCCAATTTCTAAACATTGCACCAGTTGGCCCAACCCACCAGTTTTCAGTTGGCCCAACCCCACTGCACTAGTCCGCATTCCCAATCACGAGAAGAGGCGGCACGGGGGGAGGCGGCGCCAGCACGGGAGAAGGGGTGGAGGGGAGGCAACACA
The DNA here is from genome assembly GCA_017311315.1 of Dendrocalamus latiflorus. Lineage (NCBI taxonomy): Eukaryota > Viridiplantae > Streptophyta > Magnoliopsida > Poales > Poaceae > Dendrocalamus > Dendrocalamus latiflorus. The sequence continues at coordinate 9,329,806 of CM029632.1, read as the reverse complement.
AGAGAAGGGGGAGGCAAAGACCACCAGTAGAGCTGGTCAGCTGCAGGCTATTCGAGGGCTCACTGTTGGCGTGGCTAGGAGAGATAAACAGGAAAGGCCCGATGACACCGCAAAATAATCGAAATTGATATGTTGTAGACAACGTACCAGATGTCCTACGCAAGAGTGTCGTGCTGATAACGTGTTAGAGTTGTAATCGCATTACCGGCAAACAATCACATGAAAAGAAGACAAGAAGTAGTCCTGATAGCCTCTCTTTTTTTTATGGGTGCATACGAGATGCACAAGTGTGTGTAAAACAAGAGCCTCTGCCCCTTTTATATAATTCTAAAAATGGGTCTAGTAGGCTGTATACTCGGCCATATACAAGTAACATGTGCCCCTACCTATTAGCCAATTATGTATATAATCGGACTGGTTGTGTCGTATAATAAATCGATTATACCATATAATCACTGCTAGTTGGGTGACCAATTGAGTATCCATTATCAATTTTTAAAACCTTAGGCGGTGGGGTCCTTTATGAAACAATAAACAATATAGGACTAAGCTAGACTATCATGTCTCGTAAGTTTTGTTAAGACTTAACCACTGAGCCTTGTTCGAATAGTGTCTATGTGATGGCCTGATATTATTACAACAATTACTTTTTTCCTTGCTTACTCCTGACCTAAGGGGCGTTCGTATTGGCTAGCGAGCTTGTTCTTTGTGGCTGGGGCGTATGGCTTTTGCCTAAAATTTTTGAATTTTGGCTGTTCACGATAAAATTACAGAGAGAAAGATACTCATATGTGATTTTGGTTGGTACAAATAATGTGCTTTCAATGTGTACAATAATTAACTTGTAGATACTGTCTTGAAAAAAATACTCCGTTTGAAAGTTAGATATTGTAGCAAAAGCCAAAAGTTGGTTTCAAAAGCTAGATAAAACAGGCCCTTTTGCTAATAGCTTTTGGCTTTGGGCTTATGAATAGTAACAACTTATAGAGAGACACTCGCGTATAATTTTGCCCGATATAAATGAAGTCACTACATTGTGTACTATATTAATTAGTAGATCCCGTCTTAAAAAGACATTCTGTTTGAAAACTATGTATTGTAGAAAAATCATTTACTATAGAAAATCAATTTATAAAAGCCAAAGCAAACATGGCTTGAGACTTGTGGTTTGCCATTTTGCCTTAAAGAGAAAAAGACCAGGGGCCATGAATAATAGAACACACGAAAATGTCTAATGAATCTCACTTTGCTCTTTTTTTATTGAGTATTGTTATACAACATTCGACTGTTTTTGTCAGATTGATCTGGAGCGTTAGATCTCCATCCAACGGATCCACTCATACAAGCCCCCCTCTCCAAAAAAAATGACCCCCTCCAAAAAAATGATCTAGGGCGTTGGATCTCCATCTAACGGCTCAAAATGTGACTGTTTTTATCCTAAAAACAAACGTCTGTTGTATAGACACTTCCTTTTTTATTTGCTCACAAAATCTACCGTGTGACTAGGCGCGCGTTAGTCTTACAGCGCGCCTAGTCACCACATCGTCCATTTAGCTTACCACTTCGTTGGAGAGACATCCTCCCCTGTGTGCCATGCATCCAATGCCAAAGAATAATGAGCATGTGCTAAGTAGTATATCATTAGATATCCTCCTCCGGATTTACGTATGGGTATAGCCCCTCGCCCTGCTCTCCACGTCTACAGATAACAGGTATAGATGAAATTATTTTTTGAAAAAGTACAGATAGAATTAGAGATGGGCATTAGGCCATGCCATACCGGCATGGCCTAGGCCCACCGTGCTTCGGGCTGCGTCGTGCTATGCCGACTTGGCCCGGTCACTCCGCCGTGTCGTGTTGTGCTGGCCCACCTCGCCTCCAGCCAGGCCCAAGCACTGCCCAAATCCCGTTGTGCTGACGTTTGTGCTTGGCCAGCCCAAATCTAACCCGAAGTAACTATACACGATGAAGGCGGCGGCGACGATGGCGGCGGCTATCGCCATTTTCATTTCTCTTATACCCGCCTCGTCAAAAAACTAGTTAAAATTGAATTAATTGTGTAAAAACATGGGCACATAAATATTTTGGAGGAAAAGTAACAATATGCGTACAATATACTAGTCTTGTGGTGTACATGTGTGTCTGCCAAATGTAGGCATATACGGAATATGATGTTGGAGACAAGATGAATGTGACAAGATGGCATACACCATACATCCAAAAACTAGAGCTCTTAATATTTCAAAATGTAGTATATCGTAACCTTCTTGCAAAGGTTGGCATCTTATTTTATAACTCTACGGTTTTCTTTCTTGCATGGAAGCATGATTGTGTAGCAATTTCTAGAATGTAATTGTGAATAATAAAACCTTGAGGGAGACTCATGAGGAAGGAAATGAATACAAGAAGCATTAACTAAGCTTAAGAAACCATTGTACCAGATAAGACATAAAAGAAATAATACCCAATATCTTCTCTATTAATACAACCAATGACTGCATGAGTATAGAAGAAAAGCTTAAGTACGAGAGAAAACCCTTAGCAACTCCTATAAGCACTGTTAATTACTGACTACAAAAATATGTCAATTCAACAAATTTATTAAGTATTATTATTATTTTATAACTCATCTACCTTTTCTTTTTTTTCATTTTCTTTCTCTTTTTTCTTTCTTTCCCTCCTTTCTTTTCTTCTTTCTTTCTTTATTTTCTCCCATTTTTCCTTTCTCCTCCTCTTCTTTTTCACCCGATGCTAACTTGCTCCTCTCCCCTCCCTTCTTTTTCTTCCCACCGAGGCACCGATAGCCTCACCGCTCGTGCCCGCCGCCTGCCTCCTTCCCTTGTTGCCCCCTCGTCCCCCAGCCCCCGTCCTCCATCGGCCGCCTCCTCCTCCCCTGACCCCCCCCCCCCCGGCCGCCTCCTCCTCCCCTGACCCCTTACCTCCCTCGACCTTCTCCTCCTCCCTTGACCCCCACCCCCACGGGCCATTCCCTAGTAGCCGCCACCCCTAACCCCTTCCTCCTCTCCGGACCTTCCCCGACTGCCTCTTCCTCCCCCAACCCCCACCCCCGGCCGCCTCCCTCTCCTGCCCCCGCCGCCTCCCTTCCCCCGGTCCTCGGCGCTACGCCACCCTAGGCCCTTCTGCGGCCATGGCTCCCTCCCCTCCCCCCCCCCCCCCCCGGCCGCCTCCCTCCCCTCCCCGACCGCCTCCCTCGACCTCCCCCAGCCCCCTGCCATCTTATCCACGACCAGCACCGGTGAGGCCGAGGCTGACAGTCGCGTGGGCCATGGGAGACGAGGTGGGCAGGCTGTTGGAGCTGCGGAGCAGGCAAAGGTGCTGGCACCGATGCCAGCGGAGGCATCATCGCAACCCTTACCTCCTCCGTCAACAAGCACACGGGGTGGTGCGGGGATGCGAAGCGGGACAAGCTTCCGGCTGCCGCCCTCGGCTTCGGCTGCCCTACTCCTCCTCCTGCGGCCGTCGTCCATTCATCCGGGCTCTAGTATACTCCACTCCTTCCTCTCTACTCCCTCTCTCTCTCTTCTCTGTGTCTGTTATGGCTTGCGGATGTGGGGATGACCGTGAGAAGTACCCATGGGATGGCGACAGGAGGCAAGGCCGAGGCGGCCGCCGGAGGGACTAGAGGGGTCGCTCGTGCCCGCCGTGCCACCAGTGCCCACCGTGCTCGCCATGCCGTGCCGTGCCGCCCGACGAGTCGACTTTCCAGGCCCAGCCCAACCCACTGTTCGTGCCGTGCCGGCACGGTCCGCCATGTGGCGTGCCCATGCCGTGCTTAGGTTGCGCCAGGCTAGCCTGGCCTCAGGTTGGCCCAAAAGACCACGGCCCATCTCCCACCTCTAGATAGAAACTTGTGCCTTTGGGGGTATTTATCTCAAGAAAATTCATGATTTACCACTAAATAATTACATTATTCACAATATGACACTCATTCTGTGGAGCGCGCCTAGGCGCACATTAGTCTTACCAAGCAGCTAGCTTTGTTGTTGTCAGATAAGTCACATGAGGGATGGATAGGTGCAAATAATACGGACATGACAAACTTGTTTTCTTGGATCAAGGTGGGGTCTTTTTTTTGGAGCCGTTCGTGCAAAATGAATACCCATGTCACGATAGGTGGGGCCAAATGTGGGCCTAATTCGTAGACACACAGGGCAATAATGCATGTGAGATTGGTGAGTTCAAAATGGTTAATTGTGTATACACAACTCCTCGTGCGCATATTTTTCTTTTTCTAGGATTCGATTGATTTGTACGGCCGGCCAATCACATGGGAGGTCCATTGATCTGTCACATTGAGATCGATCACAGGGTAAGATAATGCAAGACTACTGTGCAGAGGGGTTTGCTGAATTATTAAAAAAATGTAGAGAGTAACTTAGAGTGTAAATGATGATAATTTTTGAAATTTATTTTAAAAGAAAATAATGATAATTTTTGAACTTATGGTGGTAGCTTGTTAAAACTACAGGTGATAATTTAAGATCAAACTGATGGTAAGTTTTGAAGGTTTAGGTTAAAAGCGATGATATCATAAAATGATGGTAAATTTAGAAATTAGGATGGTAATTTATTAACAATACAGATAATAACTTAGAGTGCAAATGATGGTAAATTTTAAAATATTTCAAACTTAAATGGTATAATTTTGAAATTAGGGTAATAATTTTTTAAAACTATACTTGGTGTTTGAAATATGGTAATTCCTAAACTTTTCTTAAATTCATAAATTGATAGTAATTTAAAACTTATGTTAATGATTTGTTAAGCCATCGGTGGTAACTTAGGGTTTAATGAATGATAATTTGTATGACTTTTGTCTGATAATCTATTAAAAATTTAGATGACAATTTTTATTTTTAGTTGTATTTTTGTATTTCTTGAGTTATATGATATAATTTAGTAGTAACTGTTATGAATAGAAGACTAAATATGTCTAAAATTATTGTATGAAAGAAAAGAAAAAATGTGAGTGCTCTCGATCCCTTATTTGCTTATCTCCCTTCTAAATCCTAATCCCCTCGCACTGTCTTCTCGCCCACAAAACGCACACCCGCGCTGCTTCACTCCGAGCCGCGGCCATGGAGCTCGCCACCGCCGCCGTCACCTCCACTGCCCGTGCCCACCACGCCCACAGCCGCTTCTCCTCCCCCCGCACAGTTTCATGGGCTAATTATTCCTCGCTCCCTTCCTCCTCCTCCGCCCGTCAATTCACCTCCTTCTCCACGTCCGCCTCCACCTCGCGAGCCCAGAGGAGGCGAGCCCCCGTCGCCTCGGCCGCCGTAGATCTCCGCGAGGCCGCCGCGGGGGGTGGCGACTCCGTCCGTGTCACCGAGACGCTGCAGCCCGGTTCCAGTGTTAGCCCCGCCTCTCCGTAACTAATTGTCTCTCTAATTACATATGTGAATTGGAGAGCTGTAGTGGTTCTTCAATTGGGCTTTGCTTGTCTCAGTTTGGCGCAGTGAGTAGTGGTAGGAGTGGTATCGATGAATTCATGCTTGATTCTCATCGCCGTGGTTGTGCTGCTTCGCAGGTTAAGTTCAGCGTGGAAGTGCCGCCCTCGATATGTCAGGAATGCTACCAATCCACTCTCCAAGAGTACGCACAGCGTTTCAAGGTACCATTTCTGTGCGAACTCCTATATATAACCAAACGAAACACATTCATACCCATGGACAAAGTTGATTAATTTGCAAAGCTAGAAGGCTCAACCAGAGATTAGTGTTCTCCTAAAGTTTAACGGGTATATGTTTTGTAATCATGTAGAAGCTGGCAATGGCAACCCATATGTGCAACGTGTTTGCCGCACTGCTTAGCACTGATAGCCCTTTCTGTTTGTGGCTTTGTTGCAAGTGCTCAACATTCTCATAACAATTGAGCCCTGGTATCTTTTTTGTATAATTGAGATTCAATGTATTTATGAATTGGAAATACTCAAGTCATCTAACATTTTCAGCTTGCATCCATTGACGCAAAAATTCATAATCAATTTGTCATATCTAGACCACTCAAAAACCAGAGAATTCCAAAGTGGGAAATGAGATATATCTGCAGGGTTTTGTCAAAGAAGGATGGTGTCCCTTACTGTGTGCTGCTCTATATTCTACAGTTTATACTAAGGTCCCTGCTATTGCTTCTTATCAGGTTCCTGGATTTCGGCCTGGGAAGATTGTTCCAGAGAACATTCTTATAAACTATGTTGGACCGCAACATGTACAGGATGCAACAATTGAAGCTATCTTAAGACATACACTTCCTCAAGCATTGTCCTCGGTACTATTTAGATAGCACTACCCTGATGTTTATCACAATGAATTCTTTATTTCGAATCATTCATGACAAGCAAAACGTACATCTGGTAACCTGTATTTTTGTTGCATCACTATTCATCATAGTGATGTTAAAGTTGAATATTGTGAAATAGTGACATGCTATATTGTTGTGAACTCTGAGAAGATCATCAGACATCATCACTATCTAATAATTTGGGCTGAAATTTTGCTGTGAACTTTTTTGTACTGCATATATCACTATCTCTCTTTAATGGTCCAATCTCTTGCTGAATCATGACTTTATCCCACTCAAAAGATATTATATGCTATGATGAATTTACTATTACATCTGTGCAGCTAATGTCTTCTTTTTTGTGTGTTTTAGGTAGAGGACAGGGCATTAGAAGATTCTGTACGCATTCTTACTAAGTTTGAAGATATGAGAAATTCCTTCTCTCTCGAGGATGTGTTTAGGTAGACAGTTACTACTGTCTAGATGTCCAACTTAACTCATTTTTTGCAATTGTTTAAAAATTTGGTTTGTTGTCATCAATAAATGTGTTCAACTAAATTTATTGTAATGTAATTTCGAGGTCATATCTTTCTATTTATGTCAAATATTTCTCAGATATGATGTTGCTGTGGACGTTGCCCCTGAAGTCCAATGGTTATCAGAAGACAAATATAAAAACCTCAAAGTGGTTGTTGAAATAGATGAAATTGTTGACGCCGAAAAGACAGCCGAGATAGAGCTTAACCGTCGTCATAAATCTCTGGGGTTACTTCGAATAGTGACTGGCAGAGGCCTGCAGGTAACTTCTTATAGTTGCTCTAATATGTAAAACTAATGACACCTTTAGTATCAGTTAGTGGTAGTTGTACCCAGGGATCTGATTCCTGTATTGAAGCAATCTCAGGTTCAGTCTTAACCTAAGGACCCATAATGAAGGATTAATAATAAAACACTTACACAAATTTTATGCAAGAGCTGAAACTCCTTGGGTTAAGCAGCTTTGGGGCAAATACTACTCAAATGTGGTTCCTCATACGTCAGGTTTCTGTGGATCCTTTTGGTGGAAAGATGTCATGAAATGTATTACCCAATTTCGTGGCATATCAATGGGGAAGCTGGGCAACGGTCAAGACATCCTGTTCTAGAAGGACTGCTGGGATGCAAACATTCTCTGCTTCAAATTTCCGAGATTATTTTCTTTCGCCTCTTATCAGGATGTTTTAGTCAAAAACTTCTTGTAATCCCCGGGGCCTCATAAGCAATTCCAGCTTCCCCTCTCAGATGAAGTGTATCAGGAATACTTACAATTGCTGGACCTCACAAATTCTGTAGCAATTAGCAATGTTATGCCAGATCAATGGACTTACATCTGGGGCAGCCCTACGTATTCCTTGCAGAATGGTACACTCAACAGTTCAATTCCTTAGCAACTCATCCGGTCTATCCGCTGGTTTGGAAGAGCAGGTGTCTCATAAAGCAAAAAGTCTTTGCCTGGCTTCTTTTAATGGATAGGCTCAATACAAAAGATATGCTAAGAAGGAGAAACTTTAGCCTTGCTGGCGACGCCCATTGTGTGTTATGCACCTCTCAAAGTGTTGAAACCGCTAGTCATCTCTTCTTTGACTGCTCCTTCTCCGCTCAATGGTGGAACGAAATTAGTATTCAATGGCCTCTGCATACAAATATCCCTTCAAGGATTTTTAATGCTAGGCAAGCCTTTTTGGGGCACCTCTTCATGGAGAAGTTTATCTTGACCACCTGGATTATTTGGAAGATCAGGAACGAGCTCATCTTTCAGCAACAGTACAACTCCTTCAGCGACTGGAAAGTCAAGCTTAGATTTGAAGCTTCCTTATTGTTGAATAGGGTCAAACCGGCCACATGCATTTTGCTGTCTTCTTGGCTTCACTCCCTCTAATTTCTCTCTTTGTTCTCTTCTCTCCCCTCCCATCCTTCCTCTTTCTCCCCTCTGTATTTGTTTTTTTTCTTTTATTAATATAGCACAGTAGGAGCCTCTCCTACTATTTTCCATAAAAAAAAACTCAGGCTCAGATAGATTGCCAGAAACCAGCCAGTTTTCTTGTAATTTCCAGCCACTATTATTTTGTTCCCATTTTCTTTGTGTTCTTCTCATGCTTTTGTATTTCCGCAGTCTTAAGATGTATATACTCTTTATCAAAGTCGGCTTAAATACCCAATACCGGCCATCACATGCAATGTCATTGAGGACCAGTATGACTGGTAACTGGCTGGTTCTCAAAGGAAAACTGAATCCTGGTTGTACTACCTGTACCAAACAGATTCAGGACCTTCTTGGTATTTTACCAATATGTTGTTTTCATTTACTGTAATGTTTCCTCTGGTAATGTTTTCATTTACAGTAATGTTTCCTCTGGTAAGATCATGATCTGATGTTGTGGGTGCTCTTTTATTTTTGCATAAATCCATTCTTTCAACTGATGGATTTTGTAAAACCCCTATCTTCTTTATATACATGATGCAACTGTAGAGTCCAGTGTTATGTATTTCCTTGTCAACGTCAAGAAGTCTTATTTTCAAAAATATGAAATGAAGGATGTGTTCTGTACTTGCTTTTGTGAAGTTGGTGTGTTGAATTAAATGCATTGTCTTTGTAAGCAACTAAGCATCAGTGAATATTGTTACATTGTAACATCATCCATTTATGGATGTATGTAGGTAGGCGATCTGGTGGTACTAGATATATTTGCAGAAAGTATTACCAGTGATGGCTCTAAAGGTGAGAAAATTCCATCAGCCGAGAGTACAGGTTTGTTGCCTTTTCACACGTCTGCTTTTTATATTGTTTTCAAAACTTTGTTGTGGACCAATTATGACTTGTCCACGTTAGAAAAATGAGATGATAATGTTTACCTCAAAAGTATCTTGCCTCAAGGTTTTTCTGGCATGCTGCACTTGTTACATTTCTTGCACTTTGTTTGCAACTAACTGATGTAGTGATGCGACATTTAGCTCCACAAATCCTTAGAATTATTTTTTGTAGACCAAATAGTATGCACACTGCTGCCTATATTTTTGAGAATATGCGGAAGAACCACACGCCATATGAAGATAGAACGAAATTACAATGACCAAGCTACCAAGAAAGGAAAAACAAACAAGGAAGAGAAACACAGGTGAAACAGAGAAAAAAAACAGAAAAAAAAAAGAACACACAGAGATCAGGAAGTCCTAAGCACCAGAAAAGTGAAATTACCCCGACCTGGGAGACAACTTAACATTACAACGATATTGCCTACAATTTCTGAGAGGTCTCGGTACCTGGTTCTGAATAGTTGTCCACCACTCCATGAAACTGCTGTTAGATTGCAGAATCAGCCGTTGGCACACTACTGCTTACATTTCCAGCTTTTTTGAAATCACAGTGCTGTGTTTCTTTCTCATGCATATCTCTATGGTTTCCAGGTTTCCACTTGGACACTGAGGAAAATAATAACCTTGTTCCTGGATTTCTCGGTGCACTAATTGGGATTCGTCCGGGTGAGACTAGATCATTTCCTATTCAGTTCCCTGAGTCATTTGAGCAAGAAAGTCTACGAGGTGTCCGTGCTCAATTTACTGTGAGTGTCACTCCTAAAGACCACATTATAACTATCTGTGTACTTCATGCTTGTTACTGATCACATTACTGTGTGTCACACTCAAATTACAAGATCAATTAGTAATACTCCAGCCATTCACATATGTATGTTGATCTGGTCATTGCATGCTCACCAAGGCATAATTCTAAGTTTTATATTAGCTTTAAAATTATAACACTTCAGAATTACTTTTGAGTTTTGACAATAAATCTATTACTATTATTTTCATGTGGCAAATCTAGTATATTAGTGCTCAAAGTTTGAGAAGTTTGACTGCACTGATTCCACGGTGATATATTTTTTTGTAGAAAAAGGTTGTATGTCATTAGTTCCAACCATTTATCTGGTACCCGAGGTGTTCATTCCAATTTTCGCTGTATTCTGTAGGTTGTGTGTAAAGAGCTCTTCTACAGGGAGTTGCCAGAATTGGACGACTCACTTGCTGCAAAGCTCCTTCCTGGATGCACTACCATGGATCAGGTTTCTATTTCCATTACTGTAAATTTTGTATCACTTAGTAGTATAGTAGTAATTGAAATCAACATTCTTGGATATGTGCCAGTTGATTATACTTTTCCAAAGACACTGCCAACTAATACTGGTTCATCTTGTCAAATATTAGCTTTAAATTGTGATGAGAATAATTCAATGATTAATAACTTTCTCAATGTTTTCCAATAGCGATCATCCCTCCTGACTGTTGCAGGTTCGAGAACGAATTTTGCAAAGATGTAAAGAAGTGGAAAAAACAGCCATAGAACAAGCAACAGATAATGCAATCCTTGATCAGCTGGGAAAGGTTGTGGACTTGCTTCTGAATAGCCTTTAAATTCTGAAGTCTTTATGTAGGGCAATCATTATCAGAATTCTTTTGCACCTTCTCTCCAAGATCCTGTATGTTTGCATTAATTTTCCCTTGGTTTGTTTAGTTGGTTGAAGTCGATGTTCCACGTGCCTTATTTCAAGAGCAAGGCCAACAACTGTATGGAGCCAAACTTTTGCAACTTCAGGTAGTGAACCAGTCTAGCACCCAATTTAGCTTTCGTTTCTTCCTTTCTCAATGTAGATTTATTAATTCCTGCAGGCAGAAAGGAAGCTAGACAAAGAGCAGCTAGCGTCCCTTTCAAGCCAACAATCAGTCCAGGAGTACCTAGAAAGTGAGAAGGACAACATTACTAGAATTATTAAACAAATGCTGGCTGTTGGTGAAATATTCAAGGCCGAAAATTTACAGGTAATAATATGCCCAAGGCCAAGGTTTATGTTTATGATTCCAACGATAATCATTAGAACCTCCCTGCTTTAGATTTTGAGTCGCACATTTTTATCCGTGTATTAACAACATATAGTCGTGCAGTACTCAACCGAACAGCTCGTCAAGGAAGTTGCAAACGCTGTAGAAGAGTTCAAACGCTATAACCAGGACTACGACGAGGGGAACATCAAGCAACAGGTTTTTAGTTGCTTCGTCTGATATTTCTGATACTGAATTCCTTCAGTTAACTGTAGTGTTGCAATTCTTTCTTGATCTTACTGTGACAAAATTCTCAGTACTAAAATATATACCCCACTTGTTGGTAAACCACCATGAGTATGCCTAGTATCAAGAAGCATAAGACCATGCCAAGGAAATTATCTGTCCTACCTTCCGTTGATTCCACAACTTGAAATTCTTAATGTATGTATGTTCCGTATGTGGGTTGAACCATGCAGGTTCAGGATGTTCTAGAGGCAGCAAAGGTGCTTGAGTGGCTCAAGGAGAACTGCACGATTGAGTACATCAGACGATGATTCTAATGTTACAGGCTCTCCAAATCGTCAAAGATGGCTGACGTGCAAATTTTGTGAGTTACATTGGTCCTACCGGTCAAATGAAGGGTTTTGCCTAACTCATGTGATCGAAGGGTTTTGCCTAACTCATGTGATCGAAGGGTTTTGCCGACTGATGCAATGAAGTTTGTTTTTCTTTGTAGCACAAGAAAGAAGTATCATTTATACATAGATCGCAAATTTGCTCTAAATTTGTTATTTATTGGCTATAATTGAACATGCAACAGATCATTGTCATAATAAATTATTAATAAGAAATGAATGATGCATTCTGCGTCTCCATTTTGCCTAGTTTCCCCATTCTGGTCTGCATGTGTGGTGCTCCCTGTTTGCCAATAGGCACTGGATTTCTAAGTGATTAACTCCATTTCTTATCTTTTTCTTTCTTTCCACTCTGATGTCTAAGTGCTGAGTCATGCTAAACTAGTAAAATTACCCAGTAAAAGAAAATTTAAAGTTTTGTTCCATCTACCGTTTATAGTTTCTTTGGTGCAAAATAGCCAGTACAGTAAATTACAAAGACAAATTTACGCTTTGGTAAATTTCTGATTTTATTTGAGCCATGGTTTGCAGGATATGTTCGCGTCAGGGTAACATACCTCTTCGATTTTTTTCCCACCAATTTTTACTAATGTTGACTGCATACCTGTTAAAAAACATCAGGTTTGACCATTGTTGACTGACTAATGTCCTAGGCAAATCAAAATCTCATGCAGGTATACAATCAGCAGAAATTCAGATCCATATCCTGAACAAAAGATCACAACTCGTCGATCTGCTCAGCGTCTCCCTGCATCCCGTCTCAATCTGCAGAAGTTCCATCTGCCGGACGGCACGCCGGACCGGCCAATTATGGTCACCGGCCTCACCGTTTCCTGCGCCTCAATCCTGGTACACCTGTCAAATCACTTGTACATACCCCGCCCGCCCCCACTGCGGCGCGTGCGTGCCTGGACTGGGGATGGACTCGGACACGGCCGTTGCCGCCCTGAGATGCCCCGGCGTTGCAGCCAGCAAGCACTGCAGGGAGCGAGCATGGAGCCCATGATACTCGGTGGCGAGGTTGATCTCAACGACGCATGGAAAAGGGAAGAAATACATGGAATGAAAACAATTCAAAAGAGAATAAAGGAAATTAAGTAGAGTTTTGCCGTCAGACTTATCGGCTTTTAGAATGCCGAATAAAAATAGCGCTCACTGAGGTTCCCAGGCCATCCAGAAACGGTCGGCACCATCTCGCGTTTGGGTTCTCATCATCTGACAGAAAATTCTATTCTTATCATTTACTGACTTACCTGCCACAGTAGGATGCCTGCCGCAGTAGGAAAGCCTTAAGCGGCATAAGCCCACCCGTGGACCAAAAGGTCCTTAAAACCCTCAGACTTAAGAGGGAGTAAGATGATGAGTGAAGAGCAATCTGACTATTGCACAAAACCAGAGGAAAGGATGGCCGACCATGCCCCTCTTAAGCCAAATTCAACACAGGCCAAGCACACAAAGCCTTATTTCATTTTTCCTCCCTCAGCCAAGAACTCCTTCAAAGAAAACAAATCAAGCCTCATAAACTTTCCCATCTCTCATCCTTCTCTTTTCCTTCCCCAAACTAAGAGCTCATCCATGACCGCCTCAGAGAGGCAGTGAGGGAGATAGAGAGCCAAAGGCGAGGAGTTTAAAAAGCAAGGGAAGACAATGGAACGAGGAAGACGATGTAAGAACCGTCAACGATCGCCGGGAACCCCGACCCTTACCGTCGCCTCATCCCTTTTCTAGTCCGGCAAAGGCAAGTAGGTCCCCTCACACAACTGGCTTAGCCACGACACGCCAACGGCGGTGAGCCCATAGCACCACCGTGCGCCCTTAGATGGAGGTGCATGCTTCCCAGCACATGCACTCCACGAAGTCCCATCACGGTAGTCACCTTAGGCTTTCCCAGTCGAGCATGGCTAGGGGCAAAGCAAGACGAAAGTAGCAACTAGAAGAAAATGCATGGAGTGAGGGGTAGTAGAAAACCAAACCGACGACCAGAAGATCTGGGTAGTGGCAGGAGGTGAAGAAGGCACCGGGCTTCCAACAGGCTACGTGCCCAAGGCCGGCGAGCCCGAGAGGGGGCAGATGTTGAGGCCAGGCATTGAGATTCCCGGCCGGCTGCAAGCCGTGGCCAGCGAGCTAGAGGGGGACGATGACAGCCTAGAGCTGGAGCTAGGAGTCGGGGATAGATAGGCAACGGATCCGCCCAAGCAGGGTGTCACCGTCGGAGGCCAATTGGGCCCTAGCCGGCTGGATCTGGAGGAGGGCAAGAGTAGGAAGGAAGGGGAAAGGCTGGGGCATGCGGAGGCTGGCCGGCGGTGAGCTCGAGGCCGGCATGCCCAAGTTCGGTTGCGCACCCCGCAACGTCTGGGAGGAGCCAGGCCGTTCGGCCAAGAAAAATGAGATAGGGAGAAAGTAATGAGAGAAGGAGAGAGAGAGAGAGAGAGAGAGAGAGAGAAAGCTGTTCAGCCAAGTAGAAAAGAAAAGAGGAAGAGAGTAAAAAAGAAGAGGGAGGAAAAGGAAGGAAAAAAGGGGGAAAGAAAAAAGGAGAGAAAAAGAAAAAAAATAGGGGTTTGATACCTGCATAACGGGTCTTTAACCCCGTGCGTTTTATGCCAGAATTGGCTTATGCGTGTAGAGTCGTCGTTGCTCGCATAAGCACTGGTTTCGATATGATGTGTTGAGTCGGGTTGACGTTTGTAAAGGTGGAGGTCCCAGGTCGGAACCGTCCACGCATTGTCCTCGAGGTTAACCAGGCAAGTGTATGGTAGAGCGGTAGACCGTAGAGTTTATGAAATATGTAATGTTTACATAATATGTTGATGGTTACATGAAATATACGATGTTTACATGATATGTTAATGCTTACACGAAACATGCGGTGTTTACATGATTTGATGGTGCTTATATGGAATTGCAATGTTTATATGACATGATGTTTATTTAATGATGACGATAGTAATGGAACAGGGTGGGCAGCAATGCTGCCCTACCAATGATAATACTGATGAAAATAACAATGACAATGATAATGAGTATTTGCATTTGCATCATGTGCACTCAAGAGTTAGACGGTGCGAAAGTCTCTAGCTACGAGTAAAGCTAGTTGACTAATCCGGAACGCTCTTGAATAAATCCTACTTCAGTAGGCCTCCATGGGAGTGGAGAGACCCCCGTGCCGATCAGGGTAGACCCAAGATTTTGAGTGAACATCGATAGGTGTTCACTCGGCAATACCAATATGTAAATGAGATAAGTAAATGAGCATGTAGAGTAGTGTTGCATTGCACTAAGGGTAAAACAATGTTGGAACATGACAATGAAAGTATGTACATGATAATGCATGAGGAATATGTTATGGCTTGTAAAATTGCTTACATGATTGGGCAGTGTTTATCTTTCTATTGTGTACTTGTTGATTCTTTGGACTTACTCTTACTTTGTTTTTAGGTGACCGTTGAGGACGTCATGTACGGACGGGAGTAGCACATGAATAACTTCACGTACTAGCAATATTTCGCATATCAGCTTTTATTAGCATATTTAACTCCACTAGTATGCTAGAATAATTGCCTAAAATGATAAGATGTAAGTGGTCATTGCTTTATGAATAAAGTAGAGTTTGTTTAAAATGATTAGCAATTGAAAAAAATGGTAATATTATGCAATGATGGTAGCACTCTAGGCCCAAAAGGTGGGCGAGGTGTTACAGTACGGTTTCTTTCCGTCGTTTCAAAACGGTTTATCGGTATTCGATTCGTTCGTACAAACGTTTGTGATAGAGATACAGGTCATAAATCGTAGCCGAAAAGAACATTGTTAGACCATGTGGCAGGTCTAGAATTTTTATGATGATGAATAATTGACAACATTGCTTACTATTATTATTCGAGGCGTGTGTATGTGTGCGTAGACTAATATCGGTCAAGTTGGTGAGAACTTGTGCCGGGAAAAACGTTCTTTGGTCTTTGCATGTGCAGGTTGGTCGTGGAGACGGTCATGGTCGGTGACGAGGAAGACCGGGATTAGGAGGGGAAATCTGAGGTCCAGGCGGTCGAGGATGTCACGAGGTGGTCTGGCTCACGATGGAGCACAAAGAGATCAAAGATGGATGATGCGTAGAGAAGATACAGGAGGTGCGGTCCTTGAGGCTTCGACACGCGATGAGTTGAAAAGTCAAAGTGTGAAAACCCGTGTTAGGAAGGGTTTCGGGTCCTTTGAATAGTAGTGGGCTAAAAGTCTGGTTGAGATAAAAAAAGATCTAGGCCCAGTTGGACGAGTGGTATTAGGATTAAGAGCTAAGACTTGTATTTAATTTCGGAGGCAGCGCCATTTTGGAATCGGAGGCGAAACCGAGTTGATGTAAAAATACAGACTCTTTCTCGTAATAAAAGGTGGAGGACTGGCCGAGTCAGGGCACGGCTTTTTGGGAACGTGTTTTTGTTTGGGCAGAAAAAATTGTTGTCGCACTTTTGTTCTTTTCATGCGCTGGCGACGCCACGTTCTTCGGTTTTTGTGCACTAGCGGCTGAAAAGCGGAACAGCTGCGACGTCTTCAATTTCGGTTGGTGTGCTTTTCCTCGCACAGACACACGCATGTGTCCAGAGGACAAAGCAACGCCACGCTGAGGAAAGAGGATTGCCGAGAGATGAACGTGATGCCATGCTGAGCAGAGAGAGAGAGAAATTCAAGTTTGAGCAATAGTGCAATCGGTCACAGCCAGAACATGCATGCATGAGTTTGTTTTTGCTTTCTTTGTTTGTTTCTTTTTTTGTTTTTTTGTGTCCTTGTTATAATTGCAGGTAAAAAAATAAATCTTAAGAAAAGCTTTCGCTAAGCGTTGCAATCATTCACCTCCCTCTCATTGCTATCGACGATCCTACAAGTGGTATCAGAGCAAGTTGCTATGGCGTCAGAGAGGTATATGAATCGTCCCTCCATGCTAGATGGTACTGATTTTGCTATTTGGAAGTGTTGAATGCAAGCTTATATTGGGGCTCAAGGTAGTGATGTTTAGAATAAAGTTTCTACACTATATGAGGTTCCTGCTACTGTTACTAATTTAAATAAAGTAGATGTTGATTTAAATGCTCAAGCTCGTAACTTGCTATTTCAAGGGATTTCTTACAAAAAATTTGATCGTGTAGCTCATATTAATTCTGCCCATTTAATTTGGAAAACTCTTTGCGATTATCATGAAGGAACCACTAAAATCAAGAAGGTGCGTAAAAACCTTTATCAAAAAGAATATTTTGATTTTGCTATCAAACCTGGTGAATCCATTGATGATCTCTTTGCTCGGTTTGAGAAAATATTGAGTGATCTGCGTGGTGTTGGTGTTATTCCTGCTGATGAAGATAATGCAACTAAAATTTTGAGATCTTTAGGTTCTGAGTGGTTGATGATTGTCACAACTATTAATCAAACTGTCGATCTAGATACTTTAATCATGAATGATCTTTATTCTAGATTGAAAACCTATGAGATGGAAGTTTTGCCATCTAAGATTAATAAATCTTCATCTTTAGCACTTGTGACTAACCCCGTGTAGGCTGCTTCGTCGAGTGCTTTGTCTTGTGTTTCTTTCTCTGCCTTGTCTTCTTTTTTAGAGGAACAGTTCGAGCAACTTCCTGAAGAAGCCTTGGTGTTGATCTCTTCACGGGCATACAAGGCACTCAACAATATGAGGATGAGGAAGCGAGGTGGGATGTCAGGTCCGATCAGATACTATGAGTGTGGCGAGCCTGGCCACATTAAGATGGATTGTCCCAAGCTCAAGGGGAAGATGATCAAAGAAGACAAGAATTATCGTCGTCGGCCATCCAAGAACAACATCATCAAAGGTGAAATTTTCATCGCAAGTTTGCTGAAAAGGTCTTAGCCGCTCTCGAGAGTCTTGACTTGAGCGATATGGAATATGAGAGTTGTGACGACGATGACCATGATGACGATGATGCTAAAAGAAAGAAAAAGAACAATGATGACTTCACAGGCATGTGCTTCATGACAAGCAACAACAATGATGACAACGACAGTGATCCCGATGAGGTAAGACCATCATATGATGAGCTTGAAAATGGTTTGATTAAACTTACTATTTAATTAAAAAAGACAAAACTGAAATTGAAAGAAAATAATTGTATTGTTAAAAGTCTAAATTCTGAAATTAATAGACTTAGAGCTTTAATTCCTAATGATGAAACATGTGAGGCTTACCAATTTTACATTCTGAGTTGGAGGCTACTAGATCTATTAATGCATCAAATATGGTTCAACTTAGAGATATAACTGACAACTTTGATGAATTAAAATTGATACTTGATTCTTGTGATGAAAAATTAAAATTTGCTAATGATGAAATTGAAAAGTTCAAATCTAGTTCTTCTACATGTTTAGAGTCAAGTATTTCAAATGCTCAATCTAAAACTTACTCTAATTGTGAATTACTAGAAGCTAGACTTAACTCATCTCAGGAATCTATTCAACAAATGTTTTATCATGAAAACATGTCTTTGATTAAATTGCCCTAAGTTAAATATTGAAATCGATGCTTGACTAGGCAATTGAATGATTTCGCTGAAAAAGAAAGATTTGCTTAATCTAGTGCTTCCAAGAATTTTGTGAATGAAACTGTTAAATGCACTGCTTGTTCCACTTTAGCTAAGGAAAATGAGTACCTTAAGGACACTTTAAAGAGATTCTCTTTTGGCAAGAAAAATCTGAATATGATTCTAGACAAGTCAAAAATAAGTGTGAAAAATTGTGGTCTAGGATTTAATTTTATTGAGCATGCCAAGAATAATCCTCCTATGATTATTAAGGTTCTTGAACTTGGAAAAATTGAAGTAAAATCTAAAGCAACACAAACTGTGTTTAAATCTGCTGGCTTTGTGTAAAGTTCATTGAATCATAATGTAGGTGCTAGCTCATCATCTCAAAAGAATTCTGATTATGTTAAATTTCATTGCACCTACTGTGGAAGAGATGAGCACTTACATGAATTTTGCTTTAGACGTGCTAAGAAAGAGAGGAAGGAAAGGTTGAATGCTTTAAGACAAAAACGTGCATTCTTTGTTGTTCATAAAACTAATGCAAAAGCTAGGTTTTAGGGAACTTTTATGATGGCTTTGAATATGCTTCATATGTTGGTTTTGGATATAATTCAAACAATTCACTTTCACGCACACGTGATTCTTGATCTAGTTTTGTTACTCCTGTTCGTCGTGTATCTCAGTACTGGATTCCTAAATCTTATTTTACTAACCCAGTACTAAGATACCGATGATTGTTCGTGCTTTGTAGGCTCGCTACAAATGGAAGGAGAATATATGGTTCATTGACTCTGGTTGCTCTCGCCACATGACCGGAGACTCACGATGGTTCTCCTCCCTCACTCGTGCCACCGGTGATGAGATGATTACTTTTGGGGACAATGCTCAAGGATGAGTTCTTGCAAAAGGTACTATGCATGTCAACGACTAATTCATTTTGAAAGACGTCGCACTTGTTAGTAAGTTGAGCTACAATTTGCTTTCAGTTTCACAGTTGATAGACGATAATCTTGAGGTGAGCTTTAAAAATCATTCATGCTGCATTTTAGATTCATCTGGCGATCTAGTATGCAAAATTATTCGAGTTGGGCGTTTGTTTAAGGGTGACTTCTCTTATTCATCATCTTCTGATCTTAGATGTCTTGTTTCATCTGATTCTAAGGACTTATTTCACTGACATCGTAGGCTAGGACATATTGGCTTTGATCATTTTGCTCGACTCAGTAATATGCATCTTGTTAGAGGAATACCTAGTCTTAAAATTAAAAAGTCGATGGATTTGGTTTGTTCACCTTGTCGGCATGGTAAAATGGTTTCATCATCATATCCTTTACTCACACTTGTTATGACTGATGCTCCGGGTCAATTGTTACACATGGACACTGTAGGTCCTTCTAGGGTTCAGTCTGCTGGAGGTAAATGGTATGTTCTTATTATTGTTGATGATTACTCCAGATCCTCTTGGGTCTATTTTATGGCATCTAAGGATGAAGCTTTTGGTCATTTTAGAGAACTTGTTCTTAGACTTACTAATGAGCATCTAGGAGCACTTAGAGCAATTAGAAGTGATAATGGAACTGAATTCAAGAACGCATCATTTGCTTCTTTTTGTGCTGAAAAGGGATTACATCATCAATTTTCGTCAGCTCGTGTGCCACAACAGAATGGTGTTGTAGAACGTAAAAATAGAACTTTAGTTGAGATGGCTAGATCAATGCTTAATGAACATGGTACATCTAGGAAGTTTTGGGCTGAAGCTGTTTCTACTGCTTCTATATCTCTAATAGAGTATTTTTTTTACGAGCTAAATTGCATAAAATTTCCTATGAGCTTCGTTTTGGTCTTACTCCTAATATTTCTCACTTGAGGGTGTTTGGATGTCGATGCTTTATTCTTAAACATGGTAATCTTGATAAATTTGAATCTAGATCCTCATATGGCATTTTTCTTGGATATGCAGCTCACACTCGAGGTTATCGTGTACTCAACTTAGAAACTAACAAAATTGTTGAGACCTGCGAGATCACTTTTGATGAGGCTAGTCCTAGTACTAGACCTGATAATGCAGGTATACAGATTACTGACGCACTCAAAGATATCTTTTATGACTCTGACGATAATGAAAGGGAGACCCCGATTCACATTTCGACACATGTATCTACACCGATGGAGTCTACAGCTAATGGCTCTACTCCTACCTCTCATGAGGTAGAGGCCATTACTGCTACACCTACGTCACCACCGATCCCACAGGCTCCTTTGCATATTCAACGACGTCATCCCCCGGAACAAATGATTGGTGAGTTGAATACGAGAGTTCTTCGCAATAGGTATAACTCCAATGCCTAATATGCTCATGCTGCTTTTGTTTCCTCTTTTGAACCCCAAGATGTAAGTCACGCTTTATCTGATGAGTCTCGGATTAATGCCATACATGAGGAATTAGAAAATTTTGAGCGTAATAAAGTCTGGACTTTAGTTTCACCTCCTCATGGTCATAATGTTATTGGAATTAAATGGGTTTTTAAGAATAAACAAAGTGAAGATGGTGTTGTCATTCGAAATAAAGCTAGACTTGTTGCTCAAGGATTTACCCAGGTAGAAGGTCTTGATTTTGGTGGAACTTTTGCGCCTGTTGCTCAATTAGAAGCCATTAGAATTCTTTTAGCATTTGCTGTATCTAAGGGTTTTAAGCTATATCAATGGATGTTAAAAGTTCTTTTCTTAATGGCTATATTGAGGAGAAATTTATGTGAAACAACCACCTGGTTTTGAAAATCCTAAACTTCCTGATCATGTTTACAAACTATCCAAAGCTTTATATGGTTTAAAACAAGCACCTAGAGCTTGGTATGATAAGCTTAAATCATATTTGCTTAAAAATAATTTTCAAATGGGCAAGGTAGATAAAACATTGTTTACTCTCAAGCATGGCAATTATCTTTTACTCGTTCAGATTTATATGGATGATATCATCTTTAGTGGTTCTTCTCATGCTCTTGTTTCTAAGTTTTCAGATACTATGAGCAGCGAATTTGAGATGAGCATGATGGGAGAACTCACGTTCCTCCTAGGCTTTCAGATTAAGCAATCAAAGTTGGGTACTTTTGTTTATCAGACTAAGTACACCAAGAATCTGCTTCATCGTTTTGACATGGGTACAATAAAACCAATCTCCACACCAATGGGATCCACTGCAGCATTGGATCATGATGAGGATGGAGAGCCTGTTGATCAAAAGGAATATAGAAGCATGATTGGCTCTCTTTTGTATCTCACTGCCTCGAGACCAGACATACACTTTGTTGTGTGTTTGTGTGCTCGTTATCAGGCTTCCCCGCGTGCTTCACATCGTCAGACGGTAAAGCGAATTTTCAGGTATCTTCAGTCAACTTTAGAATTTGGCTTATGGTATTATTCTTCATCATGTCTTACCCTTAGAGCTTATTCAGATGCAGACTTTAGGGGTTGTAGAATTGATAGGAAGAGTACCTCTGGTACTTGTAATTTTTTAGGCACATCTCTTGTTTCATGGGCTTCTAGAAAACAGTTGTCTATTGCACTTTTCACTGCTGGGGTTGAATATGTAGCTGCCGCTTCTTGTTGCTCGCAATTGCTTTGGATGACAGCTACACTTAAGGATTTTGGTTTAAAATTGGATAATGTACCACTTTTTTGTGATAACACTAGTGCTATTAGTATTGCTAAAAATCATGTGCAACATTCAAGAACCAAACACATTGATATTCGGTATCATTTTCTTAGAGACCATGTGAAAAAGGGAGATGTTGTTTTGCACTTTATTGATTCAGATTCTCAAGTTGCTGATATTCTCACAAAACCGCTTGATTTTGCACGTTTTGCTCTTTTGCGAAGTGAGTTGGACGTGTTCCATCCTATAGGATTATTCTGAGGGGGGCTTGATGTTTAAGAATTTAGGAAGTTTTGTTTATTATACTTGTCAATTAAATTAACAAGTTCAAGCCATCAAATTTAAATGAGTTGTGGAGCTCTCTTTATCATATTTATTCATATACAGTGTAGCTTTGATCATGACTAGTTATAATTAATTTGTTACACTTGAACTAAAATATGACATGGAGGAATATTTTGACTGGATTGATTATAAATAATACTTTGCGATGTTCATCAAAAAGGTTTAGCTTAATTGTAAGTCTTATTTTAAATCTAGGCTATGAGGCTCACATGTTTCATATTGCAATATTTTTATGATCATTCAATTTGGCATGTTATAAAAAAATAGAAAAAGACATTTGGAAAGATGTATGCTCCAAGCATGCCATGGTAAACAAAAAAAGGCACAAAAAATGCATAACATGAAAAGAAGTATGCTTCAAACATGCCACCATTTACAAGAAGTAAACTATTATGAAAGAAGTATTCTACAAGCATGCCACATGCGTAATAATTGAATGTGGAGCAATAGGTTATTACATGAGACTGCTAGCTCGTTTAGATTAAAGATTTGCTTCACTTTTAGGCTTTGACCTTTTGTTGTTATATCTCATTGTACTCTTTATAATTGGTCTAGTCATTGTTGATATGCCTGTCATTGATATAAATCGCCTAATCATATTGAAAACTTTGTTTTGATATTGCTATATGATATATGACTTTATATGATCTAGATAGCTCTACTCAAAAATATGGATTGGTTAAATTACTAAATCAATTCAAAGTGACTTGGATAATCTACAAAGCTTCTAGATTTTTAATCTCATTGCTTCTTTTTAGAATAGTTCTTCTTTGAAATTTCTTGATAATTACATTGCCAAAGGGAGAGAAATTTGGTGTGCCTTGTGATGGAGAAATTTGTTAAAACACATCTCTTGTGTTGAGGGGGAGAGATTTGAGATTTGTGGCTTAAAATATTTTTTCGGCTTCAGTTCTTCACTTATATCTGTTTGAAGCTAATTCATCATACAATCTTAAGGTGTTGTCAATGTATTCATCAAGGGGGGATTGTTAGACCATGCGGTTAGGTCTAGAATTTTTATGATGATGAATAATTGACAACATTGCTTACTATTGTTATTCGAGGTGTGTGCGTGTGTGTGCGTGGACTAATATCGGTCAAGTTGGTGAGAACTTGTGCCGGGAAAAACGTTCTTTGGTCTTTGCATGTGCAGGTTGGTCGTGGAGACGGTCATGGTCGGTGACAAGGAAGACCGGGACTAGGAGGGAGAAATCTGAGGTCCAGGCGGTCGAGGATGTCACGAGGTGGTCGGGCTCACGATGGAGCACATGGAGATCAAAGATGGATGATGCATGGAGAAGATATAGGAGGTGCGGTCCTAGAGGCTTCGACACGCGATGAGTTGAAAAGTCAAAGTGTGAAAACCCGTGTTAGGAAGGGTTTCGGATCCCTTGAATAGTAGTGGGCTAAAAGTCTGGTTGAGATAAAAAAAAAGATCTAGGCTCAGTTGGACGAGTGGTATTAGGATTAAGAGCTGAGACTTGTATTTAATTTCGGAGGCGGCGCCATTTTGGAATCGGAGGTGAAATCGAGTTGATGTAAAAATACATACTCTTTCTCGTAATAAAAGGTGGAGGGCTGGCCGAGTCAGGGCACGGCTTTTTGGGAACCTGTTTTTGTTTGGGCAGAAAAAAATTGTGGCGGCGCTTTTGTTCTTTTCATGCGCTGGCGACGCCTCGCTCTTCGGTTTTTGTGCACCAACAGCTGAAAAGCGGAACAGCAGCAACGTCTTCAATTTCGGTTTGTGTGCTTTTCCTCGTACAGACACACGCATGTGTCCAGAGGACAAAGTGACGCCACGCTGAGGAAAGAGGATTGCCGAGAGATCAACGTGATGCCCTGCTGAGCAGAGAGAAAGAAATTCAAGTTTGAGCAATAGTGCAATCGGTCACAGCCAGAACAGGCATGCGTGAGTTTGTTTTTGCTTTCTTTGTTTGTTTTTTTTTTGGTGTCCTTGTTATAATTGCAGGTAAGAAAATAAATCTTAAAAAAGCTTTTGCTAAGCGCTGCAATCATTCAAACTCTCTAATTGCTATCGACGATCTTTTAAACACCATGGCAGAGATAATGGCTGGAAAGTGGGAAATACCCTGTTCACACGCGAACTACGTCGTCTCTAATTATAATGCTTCAAATTTGGTTCGTACATGTTCGGCAAAGCGATCGCGCATTTAGTAGTTTTGAACGATCAGTTAGCTGTTATCCCCATTTAACTATCAAAGAATAGTTTCTGTTCCATAATTGCTACTATTAGTTAGCTTTTACATTGTGTAGTGATCCCCATAGCATCTGTCATATAAGTGAAATATAAACTATACGGGCACTAATATAAATGGTAATTAATCTCCTCGCAAAAAATGGTGATTAATCAAGTTTTACATGTCAATAATTATCATAATGTGGGCAAATAGATCACTTTCTGTCAATTATAATTATGTTCATTGTCGATTTTAAATATAAATGAATATATCACGAACATATGACCGTCCACATAACAAATAATCGAAGCGGCATGTCAAGTCCTGCCCGTGCACAATTTTTTATTTTTATTTTTTATTTTTTGAGGGAGGTTCTGTTCAGTTTTAGTCGACGTATTCGCATATCAGGAAACAGAAAGACAGGTAGCATGCAGAACGGAGAAAAAAACCAAGCAGTACGATACAAACAGCACACCCCTTGGCAGAAAAGGTCACACAAGGTAAACAACTCTGGAATTTTTTTGTATAAATATTCTATTTTTTATTCGAAATAACAGTGATATACCCGTGTGAACATTTTTTTAGAGAAATAGGTTTCATTCGCCTAACCGTCGGGCGACTGGAATCTATCGCTCAACGGTCACACGACACACAAGCAATCCGCTGGCCGTTGGGCGAATTGATTGCAGTTGCCGAACGGTCGGGCGACTGCTTACAGTCACCCATCGGTTAGGCGACTGGAGTTGCAGTCGCTCGGCTATGCAGCAACTGCAAACAAGAGGCGGTGTGAGTTAATCCATTTGTTATTTTCTGTTGGACCGGAATGGCGACAGAGGGGGGTGAATGTCGCTCTCTAAAATTCGTCCCCCACAAATACCCACGAGGCAATCTCCTTCAATAGCTATGAAGAAAAGCTATGAAGTGATTGAAACAAGTTCTTTGGAAGAATAGCTAACCAAGGAGAAGAACAGAGCAGAGAAAGAGGGACTGCAAGCAACAAACAGAGAAGTCAATAGCCAAAATCCCACCGGGCGGTCAGACCGCAGTACATGGGGCGGTCAGACCGCATGGGAGCCGCCGGTCTGACCGCTTGTTAGATGCCGGTCTGACCGGTGCTTACTGGCCGGTCTGACCGCCAAGTAAAGCCCGGTCAGACCGGACTCCCCAAATTTTCAGAGCAACAGTCTGAACTTATTGCGCAGAAGAACTCAAAAATTAATGTTTCGACCAATTGAAGGTCTTGCAGAAAATTTCCCTATGCCAAAAGAGAGTATACTTATTCTAAATAGCAGAGAGGCACAGAAGCTTAAAGGAAATCACTTGGCCAACAAGAGCTTAAGATTTTAGACTAAAATCTGAAAATGGTCATGGGAAAAGACTAAACTTCATATTACTTGCCTGTCTTTGATCTATTGCTTATGAAACTTTGCAATCACTTTAGCAACAACCTTAGGCCAAGACAGCAAGAACCTCAGGCCAAATCTCAAAGGGAAATGAGATTTGCACCAAAACCCTAGAAATCCCAAAAACTGAACTTCTACAGAGAGTGATCCAAACATCCAAGTTACTCAAGATTCACAAGTCCTTTGATCCTGAGCTTTTGCAAGAACATTAGCAATATACTTAGGATACTAGGGCTCAAATACTAGGCAAACTTATGAGGGGAAACAAGAGGGACAAGAATCCCCTGAACCCTAACCCTAGAAAATCAAGAACAGAGTAAAAGGGGCAAAATGGAATCTTTGGATTTCCAGCTGTGCTCTTGGGAGTTTGATCGATCAAATGACCTTGAGGCACCATCCCATCAAAGAGCAACCCATTTTGGGCCTTCCCAACAAGAATCAACAAGAAACTCAAAAAGTCAAGAAATCACCAAATAAGGAGAAACGAAGAACAGACAGGCACGAACAGAAAAAACTCAGAAATTTCATTCCAATCAACAAGAATTACAAGGAGTCCCTATACACATGGATATTAGAACAAGAGGAATAATTACATGGGTCTCATTCATCCTCTCCCTCTCCAAAATCAAGAAACTCACAAGAACTCTACATCCTGGAGAGGAGACACAACGTGGGAGACACTCACAGAGGGGACACAGCCCTGCCCTTCTCACCCACTTCCAACCACTAAAGAGCAAAGGCAAAACCACCTCCTAAAAACTCTTTTGACCAAGGCAAACCCTAACTCTCTCTCAAAGCCATGAGGGGGCATGCAGCCACCCCTCCTTTATATAGCCCTTGGCTAACGGGTCTCCAGCCCGTTACGCCCGCTAAATCCAATGGAACCCGCTCCCGCTTGTGCAACCTCGCGAAATTACCAATTCGCCCCTCCTGCACCTTCCGGGAAGCTTCCGCGCTCCTTGTCGTCCACGACTCGCAACCACATCGAATCTCCGCCGTCTTCGACACATCCGACCGTTCTGACCTCAACACCGCTCGTGTCTAGTCCGGTCACCTTGTGTCTCGCCACGACTCCGCCTCGACGTCCTGCAGCCAACACAGACAAGAAACACATCAAATAGCACCGCTCGATACATGTAAGCATAAATGCATTAATGCAATAGCTCAAACCTGACAAGTCGACATAATATGCATCCTAACCATTTTGACCAGGTTTGACCAAGTCCGATCGAGCACGATTGCACCACGCAACGTCAAGGACCGAACCAACCAAATCAAACTCGACTTTCCTAAACCGATGTCAATTACTCATCACACACATAGGATGACCTCCACATGGTCTCTCATTTTCATAGATTATGAATGGCAGATAATTTGTTGGATTCGCAATAAGAGTTTACGATCGTTGTATGCTGTTGAAGTGCAAAAAATTCATGAAACTTTTTAAGAATAATTGAAATAAGAACGATCAGTAAGTACGAGGGTAAGTGATATTGTGATGTTACCGGGAATTCATATACGGAGAAGAACTGGTTTGTTAATGTTGTTAGATGACTTGCTACGGGAATAATTGAGTGCTAAAAAACAAGGAAATAAGCTTGTCTGAATTAAAGTAGACTTCATAGTACAGTTGGGAGTAGTATGCCACGTAGGATTTGATTACACGCATAACATAGAGCATCATGTGCAACCAACTAACCCAACTGCTCGTACGACCTACTGCGTGGACTGATACCATTTTCCCTTCCTTGCGAGCTCAGCGTTGAACTCCTCGATGGCCTCTTTTGCCTTGGTCGATATTTCCCTCTTTTTTTCTCGTGCTCCCTCTCGCGAGCCTCGCGTTCTCTGTGCGTGCATGCCTCGAGATGAGTTTTTGTCTCCCAATGTATACACTCGGTTTGCTCGTTCTTGCGGCGCTCCTCCTCCCAGATCTCGCAGGACCTTTTGACGTTCCACTCCTCGAAGTCGACGACCCACTGGTCCTCTGGGTGGATCTTAAGATTGATCCATTTGCGGTAGCCTCATAGGAGTTCCGGGGACTGTGGATACACGAGAGAGGTTGTTAGTGCATATTTTAAAGGAAAAAAGTAGAGAGGACACAATGCACCTAGTCTTTACCGGCTGCCGATATGTGACGGTGTCTAGACGACGGTCGGGATAGTCACTGGAGTAGTTTGCGCAACCCCAGTAATACATACATAGACTGAGGTGATGCTTAAGCTTAAAGAACTTACATGAGTTCTGGCACCAACAAAGGCGGGGCGTCTCTCCCTCTGGTGGGTGTTGTGACGAACACTCAGTAGAAATGTTCGGGATGGGGTTGTTGCTACGGTTGGCGTCATTGCGGGGAGCTGATCTCATAGCACACTCGGCTTGTTCTGCCTGGGCCGCAACAGCCCTTACTTTTTCATCGCGGGCAGCAACTAACCTTACTAGGTCGCAGATCTCATCCCATTACTTCATCATCTTGTCACATTGCTTCTTCTACCTCTTATCCATCCCGGTGTGGTGAAGCAAGCATCAGTGTAGTGTTGGGTTTGCTTATGTAATGTTCTCTCCAAAATCTCTTTGACCTCCTTTTATAGGGCCCCGTGTGGCCTTCTCGCTGTATGAAGATGCCCCATGTAGTCTTATCACTATGCAAAACTACCTAGTGTGGTCTTGTCGGTACGCAAAACAGGCCAGTTAGGTCTTCACACTGTGCAAAGCTACACCATTTGGTCTTGTCACTGCGCAAAGCTGGCTCATGTGATCTTGTCGCTACGCAAAGCTGTCCCATTTGGTGTACTCACAGTGCAAAGCTGTCCCGTTTGATCTTCACACTACGCAAAGCTGGCTTATACGGTCATGTCGCTGCACAAAGTTGGCCCGTGTAGTCCTGTCGCTGCGCAAAGGTATCTCATGTGATCTTCTCACTGTGCAAAGCTGGGCAATTCTACAGAGTCAAAATTATCAGTATTCGGATATGTCATGTTTTCCGATAAATGAAGCTATGTTTCATGAGTGATTCAAATAACAAAGCATAAGTAGCTTTGGTGAGATTTCAAATTGGTAATTAAGTTTATTGAACCCATTTCCTTTAAGAAGCGATGATTCATTAAAAAAATATAATAATATTTATTCAAAAGATCATAAATATAGAAGTAATAATCATCTCTAAGATTACCTCTAGGGTATATTAACACTGATGATATTTGGTATTACAAAAAGAATTTATGTACAAGCATTAAGGGTAAGAATGTACAATGCCATAAGCAGAGGAACAAGAAAACTCTGTATGAAACTACTCGGCCAATTCTTCATTTTTCTTTTCTTTCAAAGAAGGCTTGGATCTATGGATAACCAAGCCGAATGCTTCCGTGAACTATGTTGCCAATGAAAGAATTCCATGGTCAAAGATAATTTTGTTAGATAATTGTGATGCGATGGTTCCAAGTTGTCCATGCAGCTATTATGATAATTTCCTTAAAGCATGTTAATCTCATTCTTTATTTAGCTTCCTGGATCATGTCTTGCACAGATAGAGAAAAACCCCAGCTATTATGAACCAGACGCCAGCATCGTTAGCTGAAAAGAGCAGGTGAAGAAAAGATGCACTAAAGAACAGAGTCGTGGCTTTGCACAAGAAAATGCTTTCGGGCAAGCAGATTTCTTGTTGAGCCGGTCCTTTCAAAGAAGCCAGAAGTATTTATGTTTGCTCGTGCAACAAGACTTCGAAAGCCATCTAAACGGCTTGTTGTCACCTCTTGACCAATTAGCAGGTTATACATTTTACTGGAAGAAAATTTTCGACGAACCGAAAAAAGAAGAAAAATTTAGACCATTTCTCGTGCTATCGTTACGCAGGGCCATGTACTCTTTTATCGGACATCTAGATACTCCTTTTGTTCTCAAATATGAGTATATTTTGTTCTCCTATTTGGAACGTAGAAAATTATCCAAACTTCCCAAGAGAGATACTCACTTTCGTTCTCAAATGAGTCACACATTTTGTTCTCATATTTGGAACGTAGAAAATCATCCAAACTTTTACGAAAATTAAACTGTTTCATGGGGTATAAGACACTGGTAGATAGCTATTTAACAAGTGTCATTTCAACATGTCATAGAATAAACCAATTTCTACCAAGTAAATAAATTAAATCACCCACAACACAGCATGCTAGTGAAATCCAAAGGTAATGCAAAGTACGTTGTGTTCGTAGGAGGCAATGACCAGGCAGGAGCACCACTTACACCAAAGTAAACAATCCCGGCCAAGCGGCTGTAGGATGGACGTCATATAATTACTCCTCGTTACAAATACATTACAATATATTACCACAAAACAATGGAAAACATCAGAAAATGTCCTTTTTATCTAATATACCATATTAAGTTAAAGAACATGCCATTATGGTGTACTCGGAACCGGATCTGTGCCGGAAGTGTGGGAGGATGCGTCTTCCTTAGCAGCTGCAGCTCCACTCCCTGGAGATGCTGTCTTCGCCGCGTCTCTTTTGCTATCCTTCCCTCCAGACCTGACAGCATGGCCTCCGTTCTGTTGACCACTGATTGATAGTCTTCTATTCGGAGGAGTGCCATTTGAGGCGCCGCCGTTGGACTTCGGGCCAGGTACCTTCTTTGCACTGGCTGGCCTATTGGGGCTCACTCGTGATCCAAATGGCCCTTCATGATCAGTGTTCAGTTGCTGCTCGATGTAGCGTTTCTGTTCCTGGGATGTGAAAGTACCAGACAAAGTGAAGAGTTAATATTACGCCAGCAGCAGTCGGAAGCATATGCCAAACATAGAAACAATCTAGGCATTCCATGAAGTGGCGATGTACTGTCCCAAGTTTCATTTTTCCCTAGCTATGATTAGGCATCACAACACCATCCAAATGAATTGAACTATTACGTGTAGCAAACCATCCAAATGAATTGAACTATTACGTGTAGCAAACCGGCAATTGATGCCAAAGTCAAACGCAAAAGAGGAATGCAATTCTATGACCCAAATGCCAGTTGCAACACACATTCAGCATACTGTAACTTCAAAATATTGACAGAATGCAATAGAGATTTTCAAAAGGCATTCCATATTCAGGAAGCAGTGGCTTCCGTATTTAAAGATCAAGTAGCACTCACCCGCATTCTTTTCTTCTCTTCTTCCCTTTCCTGCCTGAGCATGACATACTCATCCAACATAGCTAGGAGAGGCACACCATCGTACATAAAGGACAGACCACGACTCTCTTCCCATGCCCTGGTCTTGGCCACCAGAGTTTCAACGAGTGCTAGAATGAAAACGTTCATTGCATTAGCAATGAATAGAATAAAATGTATGACCAGCAGAATTAAAGTAACTGTACTCTATAAATTTACCCAGAAGTAACCAGCATAGCTAAAAATAAGCCCCATGAACATAAATAGATCTTCCAAGGCATAAAATTATTCACAGCTAAAGCAACAGGCATCCACTGTTGTTTTTCAAACAAGTACCTGGAATTTTGTTAACAAGAATACGAGCTTTTTCTGCGCGTTTGAGATTCAGATGGGCACCTCGGCTTGAGTTATATCTGTTGTCATCCTGCAGCAGGATTTTTAATTTGCGCGTGAGAAGCTATTTTAAAACCAGCACAGTTTGGTAATATCACTCAAATAATCACAGAATATATGCAGTACTTTTGATTTGCTAAAACCAATTATTAAAATACCCGGTTATAATCTTCAAGCCAGCTTTCTTCCTCACACGCAGACATCCATCTTTCAACCTTATCTAATATTTCTTTTCTACTCAATGCTTCTTCCTTTGCTTTTGCTATCTGGCCATCCATATCTGCAATCAGTTCTGATGGTTCTATGTTCCCTGCCTCAGTCAGAGCTAATATTTTCTCATGGGCAGCAGCTGTGTCTATTACTATGTGAGCACCGGCATAGATATCCTCCAACTCAGTTTGCTTCTTGAAAGCTATTTCTTTCATCTTGCTGTATTTTAGCTGGTCTAGCCTTTGAACCTCTACCTCAGCCTGAACAATTTGGAAATAAAAAGTCAAATAGGGTGGAAGGAACAATTCATAGCAGGCGGTAACCCTAGCAAATAATTTACAATGTAATCTCACTTGTTCAATTAAATCAAGGGCAAGAGCTCCAGGTGCAGTGACTTCATCTACAGATGCTGATCTGTTGCAGGTGACATGATCAAACATGGTCCTTTCTTGCATGGGGGCATCCATGAGATCCCAAAGATCATAGAGTTGACCAGCAAGCTCTTGAAGCTGAGAATAGGAAGTGAAACATTGATGAGATTGTGCATGTAAAAAGGGGGTGCGCTTCAGATTTTAAGAAGGATTAAAAAATGTGCATTTACCTTGCTTAGCCTCAATTTTTTATCTTTATTAAGTGTGGCTACTGTCTTATCAAGTTTTGACAATGTATCGTTGCTAATGCTCTTGCAGTTGTCGGCAATAGAGTCATCTAGACTGGGATGAACTTCAGTCACTGTGCTGAGAAAATCCATCCCCAAAACAGTACAGAGATCATGTACCATGCTTACATACTCGAGAACCTTCTCCAACCTATTGCTCTGCAAACCAATTTTTCAATGTGGGGAATCTTATTAGCCACAGGAAACAAATGGTGAAGCTTGGTCAAGCATCATAACTAACTTAAAGGGAAGAGATAGACAAAAACCTTCTCTTTCTCAAGCTCCTGGAGTTGAGACCGAAAATCTTCAAGCCTCTCAAGTGTCAAATCGTCCTCATTGACTTGTGGTTTTGCTACCTGTTCACCCACCTCTGTGGTGCCAGCAATCTCACCACATATTTGATCAATTTGTGACTGTACATTAACAAATTCCCTTACCCTCTCATTTTTCTGCTTATTCAACTGCTCAAGTGTTGGTGCTATAGCAGCCAACTGTTGCTTGATTGTCCCTGATGTCTTCTCAGGCTGCATGTATTGAGCATTCTCGATTTTACTTCCAATAATAAAATATAAACATTCAGATGAGGAATCATCTGACTCCTAAGCTAGAAAATCAAATCTCGTGCACAAGACATTCAAGAGACAAAGAATGTAGTGAGAATTGGTAAATCAGATAAACTTTATAAGTTGGTACCCTAGTTCCCCCAAGTAGGCATAACATTAATATACTGTATCATGCATGTACACCTCAGAGCTACTCTAGGTTGAAATCAACCAATGGTTATTCGACGCACTGACAATATTCACTTACAGTTCTTGCTATAGCTTTTTTTCCAAGGGCAGAAAGAAGTCTGGCAAGTTCAATCTTTGAGTCATCCAGCGCCTGGATAAGGAGATCCCTAGAGTTCGTGGCCTGATCAACTTTCCTCTTGTAAACATCCAGGCACTCCTGATCTAGCTGGTACAGGACCTTGTCGCGGTCCTCCTCGCCCTCGCCAACTTCATCCCATATCAACTACAGTTGAATTTTTTTTTAAAAAAAAGAAGCGTACCACCATCAACTGCACAAGTCGAAGCCAAAACAAAATGTTGCAATTCGCAAAGCACAAATAACAACCGCATACCTGCAGTTTCTGCAGCAAGGATCCGCATGTAATTTCGCCGGCCATCTCAGAACAGAGGAACCTGTAAGGAAGCAGCATCACTTGAGAAAAATTTCTTGCATACCTACTTAATAAGTCTTAACAGGAAATGCACTTCGAAACTTGACGGCACTAACGCATAATCAAACCAACCCCCCCCCCCCCCCCCAACAATCATGTCAGTCTAAAGCAGGCATTAAATCAGCCATGCATCGCAAGTAAGACAACAAAGCCGGCATTCTTTCATTTCTTGCTCCCTATTACTCATTAATAAACTTATCTCCAAATTATGCACTAATAATAATAATTAATCATAGACCTAATGGCCATGCTGACACTGGAATCACCCCATCATTGCCACTAATAAACACATCTAAACACCTAAACTCTGGGAGGGGATCCCACAGCTAACATTTACCTTAAGCCCGGGGAAAATCACACCAAAACCCTCAAATCCCACACCAAGGTAAAAAAATCCCTTAAAACCGCAAGCTTTGACCGCATTTGACCGAGTAAGAAACCAGCACGCACCCATCCTAAACATCGCGATCTGAGCACGTAACTCTCAAAGATCGATCCCAAAAAAAACACACCTTTCCTTTTACCAGATCAATCGCCAACACCCGAACCAGAAGCATATCCCCGCTAAATCCACCTCCCCGCCGCCCAAAAGGCCAAAACCAACACCAACCCGCGAAATCCCCCGCCCGCACCACCGCCATTACGCGCCGCATCGCCAGATCTCCGCCTCCGGCACCTCGCCACCGATTCCACAGTGGAGGAGTAGAAAGAAAGCGGACCAAAGGCTCACCAGAATACCAGATCACGCGGAGACGAAGGGACGCGAACCGGAATGCGGGTGATCCTTGGGTCTAGCGCCCGGCTCCTCGGGGTTCGTGGCCGGAGGAGCTCGCCGCCGAGAGGTGGCGAGAGAGCGAGCGGGGGGGTAGTGCAGAGACGAGTGGACTGGACTGGAGTGGAGGGTGGTAGTAGCAGCACCAGCTTGCCGCTGCTGCCTCGCGACGGGGCAGCGCAATTAATGGGGGCGGGTGGGGCGGGTGCGCGCGTGGCCCAGCCGCTGGATGCGATCGGTCGGGGGATCGGACGGTCGAGATCGGCCGTGACTCGCCCGCGGAGTTGTACCGCGGGGCGTCGTGTCGGTGAAAGAAAAAAGGTACGGGGGAGATATCCGTGGGGCCCACATGGGAGCTGTGTAATTCCCCGCGTTGTAAATTTTGTGCTTTGGTGCCCTCGGCCTCGGGGCGTGTTTAATTAGCGGCGCGGGTACGCGTATTACGGGCTTTTCTTAATCCGGGTTTCTGGTGGCGTTGACGGGTCAAATCTGTCCCGTTGCGTTCTGGGTTCCCCACCTCCGGTGTTTTAATTGCGGTTTATAAAATGGGGCTCTCTGGTCCTACCTGTTGCCACTACAAAACAACAGATTTTTCCTCCAATAGCCACTGCACAGTGATTTTATTCCACCTGGAATAGTATTTTCTTATTTTTAGCCTTTTTTTTGCTCTATTTCCAAATATACCAAAAACAGCCCTCCTAGAAACTAATTACAAAATTATTGCTTTTTCCAGCACCGAATGATACTGAGGGCAGGTTAATATCGCAGTGCCAAGATTATTGACGATCTTTAGCGTTGACCTTACAATTGCCATGATAACGCACACTCTAACGTGAAAGAGAGTATTGCCAAGTCAACATAAGTTCAGTGTCAAGTTCTTTGGCATTGAGCTATGTAGCCTCAGCGTCTATGTTGTTGATGATGAGTAACGATGTGAGCCGCACGTGTCTCCTTGAATGCAGTGTGCATGCATGCACGAGG
Organism: Dendrocalamus latiflorus; assembly: GCA_017311315.1. Taxonomy (NCBI): domain Eukaryota; kingdom Viridiplantae; phylum Streptophyta; class Magnoliopsida; order Poales; family Poaceae; genus Dendrocalamus; species Dendrocalamus latiflorus. The sequence goes on along the minus strand of CM029632.1, from coordinate 9,294,496 downwards.
CGGCCATGATCAGGGTTGTACAGAAAGCTCGAGACTCTCAAGCTACTAGAGCTCGGCTGGAGCTTAGTCGAAATAAGCTTGAGCCTGAACCGAAGTTCACGAGCTCCAATGAACAAAGTTCGAGTAGTTCGTTAGGACTCGTAATTTCCCAACCCACTCATACCGCACGTGCCCCTCCTATTTCCATCGGCCTAGTTTCAAAATCCAATACCCTAAGGTCTAACACCCAAGAACTGAAAATTGTGGATCTTTAGGTTGTTCTCTAATCTATAGTAGTTGGGTATCCTATTCAATAATTTGTGTGCATGTTTTTGGAAGAGAAAAACTGAAATTTGAAGATTGCTTTTTTTGTTGTTGTGGAGTAACCTTTGTGATGTTTCTTGATTGATGTCCTTTGTTATAGAGCTTACAAGCCGAGCTTGAGTTTTAGTCGGGCCTAGTCTCAAGCTCAATTGATAACTGAGTCTCGCTCAAGCTTGGCTTAGTTTGTTTTGAGCTGGAGCCTAGCATAATAGGCTAGTTTGAACTCAGACTCGTTTTACAACTTTAGCTGTGATTAATGCACTAACTCATTGATGTACGTGTTCATGGCACCATGGTCTTGTAGCCAAGCTAGTCAGCATTTTTGCTGATATGGAGAAGAGAAGAGAGGAAAGAGATGAGAGCTTGGCTCTCATGCAAGCAACAAGCTGGGCACGGGAGCCTATGCAGTGGTACGCCTAGATAATAAATGTATGTGAGGAGGAATAGGAAAGAGAATGTGAGACATGGTACCACATAATAATAAAAAACTTTTTGTAGACAAATTATTGTATAACTTGGCTCTTATAACTTGACTTATAGCCAAACACTTGGCTCTATTATTGAACTTGCTCTTAGTAATACTAGGAACAAATATCTCTACTACACCTGCATGTAATATCAGTAGCAGTAGTGATCCTATTTTTGTTCGAGTCTTGAGGTTTGACAATATTCATGCATACATATGTACCTGAACCCAGATTAAATCACCATGCATGGCATGTGCCCATCTTGGATTACTGTTCTTCATTGACGGTCATACGGTGTACATGTGATCAAACTGCTCTTTCTTGTCTACTCCTTCCGGTTAGGAAAGAAAGTCGTTTTAGATTAGTACAATTAAATATTATAAACTATAGTTGTCAATATTTTTTGAATATTTAAAATGGACATATAAAAATAATATGCAAGGATTTATCTCAAAACATATTGTCATAATATTATAACTAGCTAGGTGTGACTCATGCAATTGCGCAGCTAGTCCTTTCCAATTAGTGGTTAATTTTTTTCTTTCATGATTTTCTCTCTAACTTCTGTAAATTAGTGGATATAACCTCTTATTGTTATCTTACGTTATCTGATAAGTGAAACGACTACTAAAATACGGGTGAAGTGGCTTAAACGAGAATTTGCCCCCTATATTTTTTTTTTGATGAAAACTCGTCTAGCACTATTTTTATGCGATCAACCCAAATGATATTGTGTATATTAGTGGTCGAAGTTTTAAAAATTTTATTGTACAGTTTTAGTAACTAGAGCAAGGTGGCCTCCAGAATTGCATGGGTAGCCTCCTTTATTCAATTAATGGTTAATAGTTTGTGTTTGTATATTTAAATCCAGACTCTTTTGTGTATTCTGCACTGGTTCAGGATCACGCTAGTATACACAGTGGTAACATAGATGAAATATTAACCATAATTACGAATAACTATGACCATTCACTTCCTAACCAAACCAAATTTTATGAAAATCTAACCCTCGTGTGAAATCATCAAACATTGTCAATAATTAGGGACACGGTTATTCAAATAGTTTTACACTTTGTAGAGATTGCACAACTTTATCTATAAGAGATAATCAACTTATCATGTTGGCCAATACACACTCACTTGGGCGTGTGACTAAGTGATTATCACAAAAACATTTACAATGCTCAATCGAAAACCGATTTTGCCCGCTAAGATTTCATTATCGAGTAATCTGACCACCTAGTCGGAAAGTCACCTCTTGTGCTATGTAGAAGGTTACCCAAAAGTGAGCAACCACTCACATTCATCACAATGGTGAAATCAAAGTTGAAACATCACACAATAATTAGCTAAATACATTATGTACTAGATATTGGGGTTACACGATAAGACTCATATCAATATAGCACAAAGTTAAGTCCTTAATCAATACCTAGGCGAGACATCCACATCCTAATATGCTAACCACACCCCTTTACTGCACGACCACTTGCCCAAGTGAAAACCATTTTGTTCAACTAAGACTAATGACACTACCCATGTCATGGTACATAAATTTCATAACTGTGGCTAACCACCATGTTTCAATATCTCATTAAGTCAAAATTGATTAATTGATCATTGTGATGATGAGCCCAACATATCAATAAACATAACTAAGCATACTAGACATACAACCTAAATAGATAATAATATTATATCACTAGATAATTAATCATCCTATGGTGATAAGAGAATCATGGTATTCAAATTATCAAAGGAAATATTTAATCAATTTTGGTTGATAACTACCAAGTACAAGGGTTTATAATAAATAAACAATGCATAATAATTTAAAATAAAATAATAATACCTAAATTTGAATATAATAGATTTAACATGATCAAAAGTAATGATTTGCCTTGTCCTTACTCAGTTACCACTTCTTGATCTTCAAGTCTTACTTCTGCTCATTCGAAAACGTTATCTAATAAGAGAGAAAGCGAATGAAATATATATAAATTCAAAGAAAATACAAAATAAAATTAAAAATTAACAAAACTAAAATAAAAATGTAGAGCTCACTTTTAGATGAATTTAAGAAGAAGAATTGGGTCAATCAAAGTTCGTATGAAGGAGAACAGACTCTCGGAAGATTTACCGAGAAAAAATTCCTGGAAATTGAGAGAGAAAGGAGAATGTTCTTTGGAGATTCCCGTTGTAATTAAGAAAAAGAAAAGGGGAAGGAAAATCTGACAGGTGGGGTTTATATATTAGTGGCTTGGTCCACAGTAGACTAGACCCACTGAACCGGTGCGGGGTTTTTGGTTGACATGGCATGGTGACTAGGCAGACTCATGGGATGACATGTGGGGCAAAGGTGATAAGGTGGCGCTGACATGGCTAACACGTGGGAGGTGACATGGCATAGGACATGGCAAGGCATTACGGTGGGATGAGGTGCCAACTGGGGCTTGCATGACTGTTGCGTGGCACACATATGGGACGATTGTGCTGATGTGGTAGGCCATGTTGGACGGATGACGTGGACGAACCGACGGCCGAGAGCTCTGTGATGGTGAATGACGAGTCGGCAAGGACACCAAGAGCTTCACCGTGGCATGACAAACTCATCCCACGGATCGACGTGGCTGCGAGGCACAGCGTAGTGGTCAGTAGTGATGAGGGCGGTGGAGCAAGCACGGTGGAGACAAATTCAGCAAGGCGAGCCTTGGCATGGCTAGGCAATGCGCACATTGTGACCCTAGGGGTAGTACGATGCTATTGGGCTTGGCGCGAAGACCGATAGTTATCGGAGTTGATTGGCGGTGAGGAGAAGGCGGCAGAGCATATTTAATGCACGGTGAAAGCTAACTTCGATGGCACATTGGCATCAGCAAGGGCTTATGGGGTGCGACGGTTCGGGGTACTCGATCTAAGAGGTCTTGGCGTGCTTTTATAGCATAGGGAGGTAGTGTTCGAGCAGGAGATAGTGGTGGCACCCATGTCCGAGTCAGAGATAGAAGGAGATAGATGAACAGTATACGACATTGTTCATCCGACAGGTGGGCCCCTTTGGTTGGTGGATATAAGATAGAGAAGATGCGAGGGCGACACGTGGCAAGCGAGACGAGTTGGGCTGAGCAACGGGCTGCACGGGAGAAGCAGACCGGGCCGGAAGAAAGGAATTCGGCCCAAAGGATAAAATCCAGATTTTTAGAAGTTTCTGAATTTTAGAAAAGGAGATAAATAAAATTGAGTTCCAATAAATAACAAATAAACTCTAAAAAAATCTGAGAAAATAGGGGGTGACGTAGCATGAATGAGATTTTCCCCTAAATTTTTGTGATGGCAAATCTCATTCCCATATGACAAATTCAAATACTTTAATGATTGCACACAATCTAAACATCATTTAGTAATTCAGTAATAGAGAGGGAGTTGCTAAATTAATTTAGCCCAATTACCTGGGAGGATGTCTTGGTGGCCTTGCATCTGCTTCTTATAGCTCGTCAAATCCAGCGTAATCCCCAGATAGAACATACATGTGGGCTTATTAAGACCGATCTAGAGAGTGGAGTCAAAGCTACAGTGAACCAAGTCGAGGCATAATTGGCCGTTGTTGTTACCTTAGTTAATCAAGTCTTTGAATCTGTGTGCTTAAGGTCAAAATAGGAGCATGATGAGAACAAGGGGCATGTTCTTTACTTCACAAGCTGACGGTTTTTTATTTTTGCTATAATACCTAACTTTTAAACAGATTATTTTCTCAAGACAGGGTCTACAAGTTAAACGATATACACATTAAAAAAATCCAACATCTGTACCAGTTAAAATCGCAAGTGAGTATCTGTCTCTCCGTAATCTGTACCGTAAACAACCAAAATTCAAAAATTTCCGCTAAAATTCATAAGCCGTAGTTGAAAAGAACAAGCCGTGTGTGTACCCGCATACCGAGCAAGAGTGCAAAAACTATTTTGAAGGAAGAATAACGCAAGAACTTGTGTTTAGTTAGGCCATGTTTGTTTCCACTTAAGATTATTATAATCTAGCTTATAAATCATAAGTGGAAACAAACAGCCCAGATTATAAGTAACTTATTATAATCTAATAGTCCAGATTATTGTAATCTAATAAGCTCAAAAAGGAGCTTATTTCAGCTTATAGATCCACCTTTTATCTTAATGACCATAAAATTTTAGGAATATTACCCATCTTTGCCATTCATCCAACCCCCAACTCCCGTGCCTCTCTCCCCCAGGGCATTGTAGTCTTTAAACATTCGAATACAACAATCTATAACTCTAATAATCCAGGCTGTCAAACATCTGACAGCTTATTTCCCACCAGCTTATTATAAGCTAGCTTATATAATCCCCACCTATAAAATAGATTATAATAATTTTAAGTGGAAATAAACAGGGCTTAATCGGTTTCACGATCAATGATGACTCCATGAGTTGATGCATTGATCTGAGCGTAGTTTGTCGGCGTGTCTCCGGGCTTTGTTTAGTACTTCACTGCTCACCAAAACTGAGCGGAAGAAATCACTGCATCTGCCGGCGAGGAGGTGGTGCTGACGTGGATGTAATCTCAGCGTCACACAGGTTCTGTTTGTTATGGCTGCGGCTTATGATTTTTTGCTGAAATTTTTGAATCTTAGCTATTTACTACAGAAATTATGGAGAGTGAGATAATTACTTGCGATTTTAGTTGATACAGATGTTAGATTTTTAACGTGTACTATAATTAACTTGTAGACCCCGTTTTGAGAAAATACCCCGTTTAAAAATTAGGTACTACTAGTTAGAGACCCGTACGTTGCAACGAAATCATAAAAATGATGAGACGAAACTTACTGTGAGGCCAACTTCACACATCAAACATTGGAAAACAAGCGACAGAGATAGAAGGGTGAGCAGAATGCGCGAGGAGATGAAAAAAGTGGAGGGGGTGGGTGGTTGTATCCTGAGAGAGAGAGGAGGAGAGAGACGAATGGTTCAGATCAAATCGGATGGCTGAGAAGAGAGGAGGGAGAATGGACCAACCATCAACTCATATTTTTATAATTTAGGTATTATAGCAAAAACCAAAAACCGCTTTTCATTTGGGCTTTTTTGGTGGCTTATGACTGAAAAACACTGTAACTGGCTGAAAAAAGCACTGTAGCTGACAGAAGCTTATTTAGCATGATTAAATTTAAAAAAATTAAAAAATATAAAAAATATGTTAGCCCATTACGTATAATACAAACAAATACGGGAAAAAGAACCGGCAAAAAAGCTCAACAAAAATTTAAAAGTTCAGAAAAAGACGAAATTTATGAATAGTGAAAAATAAATCAGAAGCCAGAAGCTGAACCTCTTTTGATCACCACCTAACGTCGCTAAGAACAGGGCCATAGACTGGTGCCGAGGTGTTCCGTGTTAGCGCTGAGAAAAGAAGCTATTTCTGGACATCAGAAATAAGCGCTGCAAAATTCGAGCTCGTGACAAAACAAACATGCATATATACAACCCTTGAAAGGTAAACAAGTTATGCGAGAGTGGACATTTGGTTCAAACATAGCAAAGAAACTAGAACACAAAATTGCACCAAAAAAATATACATATACGGAAATTGCGCCTTTTTTTAATTTGTATCTGCATTCTGTAAGTGAAATACACCTTAAGTTGATGCAATGTCATACTACTAGGGAAAATAGTTGGGACAAGCATGTATTTGCCATTGCGTGGTTTTGAATTTTTTTTACTTTTCGTTGATTTATCTCACTAGCTGTGGATCTCGACCAACAGTGTGAGTCTCACAGAGCAAGTGGAGTTATCTTCTTTTGGGCTGACGGCTTATGGTTTAAATATTTAAATTTTGAGTGTTTGCGAGAGACAGTACGCAGAGAAAACAGTCATATGCGATTTTGATTGGTACAGCTAAACTCAGTATACTATTTACTACAATTTTTTATTGACTCTATCTTGAAAACCGTACCGTAAGTTAGTTACCGTAGATAGTATAAGCATAAGCCATAAAAAACCTGAAACGAACCCAACCGTATACTCTCATGACTTATCAAGGACATTGGTGTTTATTGACCCTGTTTTAAAGACCGCACTGTTTAAAAGTTAGTTACTATCGACAATATAAGTATAAGCTAAAAAAACTGAAAGGAACCAGCCATATACTCAGGGAGCGATCAACATGGCTTCCATAAGCTGGCTGCGGCTTTTTTGTCACTATTCATAAGTTTCATCTTTTTCTGAATTTTTGATTTTTTGTTGAGCTTTTTTACCGGTTCTTTTTTTTCCTGTATTTGTTTGTATTATACGTAATGGGCTAACATATTTTTTTTATTTTTTTATTTTTTTTAATTTAATTATGCTAAATAAGCCTCTGTCAGCTACAGTGCTTTTTTCAGCCAGCTACAGTGTTTTCAGCCATAAGCCATGAGCTTTTCAGCCGAACCGATCACCCCCTATGACTTATCAAGGATATTGGTGTACTACTATATTAATTGAAGCGATCGTGCTTGTTTTTGTCATACTTGCTGCTTACTAACACTACTACAGAAAAGGCCATCACAGACGGTTCAAAAACGTCATCACAGACGGTTTTGTGAACCGTCTGAATTTATGGGTCAGTGATAATACGAAGTCATCACAGACGGTTTTCGAACCGTCTGTGATGCAAATATCACAGACGGTTTTTGACTAAAAACCGTCTGTGATAGTTATAATCACAGACGGTTTTGAGTTAAAAACCGTCTGTGATATATAGTTATCACAGACGGTTCTTAATTAAAAACCGTCTGTGATATGTAAATATCATAGACGGTTCTTAACTAAAAACCGTCTGTGATATTTATAAATCATAGACGGTTTTTAACTAAAAACCGTCTGTGATTAACTATCACAGACGGTTTTTAGTTAACAATCGTCTGTGATATTCCCTTCTACTCCTAAACCTATTTCTGTTTATTGGCTAGCCTCAGGCAATGCTAGCCATGCCTTCTGAAACAAGCAGATCAACATGTACATGTATACATCCAATTCACATCTCAATTCATTTCACAAACATAAAACATCCATTTTTATTAAGATTAGAGCCTACACAACAAGCAGGTTACACAACAAGCAGGTTACACAACAAGTAGGTTACACAACAAGCAGGTTACACAACAAGCAGGTTACACAACAAGAACAGAGAAAAAGCAAATATCCTCTATGCCTTCTCGCCCCTGATGCAACACATGTGTTTGACGCCCACCATCGTCGGTGTTGATTGAGCGTCTGCACGGTTGATTGAGCAACTAGCTTCTATGGTGTCTTGCCTCCCGTAGACTTGTGCGTCGTCTGCAAGGAGGAGGACAGCAAGGAGAAGGAGAACAGCAAGGAGGAGGAGAACAGCAAGGAGGAGGAGACCAAGGAAGAGGAGACCAACAAGGAAGAGGAGACCAGCAAGGAAGAGGAGACCAGCAAGGAGGATGGGTTTTGGTTATATTTATAGGAGAGGGGGAGGGAGGGAGAGGCGGGAGTTCGGAATTTTTGGCGCGGGAGGGAGAGGCCGGAGTTACGATCTGGGAAAATTTTGGGTTGAGGAGGATCGACGTTATCATAGACGGTTCTATATATAGAACCGTCTGTGATGAATGAATATCACAGACGGTTCTATATATAGAACCGTCTGTGCATTAGAGCACACAATTTTATATACCGATGCAATATAAACAACTAGTCTGAAAAGATAAAATAGCAAAGTTCTATATGACTTATATATACTCATTTGAAAGGTTTCGACGAGATCGACAACTTTTCAGTTGAAACAAAATCCAAATTCCAAAAGGAAGACCAAGAAAAAGGGCAAAAACAGAAACAAAAAACTTGCGACGCAGATTTAGGTTCAAAGATGGCCGATTTTCGGAGTCTTTGAGGTCGACTGGCGCCAGCGGGTCATGTTTTTGGATCGGGCTCGTCGTTAGCTTTCCAACGAGTACAAGAACGTCGAAAACGGACACCGTATGCAAAAGTTATGCCCGTTTTACTGAAGGTGTCTCAAAACTGAATCATACTCGGACTTAAGCGGGAAAATATGAAATTTTGAGGGATTGCAAGGCGGGAAACGTATCACAGACGGTTTTTATTATAAAACCGTCTGTGATACTGGAATATCACAGACGGTTTTAATTATAAAACCGTCTGTGATATTCCAGATTATCACAGACGGTTTTTATTATAAAACCGTCTGTGATATTCCAGTATCACAGACGGTTTTATAATAAAAACCGTCTGTGATAATCCAGAATATCACAGACGATTTTTATTATAAAACCGTCTGTGATATTCCAGTATCACAGACGGTTCAGCGGTAAGAACCGTCTGTGATACTCTTTTTTCCCGCCACAAATACCACAGACGGCCTCCAAATTAAAACCGTCTGTAATAGTGTACATCACAGACGGTTTCACAAAACCGTCTGTGATGAGGCGTCTACTATGAGGCTTTCTGTAGTAGTGTAAACAACCAAATTTTCTTTTAGTGGTCTCTACTCAAAATTTTTGTTCCACCTGGAATATATCTTTCGGTGTAATATTATGTCCTAGCACATGAGTTATTTCTTGCGTGGACAACAAGCGTCCAGCTCTGCAAAACATTTTTGTGTTGGCTTTATGTCTCTTGTGGAGGCTAGTATTTCAAACGAGATCCATTTAATAAGGTGACAGTGAGTGTGTACCTGTTGGGGGCGTGGCGGTGTGCATGTTGGCAATGTTAATGGTAAAACAAGGACATAAAAGATGGTTTTATTTTGAACAAAGAAAAAGGTGATGGAAAAACCAAGATCATCTGGGTGTCATGTATAAAAAATGCTTATTAGTTAGAAGTGGAGTGGTAGGAGAAGGTTGACGGCTTTCTCAACCTCTCCAGCCATTCATATCTTGGCCCGATTCGTGAACACATATCCCTCTCTTGCTAGGCCACGTAACTTCCTCTTTCCCATCTCTCTTCCCCAAACTGCGTGCGTGGTGTAGATATAGGTGTCGTTCCATTGAACTGAAATAAACCGATTTATAATTAAAATTATATTATAATTAATTAAAATTACATTATATCTAATAGTGGTTTATTTGAAGTAACTAAATTTAAAAAACTTAAAAATAGAAAAAAACAAATTAGCATATCACAGATAATGTAAACGAACATAAGAAAAAATAACTAGTAAAAAAGCTCAAAAAAGCCAAAAAATTAAAAAACATAAAATCTATGAATAATAAAAAGTAAGTCAGAATTCATAAGTTCAAATCAAAATGAGCGGAGCCATAAGCTTCTCTCCAATGCAGTTTTGTGTTGTATTTATTATCTTGGTCCGATTGACCAGCTTGTATCTCCATGCAAAATGTAAGCATATTCTCTCTCCACTCTCTTTCTTTCACCTCACCAGAAAATGTAGCATAGGCTTAGATACAAGCCTGAAGAATCGGTAGGCTTTTGTTAGCACGAGATCTATAGCAGCCCTTTATGCTTTATCACCCCATCTTTACCCTTTAGGGCCTAGATCAGAAAGCGATCACCGCCCAACGAGGTCGAACAAAAGTTTTCGTTACCAGCAGCCCTGCGCCCCGACCGCATCAAGATTCGTGCGCGGCCAACCGTTCACACCACCACCTTCTGCCAGCACATCTGCGTCAGTTCCTTAGAGGTGTTAACAAATCAAATACGAATTGAATAATAATTTTTTATATTCGTATTCGTATTTTAAACGAATAGACATATGAATTCGAATGCTTAAATATAAATGTGAATTGAATATTATAATGAATACAAATCGAACAACTACTCAATTTAGTCGGATACGAATATCCTATGGCATAATAAAGTTTAGCAAATTGACATCAGTTTTATAGTAATATTTATGCCCATTTTTCTCTAGTTTATTATATAATCATTTATCATTGGTGCTATTTTTGGCACTAATTCTAATTAATTTTAGATATATTACAAATAAATCGGTTACAAACATATCGTTGGCTAACAAGAGCATGTCAAAAGTTTTATTAGGGGATGTGCCAAAATAAAATAACAAAAAATACTATATTAAAGTCCACCATGATGACGGGCTTATCGAGATGATCAAAATGCATATATAATATGCCCAATTTGAAAAGCACATACAAAAGATACATCAAGTATTTTATGTACCATATTCAAATCCGGATAATATCTATACTGTATTCGTTTAGCACCATATTTCACCAACCATATTCAAATTCATATTTGAAAAAAAATTAGATACTTCTAGATCTATATACGTTTTATAACATAAATGTATTTACGTTTCACACATCCCTTACCAACTGAATTCGGATGTAGGACAAAACAGATCGGATTTGATTGACATCCTAGGCTCCCTCCCATCATTTTTTTAGGAAAATTCTCCCATCATTTTTTGACCCTCGTGTCACCTGTCCGTTGCTTAGCTGTTAGAGCATCTCCAATGGGTCTATAACAGCTATCTACAAGAGAGTCCATGTCATCAACTGTCCTACGTGGAAGATATTAAATGAAGAAAGAGAACGCAGCTCTCTACAGCTCTAGAGATAGTCTATAGCGCCAAACGAGGCAGCCTTCATAAATTCTGTGTGTGCATGTAAGCATCAAATAGCTATCCTTATAGATAGTTCTTTAGAATGCTAACTTTAGTGTGTACTATATAGATGATGTGGAAGTCTTATAGTTAGTTGCTAGCTATAACCATTGGAGATGCCCTTAGAACGTGACCGAGCGAGTGAAAGAGTGAACAGTGAGTGCGTGGGCAGAAGTCCGCTTTTGTCCTCTTGCGTGGGTGGGGCCCGCGGGGGCAGGAGGGCGAGGGCGGGGGCCCGGCACATGGCCGTCCACGTGCCGCTGCAGATCATGCGCGCGCCCCGGCACGACGTCTCCTCCTCTCCTCCGACACCGTAGCGGCACGGCACGCCACGTTGATCCGCGTTGCTCTTTGCCCCAGCGCGGGCCTCGTTCGCGGACAGGAAAATGCCGTCGGGAGTGGAGGACGGGGTCCAGCCACTGCGGTCGGCGTATGATTGCCTTGTTATGCTGCTACTGAATACTGATGGCCTAATGCCCGCGCGCGGTCCCGCCGTCTGTGTGCTGGGTCGTTTTCGGTTTATGATACTGTTCTTTTTTAGCTTTTAATTTCTATTTTTGATTTTTTTATACCAACTAGTTTTTAAACGAAGTATTTTTTTAAGATAAGATCTATTAGTTAATTGTAGTACATATTGTACCGGCTTTATTTATATCGGCAAAAATCGCACATGAGTTCTATTACTCTGTAATTTCTCACACGAATAACCTAAAAACCACAAGCTGCAGCCAAAAGCCACAAGCTTCACCCAAAAAGAACATGCCTTAGGATTTATCATTGTCTATGATTTTCTCAAATAATTAAATACGAAGGTTTTTTTATTGTTTTTTAAAATAATTTATTAGAACAACTTTTTCGAAACGGTTTATCAATATTCAATTCGTTCACGTAGACATTTACGCTATAACTCAAAACTATCCGATACAGCAATAAATCATTAGTCTAGCTGAATAAAACCCACCGGTTGCCTGGTGGTAATCCTTTTCTCTCTTTTCTCTGGCGAAGGCGACTAGTACTACTGCTGAGTTGGGGGTGGGGGGCTCGGCAACCTGGCATCACACGTCGATTTGTCTGCATGGGACGGGGACCGGCGGACGGCTCCGGCCGCCGGCACAAAGCCCTCCTGCCCGCAGCCCTATTCTAGAAATTAGGCTGGCTACGTTACCTATAACCGCAGAACGAGCAACGAATCCCCGACGACAAACGCACGCTGCTCTGCATCGGCTGCCGAGTGTGTGTGGCTTTGCGTCCATCTTGGGTTTGGTTTCTACAGTACGGTGTCTGCTTGCTCTGACGAAAGAGGATACCAATGGAGAGGTGAGGTCTGGGAAAGCAGAATAGCAGATGAATCGTAAAGACCTGCTCTAGTTGTAATGTCAGCACAGCAGACCTTCCTGGATGCAGACCTGATCGGATCCGACGCCCGTGAGTTGGTCGTGAAACGCATAGCAAAAATACCGAGCATGGCGTGGCCATCTCGACAACGTCTAATCCGCAGCAATATGGTCAGCATACACATGCTAAATTGCCAATCGCGCCAAAAAAAAATGTGGATATTAATGCTGCAACCATTTGTGTATCTTACGAATTCATAGCTCCAGGTGTAACAGTTCCTTATCCGAGTTCAACAATTCAATTCTGTAACAAACTTTGGATTCTAGTACGAGGTTTCAATTTCGATTGTATTTTGTACGATTCTAGAAGTCCATACTTTGTAGAACAGTAGTGAATAGAAGAGGAAGAGGTTTGACTCGCCTGAGTCTCTAAGCAAAGAGGACTGTTGTAAAAACCAGCCCAAAAATTTAACCCACCAAACGACCGTACTGTTAACAAACTGCTAGGATCGTAGTCACTCGTCCTGTTGTGATTAGTACACTAAAGGTGTGTTTGGTTATTTGTACCAAGTGGTATATACATCATCCATATGTTTGATTGCTTGAATATAATTATCTCATTCTGGATGGTGGGATACAAATTTAAGAAATACTTCTTCTAGATGCTGAACCATCCCATTCATCAAAAACATTAGAAACACATGGTACAAGATCATCTCATCCTACTCAACCTCATCCCACTAACTAAACACACCCGAAGTCACGTCAGCTTGTCTTAAGCTCTTGTGGTAATTAGCATGCATGATGGTCAAGGACATTGTAGTATTAGCTGCGTAAGCATCTAGACACATGCTGCATCACAATAAATCAATTGCTTGTTCACAAAAATATAAATGACAGTAAACATAATCACTTAAGGAATCAGTTATTCATAATTACGTCCATATTGGCAAAATGATTAAAAACAATAATCACAGTAACTTTAAAATCCAGCTCTTATACAACATAAGATTTACATGTCAGTTACTAGACTTTTCCAACATTACAAACAAAGACAAATCTGTTACAATTCACTAGAATCATATATCTACCTCTCTTTCCCTTGAGACTGAAGGACCAAGCTGGCTACCAGCAGGGCACAGCACACCCGTGCTCCCTTCCTCTTGCCATTTGTGCAAACACAACTACTCAAGTGGAGAAGGCAGGTGGTTTACTGCTTCACCTGCTATAAAATACATACCCACTTTTCACCATCCACCTTTTTACCAACACTGCCCACTTTCACCATCATGCTTACCATCCCTCACTGTGGGAGTAGAGGTGGGACATAGGCCGACAGCATGACACAGGTCCGATGTGCTTCGGGCCGCGTTGTGCCATGCCGGCTTGGTCCGGCCACCCTGCAGTGCCGCGTTGGCCTACATCGCCTCTGGCCAGGCCCAGACATGGCCCAAAGCTCACCGTACTGACGTTGTACCGCACCGGCTCTAACCTAACCCTAAGTAACCATATACGGCAGAGGCGGCGGCGAAATACATATTTGCTTACCATGTTCTTCAATGTCTAGCTGCTCAAAGAGTTCTGTAAGCATTAGTTTCCTTTCAGGTCATATAGGTCTCACGCCACCACGGCACTAGGAAGGACTTTCTTATTACTACTTGTTGACGTGATCAAAGCCCTGAACTAAGAGAGCACACAGAATAAGCATATATCCCAATACTCTAAATGGCTTCACTACTTCTATGATCAGGTGAAAGACGTACCCTATGTGAACTGAATCAGCTACTAAGTTCATACAGAACCTCAAGATGATCAAGTTTGTAGGTAGGCTGGGAGACGAGATTTATCAAATGCTAGAGCCTAAAGCAGAACACAAGAGCTAATTAGTATACATGCAGCTAGTACAACTAAAAATCTGTAGCTAGCTACAACACAACAGAAAAATCTGATGCATGTTTCAAATATGGACAAGCAGATATCTGAATTTTTAAGTTGATTAAGCTTGAAAAGAGCTAGATGAGAACCAAACTAAACTACGCAGGATGCACATATAGCCTGCACTGGACAGAATTATTGGAGATCTTAGGTTAAAATGTGTGGTGTGAACAACTAAAGTAAGATTTAGCAAGATATGAGACCATGCTCTGTAAAGAAGATATTATAAACATTTAGAAGATATAAGAACAGTGCATATAAGCTATGTTCCACTCAACAGAGATCAAGGACACAACAAAGATATACCTTATTCCATTGCCCATGTTATTTGCATACCATTACCCAAGCTGTCATCATAGTTTTCTTATAGTGATCAAATTAAGAAATTCCAGGAAAATTAGATACGCTAAACTTGTGAAACACAATTAGGACATATTTCATACATCAATTATGAAAAAATGGCAGGATGTGACCAAATACAGCAAAAGAAAGGAATAAGAAAATTTTCTTGCTTTGTTTCCTGTCCAACCCATGGTGAGGCCTCCAGAACGCCATTACGAGCAGGTGGAGGTCAAGACTCACACAGCGCCGACACGAGAAAAAAGATAGGGGCAAGGGTAACATTATACAAAGAACTCTTAGGGTAGGAAAAGACGATGCATACTTTGGAGCCACATAATAAGATTGCCATGTTTTGAGGCAGCAGGGATACAAAATTACCATTCGACACAAGTGGCAAAACAAACATAATCTAAATAGACTTGTGGTTTTAAAGCAGCGAGATGGCCTGTTTTATATTGGCTGTGGCTAGTGGCTTTTTGGGTGTGGTTGATGTTTTCTGACTGAAAATTAATAATAGAGCTTTTAGAAAGGCGGAGCGAACGATAGAAAAGTGAGGGAGAGATGTGTGCACGAGACGGGATCAAGAGGAGTGGAGTACGTGATATGCCCATAACCCTCTATCTTAGTAAGACGAGAGCGATAGGAGTGCGAAAACCGCTTCGAGAAGCCGAGTGTTTATATTAGCTTTTGTTTTTTCAAATAGAAACCATTAATGGGTCCTAAGAACAGTAACGTCGATTTGTGAAAAAAATATTCCCTACACTGAACATTTTTGTAGCTGAACCACGGTTCAAATCTTACAGAACTACAAGATAGATCAAAAGGGTCGGTTCAATTTTATTGGGGGAATACGGCTATATGGCACCTAAACTTTGTTTGAAAATCCGTCCAGCACTCTAAACTATGAAACCAGATATTTGATCTCTCGAACTTTGTAATTCGGTTCAAATAATACTTTGACCCGGTTTCGCATGGTGGTATTGCCCGCGTGGCGCAATGAGTGAATAGTTTTATCACGTAGGATGACAAGCTAGTCAAGTTGGGTCAGTGGCATGTGGGGCCCACAGGGGATTCTTCCCCATCGAATTCCTAGCCATGTTTCCAAGGCCACCGTCCCCTGTAGTTCCATCTCTCTCTGTTTTGATTTGGGAGAGAAGCTTTTGTGAGCTTTACCTGTCATTTACCTAAACTTGAACATCGCATCATTCTACGTGATAAAACCATCTACTTCTTGTGCCACACGGGTGATACCACCATTCAAAACCGGATCAGGGTGCTATTTGAACTGGATTGTAAAGATCTGTGGGTTAATTGATTGAGCAAGTTTAGGGTGTTATATGGACTTTTTCCATTTTATTGGTGTCTTTGCAGTTGCACAGACCGTTCATCATGTGATCGGACGGTCGAGAGAGAAGTAATGAGAAGAATGGGATGCAAACACGCAACAACTTAGGCACCTCTTGTGCTATCCAAACAGGTGGCCCAGAATGGGCACGACACGGCATAGGCCCGCTCGTCAACCTAAATAGGCGGTGTCGTGTTGGCCCGTGGGCCGAGGAAGCGGTCCAGATATGGTCGAGCAAGAAGCCGTGCCAAGTCGGACCGGCACAAGCCCGTTTAGCCCGACGGGCCAAGTAGGCATGACAAGCCTATTTCTCCTCGGCTAGCCCGTTTTAGTCCGAAAACTTTAAAAAATGTAAGAAAATCCTAGGAAATATATAAAAAATACAAAATAAAAACAAAAATATTTACACTTATAAAATTTTAAAAAATATTAAAACATAAACACCTCTAACGGATCCTGCCGTGCTAGATCAGCATGCTAGGTCGAGGCGACGGCTCAACGTTTTACGTCTGATCAGCCCAATACAATGACTAAATAGGCCATATTTAGGCCCTATTCTTTTCAGTTTCTAAAGGTACTTTTTGGCTTTTCTACAGTAATTAACTTTTAAACGGAGTATCTTTTCAAGATAGTCTACTAGTTAATTGTAGTACATACTACACCGACTTCATTTATATCAGCAATAATCGCACGTGAGTTTTTATTATTCTGTAATCTCTCGCACAAACAACTAAAAAGCTAAAAGCCGCAGCTAAAAACCATAAACTTAAAAAAAAACAGGTATTTACTAAGATGAGTCATAGCCATTTGACCACCTCTAGCCACTAGCGCCCCATCGGAAGCTTCTTCCCTCCCCTGTTTCCTTCCCGACGAAGCAGCAGCAGCAACGACTCGCAAACAACAGGTACCTCACCAAAATCAAACCAAACCAAACCAAATCGCCGCCTCCCAAATCCCCAACTCCCACCGCCGCCTCCACCTCCGGCGATCGCCGCCGCCGCCTACGGTAGCGGGCCAGCCAGCCACCTCCCGCCGTCGATGGGGAGCGAGACGGAGCCGGCCAAGGGGCTGCTGCCCTACCTGCAGCGCGCCGACGAGCTGCAGAAGCACGAGCCCCTCGTCGCCTACTACTGTGCGAGACGCTGCCCCGTAGCTCCTCTTGCAGTAATGCTCCTTAATCGACGCTGATTGCTAGGGTTTGATCTGGTTTGGTTTTGTACAGGTCGGCTCTACGCGATGGAGAAGGGGATGAAGATCCCGCCGCAGGAGCGCACCAAGACCACCAGCGCCCTCCTCGTCTCCCTCATGAGTCAGCTCGAGAAGGTCTGTACACCTGTCCCCCTTCTTCCTCTTGTCCCTCATGAATCAGCTCCAAGACCACTAAGCAGTTGCTCTAGTTTAATTTGGTTTAGATCTATTACGCTTGTGGCAATAAGGGTTTGGAGATGGGAACAACGAAATGTTTTCTTTTAACTCCGTAAGTAACCGCTCGTAAGAAGACCCAGACTAGAACCCAATTCGGCAACCGCTTGTAAGAAGACTGGAACCCAATTCTACAAAGGAGGGGTCTATGAGGTCCCATGATCCCATCTGAAGCCTAGCAATCCTGAAACTTCGGGACATGTGGAGATTGGACGGATGAACATATTTATATCCGTAAAATTTGATCAGATTCCTGACACCACCTTGAGAAAGCAGTATAGAATTATTGGAATGGCTATCGTGTTGTGATGGAAACAACTGAGTTGGCTTAGAATTACATTGGACCAGCATCAGTGTGAGTTTGCAGTGAGTGTGTGGTTGTTCATGGTTTTGTGGTCCCTTAGATGCTTTTGGCTGGGTTTCAAAAACTACAGTATTGACCAGAGAGGGATTTATACTGTACTTTCTAAATAACAGTAATTAGTAAGTAAGCGATCATTCCACCTTTAAGCAAGATATGTGGCCTTAAACATGGTTTAACTACAGTAAATAAGACATATTTACGTATATGATGGTGTAGGATTAATGCTAAGTGTAGGTAATATGTGCATTAGAACAACAGAAAGAAGACTTTTAAGTACAGAAAGTTACCTATACATGTGCCAGATAACATAAATCATAAATGAGCTATATAGCATGCGATTAGTGTCGATATGCAGCTCGAGCAGTGTCGGGACCTAAATATGTAAATCCGGACCTCTGTGTATATAGTACTAGTATTGGGTCACGCTAGTGCACACAGTGGCAACATCGATGAAATATCATTCCATACACAACAAACAACTAATAAAGCACCAATCTATTAAAGAGAAAACCGGTGAGACCTTATGGTCAGAGCTTACACTTATTTAGCCACGCAGGGCTTAGCACTAATAAATAAAGTTGCAGCGGAAAAGATAACTTTGATGATGACGACCCATCAATATGCTACATGCAATCGACTGGAGAATGAGACCTAATTGTCGTGTTTGTAATCGACTGGAGAACGAGACCTAGTTGTCGTGTTTCTCGTAGTAGTACTCAAACGAAGGACTAGATTATCCTTCTCCAGTTGCTGATGGTACTTAGCAATTTGTGCACAGGATGCAATATGTATATAGATGCAAGGCTTATTACAAAGGAATGGTTATCCTGGTCATTTATTTTGCACAAAGCGGCAGTTGACCTTGGAATACCGTAAATAGGTCAAAAGCATAACTTTGAGAAACAACATAATAAATAAATAATCAAGTAAACAATTGTCACTTAGCTTAACCAATTTAACACATTCACTTTTCCTTCCCAGCTTTGTTTGATGAAAATCTACTGTGTAAATTCCTCGAGCATGTCCATAACCGCGGACATGGCTATTCGAAAAGTTTTATTAACACACTGCAGATTTTGTATAGCTTTCCTCACACGACACGATCATCTTATATTGCTACACGATAAGCACACTTTGGTGTGTGGCGGAAATATCATGACAAGTCCTTTTAGAAACTCCACCTCGACGTTGACCCTCCCAATAAGCTTGGTCCTCACCACCCTACCCCTTACACAACACAAAAGGGATGGAATGGGGACTCACTATTAGATTTGAGGACGGTACCCATCCATAATGTAGCCCTCGTAAGCAGCTACACCCTCCACATTATGCACTAAGCCTAACCTACAACCTAAGGTGTAAATGGTAACTTACTAAGCTATGCCCTTCTTATAGAGCATGTGGTTGTACGCAGGGGGGGGGGGTGTCTCAGATCAATAGTGCACAAAGTAAAGTCTTTAACTGACCAAGGCGTCTAACCATAAGTGCACTGACTAGCACACAGTTCTCCTATTCGCCCTAGTCAAAATCATTTATCCACCAATCATCCTTTTAAGGTGCAACATATGCCATCAACAATTGATAGCACACAGCGAACACAGTTGTTTACAAAGCAATTGCATACATCATTAATCAAGAGTAAGGATTTGCTTCCAAAAGATGATTCCATACCTTAAGCATGGCTAAGCAAAACTACACCAACCCACGTTGATACTATAAACATGTCCAACTAGTAATTGCCCAACCTAGGGTGATAAATCATTTATGGCATACAAGTAATCAAGGTGGATAAATGGGCAACTAGGTATTAACTGCTCCCATGTGAGGTTGTGTTATAGGCGTGGGCCTTGGGCCCAGCCAGGTTATTATTAGGAATTAGAGATTGGGTTCTATTTGAATAAGAGATTGGTTTCCTTGTATTAGAGATAGAGTTAGAGATATGATTGGAATTAGATTCGATCTGTTAGGGGGAGCCATCTATATAAAGGGGCTACCGCATGCTATTGTAATCAAGGAGAGTAATAATAAAGTCTTCCTAGTCTAAAGTCTCTCCTCCCTCCCTACGCCGACTCCGTCCGGCCATCTTCTTGGTGGTGTTTACCCGTTATGAACTAAGGTTCATAACAGATTGGTATCAGAGCAGTCGATCCCTTCCCACGACTTCTGCTACCATGGTTTCTGCGATTCGCCCTACTGCCGAGTCGTTAGCCATGATAAAAGCTAGCGCCAACGAGTTGGCCAGCATCAACAAGAAGATGACGGACAACCTTCTCAACATACAAGCCATCCTTGAGAGGATGGAGAATCGGAGGAAGGAGCAACAAGAAGCAAAGAACCAGGCACATGATGAACCAGACACATCGCCAGACAACGACAACCACATGGTGAGCCTGGCACATAATGATTCCGATGACCACACCGCTGGACAAGCACCGCACGCTGCGGCTGCTTCCGCAACGTTTTCTTCGCCGGCTCCATCGAGCTTCCCGGCGGGCGACACGCCGTCTGACCACACGCGCCAACTCGCCTCCGCCAGCTCGAGCCAACCGCGCCGCCGCCTTCCTGGCGTTCCAGCATCTTCTCCGGCGCCGTTCGGACCGCTGCCGCCGACGCGGGCCGCCACCCGAACCCCTGCGCCTGGGAGCCGCCGCCAGATCGGGTCGCCGCTAGATCCGCCGCCGCTGGGCCGACGTCGCCCGAACCGCCGCCTGATCCGGACAGATCGGCGCCTCCAAGTGCCGATTCGTCGTCGCCGGGCTACTGCTCCGCCGGTCGCCGCTTTTCGTCGTCGCTCGGTCCGCCTCCGCCCGAGCCGCACCGCCCGGTCCGCCGCCGAGACGTCGACGTCGCCGTCGGGCCCACCTCCGGCCGGCCCGACTCCGCCGAGCCGCTGCCGCCGCAGGCCGGGCCTCCTCCGCTCGATCGCGGGCCGCCTTCGCCGCCCGGATCCAGGCGAGCCGCCGCCGCCGCCCGGGCTTCCTCCGCCCGTGCGCAGCCGCTGTCGCCTGATTCGCATCCGCCGGTGTCGCAGCCACCGCCGCAGCCGCTCCGTCGGCTGCCGCTGTTCGCCGACGACCGACAGGCCGCTGCCTCGCCCGAGCTGCCGTCGCCGCCGATCCACACCGGTCGCCGCTCTTCGCCGCCGCCGCCCCCGGAACTGCCGCGCCTCCAGTCGCCGCTCTCGCCCAGATGCGGCAGATGCGGTTGTGCGTCTCGGTCGGTTTAACCGACCGAGTGGTTAGTTAATGGAAAAAAAATCAAAAAAAAATCAAAAACAAAAAAAATAAAAAAAACAAAAAAAAGCCAAAAAAATCAAAAAAAATCCAAAAAAAAGAGAAAAAAATAATTATTTTGCAGGCATTATATTTCCGCAGACGCTATATTTCGTCTAGCTTTGTTCCGCGTGGATCTGGCCGTCCGTCTCCATCCGCTGCAGCGCTCCGCCACCGTTCGTCTTCTACATCGGCATCGAAGGTCTTCCATTGACCGCCGTTTAGCAGCTCGAGGACAAGCTGCTTGTCCGGGAGGGGTGTAATGTTATAGGCGTGGGCCTTGGGCCCAGCCAGGTTATTATTAGGAATTAGAGATTGGGTTCTATTTGAATAAGAGATTGGTTTCCTTGTATTAGATATAGAGTTAGAGATATGATTGGAATTAGATTCGATCTGTTAGGGGGAGCCATCTATATAAAGGGGCTACCGCATGCTATTGTAATCAAGGAGAGTAATAATAAAGTCTTCCTAGTCTAAAGTCTCTCCTCCCTCCCTACGCCGACTCCATCCGGCCATCTTCTTGGTGGTGTTTACCCGTTATGAACTAAGGTTCATAACAAGTTGATATAAAAGTAGCATGCAAGTTTAATAAAGCAAAGTAGCTTTGTGAAAACTGGGTTCAACATGATCAAAGCACAATTTGCCTTGCTAGAATGGGTCTTGGTCTTGAGCTTGATCTTCTCCTAGTTCTCCGAAAGTCTCCGGTACGTCAACGTCTATGTGAACGAAGAACGAAACACAAATAAATACGAAACAGAGCCAAAAACCAAATAAAAAATCAATATAAATAAAACTGGAAGGTAGAGCTCGAATTTAGAAAGAAGAATGGGATTAATCGGAGCTCGTATGAAGGAGAATGGGCTTCTGGAAATTGGCTTGGCTGAGAAATTCAGAAAATAAACAGAAGAGAGAAAATCAGAGGCTGACAGTTGGGTCCAGGGAATATTAGCTGACAGTTTCTGATACAGTGATACTTATGGTTGCCAATTGATTATTTAGCTGAGATTTCACCTATTTTATATGTTCTGCTAAGATTCCCTTAATCCCGTATTTTGATTCTATTGATTGTCTTCCTTTTATCCTCTACATGGAATGCATCTTTTCTTAGCTGTTACACTTGAAGAATCTCCGTTGCTTTATGCAATCTACAAAGATTTGAAGTTAATGTTTTCCCCCTCAGATTTCTAGTCCTGAATAAGTTTTCACATCCTCCAGGATAAGAAGTCATTGACTTTGGGGCCTGATGACCATCTTCATATAGAAGGGTTTGCCTTGAGCGTCTTTTCTAAAGCAGACAAACAGGATCGTGCTGGACGAGCTGACATGTATCATACTCTGAACAATTCTCATTCCATGTTAATCATATTGGCATTATCTATTTACATAGTCTCACTACTGCATGTGAAATAAATCTGTGTATTCTGCAGAAACACCGCAAAAACCTTCTATGCTGCCAGCATCTTCTTTGAAATTCTCAACCAGTTTGGTGAGCTTCAACCTGATGTAAGTCTAATACGTTAATGTCTACATTTATTATCATATAATATTGATTCATGTCTACATTTGTTGTTGCTGTATAATCGTTTTGACCTATGTTCAAATGTACAGAATCTTTGTATGCATCCATGTGTTTACCTTCCATCTACCTGTGGCCTTTAACAGATTGAGCAGAAGCAGAAATATGCCCTCTGGAAAGCTGCTGAAGTAAGAAAAGCTCTCAAAGAAGGACGGAAGCCTGAAGCTGGTCCTCCTGGTGGGGACAAAGACGAAGCACCTGCCAGCACCACGACCAATTTCCATGTAATTGTCCTAACTCATTAGCATCAGTTTCATGGTATAGCACATAATATTTCTTAGCTAGTATGAAATCGCCTTCTTGTTTTTGCCATATCAGTCCAGTTTGCTTTCATGCTACTTTCAATATTACCTGTCCCAGTGTTGCTTTTGTAAAATTTTTAATAATCTAGCATGAGTATTGTATTATATCTACTTCAATAATTAATTCAATTGAAATGTGCAATTTTTTCCAACTTTGATGCTCACCTATTTTTTAACATGACTATGGTTTAATGCATTTTCCCACGTGAAACTGTTTCAATATAAAACCTGGTAATCGTTAGCAAGCCTTCTCACCCCTAAATGTTATTTATCCATCCAACAAATGTGTCATTCTCTTACTCTGGAGGATATAGACATGAAATGGTTTGAATATGGAACACAAGGTCTGACTCTTGCGATGGTAGCCGAGGCTTGTTATTTTTTTATATCACTTTCTTAAATCTATATTGCCAAACCCCCTGAACCTTACTAAGCCTGGATTATGGAGAATTCTGTTACTTGTAGTTTCCAGTTTCAAAGTTACAGGCACAGCCATCGATACATGACAATTTTAATTATAGGCAACTTACATTTTAACTTATGTGCAATCAAGATTTCCTTGTACCTTTTATTAATGCTTCAAGGATTTGTTGAATTAAGTTACACTTCTAAAAAATTTAAAAAAGAAGGACCCTAAACAAATAAATAAATAGCAGTTGTTCCAGAATACTGTTGTGCAGATTTGGCGTTCACTGTTTCTCAATCAATTATGTTGTTTTGATCTCTTAATCAGGATACGGGCCGAAGCCAATCCTACAGCAGTAGGCAGCCTGGGAATGAAGCGTCATCTCAACCTGTAGACAAGGTTATTTTGCCTTTCTTTAGTGATTATCACACCCAATTTTTTGAACTTTGATGGTTTTTTTATAGCAAAGTAGCTTTATTTTTCTTGATTTATCTTCCTGTAAGCAGGATTTTAGCAGGAGGGATAGCTTTTCTGCTGTGCAGCCAGGAAATAATGCGCCTCGACAAAGTACAGATAACTTCAATGATCATGTCTCTGCCCAGTCACCTCATTCACCACCACCCCCACTGTCCCAGTTTTCACCACCGCCCCCACAGTCTCCATTTTCACCTCCTGCAGTGTCATCTTATACGTCTCCTCCATACCAAGGAACAGATTGCCCTTCTGATATCCACAAACCACCCCCCAATTATTCATCTCTCTCGTACACAAGCACAGACTACCCTATCAGTGAGGTCCACAAACCACCATCCAATTATTCCTCACCCCCGTACACAAGAACAGACTACCCTTCCAATGATGGCTACAATCCCCAGCGCAATGATAAACCAGATGTTTCAGCTTATCCTCACACATACCACCAGCCACCCTACACAGTTGAACCTCAGCACACCTCTCAAGACTACTACTCTACGGAAACCCCACCTGCTCCATACAACTACCCTAATTTCCAGTCTTACCCAAGTTTCCAGGACAGCACACTGCCTTCTGGCCCAACTCATCAATCTTCATTCTATCCTGCTAGTGATGGTACGACTGCTGCATCATACTCTCCTTCCGCAACAAATCATCCTTCACCAGCACAGTACCACTCCAGTGTTGATGCTACACATCAGGTTACTCCCCCTGCTGCACCACCAGCTAGCCAATACAAGTATGACAGCAGTTACCAGCCAGCAGTCGAGATGATTGCTGAGGCTCACAAATCAGCAAGATTTGCGGTTGGCGCTCTTGCATTTGACGACGTGTCAGTTGCCGTGGATCATCTGAAGCGCGCACTGGATCTCCTGACGAACCCTTCTGCTGAAAGTCATTAGCTGCCTGGCTTTCCTCTGGTCCTCAGAAAACATCTTCTGTACATATGCTATATTGGTAATTACTACCACATGGAGATGTTTGGTTGCATACATACATGATACTGGGGTGGCTACACAAATCTAGGAGATCACAACAGACAGCACCTTCTCTTCTGGACTTTCTAGTAATGACACTGGACTTTCTAGCAATGACACTGTTTTGCAGTGAATCAGCTTCTTGTGTCACATTGAATTATTATTTATCAGAGTTTTGTGATAAGGTTATGTTGCCCATTGCATTCATTGCATATACTTGAGAGTTTTGTCTGATATTTGTTGGATATGGGCTTCTTGATTGAAGGCCTGCTCTTGTGTATCAATTGTCTGGTTTGTTAGCAGCCGTTTTCACCTTGCTAAAATGTTGTAGCTTCTCTGCAAGGTAATTTTATGAGGGGTACTTCCTTGCATTTCCTCTTGTACTTAGTCAGGGGTCAAGACTGGAAGTGCAAAGGACCACCACTTTCCTTAAATAGGCTGGCAGAGCACTGAAAGTTGAAAGTCTTTTGGCTTTTGGGCTTTTGATTTTTTGAAAGTCAAAATAAACAAGCCGGGTTTTGAAGTAGATTCTTTAAACGGTTTTTCAAGCTTAAAATCGTGTGTAACATCCGTGTTAGCGTCTTCATTGTCCATTGTCTCAAAAACACAAACAAAAGTTATTACTAGTAGCTAAAAATCATAAATCGTAGCTCAAAAGAATAAGGCTAAAGACTTACGTTGTTGCTTGTTAGGGTTAGAAACGACTACCAACATATGTTCATGATTAACTTGTTGGGGTACAATATGTTAACACTAGTGCAGACTAAAATTTTTCTACCGCGTAAACCAGGAAGTCATGCAAGGAAGAGATCATAAATCGTTACTACTTGACTTACAGTACAACAGAAATAGAGTTGAAGCAGCTGGTTCAACGAAGAACGTGTCGGTGTAGTGGAAGTAGTTGATCATCCTTAGGCCAACTATCCCCTTCTCGCGATCGTCCTGATTAGCGTCACAGTCTCAGCAGCACCTCTATCAAAGTCCAAACGTTCAAAAATAGAACACTGTGTATTAATGTGCTAGCACTAGTATGCACAGTAAGGGTTATGAGATGTGGTAGTTAATGTTTGGATGGGTGTGTTTTGGATGCCACCCTTAGCCCTTGCACTACCCTTAGCCCTTGCACTTTCCTTTATATAATCTCAAATCGGATCCTTATCTGATACAGTTAGAGATCATATCTCACTCGGAATCTATCATCTGAACTCTTATCATTCTGACCCATTAAGTATGTGATTCTGTATATTTTGTATATTTGGCCATAAGCCAAAAACTTCTTTCCGATCCATAAGTTGGTAGTGGTCTCTAGTAAGATATAACAACTCTCAAATATACATAAAGATTATATCGGATGAACCTATATAGTGTTTATTTACTATTCCCTTTGCCTTATGATATCAGATCGAACTCAAGGCGAGAAGCGTATCATTCTATGATAGCTTGATCCTTTACTCGAACCTACAGTGGATTACTCAATTGTGATTGACTCCTTAACTACATTCGGCATAGCCATTCACTCTCTTAATCCAACCATATCAAGGTATCCAAATATATCTCTTCTGTTATATTGGAAGAGCAAATTTCATCTTGATCGCTCACATTCCTCCGCATGTTTCATAGTAAATCAAAAATTATCTTTATGATCACCTAGTTACAGAGTAGTGTTTGGTAATCTCTAAGTAAACTACTACACATATAAAAAACTATTATGATATTAGATCTAAACATTCTACATACACTATATATAAGACCAACTAATGACACTTAAGAATATAAGAATTCCCGTAGTATCTTATAATAGATCAATCCAACATCATATTCTCTAAAATATGTTCTCATTATTGATTTGATATCCCTATATTTATGATCCGTGAAACATGATCATTTATTAATACATGTGCTGATTCATAAATCATAATTGTCCCACATAATGACATGAGATCAGGAATAATTTAGAATAACATCAAAACATGAACAAAGAGTTTTATGAATAAGTCACATACTTATTGATCAATGTGAAAGATATTTATTCAAGTGACAAAATAACATATTATTGAAAAAGCATAAATATAGAAGCGATATAATAATCTCTATGATTGTCTCTAGGGCATATTACTAACCTAAGAGCAACTCCAGCAGGGCCCCTACTTGAGCCCTCATCCTACTTTTGAGGGCCGAGGGACAAAAAACTCACTCCAGCAGGGCCCCTACTTGAGCCCTCAAAAGTAGGGGGCCCTCAAATCTCCCCCTCGAGCCCTCATTCCTGGGGGGTCTGGAGGGAGCCCCTACTTTTGAGGGCTCAAGTAGAGCCTCTGCTGGAGTGAGTTTTTTTGCTCCCCGGCCCTCAAAAATAGGATGAGGATGAGGGTGGGTCCTATGTGTCATCCCCTCTAAAAATGCATTTGAGGGTCCTGTTTTGAGAGCTTCTGCTGGAGTGTAGCTCAAAAAACAGAGTCCTCAAAAGTAGGGAGAGCCCTCAAATAAAAAGTAGGGGCTCTATTTTGAGAGCTACTGCTGGAGTTGCTCTAACTAGAGCGGTGGCACATTTATGCTAAGCTACAAGGTCCCACAGCTTTGAAGCAGCCTCTCTTGCGGAAACGATGGTCCTGTTTCAAACATGTAGTTGCTAGTTTGTGCAGATTAACATTGGTTAGTGCAGATTAAAATTGAGTGAGTGAATCTTTGTCTTACACGGCTCCACCACTGTTTAGTGCCCATCTAATCCATTCTGAAAAGCGAACGCTAGAAATAACAGTAAAGCAAAAGCATTGGATTGCACACGGGCAGTGCTATCTAGCTACCTCGATTAACCCAGATCAGATACTTTATTTTTGTAGTCTCATGTACTGTACGATCGGTGGTTCAGGGCTTTTGGGGCTATATGGTCTGAAAGCAACAATGCATAGTTTTGGTCGTCAAAATTTGGCCACGTTTATTAGAATTGACGATGCATTTGGCTTGTCGCTAAAATTTTAGCATTTGGTTCTCTATCCTGCAATCAGACACCAGGCATTGCAGACCTTTCGTTCAGCTCCAACACTTGAAGAAAAGTGATAGCCACCGTATGCTAGACTTTCGGATAACAACTACTGCTTCGTCGACGTCGTCTACGTTGAAGAAACATGACAACCACCCTATTGCATCTGAGATTTTCGCAATCGACATTGCAATGCATCTGCCTCACCTCGAAAAGGACTCAGCATTTCAATCATGGCTAAAATGGCAAAAACAACAACTCCAGCAGGTCGGTCTCGTCAAGCATCCTTCAACAACTCCAATGTAGAAGGGAAGTTTGATACCCGTCCGAAACTACGGGAAAGGGTGAAAGAAGGTAAGTAAATTTCATAGGAAAATAGTTCAATTTGACAGGAAGCAAGGAGGCATCCTGCAACATATCTGCATTAAGACATTTTTTTTATCATAACAAGCATCCACTGTTAGAAATTAGCCCTTTTGATTATGGCTCATTTCCTTAATTCCAAAGCATGCATAGTTTAATACCATATTGTTAAGGGAAGGTGAAGAAAACCGATTTATATGGTGGAGTCCTCACCGCTCCTTGAATATAGAGAGAGATGGTATAAGGAGGGTTCTGTCTAGTCACACGCACACGCGCGTATTCGCGTGAAAATTGCGTGACTTGTGACCATGCCGTGACGTGGCGCGCCACTTGGTGACCAAGTCCATCTTTATTTTTGCTGAACCCTGCACCTCACTCTCTCTGTTTGAATGAGATTCAAACGTTTGAATTTGAGGCTTAATTGTTTGATGACAGACAGTTTTCAGTGGGTAAATCACTGGTTAAATGTTTTCAGTTACCAGTGAATTATTTCAGTTCAATGGGGCAGTTACTAGAGAGTAATTTGCATATAGAATATATAGCTGAAGACGTCCAAGGTATAAAAAAGAGAGAATCCCTCATTGTCTGCGTCTCTTACTTCTGTTATCTCATGCTGTTGTACTTCGCCGTCTGAACCTCATCGACCTTTCTTCCCAGCGTGCACCTGGAAGGAGGGAGAGCAGCTATCTCCGAATCGTTGCCGCAGAGAGTAGCTACACGGGGTAGCAATAAGGTTTCTAGGCAGCGCATCTGCGCGACCGCTCACTTTGGGAATTTCTTATATTTTTCTCTCCAAATAGCGCAGAAATCATATTATAATTCCCATAGCTTGTTCCAACAAAGTAACATGGATTCATAATGGTACTCAGCTATTATCAGTTTCACACTGTGACCAAGCCATAACAACAAAAAATGGAGTCCTGTCGCCAATTTTAACAAAATATAACTATCATAACAAAATGAAGGTCATATCCATCAGCAACAAGACAGACTTGGCAACTATGACTATCGATAAGCTATACTCACGGCTTAAGACCTATGAGAAAGGTTTCATATCCAAGAAGTCCAATGGTCCACAAGCAATGGCCCTTGTGTTTGATCCTATCAAGAATAGTTATTCTTTGTGAGAATGCATCTTCTAGCCTTTTCTTGTTAGCTTTTTAAGCTATGAGCGATGAGCATCTTGAGAGCCTTGCCATTGATAATCTAGCCCTTATCACTAGCAGATTCACTCGTGTCTATCACAAAGTAAGAGAACGTAGAAGAGGTGGTCTAATCGTTTACTTTTGAGTGTGGTGAGATGTGTCATTTTTGTGCTCGTTGTCCTAGATGATTGAGGTAACAAGAACTATAACAAAAAAACCTCATCGATTCTCCAACCACGATGCAACACTCAAGAAGGCAGCTCTTACAATATTCTCATTCCTCATTGGTCAAGACTTGAGCAATGTTGATCCTTCAAACAGCGAGGAGGAGAAGGTGGAGCAGAAGAAAGGACAATAAGATGGCCATTGACTTTGGGGTTTTGCTCTTCTGACCGTTTTGGTCAACTTTGGGGTTTTGCTCTTCTGGGCATTTTTGCTTGAGCTCTTGTTGTGATCCAGTTTACTATGATATGTGAGAACACATTTAAGGTCATCTAGATCATCAAAAACTCACGGAGAAGAGTAAATCAAGGTTTCTTTCTTTTGCCCAATTTTGGTACAATATTTCTTATTTTGGATAAATGTTATAACTTTGGTATGCATATTCACGATCCATAACTAGAATATGTTCATGACATCAATAGGGAGGGTTATGCTAAGTTTCATTACATTTGAGTTAGTGGTTAAAAGTTAGCTCGTTTCTTGGATCGTGCACAGTCCTGTTCTGCACTGTCTTGGCAAGCGGTCAAACCGTCTGTTCTCGGCAGACCGATGTGCCTGGTGGTCAAGCCGGCTAGGGCGATCAAACCACACCTAAGTCGGTGGTCAGATCGATTGGGATAGGAAGTCTCGTGTGATATTTGTGAACCTTGGCTCTTGATTTTGGCAAGTTTGTGAATTTATATTTTCGCTATATAGAACTGATAATCACTGAGAAAACATTTTGAAGGGGTCGTTTAGCCCTTTTGACTCGCCGTACCGATTCTATGCTTATGTTAATTTTTTTTGACGCTGTAACTTATGCCAATTTTGATGGTGCTAAGGTGCAATTTAGTCAAGGAAAAGAAAAATGTGTGCAAAGCAAAAGCACGCTGATTCGCTGGGCACAGGAGACCGAGACCTCCAAACAGCTCACCTCACCTCCAAACGAAATCATACAAAGAGCCGCGTTAACCCCCAACGCCGGCCACCGAGTGAGAGCCCACCCAAGCGAGCAGCCAGCGCCGCGGCCGGAGTGGAGGCGGCCGACCAATGCGGCGGGAGAGGCTGCTGTACAGCCTCTTTGGCCTCCTCCTCCTCCTCGCCGTTGTCTACCTCAACTGGTTCCCGGGTCTCGGCCCCACCGCCCCCGGCGGCGGCCTCAAGATGCCTGTGCCGTGGCTGCAGCCGCGGATGTCGTTCACGGGCCGCAACGGCACCCACTTCGTGGACGCCGCCACGGGCGAGCCGCTCTACGTCAACGGCTGGAACTCCTACTGGCTGCTCTCGGCGCGGTCGCCCGCGCTCGTGGCCGAGATGCTGCGCCGGGGCCGCGGCATGGGCCTCGGCGTTTGCCGCACCTGGGCCTTCAGCGACGGCGGGCCCGGTGCGCTGCAGATCTCGCCCGGCCGCTTCAGCGAAGCCGTCTTCCAGGTCCAGATCTCCCCTCCTAATCCCCTTCTCCGCCGTAGAGCGATTTGGGTGGTAGACGAGTTAATTGAGGTTGCTCTTTTCATTAGAATTGATGCCGTTTATTGACTCTTAACCAATATTCCGTAATGTTCCCTTCACTGAAAGCACGCCGTGGCCGGTTTATATGTCTTGCTTGATCTTACTGGAGAGTGGAGACCAGTGTCCATGCGGGGCGAGTAGAACTGCTGTTAACAAACGCGTGAGACTGCAGCTAACAAACTCTTGAGCACAGTCTTCGTTTGGTTGGTGTCACATTAGGTGCCATTTGGATGTGCTCATGCGGCAATAGCCAAGCAAAGAATTTACAGCATGATGGAGCCCAAACATTACAAATCAATTTACAGCATGATGGAGCCCAAACAATACAAATCAACTGCTTTAGGTTGGCGGTTGCGATGCTCGCACTGAATTGTATGAGGTAGTATATCCATATTTTGCCGTGTAGGAGCCCAAATTCAATGCCATGTAATATGTCTTCCATCTCAGATTATATTACGCTTTCTGCTTCTTCAGTCCAAATCCATAATTTAATAGATTCCATAATATCCTCCACAGTAAGACCTCCATGTACCAAATAAATCCAATGGTTGTCATCGAGCAATTTTAGCAATCTAGTTGTCTTTTCTCTTAAGTTCCTAGTATATCCGGGGTACAATATTTTTGGTGCCTCTCGCTGAATAGCTCTTTTGGTCAACAAATTTTGTCCCATCTATGAAGGCAGTGCCCTCCATTGGCCTCCTTCCCTCTCCGAAGGAAGTTTCTGCATTCCTTAAGCATATTCTCAGGTTTTGATATCCTATACAAAGTAGCACCTCATTGCACCTAAATGGTACTTTGCATTGGGTATCAACCCTATTCTTAGTGGCCCATTTAGGTAAGGACATAGCTGTCATGTGATATATGGGGATCGCGTCCAATGTAGTGACTGCAAAGTGCAAACTCTAGTGTGTTCTGATTGGCTTGGCTAATTACATGGTATTAACAAGTAGTGGCCTAGTATATTGGCCATCAAGGGTCACTCATGTAGCTTACTGGTAGAGCACAAGTTTGTGGTGGTTGAGGTTATGGGTTCAAGATCCCATTCTTCTTGTTTAAACCAAAGAATACGCTGTTCCTCCTGTAGAAAGGTATGCGGCAATGAATAGATTAATCATTATGAGAGATATGTTTACACATATATAGGCAAGGATGACCTAGGGTTATGGCTTATAGATAACAACCAATCAAAGGAGATCCTTGCCTATTAGGACTCAATCACATGACCCAATCCGAGAGGCCCAAAGGGTGCAGCCGTGCAGCCCAAAGAGCCAGCCGGAAATACAATATCTAACACTCCCCCGCAGTCGAAGCGTCGGCACTCCGGACGTTGAGACTGGACCTGAACTCGGTGAAGATGGAGGATGGCAACCCTTTGGTGAAAATGTCGGCATACTGCGACGTAGTGGGGACGTGCAGGACCCGAATATCGCCGAGGGCGACCCGTTCACGAACGAAGTGAAGATCAATCTCAATGTGTTTGGTGCGTTGATGCTGGACGGGGTTGGTGGACATGTAGACACTGCTGATGTTGTCACAGTAGACCAAAGTGGTGCGCTGGAGAGGGCAGTGAAGCTCGAGAAGAAGTTGGCGCAGCCATGTAGCTTCGGCGACCGCGTTGGCCACAGCACGGTATTCTGCTTCAGCGCTGGAGCGAGACACCGTGGTTTGGCGCTTAGAAGACCAAGAGATGAGGTTGTCTCCAAGAAAGACGGCGTAACCCGATGTGGACTTGCGGGTATCCGGACAACCAGCCCAATCAGCGACCGAGTAGACTATTAAGTTGGATGGAGTAGACGGCCGAAGAATGAGTCCAAAGTCAAGAGTACCTCGGATGTATCGGAGAATGCGCTTCAAAGCTGCAAGATGAGACTCCCTCGGGTCGTGCATGTGAAGGCAGACCTGCTGAACGGCATAGGAGATGTTTGGTCTGGTGAATGTGAGGTACTGTAGGGCACCAGCAAGACTGCGAAAATCAGACGGGTCCTGAACTGGGGCGCCGGCGGTAGCAGGTATTTTCGGCTTGGTATCAACCGGAGTAGAACATGGCTTGCAGTCAGCCAGGCCGGCACGAGCGAGGATGTCCAACATGTACTGTCGCTGAGAGAGGAGAAGACCATCGCCGCGTCGCTGGACATGCATTCTGAGAAAGTGGTGTAGTGGGCCAAGGTCCTTCATAGAGAATTCCCGCTGCAGAGCGGAAACAGTGCGCCGAAGTAAGTCATCGGACGAGGCGGTGAGGATGATATCGTCAACATAGAGTAAGAGATAGACTGTCTCAGAGCCACGACGGTAGACAAAGAGTGATGTGTCGGACTTGGCTTCAACAAACCCAAGGGTGAGCAGGTAGGCTGCAAAGCGGCTGTACCAGGCCCGGGGTGCCTGCTTGAGTCCATAGAGAGACCTGTTGAGGCGACACACAAAATCCGGATGAGCTGAGTCTTCGAATCCAGAAGGCTGGGAGCAGTAGACAGTCTCGGAGAGGGTCCCATGCAGAAAGGCATTCTTGACGTCGAGCTGATGAAGTGGCCAGCGGTGAGACAAAGCCAGCGACAGAACCGTGCGTACAGCCGCCGGTTTAACCACTGGACTGAATGTCTCGTCGAAGTCCACGCCGGGCCGCTGAGTGAAGCCCCGAAGAACCCAGCGCGCTTTGTAGCGCTCTAGGGAACCGTCGGCTTGGAACTTGTGCTTGAAAATCCACTTGCCGGAGACGATGTTAGCGGACGGCGGACGAGGGACCAATTCCCAAGTGTGGTTCTGCAATAGGGCGGCGTATTCTTCGTCCATAGCAGCTCGCCAATTGGGGTCGGCGAGGGCGCTGCGGTAAGTGCGCGGAACGGGAGACAACGGCGTGGCGTGGTAGAGAGCGGGTAGTCGGAACCCGGACTTGCCGCGCGTCGTCATCGAGTGCTGATTCAGCACAGGTGGCACCGGGATGGCACCGGGGGGAAGGTGCGCCGGGGGGGAAGCCGGGGCTGCTGCCGAGGGCGCCAGAGGGGGCGCTAGGGCGGAGACCGACTTCGCACGGCGTGTGTAGACGTGACGAAGCACGCGATCAGCTGGGGCCGCACGTGGCAATGCGGGGAGGGCGGGGGCCGCACGTGGCAGTGCGGGTCTTGGGGCGGGTGGTGACGGAGCAGCCTCCGTTGATGTGCGAGGCAAATGCTCCGGAGCTGCTGGCGCTGGGCCGGACATGGCCTCTTCCGGGGCCGCGCGTGGCATAGGCGAGGCCGGTGCCGTGCGTGGCGCGTGCGCGGGAGGCAATCCTGCAGGCAAAGAGGTGCGTGACGGACCGATAGGGGTCGGCACTGGATTAGTACAGTCATCCAAAAACTCAAAATCCTCCGTGGACGGGGTGGACGGAAGATCAGCAAATGGAAAGGATGATTCATCGAAGACGACATGGCGGGAGAGGTAGACCCGATTGGAAATCATGTCGAGACACCGGTATCCCTTATGGTGAGTGGAGTAGCCAAGGAAGGTGCATAAAGCGGAGCGAGGAGCGAGTTTGTGGGATGCAGTGGAGGCAAGATTCGGGTAGCATTTGCACCCAAAAACTCGGAGATGATCATAGGATGGAGACTTCCCAAAGAGGGCGCGGTGTGGCGTGGAGAAGTTCAGTGTCTTGGTAGGTAGGATGTTGAGGAGAGACGTGGCAGTGGCCAACGCTTCGACCCAATAAGACGGGGGCATAGACGCCTGAAACAAAAGTGAGCGAATGACATTGTTGATGGATCGAATGATACGCTCAGCTTTACCGTTTTGTTGGGAGGTGTAGGGGCAAGACATGCGAAGGTGGACACCACGAGTGAGGAAGAACGTGCGGGAGCTAGAGTTGTCAAACTCGCGGCCATTGTCGCACTGGACTGCCTTGATAGTGGTGCCGAACTGAGTGGAAACATGAGAGAAAAAATTAGCGAGTGTGGAAAAGTGTCGGACTTAAGCCGAAGAGGAAACGTCCAAAGGTGGTGTGAACAGTCATCAAGAATAAGCAAATAATATTTGTAGCCAGAGACACTGTCAACAGGAGAAGTCCAAAGGTCACAGTGTATAAGATCAAATTTATTTGTAGCACGAGATGATGACACAGGAAAAGGAAGACGCACATGACGACCCAGTTGGCATGCATGGCAAATGGGTTGGCCTGTGTGTTTATTACATGAGGGTATAACGGAAGCACTCGCTAAAGTAGACAAAACTGCATGGCCTGGATGACCGAGGCGGCGATGCCAAAGTGAAGTGGAGGACTCGGTGAGGAATGATCCGGCGGCAGGGAGGTGTAGAGGGTATAGCGGCCCGGAGCTATTGCACCTGACGATCACGTTCTTGCCGGAGGGTATAGCGGCAGGAAGACGGGGCGGGCGTCGAGGCGGGCTGGCCGCCGGAGGTGAGCAAGGCGGTGGCGGGAGAGATCTTCCGGTTAGCCAGATTAAGTTCCTCCAGGAGTAAGTCGGCGCGCGCTTCAAGGAAAGAGGGGAAAGGCCGGCTCCGTTGGAGGTGTAAGCCGATGGCGGTGAATTTGTCGTTGAGGCCATGGATGACGTTGAGGACGAGAGTCCGGTCGGCGACGAACTCCCCGAGATCTGCAAGAGCATCCGCCATGCTTTTGAACCGTCGGCAGTAATCGGCAATCGGAAGATCTCCCTGAACAAAACTCCGGAATTCGGCGTCGAGGTAGAGGGCGCGCGACTCTCGGTTGCCGAGGAACTGGGTTTCGACGGCGAGCCAGGTGACGCGCGCGGTGGCCGACGCTCCAGCACTGTCTCGACGAGCTCGGTGGAGAGAGTGCCGAGGAGCCAGGATTTGACGACGCAGTCCATGCGAACCCAGTCGGGGAGGGCCGGGTTGGAAGCATCGGCGAGAACGTGGTCCTCGAGGGAGTACTTCCCGAGGGCAAGCAGAAAGAGTTCACGCCACCGGGTGTAGTGGCCGGAGGTGAGGTCGAGGACGGGCGGCACCAGCGAGCGGATGTTCTGCACACCGACGGCCTGAGCGTGGAGGGTGGCGACGGCGGCAGCTTCGTGAAGAAGAAGGGCGTCGTGGATGGGGAGAGAAGCTTCGCGGACGGACGCGGCGTCGGCGTCAGCATCAGCATCCACGGTGGCGGCGGCGCGTTCGCGAGCTGCGCGCGCTAGGGCAGCGCGCTCGCGATCTGCAGCAGCCGCGCGGTCTTGAGCGGCGACGGCGGCCTCGCGCTCAGCAGCCTCGGCCCGCGCGAGAGCAGCGGCGCGGGTCTGGGCGGCGGCAGCAAGGCGAGCGTCGTGGGCCGCCTGGGCGGCGCGCGCTTCGTCTTCAGCCATGGCGGCGGCAGCTGCCGTGAGGGGGTCGACAGCGGCGGCGGCAGCAGCAGGCGAAGAGGAAGGCGGCGGCGGGATCTCGCCCGGCATGAGGACCGAGCGGGAGATTTAGGGTTGGAGCGGAAGCGGGAGGTCGTGGAACGACCGAACTGATACCATGTAGAAAGGTATGCGGCAATGAATAGATTAATCATTATGAGAGATATGTTTACACATATATAGGCAAGGATGACCTAGGGTTATGGCTTATAGATAACAACCAATCAAAGGAGATCCTTGCCTATTAGGACTCAATCACATGACCCAATCCGAGAGGCCCAAAGGGTGCAGCCGTGCAGCCCAAAGAGCCAGCCGGAAATACAATATCTAACACCTCCTGCGTGTTCTTGTTTTTATTGTGGCATCAACATGATTCATGGAATAGACTAGTAAATAGTTATAATCTTCTAACAAATGTCCTATTTTTAGCAATAGAAAGTACCATGTTTAACATTGCAACTTAAAGTTTCAGAAAGAAAACTGATAATTAGGGCCTGCTTGGAGGACTTTTAAGGAAGGCTACTTTAGTACTTTAATCTTTTACATTTGAATAGTTCTTTGGTGCTCTACTGCTCTCATAGAAAAAGTTTTTACAAAGCTTGAAGCAAGTTCAGTTAGCACTGTGAAGGGCAAACCTGTAAGTTTGAAAGATTGGTGGCTGTATGACTTATCTAAAGTATGAGTTTCAAACACCTTTGACACCTCGGTTGACACACCCATCGCAGCCTCTATCTCCTTTATCAACAGTCCATCCTCTCCCATTTACATACTAGGAATTAACTAAAACTATTGATTTTGTTGCCGCAATCAAGTCTGCTGTTGTTTTCTCAACAATCAAGTTTGCTGAGAAATTTCGACTAAATATATTCATTTTGGAACTAAAAACCTAATCCCTCAAATAAGGATTTTTTAATAAAAAAATTGGCATTGTCATGTACTACTCACAACACCGTGCAGGTCATCCGCTAGTATCATACTAAGTTAAACTTTAATCTTTGTAGCCATTGAATGTGTGGTGTATGGTGCCTGTACGAATCATATTGGCTTAACACTTTGCATGAACAACCTCAATGCCTTTGAAGAAAACACTGAATATGTTCAGGAGGCACAGGTAGTTTGGGAAGCTTCAAAATGCATACTACCTTCATCATTTCTCTGTACCTCAGCAAATAGGATCATAGACACCTATGCAGCGGATGTTGTTCATATGAATATTAAGCTGGACTTTGTTCATTCTAGGTATTGGATTATGTAATATATGAAGCCCGGAGAAATCATATTAGGTTGATTCTTTGCCTTGTCAACAACCTTGATAACTTTGGAGGGAAGGCTCAATATGTTCAGTGGGCACAAGCAGCTGGAGCTAACGTGACGAATTCAACTGATTCTTTTTTCTCACATCCGACCATCAAGGGTTACTACAAGGATTATGTGAAGGTAGTCTATTAGCTTGAAACAGATTATTGTTTTTTCTTGTGGCACCATGTTTTTACTAGTTTATATTCGCTGCAGTCTTGTGGAGTGCTGGAGTTACTCAATAAAACAGAGTATAACAACAAAAACCAACGCATAACAATGATAGTTGTGATAATCTGATATTACTTTATATGGAGGGCGCTAGCAACAGCTCCTAGTATTTCAACCTATGATTTATGCAAATCATGATTTTCACTGTAGCTTGGCTCATAAGGGAAGTTAATATTAGATAAATGTGTTTTATACTTTTATATGAGGATTGTAGTTACTCCTGTACAAATAAATTTATCTAATATGTCAATCCTGATATAAAGAAACTTTGCCGCTACGCTTGCATAGTCACTATTTTAAAACACTGGATGTTCTCCAATTCTTATTTTTTTGGCCAAAATTTGACAAATTCATTTTCATCACATTCCTATATAATGTATTATCGACAGGCAATATTGACCAGAAGGAACTCTTACAGTGGGATCAGATACTGTGATGAACCTGCCATATTTGCTTGGGAACTCATGAATGAGCCTAGGTGCGTGTCCAACTCATCTGGTCCTCATCTTCAGGTAATTTGGTATTCAAAGACACTTTCACTTTCGACAACACTGGTATTTTTCAAAGTGAAAACATTCAGCAGTTCACCCTGATGTTCCTTGACAGGCTTGGATTACAGAGATGGCAGCCTATGTCAAGAGTCTGGACGCTAGGCATCTCGTTACAGTTGGAATTGAAGGGTTTTATGGCCCTGGAAGAGCTGAGAGGCTGGGTGTTAATCCTGGGGACTGGGCAGCTTCACTCTGCTCAGACTTCATACAGAACTCAGCAGTGGAGCATATTGATTTTGCTTCTGTTCATGCTTATCCCGATAGCTGGTCTGGGTTTTTCCCCTCTATTTTTCTTACAGAATGTATCATACATTATATGCCTTTGATGCATTTCTTTTGTTTGCAGGCTACCAAAGGCAAGCCTGGAAGAAAAAATCAGATATCTTTCCAGTTGGGTTGATTCACACCTTAATGACAGCGAACACATCTTGAAAAAACCTGTCCTGTTTTCAGAAATAGGTTACATCCAGCATGTAGTTGCGAACAGCACAGTTGATAGAGATATTCTTCTACGAGTCGTTTACGATAAAATCTATGATTCAGCGAGAAAGCTGCAGGCAGGTGGTGGTGCTCTTATTTGGCAGTTGATGGTTGAAGGAACGCATATGTACCGTGACGACTTCTCCCTGGTGGCACGGGATCATCCCTCGACTTATAAGTTGATAAAGGAGCAGTCATGTCGATTGCAAAGGCTGTACGGAGAAGAGGGAGACCCTGGGTGGCGATGCTCAATACTGCCCTAGGGATTTTAGCTGCTGTTGACATTGGAGAATCCCGCTTCCTGAAACACAGTGGGTCTTCAGTATATTCTTGAAAAAGTTTTGTTTTGAAGCAAATGATGGACAGAGATCTGTATAGTAAACATCCTATTTATAGCTGGAGTGATGGACTGCTAGTGTAGAATCCACTTCATCAACCAAAAACAGGCCGTTATTTGCGTGTGGTTGTTGAAGTCCTGTGTGGCAATCACATGGTTAGGTCATATGCTTGATCATCCACCAAACGTTGATGGTCGTCAGCTATATATATGTCACTATTCTTTCTATGTGCATAGGATAGCAATTTTTGTGTCATAGGAATAGCAATAACATTCCTGCCTTGCGCGTGAAGAAAATCACTTTTTTGCAACTTTGTATCGTTATGCCTTACATGTTGTAATACTTGCTTCGCTCATTCCAGTTTGAACTTCTGTCTTATTTTTTACTATTCATAAATTTCGTCTTTTTCTGAATTTTTACTTTTTTTTGAGCTTTTTTGCCGGTTCTTTGTTTCCTGTATTTATTTGCATTGTCCGTAATGAGCTAATATTTTTTTTCTATTTTTAGATTTTTTAAATTTAATTACACTAAATAAGCCATCTTAGTTATAGTGTAATTTCAGTCAGTTACAGTGTAATTTTAGTCATAAGCTACTATTTTTCAGCGTAACCAAACGGGACCAGCAGCGTCGTCAAGGGGTCAGAGTCGTACATGATCTTTCCCATTTGAGTCATATATCTGCAACACGAACATGGCAGAGTAGTTTCAGTTCTGAGTTCTCAGCGCCTTGCCCGGAGGGAGAGGACGAGGACGATGACAGTGTACTTCGTCTTCTCCTCCAGGTGTGTCGCGACGTGCCGAGCAAACCCGTCGAAGAGCTCGCCGAGCACGGGCTCGCCCAAGTGCGGCGCGAGCAGGGTCTCTAGCACTGCCCTCGTCACCCTCGCCACGTTCGCCCTGCTCCGCGCGCCGGTGCAAATGTTGGCTTCGTTCGAACGAAGCTTCCCTGTCCCCGCGCTCTCTGTCCCCCTGCGTATTCTCGCGATCTCGGCCGTTCGCTACTCATCCGACGATCCAGATCATAAGTTTTTATATTTTCACTATTTACCTATTTTCACCTGAAATGTAAAAATAAAAAATAGGTTAATTCATCATAAATAATAAAAAATACAGAAAAAGATTATTACATCCTTCTAATGACATTATAAATAATTCAAATACTTTCAATTAACCTCAGTTAAGAACTTGCTCTACTTGAAGAACCTGGATGGGAAGCCTTCTCCGAAGATTGGCCCGTTTCCGGTGATAACTGGTCGGTAACCTGCGGTTTCAAGCCTTCTTTCGGGGAGTCTAGGAAAATCAACTTTAGTTTTTGGATGTTTCCTTTGGCTGAGAAGTAGAAATCTGACCGAGACTAAGAATTAATCCCTTGACATCCATGGCCATTTAGCTAGCTAAGACCTAACTAAGAGCTTTTAGCTACGACCATCTCTCAAATCCAGATTGCATGGTTTGTTTAATTTATAGCGCCAAAGTTAAGAGGAGGCGTCATGTAACACCCTCATTTCTGGGAGTATTACGAATTCCCTCGCAACTGCCTAGAACTGTTCAGCTGTGAGTTACATCAATCGAGTGTATAACATTGCCAACACATGCTTAAGAACAAAAGCCGACTTTATTAAAATATAAGAGCTAAAAGCCAAGTTTTACAGTAGGGCAAACGACCCTTAGATACATTACAGCAAAAGACGCCACAAGCACGCCTGAGCGGAAGACGACCCTAATCCCAAGCTTCGTCTATCTCGTAGAGAACCACCTCTTCGTCTTCGCCTGCCTCCTCAAAGCTGGCTGTTTCTGTTGATGTTTTTAGCAAGTATGAGTACTACTACCGTACTCAATAAGTCACACGGAGCTTACCAATAACTACATGCATGGTTTACCAAGTGATGGGAAAACATGTTTATTATTTTACGTGGATGCAGTTTTAGTTGTAAAACAGTTTTAAAGATAACTTCTTTAGTCAATGGGGGTTTCAAACTTGATTACCAACTTTCAATATTCCCAAATCATTCTCAAATCTACTTATGCTTTGCTACTAGATTTACCCATTAAACACAGCTTCATTTACCGGAAGCACAGCGTATCTGAATACCATTAGTCATGACTCTGCAGAGCTGCCTTGCTTTACCCACAAGATCCTTTAACTCCCGCGACAGAGTTAAGAAAACAAGGTTGTTCACTGCTCAATTCTTTATATAGCCTCCACCTAGTAGGTTTTTGATCTCAACAAGCTCGGATGACCCCATGAATCTCGTTTGACTCATTGCAGCCCTACAGTTGTATGGTTAACCACCTTCCATACGAACTCACCCTCTGTCTCCCCCTTTCCAGTTGCAAAGGTTCAATCGAAGTTGAGCAGCTACTAAGCCAGGTTTGACAAAGTCAACGCTTATGGTTGGGCGGTTACTATGTCCTTTACTCAGCATAAGGGTCTAGTTCTTACATTTTTAACCGAGGCATCATCCACGCATAAACCCAAATTCAGTGCCTAAGGCACTGCCACCAATCCACAACCAAGCCTCCACCCTAGGATAAGGTCTTGGGACCCGGCCCAGTTATGGCCTTCTGCGATCCTCGCTTACCCTAGATCCATCTTTTCAAATCTCTAGACAAATACCAAAGTTCTTAATAGTAGAAAGATGTTGATGAATTCCTATACTACCATGATTACATTATAATTATATTTAATACTACTATGTCTTTGTCAAGGTGAATGTGGCCATCAAATTAAACTGGGTTTTTTCGGGTGGTAGGATGTAACTAATATCATGCCATTCTAAGCAATAATTGTACATGAAATAACAACCTGTAAATAGCATAATGAAAATACTGATATGTAGATAAATAAAGGAAATATAGGTTCAACATGTTCAAAGTATGTGTGACTTGCCTTCCGGGTCTACTATTTCAATTAGCTCGTACTCCTCAGTGGGCTGGGCTTGGACTTGTGCTTCTCCTTCCTGCTCCTGGGGGACTTCGACTTCGGAAGCTAACACAAAACAATCAAACAAATTAATCCCATGCTCGAAGGATTGAGCGAGGAATAAAGAAAGGAAATACGAAAAATCCAAATAAACGGGGTTTGGGCTCTTAGGAGGGGCCAAATGGGAAAATGGGCCTGAGAAATGGGTTGGCGGGCTCGAAACGGTTCAAATGAGTATAAATATGCATTTTGGGTTTTGGGTGAACAGTAACGGGTCGGGTTTACTATGCTTAACGGGTTGGCACTATTCCTCGAGCTTGGCTGGTTCGGATCCGTTAAGGCTAAT
Source organism: Dendrocalamus latiflorus (assembly GCA_017311315.1). Classification (NCBI taxonomy): domain Eukaryota; kingdom Viridiplantae; phylum Streptophyta; class Magnoliopsida; order Poales; family Poaceae; genus Dendrocalamus; species Dendrocalamus latiflorus. The sequence goes on along the minus strand of CM029632.1, from coordinate 9,251,670 downwards.
CGGTTCGGCTCGATCGCATCGGGTCAGATGAACAGTGCCGACCGGTACTGTTCATCTTCTCCATTTGCCCATGCGCGCAGGAGGAAACAGGGGAAAAGGCGGGGGCTGTCGGCAGGGCTTGGGGGACTTGCGACGGGTTTTGAGGGTATGGACGGGTTCGTGGGAGTGTGGGGGGTTCCATTTTTGGTGGTGGTAGGCCTGGCGGAGGCGGCGATCGCTGGCGGCAAGCCTTTCATCTTTGTGGCCGTTTTGAATATTATGGGTGAATGGGAGCTTCTCTGTGCAAGTGAGCTAGCGTTTGGGCATCTTTGGGGTTCGGGGAAGCTTGTGGAATGGTTGGTTTGGGCTGAGGAAGACGGAGCTGGGCTAGCCACGGTGAGGATTTTCGGCCGTTGGGGTGGTTCACGGCGCCGGGGAAGGAGGGTGGCCGAGGAGCTAAGGCGATGATTGATGAGAGTTTCTGGGAGGTTGGGGAGGCTATAGCCGAAGTTAATTGAAGAATGGTTGGCCGGAGAGGGGACATTGGATTAGGGCTCACTTTTGGGGGGTTTTTGCAATTACCGGCAATGGAGGGGATGAGGGGAGCATCGGGGTGTTTGGTTGGCTTCGTGAGGGTGTTGGCTTTGGATGGAGGGGGTCCGGCCGCTTAAATAGGGTCGAGAGGCGGTATGGCGCCGGAGGCTGTCCAAGGCGGCGACGACGCGTGGCATGGTCGGGAGTCTTCAGGGAGGCGTGGCGCGGCTGTCAGGAGGGGCTGAAGCTGGCGCTTTGGGTGGCGCAATGCCGCAGTCAAAAAGTGCTGGCGGGGCTCAGGTCGGCTGTTAGAGGAAAACGCGAGAAAGGGCAGGGGTGGTGGCAATGGAGGGCAGGCGGTGCTGCCACGCACTCTGGCCGAGCTAGGGGCTGTCAGGGCGCAGGAGGCAAGGCTGTACGGGCTCTGACCGGGTGGCTGTGGTGGCAAAGCCTGGAAGGCACGGTTTTGCAGAAAAACCGACGGTGGCAAGAAAATCAGGGCGCGGCGGCAACCAGAGCAACCGGTGACAGCTGACACCGGTGCAGAGGCATTCAAGGGAGTGGTACGGCGTCTGACAAGGGAGGTGGAGCTTGCAGGGACGCGCAGGCGCGAGAAGGCGCGAAGAGGTCGGCGGTGGTAGAAAAATCGACAGCGGCGGTGATATTTGTCGGACGTGAACAGTAGCCGCGCGCTCTCCTCCATTCAAGCCGTGATGATTGGGATTAAGGGATGGTTTGGCGTCAAGATTAGTACGGATTAGGGCTGGGAAGCAAGAGGAACTCAAATGCAACTCAAACTCAATTCAAATTTTGATTTTGCAATTTTCGGTTTTGTTTCACGTCATGCATGTGACTGCTCGCATGGTTCTCCTGTGTGGCTCAGGTGTGTTTGCATATGCGTGTGTGTGGAGTGGTGCTGTGCAAAACTTCAATTTTGCAATGGCACCTTTTTTTTTGAAGCTGGCGGAAGAGCCACTTACGTCTGGGCCCCTATTATTAATTTGATCTTTACAGAGTGCATTTTTGAAAATAATACTTAATTGGATGTACATAGATCACCTTAGTGATCTCTCGTTCCCACGAAATAATGTTGTTATTTATATCTGTACAAACAACCGATGAGATTCAAAACACTTTCATCCCTTTAAGAGCAAAAATATTCCATAATAATCCTTAAAAAATCCTAGGCATTCTCACATTAATCGAGAGAAAAAGAGAATGATCTACACCGTTAATTTTGGTGAGGTTGGATTATAACAATACAGATTAAACAAATAGATATTAGTAACCCAAAAGTGCATAGTGTCATTTGCAACAATTCCTTCAAAGTATTTTATATCGATCCCTCCTGGACGTGTTGATTAATCTATTACCTTCGACCAACTATTAGTTTAACTAGAACTAAAGTAACAGTGAGAGAGGTAATTATGATGATAATAATGAAAGGCTAATTTACTAATAAAAGCAATAATAACTCTAATATTGAAGAGGCTATGATTCATATAATGGAGAGTAGGGTCTAGGGTATTAGGATCACTTGCAACGTTAGTAAATCTTAGAGATGATAATAATAATGATATAATAAATCAAAGCAACTATGATAACCATGTGTTTATGTAGGTGGCACACCATGTATGCATCTCCCTCGGACAAACATCATATAGGAGAATCAATTGTCCCGCTCATGTATGTCCAGCAATACATGACGCTTGTAAAATTAAGGAATTACAGTGTAGACCAATCAACTTACAATTGGACCAACAAATTAAGTGTCATGGTTATGCCATGTTTCCTCAAGTGAATTGCTTCCGAAAGTCGATCTCTGCCGCTTTCATTGTCACCAACTCTGCCAGTCAATCTTCCACACACCACCTGTTGTCACCTTTTCTTGCACTGACCTATGGAGCATCGGGCCCATCGGGTTCTTATATCAAGGAAAGACAAATAAACACTAATAGCAACGATAACACATAAAGAATGCATGAAAGTTAGATCATCCCCTTGATTAGTCACTCATATTTATGGAACCAATAACAATAGGTAAATAACAAAGTATATAATGACAACAATCTAAGAATAACAAAGATATATTAATAAAGATGTTGCTGATGTTCTGGTTACACCAATAACATAGGGGTTTGCACCGCTAGGAAGCCAAATACCATCTTGGAGCCTTTACAAATCGTGATCTATTTGATGTGGCGGTCCCACTAGAGGGTGAGTGACCATATGGTTAGTCGACTTCTTCTCTGGAGGGCCGGTTCGTGGTGATCCAAATTAGGTTTTTTTTGTCTTGACGTCTTCTTTCTATTTCTATTCTTTAAAGTGTGTGATTCCTTCAGATCCTGTAAATAACATCAACCAAAACCTATCTTGTACATGTGGAATTACTCCCTCCATTTCCTCATATTTGTGCATGGCCTTGAAAAGCATCCATTTCAATATATTTGGCCATTGAAGGAATCTAGATTGTAGGTATTTTAATTTTTTTTCACTCTCTACTCCTACTTAAATGCTTTGGAAAACAAAAATGGTTGTGGTATGTCATTTAATAAGGGTACGTATGGTTATTTCTCATTAAGTATTTCTTAGATTTAATGATTCTTTGGTCTGTACACATAGTAGGCTATGGACAAATATAATAAAATAGAGGGGCTAATTAATAGTAATTCAAGCAATTAATGATGAAATCAATGTAATATGTAATAAACTACAGAGAAATGATGTGCCATTTCAAATGCATCAGATATTAGAGTTGTAATAAAACTGTATTTTCAATCATAGACATATTAGAATTGTATAACAAAATAACTATATAATAATGTGATTTAGATTAAACCTCGAGATGAGATTAAATTCGAAGATTGCCTCATCTCTTGCGGTGGAACAACAATAACTAGCACGCTTTACAATCTAGATAGGAGCAAATTAAACACGCTCTTTGAAACATGCAAACCAAGCTGAACAAAAAAATTGCAAGGAAGAAAGACACACAACCGAAGAACTTGATGGTTCTTGATCACACACTCAAAACCCAATATCGATACTTGCTTGTGCACTCAACCCTTCTCAACTCACAACTTGCACAACTCGCGACAACAGGATACACTCTTAAGACCAAAGGTCAACACGTATAACTAGGTTTAATTTATAACTAAAACTCTGAAAACAATGAACATTACATAGCCTTATATAGGCGGCGCTAGCCACGGTGCAACGTGGAAAAGAAACTCACGAACTCAGCTTTCCTAAGGTAACTAAATATACTGTTGTGGCTACAGACTAAACAGTAAGGAAGGGGACTAGTAGAGGAGGAAGAAGAGAGCTAGAGCTATGGGAGAGTTGGTCAGAATGAGAGGATGTCCCCCTTTGCCCCTCCTGGGGGTTTTTATATATATGAGTGGGGTAGAATGAGAAATCCCCATTCTACCCCTTAGTACTTACAAAGGATGAGGGTACATTGGTATATTTACACTGGTATATTCCTCTACACTATCGGGCCTATCACATGTTGAGCTAGTTGCACGGCCCAGTCGCGGGGGTTGGGCCACCCCCACAACATATACCTTTGGGTTTTTTTAGAGGAAACCAGTTTTTCTAAAGAATAAACTGTAGGACCGATGCTGGCAATCAGAGAAGGTGGATGATTGTTTAAACTTTTTATTGATGGTATTCAAAATCTTTACTCAAGTAACTATAAGAGTTACTAAGCTCATATTATACCAACTATGCTTTACAAAATAAGGTTAGAGACCTAAGCCAACAATTCAACACACTTCTGCCCATGGCCAGTCAGACTGTAGACATAAGGCCAGTCAAACCGATGGGGCCAGTTTGACCGTAGGTTCAGGGCCAGTCAGACCGTTCCCCTATTTTCAGATATGAAAGCCTCTCGGGATAAACTCAAATATCAAGAATTCGTTCAAATCTCATCCAAATACTTTCAAATTTTATGTAGACTTGTTCAAGGTATTAGAAACCTAAACCAATCATAAATCACAAGGTTCTTGGGGACGAGTTCACTAAATTGAAGAGAATCAAATCTAGATCATAAGAATACCAAAAACCCTAAAACTTAAATTACTTCTTAGTCGTGAGGACCTAAGGCATGAGGTCTTCCAAATCTATTCTCATATGTCCTAGCAAGGTAATTTGCTTAAGAGATCAGGCTAGAACTGTCATGAACAGGAGATCACAAATATAGCTCAAGAACAACTAAAACCAACAAAGAATGCAAACAAGAGCATAATTGAGACAAACATTTGATCTATTTTCAGTGGAGAATGAAATTTACATACTGATGGATGATTACAAGGTGTAGCCAAAACACTACTCTTTCCTCAGTCAATTTTTCTCTCACACAACTATGGAAGAAGATTGTGGTAAAACAAAAACCTAAACTCTAGAATCCTTGGATCAACCACATTCTCTCCTCCCTTTAATAACTAGCAAAAACCCTAATGGGTCTAACCTATTAAGTCTACTGGGGAACCCGTCAACCCCACTAACCTAGGTTTTACACACTCACGCATGCTTCTCAAAGCGTTTATAAGACTTAACCCACTAACCCTTTAGCGATTGATCTACTTGTCAATTCCAGCTCTCCTAGACCTAAACTACTTCTTCTCCTTTGCACCTCCCCTCACCGCAGTTTTGATCAAGACACTAACCCAGTATTTGGCCAACTACCAAAATACCCTCGACGAAGCTTTCAGACACCTTCCATTGACTATGTCTTCACCTCCCACTACTAAGACAGTGTTATCACAGACGATTCAAAACCGTCATCATAGATGATTTTTGAACCGTTTGCATTTATGTGTCAGTGATAAGAGCTGGTTATCATAGACGGCTCCCAAACTGTCTATGATAACTTACAACACAGACGGTTTTTCAGAAAAATCGTCTGTGATATTCGACTATCACAGACAGTTTTTTGTATTAACTGTCTGTGATATGCACAATATCATAGATAGTTTTTGTTATTAATTATCTGTGATATGGTGCATATCACAGATGGTTCGGTGTTCCAAACCGTCTGTGATATGGTGCATATCACAGATGGTTCGATGTTCCAAACCATCTATGATATATATCACAGATGGTTTAGAACACCAAACCGTCTGTAATAGCGATTTCAACAACGATGTTGATTGCTCTTTTTCGGCTAGCTTCAGGATATGCTAGCCATGCCATATGAAAGCAAGCAAGATCACGTATATATAGCACATGACAATCATTACATAAATGTCACAGATGAATGAAACAACACAAGAAGATCACATATATAGCATGACAATCGTTACACGGATCTCACAAATAAATTAAATTGAATGAATTATTTGATTAAGCACAATTGAGTGATTACAATTGAATCCAATGTTTCAACATCTATTCACCATTGCTGGGGTGGAACTCTCTAGTCTTGTTTATGACCTCTACTAGCAAGAATTAGGAGAAATTTTCTCGAATTTCGATGAGTTTATCAAGATCAATTGTACTTTCATCGAAGTCCACACGCTGTCGCTAGGAGTAATGTTAAGTCATTAATTAGCATGTGTATGTATATATATACATATATAAAATCAGAAAATAATAATTACTGGAAGGTTGACAAACCTCTGGATCATTTGTCTTAGCGTCTATGATTTCCTTCATATGGCGGCAAACGTAGAATCCACATACGTTGCCCTGTAGTTGCTGGTGGCACTGCAAAAATATAATTACATACATATGTATTGTCAATTCTAGAGGCATTATAACAAAGTGTGATATACGTTTGTTGTGTTGTAGTGGGTACTGGAAATCGGATCCTGTGTCGCTAGATTCCTTGTGTCTCCCTCCCTAGGCAACATAAGCGCTAAATGACCTACGTGATTCCAAAAAAGTTAGCCTCAGCCATTGCAAACGAAGAAAAGATTATAATAGAGTTATGTATAGAGAAAATAAGTTTACCTGTCAATTGCTTGTTGCACACGAGTGAAGTCGTGGTTGCTCCTAAGTAGGCAATCAATGTATATTACCTTGCTCCACTTTCGTACAATCACAATCAGAATCCAGTGAGACCTAGTTATGTGTGTCGCATTAGTGATTAATCCTAAGTTCATGTTGCATATAAAGTACAAATGAAACTTATGTGGCAACTAGTGAAGCACTTACCCTTGGTTGAAGGGTACCATGATGTACTCCTTGTCACTGTGAGCAATCAATCCGCTCATTATGTAATCTTAGACAAAGGATGCATTATCGTTGATGGATTGCTCAGAGACCAAGTATGGGTCGAGGAAACCCACCGGTTGTTGCCATCGCCGGACTTGTTGGATCATGTATCTATACATAAGCAAAGAGTAATGACATCTATCGGTATGACGTGAATATAAAACTTCATTATACAATACACTTACAGTGTCTAGCATCTTAGAAGTGAGACATCGAGTTCGTCGAGGTTGAATAGTAATAGTAAGTCTTTGAAGATCATGATGAAGTAGCCCGAGTCGTGGAGGAAATGCACCTTCGTGTATCTCACAGTGAATCTACTGTGCTAGTTTGGCTTCATGTTGGACCTCTGCGTGTACCAGGTATGCAATGTATTGCAAACCAGTCCAAGCCTCGGTAATTGTGACTCGAGGACCAACGACACTCCGAGAATGAACTTCCATTGCCTGAGAGGCGCCTTAATCTTCTTCAGTTGGGTCTTAGCACCTCGCTTACGATGCATTTTTGGCATCATCTCCATGGGAGCTGATGCAACAGGCTTCAGAAATGGAGCTAGAGGTAGAGCCACGGGAGCTGATGTGATAGGTCTAGGGTGATGTCCCTCTTGGGCCACTGGATGTGTAGATCGCGGCACGGACGAGTCGAGGATGATGTCCCTCTTGGGCCACTGGATGAATGTGTGGACAACATCCCTTAATATCGTAATCTTTTCGTTTGGGGGCTTCTCAAGAGGGACGGTCCTAAAAACATCACTAATTATGTCCACCTGGATCTTCATGAAATCGGTCTCTAGTTGGGCACCGTGCACCAGCGTCCCTAACAGCTATGGATACGCCATCCCCCGCCCACATATCTTTATCTCTTTCAAAAGGTGGACAATGAGATAGATCATGATATCAAAAAATGATGGAGGGAAATACATCTCTAGATGACATAGAGTCGTCACCACCTCGGTCTAAAAAGCATCTAGTTCATCAGGATCGATGACCTTTTGAGCAATTGCGTTAAAGAAATAACATAGCCTTATGATTGTCACTCGAATCTTGTTCAGCAAAATACTTCTAATCGCAACAGGTAGCATTTGTGTCATTAGCACATGACAGTCATGAGACTTCATGCCAATTAAATTCAAATATTCCATGGAAATAAGTTTTTTCATGCTGGTTGAGTGACCGGACGGAACTTTCACACTATGCAAGCACTAGCACAGTTGAGTTCTCTCAGACTTAGACAGGGTGTAGCAAACTAGGGGAAGTACGTCCGGCCATCGGTCTCTATCGGTTCTAACTCGGTCCTGATGTTCATAGCGACCAAGTCACGCCTTGTGTTGACACCATCCTTTGTTTTGTCAAGAATGTTCAGTAAGAGGCCAACTAAACTGTCACATACATTCTTCTCTACGTGCATGACAGCGATGCAATTATGAACTTTTAAGTGCTCCCAATAAGGTAAGTCCCAAAATATTGACCTCTTCTTCCATGTGTTCTTCCGACAGGTTCTCAATTTACGTCTTTTTTCAAGCACAACATTGATATCCTTGACTATATCATAGACCTCTTTCCCGCTAAAAGGCTTTGGTTCCGAGTCATCCTCTTTTTTCGTTAAATTGTTTCTTCATCTTGCAGTATGGGTGATGCTTTGGAAGAACCTACAGTGACGCATGTACACAGTTTTGCACGAGTTGTTCAACCACACACTTTTGATATAATCTAAGCAGTGTGGACAGACTTTGGCTCCTTTGGTACTCAACCCTTATAGGTTACCAAGGGTAGAAAAATTATTAATGGTGCAGAACAACATGGCGCGCAGAGTGAAGTTTTGTCGTTTGTCTGTATCCCTATACATGTACCCCTTCGTTCCACAGTATCGCAAGATCTTCCACCTATGGTACTAGGTATACATAAACATTGTTCCTAGGTAGCTTCGGCCCTAGGATAAGTAGTGACATCAAAATATACTTTCGCTTCAAACACATCCAAGGAGGAAAGTTGTATATGCACATAATCATGAGCTAGGTACTATGTTGGCTGCTTATGTTACTAAAAAAATTCATTCCATCTGTACTCAACTCAAATCTTATATTACTCGGTTCCACACTGAAGTCTACAAACATCCTATTGATGTTCCTCCACTGGGCAGAATCACCAGTATGCCTTATCATTCCGTCTTTCTTACATTGCTCCAAGTGCCAACGTACCAATCTTGCATCCTTTCGGTTTGCAAATAAACGCTTCAAATGGGGAATTATAGGAAGATACCACAACACCTTAGTAGGAGGTTCTTGCTTCACCTCGATGCCCTTCCCATCATTGGAGTCATTTTTACACTTATATCGGGATGCTTTGCACACCGGACAAACATGTAAGTTAGCATACCCTATACGTTAGAGGATACAATTATTCGGACATGCATATATTTTTTCTACTTCCATTTCTAATGGATAAAGAATCTTCTTAGCTTGGTAGGTGGTTCTCAGCAACATATTTCCCTTTGGAAGCATATCCGCTAGGAGACCTAACAATATCGTGAAACTCTTGTCAGACTAACCATTGCTTGCCTTCAATTTCAGCAGTACTAGAACGGATGACAACCTTGTGTATTGCGGCTTGCAGCCCAGGAGCAAAGGTTTTTCCGAGCCCTCCATTAAGTCCTCGAAGTTACCAAACTCTCTCACTATAGTTCCCTTCTGTATCACGTAGCATCTGATTCAAATTGTCATCCTAAGACCTATTGTCATCGAAAGCACAGTCCACAATCAACATATCGTTGTCTCCCTTGATAATGTCATAACTACTTTCTTGTGTAATCTTCTCTTCACCTTGACTGGTCCAATATTTGTACCCCTTTCTAAAACTCTTTCGAATCAAGTGAGTTTCGATCTGCGCTGAGTTGCTAAACATCTTTAGATTATCGCAATCAATGCATGGACAATATATATATTCCATCCCCTTTTTCAACATATCCAGCTCGGTCGCTCTTCTAAAAGTAGACATGCTATTAATGTACTGTTCACTCACACAGTTCTTAATGTACATCTAGCTTCGGTCCATCTACGCTATACATGTAATAAGTGGGTGTCAAATTAGATTATTAGCACTACTATAGCAAATCAGACTAGCTACTTAATTACACACATCTATATTAGGTAGCTAGCTAGCTAGCCATGTATTCATGAAACAATATATTAAAGTAAACTAGGATCGAGTACTTACCCATTCTGAAATTGAGCAAAGTACCATTATCTTTCTAAGGGCCTGTTTGTTTTGGCTGCGGCTTATGGCTTTTAGCTGTTTACGGTACAGATTATGGAGAGACCGATACTCACTTACAATTTTGGCTGGTACAGATGTTGGGCTTTTAACGTGTACAACGTTTAACTTGTAGACCCCGTTTTGAAAAAATACTCCGTTTGAAAGTTAGGTACTGTAGCAAAAGTCAAAAGCCGACCGGCTTGTTGCTTGCCAAACAGGCCCTAAATCTAGTTAGCTAGCTAGCTAGATCTAAACAAAAATCTAGCTATCATCTCTTTCTTTTACAAGGCATATAAGTTATTAGAAGCAATTGAGTACAGACCTCTGATCACCAAGAAGACGTATATAGATCTACAAGCGATATATTTTCACCAAACTCTCCAAAGCCGGTGGTCGCCTCGCTCCGCTGATTCAGCGCAATAAAGACAGATTTGTGTCGAGACCATATATGCCTGCTATTTAATAGCTCAGATTATCCCAGACGGTTCCAACCACAAACCGTCTGTGCTATGATACTATCATAGACGGTTTGTATTAATAACCATCTGTGATAATTCACAAATGGTTATTCATACAAACCATCGTGATGTCCGCAATAGTAAAGAAGATGTTATTATGTTTGTTCTTATTTATGTGGATGACATAATTGTAGCTAGCTCCATGCAAAGTGTAACATCAGCCTTGTTACAGGATCTCAAGCAGGAGTTTGCTCTAAAAGACCTCGGTGATCTTCATTATTTTCTTGGTATTGAAGTTAATAAGGTATCTGATGGTATAATCCTAACACAAGGAAAATATGCATCTGATGTGATCAGAAGAGTTGGTATGCACACTTGTAAACCTGTTAACACGCCTTTGTCTGTCACTGAAAAGCTTTCAGCTCATGAAGGAACACCGCTTGGACCGAATGATGCGGCGCAGTACAGGAGTATTGTGGGAGCACTGCAATATCTAACATTAACTAGACCGGACATTTCTTTTGCAGTTAACAAGGTCTGCCAATATCTTCATGCTCCAACAACATATCATTGGGTGGCTGTAAAAAGAATTTTAAGATATGTGAAACAATCGGTTAAACATGGACTCAAGATCAGTAAGTCTCCTTCCTTACTTGTCAGTGCTTTCTCTGATGCTGATTGGGCAGGATGCTTCGATGATCGTCGGTCAACCGGTGGTTTTGCTATTTTCTTGGGTTCCAACCTTGTCTCATGGAGTGCACGTAAACAAGCAACTGTCTCCAGATCGAGTACAGAAGCAGAATATAAGGCACTTGGAAATGCCACAACAGAAATTATGTGGGTACAGACCTTGCTTCAAGAACTCGGTATTCAAACACCAAGAGCAGCAAAAATTTGGTGTGATAACATTGGAGCTAAGTATCTTTCTAGTAATCCTGTGTTTCATGCTCGTACTAAGCATATTGAAGTAGACTATCATTTTGTGCGAGAGCGAGTAGCGCGCAAGCTACTTGAGGTTGAGTTTGTTTCTTCCAAGGACCAAGTGGCAGATGGGTTCACGAAGCCTCTTCCTGTTCGGCAAATGGAGATGTTCAAAAACAATCTTAATCTCTCGAGTTCAGATTGAGGGGGAGTGTTAGATATCTAGAGTTATACTCTTGTAAAAGATATAGAGTTAGAGATAAACCCGGCATGGCTTTAGATAGAAAGTTTATATTTGTTGCTTGTGTTTGAGTAGAGCCACCGGATACTATCTCATCTATATATGTTCCCTGTAATCTCGCCGGTTTTACGGCTAATGAAAACGAAGCCATCGCACCGCCGACGTTCTCATCTTCTCTGAAACTTCACAATGCCATCTCATTTCGAGCAAGCAATCCATCGCCGCCACCTGCCATGCATGCCTTCGCCCGCGTATAGCTCGCCCGTGCAGCGCGCGTCGCTCGGCCACGTGCAAGGACGTCTCGCACCAGTTCTCCCGCCCGTGCTCGCCTGCATACACGTCGCTAGCACGCGCGCACGCGAGACGCACGGCAACTGTGCTGCTGACTAGAAAGTAATGGTTGCCGCATGCATGGGTGCATGTTGCTGCTGTACATTCCGGGTTGCCGTGAATTCCGGATTAGATAAAGAGTAATGCTATATAACATTCGACTGTTTTTAAGGATAACAGATTCACCCATACAAGCCTCCTTCCAAAAAAAATGATCCCCTCCAAAAAAAAATGATCTAGGACGTTGGATCTCTATCTACTGCCATGAGTCTCCATGGGCTGCCGTGACTACTACTGCATTGGCTGAAGCTCCTTGGTGCTGCAGCAAGGAAGGAGAGGAAGAAGAAGAGTGATAGACCTAGCAGCGAGCAGCTAGGGTTGCCGTTCGTTGGGCTGGGTTGGGTACTTAGGTTTACACCCATGCCCATTTGAACTGCATTACCCATACCCAATAAAACAGACGCAAGGGGGAGAGATGGTGGTTGGCGTTGCCAGCGAGGTGGAGCAATGGGCGAAGTGGCAGCTTGAGGCTGCTTAATTGCTGCATCCATTAGGGCATCTGTAGTGTATATAAACCAAAGGGTCTTAAGGTGGGTCCCATCTAAATCTTAAGGTCGACTCCATAGTGTATACAACCCAAGGGCCTTAAGACGGTCCCACTTGGCAGATAAAGAAAAAATGTATTTTAATGCTTGTGGTCAGGTCTTTAGCTTGAGGACCAGTCTTAAGCCTTTTTTGCTTATGGCCTGCTTAAGGTCACCCCTGTAATGTATAAGGTTAACGTTAAGGTGGCTTAAGATCCCCTGTTTTCATACACTACAGATGCCCTTAGAGTTGGCATCTCTGCTTTCCATATCAAACAGTGTGCCAGCTCGAACAATCGTATTAAAAAATTCCACGGGGAGCTCTCCATGATTCATGTGTGTCGTGTGGCTAACTATACATAACCTGGGACAGCGATTTCAAGTGCTCGCAGTCAGGCAAAACATTTTGACTTCAACATCAGCTCGGAGTTGTTCAGATTTTACAGCCCGCACTGGGAGGAAAACCACAAGCTGAGCTAGGCATCGAGTGCAGAGTATTGCTAGGACGTCGCTGTAGCCAACTTTAAGACTTCATACATGCAGCGAGACGCTGCAAATTTTGATGTTATTTAGTAAGGTTCAGGGTCAAAACTCAAAAATCAACCCATCGTCAATCGTACATCAGATTAGCAACTAGGCGTGAAAGTGGCATGCTGCACAAGATTTGTCCTTGGTCAGATTAAACATTAGAATCATGAGGGATTTTATTCGATCAGTTTTACGTAGAAAAACTAAACATTGTGCATCTCGAATGACAGCACGAAAACCCAGTGTAGTCGGCATTATATATTTTTTAGATATATCCTTGCGTCGTCAATAACCTAACATTAGTCTGACTTGAAACAAAAAGGTATCTTCTGTGCAAGCCATCACACCCACTGACAAGCGCGCGCGTAGCATGACACTACTTAATTCTCATGTTAATCTCGACATATGACCATTCAAACACGCCACTTTGAATTGAGAACCGGTCAGAATATTACTCCGGAGCAGAAAATTCAGATTAACTATAATGCTCACTTAGCTCTTAGTTGGACTGTTCCTTAACCAATGACACCTCACAATATTCAGCTATGATCCAGCTCCCTATAAAAGTTGGGCACAACAGCCAAAAGCACTGCAACTGCATCCTGTCAAAAGCTAAAGCTCAAGCTAACATGGCTTCCAAGTCTCTAATCTTCCTGTGTGTCTTTTTGGTCTCGCTTGTCATCGTCTCGCAGGGCGTCCTTGCTGCCAGGGAGCTCGCTGAGACCGTGCAAGGTAACGAATTAATGGTTCTTTGCTTAAAATCTCTCTCTCGTCCCATGTAACTTACGTTGGTTGCACAGCGTGCTCGGAGATTTAGCATCAAATGGTCTAGATCGAGTCAGGAGAGAAGTTAGCAAAGTTTCGGTAGCAACTGTAAATGTCTGAACTTGTGACGTTGTCCCTGTAGTCAATTTCGAACATTGATTTTAATTTAATCGGACGGGGGTATGAATACTAGTGAACGTACGATATCTATATGTGATCAGCAAGCTAATTTTGCAGTTAATGGAGATGGCAAGAAGATTGGCCCTGGAGGCCGGAGAGATGCCGGCGCCGTCGCCGCATACACTAGTGGCTGGCAAGGTAGCTACGGTGGTGGCTGGGGAGGCAACTACGGATCCCGTCCGTGATGCCCTATGCTGCACAAGGATCGATCTGGCGTATGCAGTGCAGCTATTGTGTCGTCGTGCTACCTGTGCGTGTCAATTCTGCTTTTAGTTTCACCTGAGTTGATTTGCTTCTCCACGTTTGATGGTGCAACAAGTGTCTTGCGCATCTGCAGTTGATAATGTTTGATCGATATGTGAGAACGGCAGTGATGTTGGTTTGCTTTGTTGTTTCTGTATGTGTAAACGAGCTGGTGAAATTTCCGTTGGAATTTCTTTGCCGTGTGTTTAGGTGGCGAAAATACCAGGATGTGATCATACATTAAAAAGTGCATTTTCGGATAGCTTTCCCCAAGTATGTAGTGATGAAAAAACACACCAAGAATATCCCTGTCGCCGTGAGATGATACCGCTGCAGTGGAGCTTTCCCTACTTGGGTTTTCTAAAATACACTCTTAAGCGAAACTATATAATTCATGTGTGTCCATACTTGGGAAAGGTGTTGCCATGTGTACCGTATTGTTGACATGTATTCAGTAGCAGGGCTGGTCCTGAGATTTTAGGGGCCCGGGGCGAAACTAGAAACAGGGGCCCTAGTATAAATATCTAAATATAAATCTACACGCACACACACACACACACACACACACACACACACACACACACACACACACACACACACACACACACACACACACATATATATATATATATATATATATATATATATATATATATATATAGTTTTACCAACAAACACTTAAAATGCGTTATGTATTAAAGAAAAATTCATATCAAAGAGTTTATAGATATTACCTCATTTTCTAGATCCACATTAGCATCTTCCTCCACAGCAACTATCGCCAATTCATCAGGATTTCTTGAACTGCTTGTATTACTTTTAAAAAATTTGTCAATGGATCCCCTCTGTGATTCTATCAACTCATCTATTTGTTTCCTCTGTTTTCTTTTTTCACTGCCGGATGCATATTTTCTAGATGACATGGTATTGAAAATTTAAAGAACAATAGTATAATTAGTAACTACAAATCACTAATTATTGATTAAAAAATTTCTAATATGCAAACTACAAGAAGCAATGACAAAGTGATGTAGATGCGGTCGGACACTACGTAGTTCAGGGAATCAGGGATATGCATGTTAAATTTGATAATTGAAACTTGATGTGCACGTGTGATGGTGAGTGCAGATATGTGAAGACGCATATCCTGATCATGTTCAGTACTTCCAGTATCAGCAATTAATTTGTGTACATCATGATTAATTAGCGATATTGTTCATGTCAAATAAAAACGTTTCATTGCAGTTACTGGCTTACCTAGCTAGTAGAGTACTAATGCATGCATTCACTGTCATGTACTCATGTGGATGTGGTTGCTGGGTACTGCAATTCATATGGTTGCTGGGTAGTGGGTACAGCGTGCTTGCATGTATGGTGCATCGGCCTACAGTGCGAGATTAACACGTACCGGCGTTGACGATGGCGCGGACTCCGGCCGAGACCAAGGTATGGCCGTCGCCGGAGGGCGTCCACAGACGCGGCGGCAGATGCTCCAGGAGACCAGGCGCTGGGCTGGGCAGGGCTGCGGAGAAGATCAGAAATTCAGAAGACAGAAGACAAGAAGTTGGGCAGTCGGCGACTCGGCGGATGAGAACTTGAGATTTGAGAAGATGAGAAGTCGGCGCCTCGGGGCCTCGGCGGATGCGGTATAATATACTCGAACGCATACTGCATATATGTACTACTATATATATGTATATGGGGCCCCTAGATTTTAGGGGCCCGGGGCGGCCGCCCCGCTCGCCCCCCCTCAGGGCCGGCGCTGTTCAGTAGGGGCACCATGCCAAAACACACTATAGGTCAAGTTTCTTTAACTTATAGTTTATAGTTTCTTTCGAACAAGCCAATGGAATGAATTTTCCATCGCTGTTTTGAAGCGTCTTATTTGAGCGCTCTTTTCGGAATATCTTATCGGAATTCGATTCATTAACACAAACGCTCATACTATGATCAAAAACTATAAGTCACAGTCATACGAAATATCTTTTCGCAGTGCTGCTGAACAAAATGAGGATCATATACGATCTCTGTAGTTGATATAGGGGGTAGAATTACCCCGGAACTAATTGTTGAAATCATTGAGCTACAAGGGCAAGTGCAGCACTTTCGACTTCAAGCCGGAATCCCCGGCTCAATCGCATGGGAATGGACCTTCCATGGCTATTACTCGGCAAAATTTGCAGTGCGGTGAGAGACCATGTGGAGGTGACCCCGGTTGTGCGATGAGTAATTGATATCTGTTAGAGGAAAGTCGAGTTTGGTTTGTGTGGTTCGGGCTATGTCGATGTGCGGTGCAATCGTCTTGGTCGGACTTGGTCAAACTAGGTCGAACGTGTTTAAGTCATTTATTTTTCGGTTCGATCGGTTTGGGCTCTGAGCATTTCTTCTACTTCTAATGTATGGTTACAATGTGTCGAGCGGTCCTATTTGATGTGTTTCTTGTCTGTGTTAGCTGCAGGACATCGAGGCGAAGTCGTGGCGAGGCACGGGTGACCGGACTAGACGCAGGTGGCGCTGAGGTCAGAACGGTCGAGGTGTGCTGAAGACGGCGAGGACTCGAGGACGTCGAGGCGGAGTCGTGGCGAGACACGGTGGACCGGACTAGGCGCAGGTGGCGCTGAGGTCAGAACGGTCGGGAGGTGTCGAAGACGGCGAGGGCTCGAGGTGGCTGCGAGGCTTGCAAGGCAAGAAATGAGGAAGCTTCCTAGAAGGTGCGCGAGGGGCGTTTTGGTGAATACGCAAAGCTGCACTAAAGGAAGTGGATTGTGGGTAAAGCGCAGAAGGTTAATGGGTAAAGCAATGGTGAACCCATTAGTGGAGGCTATAAATAGATAGGGTGTTCTCTAGTAGTCTCAATGGATTTTAGGGAGAAATAGTGTGCTGAAATTGAGAGAGAGGTGTGTCTCCTATGCATGTGTGCTTTGAGTTCTTGATTCTCAAGCATGTATGGGGACTTGTTAGTGGGAGATTGAGAGAGATGAGCTGAACAATTATGTAATCATTCCTCTATTTTAATCATGTATGTCTTTGTCTTGTTGTTCAAGATTTTATGTGTTTGAGCTGTTTGGTTTTAAGCTCATCTTAGTCTTTTATTCTCAGTCCTTCATCTCAAGGTGTTCTCTTTTTGTGCTTGAGCTGCTCTTAGCCTCCTCGTGAGTTCTTGTTTGTTCCTCTGTTATTTGGCAGCAAGGATTTCCTTTGGCAAGTCATTAATTTCAGTTTCTTCCCTCCTGTCTTGTCTGCAATAGTCTCTTGGCAGTGAGAAACAGAGTTTCTAGTGCATTCGGTCAGCAGGAGATCTTCATGTTGTGTTCGGCTGGGTACTATTGCCTTCGGCCAACGTATAGATCATTGGTGTTTGATGCTTTTCTCGGCAGCTAAATGATTCCTTTGCAGTTCGGTTTCAGCAAAATCTGCATTGCCTTTCTTTTTCTTGTTTGAAAGCAGTCCTTGCGGCAGTGTAGTTTGCTTGCTTTTATTCTTTCGGCCAGCAAGTGCTATTCATGCAGTCCGATTGCAGTCTGTAGTTTTGTTTTGGTCACAAGTTAGCTTTTAGTTTTCCTTCCTAATCTCTTTCTTCAAAAGTTGGTATGTGGCCTTCTCGTGTGTGTCCAGTAGCAAGTAATCTTTTTTTTTTGTGTCTATTTCTCTTTTGCTTGCCGTTTGAGTTTTGTGATCTTTTGTCTTCTGTTTCTTTGTTGTCGTCTGGTCCTTTTAATTTCAGTTATTAGCTCTCGGCTCGTAGTAATATTTCAGCAAGCTTTTTAATCTGTGGGAGGCCTTTCGCTCAAGTCATTTGATCTTTGTTGTTTTTTTTGTGAGCTGTATTTCTCATCTTCATAGCTCCATAGCTATTGGAGAGATCGTGGATACTCGGGGGTCGATTTAATTTTTTTTACGACATTCACCCCCCTCTGTCGGCTATTTCGGTCCAACATGCGGTTTCGGGGGTCAGGAAGGTTTGATCTGCGCAAATTGGCGCCAAATGTAAATTCTAGGTTTGGTTGGTCATTCAGCGTCTAATACGTACTCACAGTAACATAGTAGTTTTTACTAGCTTTTCGGCTTATAGGTTATAGCTTAGCTTTCTCCAAACAAATAAATAGAACAGTTACTTTGCTATATTTTTAAAGCATTGTTTTGAATTATCGGTATCCGATTATTTGCATAAGCTCTTGGGTTAGGTTCAAAAGCCATAAACTATAAACAGTAGCTAAAAAAATCCACACATATTCTGTAGTGTGGTAGCTCTGGCGAGACCCTTGACTTTGCATTTGGACAAACCTTTTTATCCTCTTGGACTTATTTATTATTTTCGCTCCTATGCTTCAATGAATTTATAGCAGCTCTAATGCCGTTCTTCAACTAAAAAACTAGCTTTGAACTCATGCAACCTAGAGATCACAGGATCAAATTTTTGGAAAACCCACAAATAACACACTTAACACATAGTGTGATCGAACAAAAGCTTAGGCAAACAATTGAAGTACCACACTAGTTGGACTATCCAACGATGGCCGTGTCAGTAGTTAATACAATGCATGCTGATGAGTGGTGAGGGAATAGAACCACGAGCTACGCTAGCCATCGAGAGCACACATCTAATTAAGACCGCATCTTGACAGAGCTATTGAGATTGATCACTACATTAGTATTGCTAGAAAAGACAAAATATGCTAGCAGTGCAGCTACTTTAGTATTGCTACAAAAATCCAAATATGCTAGCAGTGCGGCTACATTAGTTTTGCTATGCTACCGTGGCAGTAAACCAGAATCCTTGTAGCCATTTGCGATCAATCTTGACTTGGGAAACTTTATACATGAAATGATGAGCTTTAAAACATACCCTTGATATTGGAGTACTGTAAGTAGATTTATGAAATATTTGATAAAATAAAAAAGGGATGGTTTAGATTTAGGCAAACGGCTGGATGGTAGTTATTTGGTGGCACGAGGTGGTTATGTGGTAAGTCTTTTATAAGTTAATTAAGGATTAGTTTGTGAGCTACTGTTACAGATCACTGCATATTACCATAAGTCTAGTATAGAACAAACTTAGCAAACTAATTTGTATGTCCCAACCTTGGTTTTGTCATTAGGTTGAATATGGATGTGGCAGGACCATTGGTAACACTCATGGCGCAAGAGGGGGTTCATCACTGCCAATGTACAGTGCCGCCCGCCCCTCCCTCTTGCCGCTCCGCCTGTCCCTCCCTCTTGCTACTCCGTCGCTCCTCTCTCTCCACCCTCATGTCAATTTGTCGACGGCAAGCACCCGAGCAACAGGAGTAGCGACCTTCTGAGGCGGAGACTAGTAGATATCGAAATAGTTAGCTTGGTATGGGGACCCCGACGACGGCCTACGGCGGTGACATGCGACAGGAACCGCTACGGCAGAGAGAGCCTGATACGGCAGCCTCGACAACAACCTAGGAACACAGCAATGGCAACGGTAGAGATTTTTTTTATTCGTATGCATCGATTCAAGAAGTGGGTTCAATTCCACGATAATTGTCGTTGGAACCGATTGCTCAACTGTATTGAATTGATTGTATATCTTCTTTCTCTTTCTTTGAATCGGCTAAAACAGCACATTGTGAACGGCCTCAGGTGCATTCGCTCGGGCGTGAAGATAAGGCATGAGCACAAGTGGAATGGGCCGACAAGTCCGATGTTCAAAAGGGGAATTTATTATATTTTTCGATTTTTGCTAATGCATAATAAAGTATTTTAAGATTGATAGACCTAGCAGCGAGCAGCTAGGGTTGCCGTTTGTTGGGCAGGGCTGGGTTGAGTACTTCGGTTTACCCATGCCCATTTGAGCTGCATTACCCAAACCCAATAAAATAGACCTAGCATTGAGACGGTCGTTGGCGTTGCCAGCGAGGTGTATTTTGTGGCTGCTTGCTGCATTAATTAGACCTAGCATCTCTCCTTTCTATATCAAACAGTGTGCCAGCTCGATCGATTGTATTAAAAATTCCACAGGGTTTTTTAGGGTATTTTTAAAGTTTTTAAAATAAAAATAACTATTTAGATTTTTGAATTAATTAAATCTTAATATGAATATTTTTAGAAATCAAAATCAGGTTTATTTGAATTCCTTGTGTTGCAAGGAGTTTTTCAATATTTTCTTGAATAATTAGAGTTTATTTGCTATTTCTTTAGGCTCAATTTGAATTATCTCAATTTCTGAAAATCAGAAATCCCTGGTAAATTTGAAACGTCTTGTGGGCCGAATCCTTCTCGCAGCCCATCTTCAAGCTCAATCAACTATTCCACATGTGACCTAGTCCAGCGTAGCCTAGCAACCCGCTCTGCTCCCGCCACCACGTGTCATCACCAACCCCCCTCTCCCTCTCTTTGTCTCACTTCCAGCCAGGGCCCACCTATCGGCCAGCTGTCACTACTATTTATCTTCCTCGCTGTAAGTTCAATCTCTATTAAAATGGTTTTAGTGATTAATGACAAATGTAAATATGAGACCAACTCATTTATTAAGTATGATATTATTTAGTCTTATTTGGTTGAAAAGGTAAAAATTATGAAGGTATGTATTCGACATCATATTTTTATATATTATTGTATTCCTCAAATCCAAAATATATCTTGAACTCCACGAAAAAGTTTAACTTGAATATGTGCATATATTTTTTTTTATTACACATTCTTGTTTGCACACATTTATGGGGGCTCACTCTATGTTTTATGATTTCATTAGTATTGATTCATATTTTTTATCTGCATATATTGGGGATCTCTATTTAAAGTATATCCTTAAGTATATAAAACTTGTGTAATTCATATATACTCATATTTCTTTATATCTAATTATTTGCAATTATGGTGATTGTCATTAAATACCAAAAAAGAAAAAGATTAAAGAATTTAGACCCGCCATTATGAGTTAATGGTATATTTGGTAATTAATGACAATCACATAGTGGAACTAACATTTTTTCATGAGTTGGACGAATAGGTTATATTCCATGATAATGGATAATTTGGAGGACATCATAAATTGATCGTCATTAAGTCAATTTTCAAGAAGATGAGATGATCATGAGTTGATCATCAAGTCAAAAAAAGACCCATCATGTGTTGATAGAGGGAAAGTAAAAAATGCATCATGGGTTGACGCATATCAAGACAATGACTCAAATTTGAAGTGAAGATGTGCATCATCAAACTTCAAAATTATGGTTAAAGCAAATGTATAACTAATTAGGGCTAAGGATGTATTTCTAATCTTTTACCGGTTTTGATGTTTGATTGGAAGACCCGGTTGCTAATATTGGTTACCCTACTATTAATAGTAGTCTTGTCTAATAGCTTGAGTCTCATCATGTGTTGACAGCTCAATCCCACTTACACTAGCTCTTTGTGACATGATGTTATTATTTGCAAATGTATTTTGCAAATAATTGAGGCTCATGACTCTGATCTTTGTAGAATGTGACTATACTTTGCAAATGTGTTTTTGCAAATGGTTGAAGTTCATGTACCTACTCCTTGTTGCATGATCTAAGGTTACAAATGTGTTTTGCAAATTGCTGGAACTCATGCATTATCCCTTGGCACGATCTAAGATTGTTTATTACTATTTTATTGGATTGGATAATGGTAGCGACTCTTTGGATTTTTGTATTTTCTGTGTTGATTTAATGTGTTTAAAAACATTCAAATATATGGGTTGTATAGCCCTCTGTATAAGCTTTCCATAGAGTCGAAGATCACTCAATTCCGGCATCAGAGTCAAAAATTATGACCATTTTTTCGAGTATCGCATGTGCTGAAATTAAAGGCCGATACTACACCCTTATACCCGGTAGTACCGCCTGACGGTATGACCGCATGACAAGTCCAGTACTACCGCATTGCGGTATGATTGGAAGTTAGTTGGTGGTAGCTATTTTCTAGATAGATGCATTTTGCAGACTTTTCTCCCTCTGAAAACTGGTACTACCACAATTTAGGTGTGGTACTACCGCATAATTGTAGCACTATGCACTGTGAGTGCGGTCCTACCAATTTTTATTTTAACGACTAGTTTTTGTGCATTGAATAAACCCCAAATAGCCATAGAATCCCTATGGCGGTGTACCGCAAATACCGATTTCTAGGGATTTTATCTCCAATGGATGATTTTTGTGGTGAGGGCTATAAATACCCCCTGACCTTTTGGGATACTATTATTTAGTACTCTATTTCACTCTCTTGAACTAGTGTGGGTTCTCCTCTCGATTATGTATGTGTTACACCTTGTAAGTAAAAAGAGAAATCTCTAATTGCATGTGTTACATCTAGAGTGGTTGAGTATCCACTTGAGCTTGTGCATTCGTTACACGTGATGAGAGTCAATCAAGGGGCTTGACTTATTACTCTTGGAGTTGCTGACTTCTAGACGATGTTGGTGATCTTCTTAAAAAAGTTGTGAGAAGGCCTCGAGTGTTCTGAAGGTTGAAGCTCACCTACTCAATGATGGAATGAGCTATCACTAGTGAATTTGAAGTGTTTGGCTTAATGCGTGGAGCCGGTCCAATTCATTTAGGTTTAAGTCAATATGGACTAAAGGAGATCGGCAAGTCTCTGGATACCATAGTAAAAAAGATTGTGTCATCTTGTGTTGGTTTGCTCTCTTGTGCTTTATTATGTGCAATTTATATTTATAGAATTGAATTGATTGCTTGTTGCCCTTAGATTGCAAACCTTGATATAGACTTAGATTATTGGTGTACTTAGTGAGATTAGTTGATTTAGGCCTTAATCGAGAAAACTATTTTGATTTACGCTTCCGCCTATAAACCTCAGTTTTGGCCAAAGAAAATTTAAAACCATATATTCACCCCCTCTAGTCGCCTCCTCGATCTTACATTAACAAGTTTGTCGCCCACACATGAATGTCGCCACCACAGTCTTTGCCCTGGACTCGATGTTCGCGCCTTGCACAGTCACCTTTCCTTGCTAATAAATATCACAGCCCCACCTCTACCCTCACAACACCGAGCTGCTTCCTTCCTCACCTTGCTTTGCCATCAAATTTCACTGCAGTGGTCACCACCTTCATCATCTCCAGCAAGCAATCGTGCCTGCATCAATGAGTCCTTGCTATCACTGACCACTCTAATAGGTTCGACTCATTGAGAACTCCATCCTTGTCGCTTCATTCTCATCGAGAACTCGCAGGAGCTCGTCGTTGCCATGGTTGGGTCTTCTCCGCCGTAGAAACCTCACCATCAGTTGCCTCCATTGACCCTTGGTCTCCGTGCTACACTGCTTCCAAGAACCTTTTGCGCGCATCACCAACCCAAGTCGAGCCTTCCCTCACTGCATTCACCACCGCTCGTGCTTGCGCTACTGTGAACCTTGACGTCGAGCACTGCACCATGGTTCTCCACCCAACTTGAGCTATTGGATGGCTTTGCCATGCCTCGGTGAAGCTTTTTCCATCCTCACATTGCCGTTGTTTGCCATCACCGGAGACGAGCACCATCGGCCGTCGATCTGCCCACGTCAGCAACCTATATGGCCAACCACATCATGCCACCTTAGTGCCATGTCAGCCAAGATTCCAGATGTTCGGTTGACCTAATCTACCGTGGACTGAGGCAATGACATGTGGACCCAAAATCAGATTTTCTTTTTCTTTTTCCTTTATTTAAATCTGAAGTAAATATTCTAGAGAATATTCTCCTGTCTCTCTTAATTTTCAGGAATTTATTTTCATGACAAATATTTCGAGAGTCTGTTCTTCTTTGTCCAAACTCCGATTGACCCGATTCTTCTTCCTAAATTCATCTAAAATTGAATTATATCTTTTGGTTCTGGATTTGTTTGGATTTGATTTGGTTGTTTGAGTTTATTTGTATTTTGTTCACTTTCTTTCTTATTAGATGACGCCTTTGAATAAGCAAAAGTAGGATTTGAATATCAAGAAGTGGTAATTGAGCAATCCCAAGACAAGTCATGACGTTTGATCATATTAAACCTATTGTTTCAAATCTAAGTATTATTATTATGTTTTAAATTGTTATGCTTTGGTAATTTATTACAAAAACATTTGTACTCAGTAGTTATCACCCAATTTTAATAAAATCCCTCCTTTGATAACTTGATTGCTATGATTCCTTTGTTACCTTAGGATGGTTAATTATCTAGTGACGTAATGTTAGTATCCACTTGGATTGTACGTTTATTATGTTTAGCTATGCTTATTGTTACGTTGGGCTCATCGTCACATTGATCAATTAATCAATTTTGACTTAATGAGATATTAAATCGTGGTGGTAGCCATAATTATAAAATTTGTGTACCATAATATGGGTAGTATCATTGGCCTTGGTTAAACAAAATATTTTTCACATAGGTGAGTGATCGTGCAGTCAAGGGTGTGCAATTAGCACATTGGGATGTGGATGCCTCGCCTAGGTAATGATTAAGAACTTAACTTTGTGCGTCATTGATCTGAGTTTACTGTACTACCGCATGTCTAGTATGGGATGGACATAGCCAATTAATTTATGATGTTTCAACTTTGGTTTTGTCATTAAGATGAATGTGGGTGTGCTTATAGCCATTAACTCATATAGGCATGAACTTTCTGACTAGACGGTCAGCCTACTCGGTAGTGAAGTCTTAGCAGAAGGAACCAGATTGAGATTGAATATTGTTAAGGCCTTATGATGATCTCTTAATCGAATACCCAAGGAAGCGTGTTTTGGCCAAGATGATAAGTTAATTATCTCTTGTAGGTAAAGTTGTGCAACCTTTGTATAATGTAAAACTATTTGAATAGCCATATCGCTGGTTGTGGACAATGCTTGATGATTTCACACGAGGGGTAGAATTTTATAAAATCTTAGTTTGGTTTGTGAAGTGAATGGTTAGTTCACTTGTAGGTTATTCAATTCCTTGGAATTATTTACTTACTCGTTTTTAAAGTGTGCTTTCAATCTGTTTATTGTATTTACTTTAAATTATTGCTTTCTGTAAAATAACTACTAAGTCATTCTTTGATAAGCCTTGCATAATCATTATATACTGCTTCTTGTTAGAAACGACTTGCTGAGTACTCTATGTACTTATGGCTATATCCTTTGTTGCTTGTTGCTGAAGGAGAATTATATTAGACAGATTTATTACAAGAGGAATACTTCGACGAATTCATGGATTAGAACTTCGTCCCCAGTCGATAGCCTGTAGACATGTTGAAGTACCATTGTGTTTATCTTTATTTTTTCATTGCTAGTTTTGTTAGGCCTTTCATACTATTTTTTGTAAGCTTAGATATAAGATTATATTGCTACTCTGATAATTAATAATATTTGCTTTCTTTAATTATTCGTGAATATAGTTGATATTTCATCTATGTTGATATTATATGTACTAGCATGATGCTAATTAAACTAGTGCAAAATATATAGAGAATCCGAATTTACATATTCACGTCTCGACATTTAGTAAGGTTGAGAGTCAAAAATCAAAAGACAACCCATCCTCAATCGTACATCAGATTAACAACTAGGCGTGAAAGTGGGGCATGCTGCACAAGATTTGTCCCTGGTCAGATTAAACACTAGAATCATCAGGATTTTATTCAATCAGTTTTACATAGAAAAACTTAACATTGTGCATCTCGAATGACAGCACAAAAACCCGGTGTAATCGGCATTATATATCTTTGCGTCGTCAAGAACCTAACATTAGTCAGACTTGAAACAAATTGGTATGATCTGTGCAAGCCATCACACCCACTGAAGCGTGTAACATGACACTACTTAATTCTCATGTTAATCTCGACATATGACCATTCAAACACGCCACTTTGAATTGAGAACCGGTCAGAAAATTACTCCGGAGCACAAAATTCAGATCAGCCATAATCCTCACTTAGCTCTTAGATGGACTGTTCCTTAACCAACGACACCTCACAATATTCAGCCACAAGCACATGCACTGCAACTGCATCCTGTCAAAAGCTAAAGCTAACATGGCTTCCAAGTCTCTAATCTTCCTGTGTCTTTTTGGTCTCGCTTGTCATCGTCTCGCAGGGCGTCCTTGCTGCCAGGGAGCTCGCTGAGACCGTGCAAGGTAACGAATTAATGGTTCTTTGCCTAAAATTTCTCTCTCGTCCCATGTAACTTACGTTGGTTGTACAGCGCGCTCGGAGATGTAGCATCAAATGGTCTAGATCGAGTCAGAAGAGAAGTTAGCAAAGTTTCGGTAGCAACTGTAAATGTCTGAACTTGTGACGTTGTCCCTGTACTCAATTTCGAACATTGATTTTAATTTAATCGGACGGGGGTATGAATACTAGTGACGATATCTATATGTGATCAGCAAGCTAATTTTGCAGTTAATGGAGATGGCAAGAAGATTGGCCCTGGAGGCTGGAGAGGTGCCGGCGCCGTCGCCGCGTACAGTGGTGGCTGGCAAGGCAGCTACGGTGGTGGCTGGCGAGGCACCTACGGATGTTTCTCTACTGGGCAGAATCAGTAAGGTGTCTTAGCATTCTATCTTTCTTGCGCTCATCTGAGTGTCAACACAGTAGTTTTGCCTCCTTTGGATTTGTAAAAAATCGTTTTAAACGAGGAATTATAGGAAAATACAATACCACCTTAGTAGGGGGTCCTTTCTTCACCTCTGTTCCCTCGCCGTCATCTGATTGATTGTTACGTTTGTATCGGGATGCATTTCACACCGGACATACATGCATGTTTGTATACTCTTTACGGTAGAGGATACAGTCGTTCGAATATGCATGTATTCTTTCTACTTCCATTCCCAATGGACAAAGAATTTTCTTGGCTTTATACGTGGTTTTAGGCAACCCATTTCCCTCGGAAAGCATGTCCGCTAAAAGACTTAGCAGCACCGTGAAACTCTTGTCGGACCAACCGTTGCTTGCCTTCAATTTCAACTGTTCAAGCACAGCCGACAACCTCGTGTACTTTGACCTGCAGCACATGAACAAAGGTTTCTCCGAGTCCTCCATCAAGCCCCAGAATTTGACATACTCTCTCATCATAGTTCTCTTCTATATCGTGAAGCATTTGATCCAAATTGTCATCGTGCAACCTATCCGAATCCGAACAACAATCCACGTCATCCGGCGGCATATCATTCACTTCACCGGCGATATCATCCGGCGGCATATCATTGACTTCGCCATGACTGGTCCAACACGTATAACCCTTTTTGAAACCCCTCCGAATCAAGTGCACTTCAATCTGCTCTCAGTTCTTAAACATTTTAAATTCTCGTAGTCAGTGTATGGATAGTACATATATTCCACCCCTTATTGAAGGATCGAAAATGGCAACAGAGGGGGGGTGAATGATGCCTCTTTAAAAATGCCCCCAAGTATCCACTAAAATCTCCGATAGCTACAGAAGCTATGAAGAACAAGGAGAAAATGGCTCACTGGAAACTCAGAGAAAAATTGGCAAATCAAATGACACAGGAAGCTAGGCAACAAAGAACACACCAGAGGAACCTGGCCAGGCCGGTCAAACCGCCGTTCATGGGCCGGTCAGATCGCCGGTCATCGGCAGGTCAGACCGCCACCTTTCGACCGGTCAGACCGCCTGTTGTTGGCTGGTCAGACCGCCTGGCTACCGTCAGTCAGACCGCCATGTACCGAGCGGTCTGACCGCTAGGGTTAGCGGTCTGACCAGGCTGCGAAGAGCCAGACGCCCGACTGAAAACCTTTTGCACAGAAAGGACTGAAATCTACATATTTCAGGCAAATTGATTAATCTCTTCTGTTTCTTTCTGGCCAAATGAGCAGTTACCTATTCTAAACAGCATAGAGACCACTGGAATCCAAGGATTTCACCAAGTAAGCAAGAAATCAAGATTTGAGCACAAGACTGAAACTTTGATAGGGAATGAGCTAATTTCCAAATTACTCACTATTGTCACATCTTTTGCTCATGAAACTTTGAAATCAGTTTAGCAATGACAAGAGGACTTGGACCACCACACCTAGTCACATCCTTTTGAAGGAAACCACCAGTTTCAAATATGCTCTGGGTATAAACCCTAGCTACAGTGAATAATAGAGGAATGTGTAGCCCATGAGTAAAAATGAGATGATTTTGATTCTATCATTTGGCTCTTTGGGAATCAACTGACCAAATGGTCTTGATACCAAATCCCATCACAGAGCCAAAAATCAAAACCTATTCTCTCAAGGGATCATCTCAAATCAACAAGAAACAGAGATATGGCTCAAACTGAAATCCAACAGAGAGTGACAAGCAAGAGTGAAATTCTTAAATGGATTCATCCCCATGAATGCTTGCTTACAAAGGAATGATTACAAGAGTTTTACAACCACTACATCCCCATACGCTGTTGGAAACAGGAAGAAACACACAGGTGCCTCACTGCTCACTCGTGAGAGCACTCTCTTCAGACCACACACACACTCTCTTTTCTTGCTTGGCTGAACTGAACACCACTGCCTCCACCTCTCCACTTAAGAAGGCAAGAGTTCACACCAAAGAAGAAATACAAGAAGTGGCATACCCTATCCACTCAAACCTCACACACACATATGAGGTAAAGGTCAAACCACACTTTTGGAGGGAAAAACCAGCCCCTCCTCTTATTGCTTGAGTCAAATCTCCAATTTGCCCCTCAAGCGCCTTTCCGGAAGCTTCCCACGTCCGGTACCTTGACCGTCTGGACCTCGACTCCTCCCTGAGTCTAGTCCTGGTCTGCTCCGCTGCACATGACCGCACCCGGCATCCTGACCGTCTGGACCTCCAACTCGACCTGAGTCTTGTCCTGGTCTACCTCGCCGCTGCCTGTCGTATCCACCCGACTCCGACCGAGACCTCCGACTCCACCTGAGTCTAGTCCTAGTCTGTTCCGTCGCACACGACCACAACCGACACCCAACCGTCTGGACCTCCGACTCCTCCCTGAGCCTAGTCCCGGTTTGCTCGTCGTCGCCCATCGTGTCCATCACCGGTAGCTCCAGCTCCGGTTCCTCGTCTCCCGACTCGCAACCACCTCACCAGCCTCGATCATCTTCGGCATTACCGACCGTCTGGACCTCAACACCTCCTGTGTCTAGTCCCAATCCTTTTCGCCTCACTATGACTTAGCTCCGAAGTTCTGCAGTCACACAGACAAGCAAACCATCACATAGCACCGCACGAAACAATATATCAACAATAGCATAAATGAAAGGTACTCAAACCTAGAATACCCAAAGTAAACTCAAACTCACTTACACAACCGTCAATTACTCATCACAACATGGGGATACCTCAACATGGTCTCTCACTTATTCAACATATCCTCCTCGGCAGCTCTTGTAAAAGCAGACAACCCATTAATGTACTCTTCACTCACACGGTTCGTGGCATACATCCAGCTTCAGTCCTACCTTATGCATATATATAACAACTTAGTATTAAAAATTAAATTAATTAATTATTACTACATATATACCGCATGCATTGGGGCTTTGCTAGCTTAATTCATATTATAAACATAACAGTTATTTCCCCAGCGATCGACGAACCACTTATAACCAATAATTTTGACAAATTTGGCCTCCTACATGATAGGAACTGATCATGTATGGCCAAGTAGATGCAAACCATCTTCAATAACACTCACCAAAACTTAGATCTAAATTATAATGCAAAGAAAAATTAATTTCATTACTAACCATATCTAGGGCAACAGGAACGTATGAATCTTCAAAGCTCTCCTGCCTCCTCCCACCAAATTAACTAGCCTGAAATCCTTGCCTCCTCCAGGTGCAGCACCGGTTAGATCTGGATCGAAATGAAGACAGATGCGGTTTTGAGTGGCGATTATCACAGACGGTTTTTTAAAAAACCGTCTGTGATATTCCAGTATCACAGACGGTTCATCGGTAAAAACCGTCTGTGATACTCGTTTTTTCCGACACCAACAACACAGACAGTCTCCAAATTAAAACCGTATGTGATAGTGTACGTCATAGACGGTTTTGTCAAACCGTCTGTGATTTGGCATCTACTAATAGTATTTCTGTAGTAGTGGTCTCTGAATACAAGCACGATTGTATCCGGATACAAGTGTACATATTAACTCGTTTGATTGGCACGCACACCAATCGACACGCGTGCGCGTGCATATGCAATGCCACTGCGTGCGTGCTATATATAGCGCACGAGAGGCAGCACTGTCTTCTCATCCTAGGCTCAACAAGCCATAGAACGTACAAAAACATGGCTTCCAAGTCTTTGTTTATGCTAATTGGTGTTGTATTGGCATCTCTCCTCCTCGTCTCCCAAGATGTAGCTGCTGCTAGAGATCAGTTCACCGAGGCCAATGGTTTGTCTCTCTCTCTCTCATCAGTCGAATGTCGTATGTGCCTGGCAGGTGTTTGTCATTTGACTATTAAATTTGTATAGTGATTAATATTAAGATAAGAAGTACCCTACTATATATACGGAATTAAGTTAATGTTTAGTCACAGAAAACTAGCTTACATGCAGAAGCTGAAGGGAAGAACATGAAAACTGCGAGTGGCCTCAAGGATGAGAAGTTATATGGAGACTATGGCGGCTATGGCAGTGGATATGGTGGTGAGTACGGAGGAGGATATGGTGGTGGCTATGGCGGGTACATACTCGAGCACGGCTGGTATGACGGCGGATATGGTTACCCTAGCTATGGCAGTGGATACGGTGGTGGTGGCTACGTTGGAGGCAGTGGCGGAGCCAGAATTTGGTTACGTTTTGGACTCAGTGGTGGAATGATTTAGACTATCTGGACTGGATCATGAAAATGTTAACCAGGCTGGACTGAATTTACCTAGTTTGTACACTAGATATTTTTCCACATCTTAGACTGAAGCCTACTCTATCTAAGGTGTGGCTTCGTCCCTGGTTGGAGGTGGATACTAAGGTGGTGGAGGTTGGCACTAAGTGGCTACCATGGATGAAGCATATATGTCTCACTGTAGAGAAATCAAAAGAGATAGCCTGTTGAGAAACCTGGGCCCAGGACCAGGAGTCCTGCCCCAATATGGGCACCCCACCGTAGGCTATAAATAGGGACCTATACCTGTTCATTATGTACACCTGAAGCAATTGAAAGAAATAAAGAAAAACCAGGAGTTCTCTCTACCTCTCTGTGTTCAATCTATTATTCTGTGATTCTGTGATTGATTCGTTCTTGTTCTGAGCAGAGGAATCGCTCGGACTGGTCGCCAGTGACGATTCCTCAACACGTTATCAGCACGACTTCGCTCCGGTGAACGAAGGTAATCATCGAAACACAGATTGAATTTTCTAGATCGCTTTTGAATCTGTATTTTCTTTTCGCATTCTAGATTGAATCTCTACGGTGCAAATCCGCCCTAATCTACCGCGAGCAGGTCTGAAATCGCTGGCACAATGCCGATCGGTAGATTGTGAAAAAGGGTAGATGTTGATTGCACTGTAGATTAGAAACGATGCAAATCCACCCTAATCTACCGCGAGCAGACCTGAAGTTGTCGGCACAATGTCGATCGGTAGATTGCGAAAAGGGTAGATGATGATTGCATCGTAGATTAGAAACGAAAAATATATGCATTGTTTTCCTGTTCAGTTTCTGCACAGCCATTGCATGAAAAAAGGGGGAAATTTTGCATGATCACTGTACGGGAAAAACAATTGGCACCGTTTTTCTCTGTTTTGCTCTGCATGGCACAACAAAGAAAAAAAGGAAGAAATCAGGTGCAGCTGCCGCGCCAGCATGCGCGCAGCCGGTCGCCGGCCAGCAACCGGCTGTGGACCCCGAAGGCCGGCCGGAGCCCCGCAAGGCGTCGCCACCGGCTGCCCGCCGTCGAGGTCGCCGCACTGTGCTGCCTCCGCCGCTCGCCCGGCCGCCCAGAAGCCGGCCATCGGCACCGGCCACCCCGCATGCGCTCGGCTCTGGCCAACCCCGCCGCCTTGAGCCGCCGCCTTGCCCGAGATCGACTGCCACTTGGCCTCTCGCCGCCGTGCGCACGCCGCCTTGGCACCATGAGCGCCGCCTCACCGGCCCGACCGCATGCGCAACCGGCCGCCTCCTCGCCTTCCCCGCCTGCATGCACGACCGGCCGCCTCCTCGCCTTCCACGCCCGTACGCGCAACCGGCCGCCCCTTCGCCTTCCGCGCCAGAACGCGTGCTGGCCGCCGCTTGATCTTCTGCGCCGCCGCCGGCCGCTTCGCCCCACACGGCGTCGCCTGCCGTCCCCGTGCCGCCGCTGAGTCCTGTGCGCCGCCGGCTCCACACGCGGCCGCACCGTCTCCCGGCCAGCAGCCTGCCGGTCTTGCACGCGCGCCTTGCAATGCCGCCGCCACCGGTATGAACAGGGGTAGGGGAACCCTACCCCTGCCCCTCCTATTGATCCAGCTGGGTGGGCCTGCGGGAGATGGGCCGAATCTGGCCAAAAGGCAATGGGCTGTGCGGTAGAAAAAAGGGGGCCCGACTTGGGTGAGGGGCGAAATTTTGCAAAAAAGCCTTCATAGTTTCTGGAAATTGCAGATAAGCCTTAAAATTACATATAAGTCCCGAATTCTTGCAGAAAGGTCTCGGTAATTCCAAAAATTGCCAATAGGTCCTCAGATTTACGCATGGGTCCAGAATTTTGCAGAAAAACCCCTCAGTAAATCAGGAAATTGCGTAAATTTTTCTCTGACTGAAATTTTGCGTATAAACCCTTTGAAATTGCAGAATTCGCTGAAATTTCATATTCTAGCATAAAAGGGCCTCGGGAATCTGAATTTTGAATTATTTTTAGCATTTGAAGCTTATTTATTTCTGCCATTATTATTTTCTGTATTCTCTGTATTTATTTACTATTTTTGGTTAATTGTAATTGCTGAAAATTGCATTTAATCACTGAAATTAGCTATAAAAGTATAGAAAATGCACAGAAAATTATGAAACATTATGAGAACCTTTTGTACCACTTTATTTACCTGTAGTAAATTTTCCATGCATATTTACCTGAAGTAAACTTATTTTATTTCATTCATACACATGTAGATGACTGGAATTTCGAACCGGGAGTTTGAGGAGCTGGCCCAGCATGGCCAAAACTATTTGACATGGGCATCCGATGTCGAGATTGTGCTTGGGGGCCGGAAACTCCGCGCAGCTATTGGGTTAAGCGGACAGAAAGACGCCCGACCCACACTTGAGGAGAATGATCAGGCACTTCATTTTCTCAGGCACCACCTCTGCCCAACTCTCAAGAATGAGTATATGCGGAGAAAAGCACGCTAGCACTCTGGATTGCACTCAAGAAGCGGTTTGAGAGGCTCAAGTACACCATTCTTACTCAAGCAGAGCAGGAGTGGATCAGACTGAGGGTTGCCAACTTTAAGACGGTCGGGGAGTACAATTCTATCTTGCACGGGATTTGTACTAATCTTCAACTCTGTGGCAAGGAGATCAAATATGAGCAGAAGATCGAGAAAACCCTGTCCACCTTTCACCCTAGTGCTGTACAAACCGCCCGCAACTATCGTCAAGACGGCTATAAGGAATATGCCAAATTGATTGATATGATGCAGGTGGTGGAGGCTCAGAACGAACTTCTCCGCAAGAATTACGTCACTCAGCCACCAGGCAGCTTCGCTGGCCGTGAAGCCAACGCTAGCAATTACAAGGTGTGAAAGCCCTTGATGAAGAGAAGGGGGAGGAAGGGTAAGATCATTGCCCAGAAAGGCAAGTCAGATGCTCCAAACGACAGAAAAGCTAAGAAGAGTGGCAAGACCTATGGCCAGCAGAACCAGGGTTGCTAAAAGTGTGGCAAATGGGGCCATTGGTCGCGGATATGCAAAGAACCGCAACATGTCATTGATGCCCACCAAGCTCAAAAGAAGAATGGCAAAGGGCAGCCTGAAGCTCACTTTGCAGCAGTCGAGGGGGAGCATGTTGAGCAGCTGCCTGAGTTGATGGATGTTGAACCCATCCCAGTAGCGGCACCCTCCTATGACTTAAAGGCAGCCACAGCCATGATCTCTCTTGAGGAGAACATCACTCCTGAGAAAATAGCCAAACAAGTCGATGATTTTCTAGTTGATTCCGTCTGATGCACAGAATGCATAAGACGTTAATTGTTATTTATTTTGTGTTAATGGACAAGTTTAGAACTTGCATGAATGGTGCTTTGGGATTTGTTTTATCATAATGGTTGGATGATTTTGGAATAAAACATTCATTTATTCAGTTTATGATGGCATTATATGTTCTGATATTGGTGTATTTTATTTATGTGTTGAATGCCTTCTAATACATGTTAATTAAATATGTTATATTAGAACATGTGTGGCGCCCTATGGAAGAAGTATGCCTTGCCGACAGTGGCACAACGAATACCATCTTAAGAGAAACTAAATATTTTCAGCCAATCCGTAAGAGCACCGGCAGCCTTACGACAATCGCCGGAAGCGATGCATGTATAATTGGTTCCGGAAGAGCCACAATTATACTCCCCATGGGCACAACTTTGGTTATTGAAGAAGCCTTATTGTACCAAGAATCGACTATAACTCTCATAAGTTTTAAGGATATTTGCGCCAATGGTTTCCACGTTGAGATTGACGAAGAGTACGGTAAGGAATACCTACTCATCACGAAGCGCGAAGAGAATGGCAAAAAGGTACTAGAAAAACTTCCTTCACTTGAAACTGAGCTATATTATACCAACATTAAAGCGCCTGCAGCGTACACTGTTCTGAAGACAGTGTTTAGAAGCTCTGAACTCTTCTGTCTCTAGCATGACAGATTAGGCCACCCAGGTCTTAGGATGATGAGAAACATAATAAATAACTCGCATGGGCATAATATTAATGTAAAGAATTTCCCGAATCATGAAGATTTTGTGTGCCCTGCATGTGCTACCGGGAAACTAATAACTAGACTCTCCACTCTGAAAGTAAAGGACGAAGTCCCTGCATTCCTGGAGCGTATCCAGGGAGACATTTGCGGTCCCATTCAGTCCGTCTCAAGGCCATTTAAGTATTTCATGGTGCTCATTGATGCTTCATCAAAGTGGTCGTATGTTGGTTTGTTGTCTACAAGAAACCATGCCTTTGCAAAATTGATCTCGTAGATCATTCGCATCAGAAATGTGTTTCCAGATCATCATATCAAGTCCATCAGAATGGACAACGCCGGAGAATTTACTTCGAAGGCATTTGATGATTATTGCATGGCGATGAGAATTGCAGTTGAGCATTCGGTACCGCATGTCCATACTCAGAATGGTTTGGCAGAGGCTTTAATGAAAAGAATTAAATTTATTGCCCGACCCCTCTGGCATAAAAGTAATTTGCCAGCTACATGTTGGGGACATGCAGTCCTTCATGCAGCAAATCTCATCAACCTTAGACCTTCGGCGTACAACATCCATTCACCTATGCAACTAGTGCAAGGGTCACCACCGAAAATTTCTCATCTTAGGAGTTTGGATGTAAGGTTTATGTACCTATACCACCTCCGCAGCGTACTGCAATGGGCCCTCTCCGTAAGATTGGGATATACGTTGGTTATGAGACTGCATCCATAATCAGGTATTTGGAACCCATGACGGGAGATTTGCATACTGCCCGCTTCGCTGATTGCATTTTTTATTAGGATAATTTCCCGTCATTAGGGGGAGGAAATCAACCTGTTGATGAAAAATATCGGGAAATTACGTGGGAAGCCACGGGAATTCATGCACATGACCCGCGCACTAGTGAAACTGAAAAAGAGGTCCAGAAGATCATCGACTTGCAAGCATTAGCAAACCAACTGCCCGATCACTTTAGTGATTTGAAGAGCGTGATTAAGTCGCATGTGCCCGCACGCAATGCACCGGAGAGGGTTGAAATACCAAAGAAAATTGAAGGTATCCCTAATTCCGTCCAGAGACCTCAGAATAAAAGGACGAGAACTCCGGCTCCTCGAGTCCAAAGTAACTGGGGACGCCCTGCGAAAAAGGATAAGAAGGGTTTATCACAGCCGATCATGAAGTCCACCAGAATGAGAAGGGGAGCCAGTTGAGACCTGGCACAAGTATGATACCTACAGAAAAGGGCATACCGGATCTGAATATTCCCATCGGCATGGATGTGTGCGCACACATCAGAGCCGAAAAACTAAAGGGACTTGCCACCGCAATTGAAAGAAGCGATGCGCAAGGTGAAGCTCCAGAAGAGGCAATCGCTCCAGAAGAAGCAACACATGAAGAAATAGCTATAAATTATGTGCACATAGGAGAGTCCCTAAATAGGACAACAGCCAATATCGATATCTACTTTCCAAAGAAAATTGCCACAATCATCGATCTTCATCCCGAGCCTGCATCGTTCGCTGAATGTAAGAAAAGATCAGATTGAGAAGATTGGAAGAAGGCAATAGCAACTGAATTGCTATCTCTGAACAAAAGAGAGGTGTTTGAGCCCGTATACCGCACACCTCCCCACATACACCCCGTTGGGCACAAGTGGGTATTTGTTCGAAAGAGAAATGAAAGAAACGAAATAGTAAGATACAAAGCAACGCTGGTAGCACAAGGTTTCACTTAACATCCTAGAGTTGATTATGAAGAAACCTACTCCCTAGTCATGAGTGGAATCACCTTTAGATATTTGATCTCAATGGCAGTGAACTTGAACTTAGAAATGAAATTGATGGATGTTGCGACTGCATACCTTTACGGTAATTTGGATTCAGAAATTTATATGAAAGTCCCTGAAGGAATCCCTCTCCCGAACCAAGACAGAGCAAATAGAAATCTGTACAGTGTGAAACTCAAAAAGTCACTGTATGGACTGAAATAATCTGAAAGAATGTGGTATAATTGCTTAAGCGACTTTCTCTGCAAGAAAGGCTATACGAACATGAAGACTATCCTTGTGTATATACGGCGATCCCAGAATGGATTCTATATAATCTCTGTATACGTAGATGATCTGAACATCATCGGGACAGCCGAAGACATAAAAGAAGCAAACTCCTACTTGGAGTCAGAATTTGAAATGAAAGATTTGAGCAAGACCAAGTTTTGCTTAGGCCTGCAGCTTGAGCATGTCCCTGAAGGAATCTTGGTACATCAGTCAACCTACACTCAGAAGGTGCTTGAAATGTTTGGCTTCGAGAAGGCATTTCCCTCGAAAGTACCGATGATCGGGAGATCTTTACAACAAGAAAAAGATCATTTCCCACCTAGGGAAGAGGGGGAGGAAGTCATGGGACCAGAATTCTCATACTTGAGTGCAGTGGGAGCACTCATGTACTTAGCAAACTGCACTAGACCGGACATTGCATTTGCCGTGAACCTGTTAGCAAGGTACAGTGCAGAGCCCACCAAAAGGCATTGGCAGGGCATAAAGGACATGTTCCGATACCTCCAAGGAAGTAAAGACCTTGGATTGTTTTACAGAAAGAATTAAGATCTGAACTTGATTGGCTATGCAGATGCTGGGTACCTGTCTGACCCGCATACCGCAAAGTCACAAACATGCTATGTATTCCTGTGTGGTGGAACTGCAATTTCATGAAAATCGTCTAAGCAAAGCCTTGTAGCTATTTCGATGAATCACTCAGAAATCATAGCACTGTATGAAGCCACACGAGAGTGCGCTTGGCTTCGACGAATGGTTCACCACATCCAGCAGTCATATGGGATGAACATTGTGTAAACCCCACAATTATCTATGAAGATAATGCAGCTTGCGTTGCACAAGTGCAAACAGGCTATGTGAAGAGTCATCTCACAAAGCATATCAACCCCAAATTCTTCTATGCACATGAATTGCAAAAGATGGACGAGATTAAAGTACTGCATACTAAGTCATGTGAAAATCTCACAGATTTATTCATCAAGTCACTCCCCGCATCTAGCTTTGAAAGGTGCGTGCGTGAAATTGGAATGATGAGACTTAGAGAAGTGCATAATTCAGGGGGAGAATTCTCACAAGCCCGCTAATAAATCTTGATCATGAAGATTAAGTACCCAATGAATAAAGTTCTGAAGACCAAATGAAATTGGGTGAATTATACTCTTTTTCCCTTGACGAGTTTTTCATGAAGTTTCTCGACCAAGATTTTTAATGAGGCAATTCGTGCATCGCAACATCACATATATCATGTACTCTTTCTCCAAATTTTTTCCATTGAATTTTTATGGAGTTTTAACGAGGCATGAGTATGTCGGGTGAGTGCCCAAGGGGGAGTGTTGAGAAACCTGGGCTTAGGATCAGGAGTCCTGGCCCAATATGGGCACCCCACCGTAGGCTATAAATAGGGACCTGTACCTATTCATTATGGGCCTGTTTGGGAGAGCTCCACCACTGAAAACGTGGATCTGGAGCAGCAGCTCTACCGTGGATCTGGGATCCCACCATGGAGTGTTTGGCTTGTACAGCAGCTCCAGATCCACGAAATTGAGGTTTTGGTGGGAATGGTGTAACATCCTGATTTTCAGAGTCTTTTTGAAGCTTTTAAAATAAAATTCATCATTTGGATTTTTCTGGAATTAATTAAAGCTTAATTAGAATTTTCATTAATCAAAAAGATTTAATATGATTAAATTAAACATTAATATTTGCCAAAAATATTTTATTTGTGTTCCTTGTGTCACAAGGAATTTTTGTGTATTTTCTGGGATTTTTCGGAGTTTGTTTGAGCTCAATTTGAAATTTCCAAAAAAAAAAGAAAGAGGAGAGAGAATGAACAGTACTCGACACGTGTCAGCACCTGGTTCATCTTCAACCTCCAGAGCTTCGATCGATTCCGTTCTCTGTACAGATTTTTTCCGTTTTTCTCTCTCTTCATAACTTCCAATCCGGATCTTATCTCAATGTCTTCCCAAAAGGAAAGTTGTGCCAAATCACGCAAGGAATCCATCCCAACTGGTCTCTTTCCGTTTCGTTCATCCGTTTGCCTTTTATCTTCAATTTTCTGAAACGGACTCTAAACCGAAATCCGCGGATTGGAGTCGGTTTCTACCTCTTCCAAGCCTATAAATACGACCCCTTGACTCCCCTAAACCCATCCCAAGCCGTACCAAGTCCCCCCAAAGCCCAGGACGCCGTCGGCACCGAGCCCCTCCGGCCCCGAATTTGCTCGTCGTGTCTCGAGCGATTCGATGAGTTTCTCCGTGATTCTTTCGCGTCACATTGTGCCATCATATCCCATCTACCTTCTTGTCAAGTTAATTTGGTTTTGGTGCAGCCAATCTCCCGGAATCGAGTTTTCCCCAATCTAGGTCAAGAGCGCTTCCCGACGTCGATTCGTCGCCTCCGGTAAGCTTTAGCCCTTGCCGTAATTTTTCTTAGCCTTGCCTCGTCGCGTTCTACGCCGTGCTCACTTCCGTTTCCCCGAAAAGCCTCCACAAATTTTCGCCTCCGAACCTCGCCATGGCCGCCAATGGCATCCCGTGTCCCCATCTACCCGGTGATGTTTTCACCAATCCGTTCGCGTCACTTTGTGCCAAACCATCCCAGGTAGCTACCCTCCAAGTGGTTTTAGATTTCGTTCACCGAGCACCAAGATATTAAGTTTTTCCTTTGCCCTT
The DNA here is from genome assembly GCA_017311315.1 of Dendrocalamus latiflorus. Classification (NCBI taxonomy): domain Eukaryota; kingdom Viridiplantae; phylum Streptophyta; class Magnoliopsida; order Poales; family Poaceae; genus Dendrocalamus; species Dendrocalamus latiflorus. The sequence continues at coordinate 9,211,885 of CM029632.1, read as the reverse complement.
CCCGACGTCGTTCAAACGTCGTTTGCGCCGTCTCCGGTGGGTTTCTGGCCGAGCCGATAATTTTCCTAGCTTCGCCAAGCCGCGTTCTAGCCCGTGCTCACCCTACTTCTCCATGTCCTAAACCCGGATTTTATTCCTCTCTCCTACCCATACCATTGAAGCCGCCCGAGCCGTCAACGTGCTCCGTTTGACGTGCCGTCAGTTCCTATGTGTGCCTTAGGTCCCTAACAACCTATTTTTCTAGTTAGATTCATCTCCCATGCCTCCTCTCGCCAGCGCTAGCCTCCTTTCCAAAAATTGCTCTCGGATGAACAGTAACATCTGTGAATTTCCAGCATTTTCTCGCCCCGGCAAACTTTAGATCGCTCGTTCTCCTTCGTCCGAACTCCGATTGACCCGATTCTTCTTCCTAAATTCGTCTAAAATTGAGCTCTGTCTTTTAGTTCTGGTTTTGCAGTTTTTGGAGTTTATTTGAATTTTATTTCTTCTGTTCGTCTCGTTCTCTCTCCCGTTAGATCGCGCGTTCGAAGGAGCTGAAGCCGGATTCGAAGATCAAGAATTCCTAACTGAGCAAGGCCAAGGCAAGTCGTGTCCTTTGATCATGTTGAACCCAGATTTCAATCTATTATGTATTATTTTGTTTCAAATTATCATGCATGGCTATTTGTTAATAAACCTTGTATTGGTAGTTATCGTCCCAATTGGTTATTTCCCTCCTTGATAATTTGAATGCCCTGATTCCATTGTCACCATAGAATGGGAAATTACTTAGTGATGCAATATTAGTTGTCACATGGGTTGTGCGTTTAATTGCTTAGCCATGCTTATCACTAGTACGTTGGGTTTATCATCACATGTGGTTAATTAATCTTGACTTAATGATATACTTGAAGGTGGTGGTTAACCACGGTTATAAAACTTGTTGCCATGGCATGGGTAGTGTCATTGGTGTTGGTTATACAAAATTGGTTTTCACTTGGGCGATTGATCGTGCAGTAAAGGGGGTGCGAGAGGCACATGGGATGTGGATGTTTCGCCTGGGTAATTCTTAAGGACTTAACTTTGTGCGCCATTGATCTGAGTCTTACCGCACAACCACATGTCTAGTATGGGATAGACCTAGCTGATTAACTTGCAAAGGTTTAGTTCAGATATCATCATTGGTAAGTGAGTACCAGGGGTACTGGATTGCTCACAGTGAGGAACAGGGTTACTGTCCTCATACGGCGCAAGAGGGGACTTCTGACTGTGGTGGTTAACCCTTCAGCAGTGAAACCTTAGCGGGTGATGTCTAACTAGATTGGAGTGAGGTAAAGGCTTTGTGATAATTTATCTGGGTCTCATGCCTAAGGAAGCATGCTGGCTATTAAGATGATTTATCTCTTGTGGGTAAAGTTGTGCAACCTCTGCAGAGTGTAAAACTATTCGAATAGCCGCGTCCTCGGTCATGGACAATGCTCGGTGATTTCACACGAGGTATAGTTATTTCTAAAAAGTTTCGGACAGTGGATGGTTAATTCACTGTTGGTTTAGCTCAGGGATGGGAGGTCCATAAGTGGTTGGTTTAGCTTGTGGATGGGAGATCCATAAGTGGTTACTTCATTTCCTTTGATTATTATTTATTATTGTTTTACTTCAAATGCACCTTCAATCTATTTATTGTATTTTCAAATGCCGTTTTATGCAAATTAACCTTTCAGCCATCCATTGGTAAGCCTTGCATGTTATATTGCATTCATTTGTTACAAACGACTTGCTGAGTACCAATGTACTCACGGCTTTATGCCCCTGTTGCTCAGTTGAGGAGGAGGAGTATCACCAGCAGGAGGTCCCAGAAGGAGAGTACTTCGACGTCTTCGCGGATTAGGCTTCGTTCTCCACTCGATAGCCTGTGGGCGTGTCGATTGGCTGCTGCGCTTTCTTTTGGATTTCCGCTGCTAGTTTGTGTTAAGCCCTTCGGGCTAGTCTATTGTAAGCTTGGCCATAAGGTCGTACTCTGATGATTATCAATATAATTTGGTTTTTCCTTAGAATATTGTGATATGGATGATATTTATCTTTGTTCATACTGTGTGCACTAGCGTGATCCTGGACTAGTGCAGAATACACAGGAGAGTCCGGATTTGTATATTCGGGTCTCTACAAATGGCCACTTTTGTGTGTAACCAGTGCCATTGGTGGGTAATTACCACCCAACTCCACGATGGAGCACCCCTTGAGGAGCTCCATGAAATCCATGGATCTGGCCCTCAGATCCAGGATTTTGGTGGATCCAGATTTCGCGGAGCTGGAGCGTTTGGGTAAAATTTCGTGGAGTTGAGCTGTTTTTCGTGGATCTAGAGCTGGTGGAGCTCTCCCAAACAGGCCATATGTACAAATGAAGCAATTGAAAGCAATAAAGAAAGACCAGGAGTTCTCTCTACCTCTCTGTGTTCAATCTATTGTTCTGTGATTCTGTGATTGATTCGTTCTTGTTCTTGTTGAATATATAAGCACATGTAGGTTTAATTTATTCCATAAATAAATCATGACATCATGCACGCAAAATAACAGAACCATCACAGGCATAAAAGATCTAGACATGTAAACCAGGAAACTGTACATGAACAGATCTAATACGGAGAACATGACTGTTACGTACCGTTGGTTCTGTTCTGATCGGTTTGCCGATGTAGACGCCACAGGCACGGTGAGGATGACATGAAGTCGATGATGATTTGCCGAAGCCGAACGACGAGGAAGACGAGCCAGAGCTACAGCGAGCAGTCGCGCAGAGCGCTTCCCAAAAACCTTATTCGCCCTCTCCCGGTGCAGGACTTCGAAGGCGACGGTTCCGGAGACCTGCTCTCCCGAACGACAGTGCACGCCGGCGGACGGGACGGAGTAGACGACGTGGGACGGCGCAGCACAATGGATGGAGGAGGCAAAACCCTAGATTGATTTTCGCATGGTACTGTATGGAGGCGGCGACTCCGTATTTATAGAAAACCAGGACGCGTGATCAAGACGCCTGCACGTTCTCCATAACTCGTAACCGAACCGGATTAGTTGCGTAACCGATCCGGATTCACCGCCACACAAAACAGCAAAAGATAAAACTGCAAAAGGAAGCCGCGTCTGCGCAAGCACCTGGAGCGGATTTTGGCGGACCATTCACGCAGGTGCCGTGCGCCCGCCCGCCCCGCCCCGCCCGGCGAGGCGAGGCGAGCGAGCGCGTGTTATCCTCTAGTTCTCTCCCACACATGCCTCAAGTGGCTAGGAGTGCACCATCCCTTTTAAGGTGGTCTTACTCTCCAGAACTAGCAATATGGTACTAAAGGTCTCATGTATGTCTCCTTTGCATGAGTGGGCCTTTGAGATTTAATAAGAATTATTCTTATTATATGGGCTTGGCCCACATAATCCAACAGTTCTAAGCAGAGGAATCGCTCGGACTGGTCGCCAGCGACGATTCCTCAACAGAAGCATATATGTCTCACTGTAGAGAAATCAAAAGAGATAGCCACGTGGTATCTCCCGAATGTCTATTCTTTTGTGCAAGGTTCTGCAATATATTTCATAAGTTTGTACGAATAAACAAAAAATGTGGTTGATTTTTCCGAACAAGGTTATTTTGCGTCTCTCCGAAGTACGGTAATGCGCTTCCTTTTCGTTTCTACATGCGTTGGGCACATCTCGTTTCAACCTGTAGTGCAAACATAAAACTATTCCGTTTCCGAATTAAAAAACAGTACTATATATGGGTATGGATGAAATCATGAAATAGTAGTAATCGCGACGAAATGGCAAAACTAACTTTTTTCTGAAAAGGGAAAATGAGAAAAGTTAAATGACAGCGCTGCATACTGAATTGGTCCACGAGAAGGGGAGAGAGAGAGAGTGGAGGAGATTTTTAAGGGAGGTCTATGTACATACAGTGGTACACAATACGTACATACGGTGATACACAGTACATACAACATTCCCGGCCACTTTGCTAGCATGAATCTCGGAGCACAATCAACGGTATACAATGCACATATAGATCCATGAGCAAGTGGAAAAACCTATCTCATAATTCTATCCTAAAAATGTAAGTATAGTTTTAGAGAATGTTCCATAATGTTCTAAGTACACGTTGCACATTCAAAAGGAAATCTTGAGTATTTTTGCAACTAAAGTTAGGAAGCATATCCGTGACGAAAGTTCTCTGTACTTGAAAATTATTAAGACAAGGCTACATAACAAGATGGAAGATGAATTTCTTGCCAATAGCTTTCTAGTACATAGAAGGTGAAATTATAGCAAATTATAGTTACGACGATATAATTATAGATTCCAATAATCTAAAGAAAAGAAGGGTTGACATTTAGATAGTGTCAGTCTCCACATGACTCTTATGATTCACTTATGTTTTGGTATAGTTCTTTTTGGGTTGCTTTAGAGTAATTTATCCATATAGTTGCACTGATATGATATTTTGTGGCCCAAATATGAGCAAGATCAGTATCTAATTTCCTTCATTATAAGTTATTCCATGACTTCTCTGTTAATTTAACACATGTATAATTGTTGACTGTTGAATGTCAGTGGGCAACTCGCATTCTCTTGTTTTTTTTTTTTTTTTTTTGCCTCACACTTGATCATAAGCACGTTCTAGCCCTCTTCATCTCCTCTTCCCCCACAATCCCTAGATCTGATGATGTATTCTTTCCTTCCAAAATCAAGCTCCCCGCGTTGATACTTCGAGTTGATCCCTTCGTCGTCAGCAATCCTCCGTTGCCTGCAGCGCCAACCTCCATGATCTACCTCGCCGTCATTGCTCCATCGTGCTAGCTTCACTGGTACTGAATTGACGAAAAGATGTACTCCGTTGGAACGGCCGAAATTGCGCGGAATGACAGGATTGTGGCCGAGAAGGAATGCAGCCTCACCGACGCCGGTTTGCACGACGGTACGAGTCATTCCGACCGGAATGGAATGGACAAGGTGCCGCTTATTTAAGTTGAAAAATAATAATGTATAATTAAATTATATTATAATTGTTTAAAATTATACTATAGTTAAAGATAGTTTATTTGGTATAATTAAATTTTTTAAAAAATATAAAATCCATATTACCTTATCACGGATAAATGAATATAAAAAAAATGAATCGGCAAAAAAATAAAAAATATCAGAAAAACGAAATTTTTAAATAATAAAAATTAAATCAGAAGTCCAAGTCGGAATGAATGGCGTCGTAAGTTTACTCCAAAGTCCAAACGAGGCTTTACTGGGTTTTTGGATTTTGTTAGAAAGGAAAGGACAGTGGAAAAACAGCTTTCTCCCGTCCGCATAGAGATATTTTCTGCGCACCGCCTCTTCCGTCCCCGCGTCACCGCCGCCCGCCGCAAATCCCGACGGAAATGGACTCACCGCCCGACGGCATCGATATCGACCTCAACCTCGACCCGGAGGACCTTCAGCCGTCGGTTCCGCTTAAGAAAGTCCCCGGCGGCGACCTCTTCGAGGCGGCGCGCGCCGGCGACTGCGACCGGCTCGCCCTCCTCCTGGAGGGCGGCGCCAACGTCAACGCGCGCGACCGCTGGGACTCCGTCGCGCTCTACTACGCCTGCCTCGCCGGCCACGCTGACGCCGCGCGGATGCTGCTCGAGGCCGGCGCCGTCTGCGCCGAGCGCACTTTCGACGGTGACCGCTGCCACTACGCTGCGCTGAACCTGCGCCTGCGGAGGCTTCTCAGGGCGTACGAGGCGCGCCCGCCGCCGCTTGCGCCGCTTCCCGCCGCGCTCCGGGACACGTTCCTCGCCTGCCCCGCCAACCGCGCCACGTTCCTAGAGATGCTCCAGGGGAGCGCCGGCGCCGAAGCCGCTGCCCTTGCGGTGGCCGCCGGTGAGCGCTTCTTCTGTTTCTTGGATTGCTCTGTTCTTTAGGTGCAAACTTGATCTGTCATTTTGAGTGTTAACGATTCATCTAGCTATATACGAATGCCAGTACTAGATGATTGGGAGCGGAAAGACATTGATTTTTGTAGCTATTGCGATTACCAATTGGGCCGCTATTGCGATTAGCTTGTATTATAGAACTTACTTTTCCTCATAAAGCATTGAGAAAGTGTAAGAGCTTTATAGTTTCGCTTTTTTTCATGGAAGGTTACATAGTTGATAGGTTTTGTGTTGATATATTTTGTGACTAAGCAGGATTTGGGCCATGGGATGATGTATCAAGTGCTAGTCTGTTCCCTCCGGATATTACATTCTACGTGGATGGAAAACCTATTGAAGCTCATCGGATCATTCTCTGTGCCCGATCGCCCTTCTTTCAAAATAAATTCAAGACAGACTGGAAAAACAGGAAGGAAGTGAGATTTTCTAGCCAAAAGTTGTCTTTCGGTGCCTTGTATAGCCTTATCCATTTCTTCTATTCTGATAGACTCGAGGTAGCGGTGGATGACATGGAAAGTTTGGCGCGCACGTGCAAAGTATGTAAGTGTGAGGGGTTGCAAAAGATACTGGATAAAGAAATTGTGCATCAGAAGCATGCACAGTACAAGTCATTGAGAGAAGTTGATTTGGACAATTCACAGAAACGATTCATTTTACAAGGGCAGTCCTTGCCAGAGGAAGATCGCCTTCCATCAGCATTGCAGCATATTCTAAATGACTGTCTAGCTAACTCAAGAGAAGAAGATTATTATAACGACGAGTCATATGAGATGTGCAGAAACTCAGAGGATCATCATCTTGCCGATCTCTATATAAAAGTAGGTTATAGAGTCTTCCGTTGCCATCAGGTAATTTTGGCCTCGAGGTCAGAGTACTTTAAAGCCAGACTATCTCGAACTATGGATTTTCTTGAAGGTAATATTGGACTCCAAGCAGCTCAGAACCTTCCATTTCTTGAGGAGCATGACTTGAGTACTGAAGCATTTGAAAAGATGCTTGAATACATGTAAGATCCCTTCGCACTTTTCTTGCTTGACCATTATTGTTAATGTTATTGCTGTTGTCGGGCTTATTCCCTGCTTAATTTTAGGTATACCGATAAGCTAGAGCATATGGATCCTATTCAGGTAAGATGTAGAAAACACGAGTCAATTACATCTTCTTGTAAAAATATTGAAGTTGGTTCACTTTGTTTATGAAACTATATTCAAGTACAACTATGCCAGGCTGAAGAACTATTTGATGTTGCATCGAGATATCTGCTGTTTCCCCTTAAGCGAGTTGTAGCTGATATGCTGTTACCACATCTGGAATGTGTTTCGCCTGCAGAATTGTGCCACTGGTTTATGTTGTCAGACATGTATGTGTGCTCATCATTCTTGATGCTTTATCTATGAGTAGATTATTTAATGTGTTACTAAAGGTCAATATTTTCTCCAAATGCAGCTATGGTGTTGTGAAAATAAGGGAATATTGCTTGGATATCATCGCATGCAATTTCGAGATGTTTGCAGACACAAAAGAATTCAAGGCCTTGCTGTTGACACTTCCACCACCATCTGGAGATGACTCATTGCGAACAACTTGTCCCAATGCACCCGGGACTGCAGGCAACACTGACCAAGGCAATCTTCTGGATGATTTGCGCGAGAAATGGTTAGAAGCAGAGGCTGCTGAGCTGGACAAGAGAGATGAGAGTGCAGCGCTGTTTGACAAGCGATTGGAGATGCTGATGCTTGTTGCGGAGCGAGAAGCCAATGATAGCAATGTTTGACTCTACCGAGAACTAGAACTATACCTTCTCGTGCAGCTCTGTTTTTGTAGTCTTCACTGAAGGGTGATGTAGTGTTTGTGAATTACAGGTCTATCTGTTGTTGTACGAACATGAAACGGACGCTTCAACTGGAATGAAAATATCTGGAGAGAACAAATAACAGAGTAACAATTTAGCATGTCTCTGCTTTGTTACACAGAATCTCATTGTGAAATAGCCGCGCAAACAACAGTGCTTGATTGCTGCCATCATGCTGTATGAACCATCATCCTACGTTGCTTTGTTACAACAGCAACTTATATTTGTATGACAATACATCTAGTTGAATTATAGAAGCTTTTCTGGTATGTCCTGTGATTCATCTCGATGATTGTTCTCCTTGTTCTATTAAGTCTCATGTCTTTGTAGTCAATCTGCATATTTCCTTATATTCTGCCTCCACAACCCGGTTGGAACCTTGAAAAAATTGTGTCGTATTTACATCACAACCCAATAAAACCTTGAGAACATATCTACATTGAAAGCAACCTCTGGCAAAAAGATGGTGATGAATTCAGCTGCTCTTTTCGTTATTAAACTGATGGCACGATGAATTCAATTCAAATTGTGTAGCTGATACTGCGCACGTAGAAAGCAATACTTCACACAGTAAGCACAGGAATAAAACACACTTCTTGACAACAAAAACACTTTTTAAAAAAACTGCACAATTCATGCTTACAACAATTTGAATTTGACTGTTAGCACCAACCAAAAAGTTTGATGCTTCAAGCAGCTCAAGTGACGGGCAAGATACACAAGAAGCTTTGAATTATCTGAAGTATTACATATTATTTGTATAAAGGAATGTAAATAGACACCCTCTATATACTTCTTTCGTACTGTAAGATGAAAATTCAATGAACAAACAGCACCTACATATTTGTCTCATGTGGAATGTCAATTGAAACCTATATTGTTCATAACCCTATATAAATCATTTCTGTCTACTAACCACTAAACAAACTACAAAAAATTGCTGAGCACTATTCTGTTTGCAAGGCGCCAAAACAAAAACTAATGAGGGGAAGTACTATTCTATTCTAAATAATCATATCTGCTAGAGCGTTATCTGAAGTATCATCATTTGTGGTTAAGATGGAGTTGGACTATCAGGCAAAGAATTCAAAAGTGGAGCATCTGAAGCAGCAGCATCCATGTTCATGTTGGACATACTATCACGCAATGAATTCACCTCTTCTCCCTCTGATGGTAATATTATTGAAGCAGAATCCTTTATCTGCCAGAGCGGTATCTGGAAGTATCATCATTTGTGGTTAAGATGGAGTTGGACTATCAGGCGAAGAATTCACAAGTGGAGCATCTGAAGTAGCATCATCCGTGTTCATGTTGGATCATCTTCTGATTCACCTGTTGAAGAAAAAAACATTTCGAGTTACAAGGCAAAAACATAAGTAGAAAAAGATTAGATAATACAGCAGGCATACAATGTGTTCCTGATAAAATACAGGAATAACATGTTCGTTGATGCTTGTACTACTAACACAACACAACCTTTGTAATATAGTTAATCTTTGGTGATACTCATTACATATTTCATAGTGATGGTCCATTACCTCAATGACGTCCTCTGGTAACAGAAAAACAGAAACATCTAAGCTGAGAAAATTGGATATTTGCCACCACTAACAATGGGCTTCGCAAAATTGCCATCGCTATCGACTATCGTCGACTTCGCAAAATAGCCACTCAGTACGTGTGTCTCTCGTATTCCCTGCCATTGCACCCATTTTCCTCATTTTCTTTTCTATTTGCCTTATTTTTTTCTCTCTCCTAAAAACTGGCACCTCGAGGGACCAAAATGCCCCTGGGGCATTTTACGTACGGGACAAGAGCCGTGACTCGAAAGGTCGCGTCTCTTCCTCTCCGCGCGACGCTTCCTCTTCGCTGCGGCCTGCGTGAGACGCGCCGCCGCCACCGGCTCCGTACGCGACGGTGGCGCCAGACGTACTGCCGTGGCCGGACACGGCGCCACCGCCCGAAGCGCCGCCGCCGCCGCCCGACGCGATCGCCCTCGTGAGAACCATGCTGCCCCACGCAATTTAATGAGGTCAAACTTCTCATAGTCCAACAGCATGACAAGGCGATTCTCGACATCTCTGTCGTCACCCTCAGCAATTATCTTCAAGATCTCCTCGGCAAGCTTCTGGCTGTGCTGGGGATCAATATCTTCATATGCTTGCGATATCTTCCTCTGAAGCCAGTAAGCATCAATGTCTTGCACGTTTATGGTTAGCCCCTCGTTGGAGTTCTGCATATCATCGTCATCTAACTCACCACCCATTTGCGTGGGGCAGCATGGTTCTCACGAGGGTGATCGCGTCGGGAGGCGGCGGCGGCGCTTCGGGCGGTGGCGCCGCGTCCGGCCACGGCAGTACGTCTGGCGCCATCGTCGCGTACGGAGCTGGTGGCGGCGGCGCGTCTCACGCAGGCCGCAGCAAAGAGGAAGCGTCACGCGGAGAGGAAGAGATGCGACTTTTCGAGTTGCGGCTCCAGTCCCGTACATAAAATGCCCCAGGGGCATTTTGGTCCCTCGAGGTGCCAGTTTTTAGGAGAGAGAAAAAAATAAGGCAAATAGAAAAGAAAATGAGGAAAAGGGGTGCAATGGCAGGGAATACGAGAGACAAACGTACTGAGTGGCTATTTTGCGAAGTCAACGATAGCGATGGCAATTTTGTGAAGCCCACTGTTAGCGGTGGCAAATATCCAATTTTCTCCATCTAAGCTTCCGTGCAACACTGATGATGTAGGTAGCATGTAACTTCTCATCATCTGCAAAAGTGAAAGGGAATGTCGGAGTCAAGACTAGAAAATGCAACAGGAGGAAGGTAGGACATGCTTTCCATTTTATTCTGATGATGCTCCAAAAGAAAACAAATATAATTTAAGTCAGAAATTCCACAATAGAGTAACAACAACAACAAAACTTTTTGTTCCAAACAAATTTGTCCCAAACTCCGCAATAGAAAAACAAACAAATTCACTTATGGACCAAGAACGCACCATCTTTGCCCACTGTTAAGGTGTAATCATGCAATTCGGTCAGTGAAGACACCAAACTAGCATGAAATTTTTAAAAAAATTCTGCATGTACTTCTTAATTTACTTTATCTATATATATAATTTCAAGTTCAAATTCATGAGCAAACAATGAGAAAAATTTATAACACTGAAATGGGACACCATGGTGTTTGGGCACCAAGTCTCTCTACCTTTGGATTGATTTTAGATGTGTGCAAGTGTAAGGATATGTAATATATCATGATAGAAAGTCGTAACATAGTATTATTTTGTAAATTTTTTAACTATTTATGTTTGTAATATTAATAAAACAGTCGATTATTTCAAAAAAAAAAAACTTCGCAGCCCCATTCCCCTTCACAGTCGACTGTACACCACCAGGCCCGTCTGCTTATTCACCTGCACATATTTGTCACGCGCACCACCACCCAAACGTTCGATTGGAGATACGTGTACAAACCTGAATCCGCGACGTGGACGCGCGGGAAGATCCCTCGACTGGGATCTCCTCCTGTCCACCAGCCCGGCGGAACGGCCAAAGATTCCCTTGTCCTTTCCGCTTCTTTCTGTGGACTCCGGCTGGTTATATATCTCGCGCGGTCGCGAGAGAACCCCGAGCCCACACCGTTGCCACATTGCTTGATTGCGTCCATGGAAATGGTGGAGTGCTCCCTCGCCTGCGCCCGCGCCCCGCGCCCCCTTCCCGGCCGGGTCCCCAGGCCCCTGCCGGCGGTTCTTGGCACCGGGAGAGCCAGGCTCCGGGTGCGGTCGGAGAGGCGGGAGCAGCCGCCGCCTCCCGTCCGGGCTTCCGGGCCGCCGGAGCACGGAGGCCGGGCGCTGGGGAATGCGGCGGCGGGGCTCGCTGCCGCGGCCGTGGTGTCGCTGACCGGCTTCGCCGGTGACTTCTCCCCGCCGCCGGCCCTGGCGGAGACGCTCACCGTAGCCTTCCCCGTCTCCAAGGCCCGCGAGGTGGGTCCCCAAGGCCCTACTGCAGACGCCATGTTCCAAGAAAGGGTTTTTTTTTATTGTGTGTGAGTTTCTTGTTTGGGTTCTTGGCAGGTGAACCGGGTGCAGAGGACGCTGGTGGAGGCGTGGGGTTTGATCCGTGAGACCTTCGTGGATCCCACATTCAACCACCAAGGTATACCAAATTCTGCATATATTTGGGGGCGAATTGGTGTTGCTTTGAATTCATAACTAAGATAGAAGTGAAGTGAAACCAAGAGTGGTTGATGCTGCTTGTAGTTGACTTACTCTTACTCAATGTGTGTGTGATTCTGCTTGGTGTGCAGATTGGGACCAGAAACTGCAGCAAACCATGGTGGAGATGTTCCCACTGAAATCTGAAGATGCCGCCTACAGCAAGATCAGCGGGATGCTGTCCACGCTCGGCGACCCGTTCACGAAGATCATCAGCCCCAAGGTATGAAATTGAATTGCGCCATTCCGTCGTACTGGTGCGTATTGTCTGGCTTGTTCTCACACATGGTGAATTGTGATAAGGCTAATGTATGGTTGGTGAGATCCAGGAATATCAGAGTTTCAGGATCGGAAGTGATGGGAATTTGCAAGGGGTTGGCGTATTCATAAACAGGGAACCTAGCTCCGGCCGCTTGGTAAGTTCAATTTTTTTTCCCTATAAGAGGCCACCGTAAGAGAGTGTTACAATTTCTACCTCCAAAATTTGTTTCAGCTTGTTATGGACTGCATTGAGGGAGGCCCAGCAGACCGAGCAGGCTTACATGAAGGCGATGAGCTAGTTGAGATAGATGGTATCTTACTAATTTTCAGCGCTAATATTTTGTTTTAGTAAAGTGCACAAGACATACCTTAGTGTTGCACTTTTGGAAAAAAGCTTTCCTTGTGAATTCAATTTTATCTGAGGCACGCTTCTAGTATTGCTCTTTGTATTATATGCCCATCGCAAACTGATGACCTATGTGGCTTCAGCGGTGCTTTTGTTCAATTAAAACGGATGGGAAGGGTGTGAAAGCAACACTGTTCCTTGGTGGCAATTGTTAAAATTGCTCACGACTAGTTAATTAGCCATACTATTGATTTTTTAGTTTTGACCCTTTTATCGGCCAACAATTGTCGGAACTAACTGAAATTTTGGTATTGGTATGGTGTGGACAAATAATATGAACCACATAAGTGTGTCTCTGAGCATTTAAGCCACAACGATGTCACTTTTGCAAAGTGTATCTTGTGCAATTTACCCGTACTTATTTGGTCATAATTGAGAGCTACTTGAGATTGATGGTGTGTTAACTTTTCATAATCTGATCTTCTTGAGTTTTTTTCCCCATCATTGGGCAAACAAGTTGTTCTAGAGTTTAGAACCAGTTTCCATGCCCAAGAGGTTTAGTATTGATCAATAAATTTTCTGATTTTGCAGGGAAGAGTGTTTTTGGGTTGGATGGAGAGGCTGCAGCTCAGAGACTTAGAGGTCGTGTTGGAACGACTGTGAAAGTGAAACTGCGGGAGGTATGCCCTTATCCTCAGCTCCAACTTGAGAAGTACTTGTTAGCGTTTTAGACAGCATAGTAGTTAAGTCCACATGATTTTGATCTGTCATTGAAAAGCAACATGTTCACATCCTTTACTGAACTTTCTAATACATTATTACCTCCCAAATTCCCCATTATATACTTTTCTCAACTTCTATGTGGAAACAATTTTTCCTCATCTTACTGTATTTGTTTTCTAACTGATACATCACCATATCTCCAGGGCACTCAAAATGAAAGGAGTGGCAGGATACGACAAAAGGAGGTACATGCCTAACTTTTTCCATCTGTGCTATTTGAAAAGTAATGCCTAATTTTTTTCCATCTGTGTGATTTGAAAAGTATGACATTATTTGATTCAGTCACAGATGTGTTCTGTATCTACAAACAAGATGGTTCATATAAACCACAAGAGATTTTTTTTCCCGCTTAAGAATATAATATTGTATTTTCTAATTGCAACTACACTTTTTCTTTCCAAAAGGTCCAGATATCTCGTGAGGTCATCAATCTTTCACCTCTATCAACTACAATTATCTCTCATAGGTCGGATGATGGCCATGAGTGCAAGACTGGGTATGTTAGGCTAGCTGCCTTTTCTCAGGTAAATACCAATACGTTTTATTTTTTATTCTCAATTTTGCTCCTGACACTTAAGTTGTCGATAAGCAAAGTTTGAGTAGTTTTTTCTGAGTACCAAACTACAAAACTCAATTCTTTTATTGCTTTCTCTACGACATGATTATATTAAAGACATGCAAGTCTTTTGAGGATTCCAGCTGCCAGTCATACTAAAAAATGGAATTCAAGTGATAGGTTGTTCTCATGCCAATGTGCATGCTCATATAATGTTTTATGCTTTTACCATATGGTCATATAAATTATTTGTTTTTCTATCATGTATAACTGCAACACCCCAACCCCAACAAAAGAAACCAGCACTAATAACTTTTCCAACTTCAGAGCACTAATCCCTCCCTGGCAGATCATGTGAGTTGATCCAAGAGCTTTGCGCCCACTGTAGGGTTTTTGTGCATTCGTTCTCACCTCTATTAATTGATCAGGCATGCCTCTGCCTTTCCGTACAAAAAATTAAAAAAAATTAAAGCTCCTGAACACTTAATTTACTTTCTATCTTCAAGATAGGATTGTAACATTCAAAAAAAGAGTTAGGATAAGCCCTGAGCATTTTTACTGTTAACCTAATATTAATGAACTTGTTTTAATACTAATGAATTTGCTGAAGATGAAAAATTATTATTACTGCTATGTGGTTTATATGAGATCATTCATATCATGTTTTACTTTTCTTTAAACCCAGACTGCTGCAGCTGAAATGGAAAGTGCCATTAAAAAGATGGAAGATGTGGGTGTCCAGTCATATATTTTAGATCTGCGGAATAATCCAGTCAGTCTATTTTTGTCACAGCTTGTCTTTATAAAATACTATTTTGATAGACATATTTTCTTATGTTAATATTGTTATTTTTAACAGGGTGGTTTAGTCAAAGCTGGCCTTGATGTGGCTCAAATGTGGTTAGATGGAGATGAAACTCTCGTCAACACTGTTGACCGTGATGGGAATGTACTACCAATAAATATGGCCCAAGGCCATTCTTTAACACATGATCCTCTTGTTGTGCTTGTGAGTTTCCCATTCCGTGCATCTTGGACTATGTGGTCTGTGTTGCTTTTTGATTCCATAAAATTTCCTAAAAGAACCATTTTTCTGTTATGTTAATCATGCTGATCAGTTCTACCTTTTGCAAGACTGTTCATAAGATTCACATTCTTTAATCATGCTCTTCTTTTTTCCTTTTGGAAGGGGAAAGCAGGACTGCAGGGGAGCTGCATGCCTGCTTCTTTAATCATGTTGTTTAGTTCTTCTAAAGAGAAAAGAATGAAGCTGCAAAATCGCAATACCTCGCAAAAAAAAGTTATTTCTCATTTAGTGAAATTGTTCTAAAAAATACAGATTTAAACCTGACTACTAGTTCACTTCGAGTCTTCGACATATGTATTTGTTTTTCTCAAGGACAAGTGTGACAACTACAGATATTTTTATTTTGGCCCTGCAATACCAAGGATATTTGTTTCCCCCAATGCTATCATCGCATAAATGTTTCTGTGCTAACTTGCATTTATAAAATCAAATGAAACATTTTATTTAATTTACCTGAGGCCCACTCTTGCTCTTGAGTTCATGTGTGTAAACATATAGGTCAATGAAGGAAGTGCCAGTGCAAGTGAAATTTTGGCTGGAGCATTACATGACAATGGTCGTGCTATTCTGGTTGGCCACAGAACCTTTGGTAAAGGAAAAATACAGGCAAGGCCAATTTTTCTAGACATTCATGTTACTGTATAGTCTAAATTGCTTGAATTTCGTTATGCTTGAGAAACATGCTTTTTTTAGAACACAAACATGTATAATTGAACTGAACATCTGAACCTGATGCTTAACATCCCTTGGTGCAGAGTGTGACCGAGCTGGATGACGGCTCTGCTCTATTTATCACGGTTGCCAAGTATCTCTCTCCAGCATTGCATGAAATCGACCAAGTAGGAATCCAACCTGATATACAATGCACCCCTGATATACTATCTTTGCCAAGAGCACCTTCGCTAAGAGAAAACAGTGAGGCTACTAGTTTGGAGATGGATTCATGTATCATGGTGGCAGAGCAAGCATTGGAAATTCAGCAACCGAGGGGCTCCGCTTCGTAGATGGTCTATGAAAACCAGAAATTAAACCCTGCATTGCTGCATCAATATCTGTAGATGGAATTCATCAGCATGTTAGCTATATGTATGTTGTTGTACAGTGAAGCACCGGAATTTAGCTACTTGGTGCTTCGTGGGCCATATGCCCGTGCCATTGATTCGACGCATGATCAGATTTCAGAATTGTAACTTGTAATGTTGTATTACATTTGGCTCATTGGCTGTAGTGTATCAATACCAGGAAGGTGGTGCAGATGGTGCACCAAATTGTTCCATCAGTTCATTATAAGTGAGATGCTTCGCGAGCCATCAATTGTTGTCTCACGTACAAGCGGCATGCACGAGCTGATGCACCGTTGGAACAAACGCAACAGGCACTGAAAGTCTCCGATGCAATGGTTACATGCATATGAATCTTTGACCCTGTTCTTTTCAGCTTCTAAAAGTTGCTTTTTAATTTTTCTACAATAACTAGCTTTTAAAAGGAGTATTTTTTTTCAAGATAGAGTCTACTAGTTAATTGTAGTACATACTTTACTGACTTCATTTATATCGGCAAAAATCGCACGTGAGTTTGTGTTACTCCGTAATCTTTTATACAAACAGCCTAAAAGTCATAAGCCACAGGTAAAAACCACAAGCTGTAGTAAAAAAGAACAGGCCCAGCTTTCCTCAGCTTTCCTTGGATGTGCTGATGTCCCATAATTGGTGCAGATTGACAGTTCTGCCTTGGTGTTAGATATGTGAAAATGAAGACGTGCCACGAGGGCGCGTAAGAGAATCCACTTTACTAGAGCCAGTTTAGGGGAGAATAGGAATACAAAAAAGAATACATGAATCGGGACTCCTAGAGGAATATTTACAAACATAGAATTACTTAAAAGTGATGTTTGGATGTAAGAAGCTTGGAGGAGATGTTTCTGGACTAGAGAGGGAATGGAGAAAGAAAGAGATGATCTGTACTAAAGAACTTGATCCAATTATAAGGATGGGTTAGTAGTATAGTGGTGGGAGTGACAGTGTTCATGTCTATCACCCGAACTTTGATCCACACGTGCGTTCATAGGGAAAGCATATTATGTCCGCACTTTGTGTGGCCCAGGAACCTCCATAAAATTCTTAGCGTGTACAGTAAACATGCAGCCATGTGTGTGTGCATGTGTAATATGGTTAGGGTGTGTGTCCTCCTTGTAGTCTCCCAAAAATTGCTCTAATTATAAAATTGTATTTGGATTGCAATATTTCCATTTTTTTCCTATGTACTCCTTTGTCTAGGCTCTAGACATCTTTGTAGGTGTAAATTAAGGGAAAGGAAAGTAACAATTCCAACAATCAAGTCAAAACTAAAGGTACATACGCCTAGTTTTCCCGATATAT
This sequence comes from Dendrocalamus latiflorus, assembly GCA_017311315.1. Taxonomy (NCBI): domain Eukaryota; kingdom Viridiplantae; phylum Streptophyta; class Magnoliopsida; order Poales; family Poaceae; genus Dendrocalamus; species Dendrocalamus latiflorus. The sequence goes on along the minus strand of CM029632.1, from coordinate 9,194,495 downwards.
ATTACCAGAACTAAACACCTTGCAGCTTTTCTTCCACTTTAGCGAATTATCATAGGAACAGGGAAATAATCCTCAACTTTTGTAAACTACTTCTGTGAAAGTGTTGTGTATGACTCATACATGTAAAGGAAGAGGTTGTGTTCGGAAAAGCAAGGAATAAATATATAACCGGGTCAAATATGTAACTAGGGTATAAATATATACTGCCAACCTCTTGCAACCCTAGTCGTGAAAAGAAACTCCTCATACGGCAGAGCCGTTGCGATTCGGCTTCTAGAGACACAGGCATTGCTGAATCTCGTTAATAAATCTTCGTCTCTTGTGTGCTTTTGCGCTTGCTATGATTGTTCTCTTTGTGCTAGGGTTGTTGTCGTTCTCAACAATTGGTATCAGGTGCTTTCAAAATTCTCTTTGGCTAAAACCGAATTTTAGATGCGGAAGCATAAATCAAATTGGTTTTGCTCAATTAAGGCCTAAAACATCTAGACTCACTAAGTGCACTAACAACCTAAGTCTATATCAAGATTTGCAATCTTAGGGTGATAAGTAATCAATTCAATTCTATGAATATAAATTGTAAGAATATAAATAAACACAAGGAAAAAACTATAATTAACACGGCATCTTTTTACCGTGGTGTTCAGAGACGTACTGGTCTCCTTTAGTCCACGTTGAGGTGAGCCAAAATAAATTATATCAGCTCTACGAATTAAGCCAAAACATCTAAATTCCACTAGTGGTAGCTTTTTCCTCCTCGTGGTAAGTGAACTCCAACCTCCACAACACGTCGAGCCTTCTTACAAGTTTCTTGAGAAGATCACCGAATCACGATACCTCTAAGGCTGTCTAGGAGTCAGCAACCTCTAAGAGTAATAAGTCAAACCCCTTACTTGACTCTCACCAAGTACCACACATGCATAAGTGGATACTCAATCTACCCCTAGAAGCAACACATGCAATCTGTTCTTGCTCACAAGGTGCAACACATATACAATTAAGAGGAGAAACTCACATTAGCTAAAGAGAAAAGAATGGGACGCAACAACCTTACCCCCAACCGGCCATGGTGGGTATTTATAGATACACACACAAAACTAGCCGTTAGAGTAAGATTTCAGCAAAAAAAAAAAAGAAGAGAAAATGGTAGTACAACAGGCAAAACACCGGTTGAACCGCTCTCCTCGCAACGGCTAAAAACTAGCTATTATAACCACGGTCAGTTAGACCGCCCTCACAAGGTCCAGTAAGACCGTATTGGCAAGTCAGACAGCCACACAGGCTGGCCATACCGTACTACCATAAACCATAAAAATGACTCTATAAAAAAATCAACTGACGACGAAGCCCAGTTGTACCGCACGGCCGGTCAGACCACTCACATAGAGTCGGTCATACCGCTGGCCGGTCCGACCGCTTACACAGAGCCGATCGTACTGTCGGTCGATCCGACCACTCACATAGAGCTGGTCGTACCTCCTGGTCATACCACCACACACGGGGCAGTCATATCACAGTGCAATTTGCAGAAAAGACAGACTACGTGTACTTTAACATATTTACAAATCATAGTACCATGCAACCAAAGGTCAATGCATGATTCACAATAAGTTGCAAAACACATTAGCGCACTTTAGAATCATGCCACATGGTTTAAGGGACATGGACTCAAACTATTTGCAAAATACATTCGCATGCATGAGCCTCAACTATTTGTAAAACACATTTGTAAATACTAGTATCATGCCACAGAAAGCTAGAGCAAGCTAAATAAGCTATGAACATATGATGAGACTTAAGCTAATAGACAAGATCCTCTTAATAGTACAACAATCTATACTAGTAATGCAGTCTCCTAACCAAACACCAAGACTTATAAAAGATTAATAACACATCCTTAGTCTATACTAGTTATATATTTGCCTTGCGCATCTTCTTCAAGCTTGATAACGAATATCTTCACTTCAAGTCTAGATCTTTTTCTTGATGTGCATTAACACATGATGCAAACCACTACTTGCCCTCCATTAACATATGATGGTCTTCACTTGACTTGGTGATCAACTTATGATCATCTCCTTTTTGGAATCTTGATTTGATGCCCATCAACTTATGAAGATCATCTGTTCTTCTCGAACCATAACTTGATGATGATCAACACATGAAACCATCCAAAATCATCCTCCTCATAGGAGCTAAATTATTTCACCAACACATGGAAAAATATTTGTAGGATCGGTATGGTAAGTTAGATGGGCTGAATAACTTCTTTCAAAAAAAATTTCAAGTATTATCAACAACACACAATGGAAATACAAACTCACAAACTCACTAAAGCCAAGAGTGTAACACCTCGGCTTAACAACGACCAAGATGTCACTCAAAACTATTATCGCTATCAATTTTAACCAATAATCAAGCATCAACCTCATCTAGACTTCGAGAATAAACATTCAACAAGATAAATAGCATAAATTTCAGCAAAAGAGGGGAACCTTAGCCATCACCGCCCCCGTCCATGCTGCCAATGGCACCCGTCGCCATCTCCTCCTCAGCCCTCCCCTGCCGCAACACCTCCTCCTCAGCCCACAACACCGCCGCCACCTTCTCCTTTGTTTATTACAATTTGCTGATTTTTTTAATTAATGCAGGTCTTATAGATGTTTGTCTAAGACATCTGCAACCTGAGAATCCTCATGATACATAGACAGAGCCTTTGCTTTTCCAATGGATTTTTTTATGCCTTGGCAAACTCTGGGAAGATTGTTCTGAGGCTCAGTTACTTGGTCTACAATCAAATGCACCAGAAATTGTTATATTTTTGTTGTCAGAGCCTCAACCCAAGGTATGGTAGCCTTCATGACTTCATGTTGTGTCGTTTCTTCCTTATTTCTGCTTGACAACATAAGAATGAAATATTTGGTCTTGCAAATCAGAGCTGCTGCTGTTTTTGCACTTGGAAACATCTCAAATCTGTTGCTGGGGAGTACTGGCAACCTCAAACCAATTCACTGCTGAAGTCATTACCATTGTTGGCTAATATTAGTAATAGAATCCTTATGGAATGGATTAATGGAACATGAATCCTTATCAGATTAGTGATTTGTACAATATTCTGTTGCATTCTCTGCTTAATGCCAACTGCAAAGAAGGTATGTATTACCTGTCTTTCACTATTTCTTTTGTTGTGATGAAATGATGAAATACATTTTTGATACTTATTGCTTGGTCTGTTTTTTTAATGGAACAAATTGTAACAAATATCTTCAATTCTGTCCTGAATGCAAGTCGGCAAGTAGTCGCCAACTAGTCGGCAAGTCAGTCCCTTGGCGACTCGACTTGACGTACCGACTTAATAACCATGGTGGTTGCTGAAATTGTCCCTTTCACAATGTCCCAAGTTAATCCTGTCTCCAGTACTAGCAATTTATTCCAAGTGCTCCACTCAGTCTTTAGCTTCTCCCATTTGTTTTTCAATTGTTTTCTCGAGTAAACTAGCCTAGTTCTCTCCTCAAACTTCGCAGCCACTTCATCATAACCAGCATTATTGAGATGGGTACTAGGTCGATTTCCAGCTTGTACTTGCTCCACAAAAAGTTTACACACAATTCGAGTGTTTTCATCGTTCCACTTAGCCATCTGCACATCACAGGGATTAGCCATTCCATTCATATTACTTACATTCCATTCCAATTTGCACATGATAGAACTCACGCACAACTGACAATGTCCAAAAAAAAGGCAAACTACAAACATGCATGATCTACCGTCACACTACTAGTCCACCAAAACCTACACTCGACCAACGAGCACGACGGCTGCGTAATGCTTACCAAACCCACACATCGAACAAAAGGACATACCATTCAATCATACACTACCTGGGTACATGTTCTACGATTTTGTCAGAATTAGGCATCAACTACACAGGACCAAGAAGAGGGGATTCAGGACTAACCGTGCTTCGCAGTCAGGGGAATAGGGGGCAGTGTCGGAGAGGGGGTGATGTCGAGGAGGGGGCGGTGTCGACGATGGCGATGTGTGACGCTGGGGACGCGCGGGGCCGCCGCTTGGGAGGGTGATGTGCGAGGCCGAGACGGGGGCGCCGCCGCCTCGGGAGGACCAGTGGAGATGCGAATGGGGCCAGGTTGTCACATCCTGAATTTTGGATGTCTGAAGTTTTGAGTAATTTAAAACTTTTATTTGCATCTTACTAGCATTTGAATTTTTGTTCAACATCTTATTTGGATTTTCCTAAGTTTAGTGTTGAGCAAATAATATCTGAAAATAATTCTCGAGCACAAAATAGCAATCATAAAAATAAATAATTAGATAAATGAATACAAATAATTTACATAGTATTTAACCCTAAGAAAGTAACTCCAAAATTCTGTCTACGAAATCAAAACCTGGTTTATAAGTTAGTTAAAGGGAAATAGTTGAACTAAAAGTACAACTCAAATATATAAATTGTACAATTAAATTCAAGAATAGTCTGAACACTAGAGCTAGAATTCAAATGTCGAAAATCCAAGATTATAAAATTTTGCTCAAGCCTCCTTTCTTTTCCTTCATCTCCTTCTTCCTCTCTATTACATGTGGGCCCCTCCTTTTTCTCACCCCCTTTTCCCTTTCCTCCCTCTCTCCTGCCGCTGGGGCCGGCTTCCTTCCCCACTCTCTCTTCTTTCTCCAGGCGCTCCCCTCCTCCTTTCTTCCTCTCTCTTCCGTGTGCGTGCGCAGCTCCCTTCCGCCCCGTGGCATCCATGCGCCGCCTCCGCCAGAGTGCGCTGTCCGTCGCGTCCCGTCTCATCGCAAAGACCTGCCTCACCCATGCGCCGCGCGAATCCCGCCGGTTGCAACGTCTCGCGCCTGCGCCAGCGCCATGCCCTGCGCCCAGCTTCAGTCTCCATCACCTGCGCGCGGCATCGCCCGTGCCCTGCCAGCCTCAGCGCCTTGCCGCGCAATTCCATCCGGCCCCCTCTCCCGCGCCATAAAGCAGTCGGTTTTCCCCAACTTCTCCTTGCGCCTTCCTTGTTTTCCCGATACTTCACGCGCGTCCGCCGGCCCCTCCACGCCGTCCCGGCCCTCCGGCGACACCCCGGGCAATTCGGCCGCGTCACTTCGCGCCGCTACTCCCCTCCTTCCTTCCGTTGCGTTTAATTGAAGTCTCGTCATCGGAAGTGGCCGCAGCGCCAACCTCCCCAATCTTCGGCCGCCGCCGCCATTACCGCCGCTAATCCCACCCCGGTGGCCCTCTCGCCGATTCCTCTGTATGGGAGCTTCACCGCGGTACCCTGAAGCTTTTCCCCACCACGGCCGGAGCTGCGGCCCGCTCCAGCTCGCCGGCACCGTGCGCCTCCGCCGCCCGACCATGCCTCACGTCGCCGGCCCGCCTCGACGCCTCCCCGACCGAACCGTCACCGCAGGTAACTCCCCATGGGCACTCTCTCGCTCGTGCTTGCCTTCCCCTCTCCTTTCCTGTGACGGACCGCCGCCGCCACCACGGCTTCTCCGCGTCCGGCTGCTTCTACCGTCGCCGGCCCACCAGTGCGTCGCCTCGACCGGAGCCGCTACCCTGGGGACTTCCTCACCTCGGGGGCAACCCGTTTTGGGCGTCCACCGCCCCTCCGGCAGACGGTCGCGCCGGCGAGTCCGCCGCCTGGCCCTGCGCCCGCCCCTCTGTTTCCTTTCCCTTCTGGCCGAGCCCTGGTCTGCTCTTCTTCCCCTTTGGCTGGCATGTGGGCCCAACTAGGAAACTCCTTTTTAAGCCAATGCATGTTCCAGTTTTTCCTCCCATTTCTTGATAATTATCAATCAACATTGTCTTCAATGAAATAATATATTAATCCTTATGTAAAACTAAAACCAGATTATGCGAGACCTATTTTAAATGGCAAGTAACTATCTTGGACTCAATGAATGTAAATATCAAAGTTTAATATGTGGAACAATTTAAAGGAGTATGTAAATTAGTAATGCTAGAAACCTAACCCTAATTCATTGCTACCTGAATTAGCAAAATAATTACTCTGGAATTAGATAGCATAAGAAATTAAAAATGCATGTCATCATAAGTTGGGACTTGAAGCTTTATAGGGATACTATTAATACTCCCAAACCCTACCTCCACACAAATCATATACTAATATCACATCCCATCAAAAGCCCGAATAGTCTAAATGGTAGGACATGCCGTTATCTCCATACCTAAATCTGTTCAAGCAAGATCGGGCCTTGGTGTCTTGTCCATGTCTAGCCATACTCCTATTTAAAGTGGAATGTCCTTGCGAATATTCCTTCGACGCCAATCCTCCTTGTATATCCTTTCCCGGCGAAGTTGCCCCATCACTTCGCTTCCACCCAAAAATTTGATCGACTCCGTCTCTATCCTACAACTCACTGCATACCCGTATTCATAAGCAAATCATAAATAAACTCATGTGCCTTAATCTTTATTTTGAGAGCTTCATTGTTAATCTAAGGCATAGTGAGCAATTTAGGAGGGGTGTAATCTAGGTCCAAATATCCATGAAATGACGATTTAACTAATGGAAATTTCGTAAAGAATGAATCCTAAACCCTTGCATGATAGTAAGGTTGTGGAACTAGTCGCCACATAGTTAAAACATAACCCTATGTCCTAGCAAAAATGAGAATCCTTTGTCGACTATAATACTCAAATTAAATTAAAGGATAATTTAGAGAATTTAATAAAAATATACTAGGATGTAGATGGGACTACGTAATGTTAATATTTGGACTAGATCATGTATGCATGATCCATATGGTTTGAGCAATCATCTAAAAGGCTAATTATTAAATTCAAAGCAATAATCAATAAATATGGCTTTGGTTAAATACTCAAGAAGATTACCCTTAAAATATAATATATGCACTAACATTTAACATACCATCATTTAACAAATCCTAGGGAAAGATTTGGCTAAACAGCAAATATTAATAATATACCCCTATGTGACAAGCTTTGCCCATATAAATAAAGTTCAAATTGAAATCAATACTAAGCCTGATAATAATTGAAGTGTAGACAAAGAAATAGTGGTGTCATTAATTATATTCTAACACTAGATTAAATAAATACCCATGTTGGACCCTAACTACACATATAAATGAAATTAGGCATATAAAAATGTGCATAAGAAAGGTACGACTATGTCTGTATACATATATATGTATATAATAGCCGTGGGTCATCAATAATTTCACTAATGTGTAGTATGCTGTCTAGTGATACTAGGTTTAGCTAGGAGTGGTGTTTCATCCGAGCTGTGTTTAAATAGTTCAATGGTCGTGGGTCAATGAACAATAGAAATCAGATAGTGTTAACCATTTGAATAGTAGTGACTAAATAAATAGTCCCGGGTGATAATAAATTAGGATATTAATCATTCAACTGATTAATTGATAGCAAAACTCACCTAAAATATCATAGGTGAAATACCACAAACACCAGGTTTGAGATTAATTCGATAAGTTAAACTAATGTACACCACGAGGAAACCTCCCTAATTCGTAAAAGATGGCCTTCGGCACATAACACTCAACACCTCCATACAAGTCTCACACCTGCTCATAAGTCTAATCTGACACATGGAACGTCCTTGATAAATACAAAAATAATAAAAGAGATTATTAATAAAAAGATCAAGTTATCGTATTCTATTACCAATCTTGCCCCAAATCACTCGAATCATCCATTAACTCATAATAAAACTAAATTGTGTTTACTCGGTTTTACTTGGATCTTTGGAGTTATTTGCTTTTATTTGGATTCAGTCGTTTATCGCGTAGCTAGAAACTGGGGTCCTGGAGATTCTATGGAGCAAGCGAGATCAAGATCGAGGTGAAGATAAAGACCCGAGCCTCAAGATCGACAAATCAAAAAGCCTTGAGTGAGCTCAAGACCGCTAAACCGCACCAGGCGAGTCAATACTTTGATCATGTTGAACCAATATTTTCTGCAAATTACTTTGAATTAAATTATCAAATTGCATGCTGTTATGTTTATGAAAATACATGTTTAATTCAATAATCTAGTTATGTGCCTATTGTTTACCTTGGATAATATTACCCCTCCTTTGGAATATTTGAATGTGCGAACATTGTCGCCCTAGCAAAATTATAATAGTAACCTTTGGAAAATAAGTCCCTAAATATATGCCATGCTTAGTATTGTTTAGGTACTCATGGGCGCGAGAGCGCCCAAGCATCACTTTTAATCCTGAGAAAAATTGGTTGGGCAGTCATGGTGGGAATGACTGGTATCCTTTGATATGGTTATTTTATGCTCTCAAAAATCCCAACTTGCTTAAATATCTGAGCGGATGGCTTGGGGGCTGGTATGTGGTGCGGTGGGAGCACAAATTAGGGAGTGTGGTAGAACCGCTCAGATAATACTAAGGACCGAATCTTGTCATGTCAACCCGTGTAAAACAGTACAACCACAAGTCTATAATGGGTACGACCTAGCTGAATAACTTGCAAGGGTTTAGTTCAGATATCACCGAGGAAAGTGGGTGCCAGGGTGTACTGGTTTACTCACAGTGAGGCACAGGGTGTACTGTACTCGCACGGCGCAAGAGGGGGCTTCTGACTGTGGTGGTGTAACCCTTCAGCGGTGAAACCTCAGCGTGGGTGGTGTCTAGCTAGATCGGAGTAAGGTAAAGGCTTTGTGATAAATTATCTGGGTCTCATGCCTAAGGAAGTATGTTGGCAACAAAGATAATTCATCTCTTGTGGTGAAAGTGTACAAACTCTGCAGAGTCAAAACTATTCGAATAGCCGTGCCCACGGTCATGGGCAGACATGGGAACTCAACTGGATATAGTTCTATTTAAAAATGTTTGGAAAATGGGAATGGAAACTTGAAGGGCGAAGGACTGCCCTGGTTTGGAATTGTCCTGGGCGTCGTCCCAGTGGTAAGTTAAGCGGCTATAACGCTGAAGAAATTGCTATATGGTGCAGATGCCATGTAACGGTGGATGGAATCTGAATCGATATTAATAATGCATTTCCTTGTACATTATGATTTGTTCCAAAACTGCTAAGTCATAGGACTTTTTAATTAATTGTATTCAAAAGCACTCTACGCAAAATAAAATAGCCCGAGCCTCTCCTTTGTTAAGCCATGCATACTATTTATTTGCATTCTGTGTATTGGCTCGCGGAGCACGGGGTCGGAGTGCTCATGCTCGCTTTTGCGACAAAAATTCAGAATCAGGAAATCAAATCACCTCGCCTCAGCAACAAGAGTGGACAAGCTGGCCGAGAAGATGAAGATGTCAAGGGCTAGGTCACGAACCTCCAGTTGGCTGCCTGTGGGCATGTCCTGAAGGTCCCACCTGTATGCTTCGTTCTTCCGCTGCTGCAGTTTAATGATTTCGGCCTAATCGGCCCATGGGTAAGTCTACTATTAAATGTTACGCTTCCGCATGATATGTATTTTGATATTCATTACTGTAACTGTGAGCACTATCTACTGATCCAGGGAATAGTGCAGTAATCACAGAGGATTCCGGATGTTAATATCTGGGGTCTTACACAGGTTTCAGCTCGAAGGGGTACATTCTTGTTACAGGCCAATGGCACACTTGGTAATTACTCGCGCAACTTGGAGGGCAGTTACGTAGCAGACGACACAGGAGCTAGAGGAGCTGCGTTTCAGATGCTTGGCACACAAAGGCACAAATCATAGCTCGGCTCCGAAAATTTCCTTAGGGCCAGGCTCCGAAGCCGGAAGCACTGCCTTTGAAGCCGAAAAAACAGCTTCTGAGCCTGGCCAAACGCAACCTAAAGGGGATCTGTTTAGCAGACAGTCAGACACCATTGGTGTGTCCATGGGCCATACGGATCACCTATTTAACCATTCCTTAAGTCGACACCCAATTTTTATCAGCCAGCACTCTTGCTAGACACTATTGCCTCAATGGGCCACCATACAAATCGCCTGTTTAACCATTCCTTAAGTCGGCACCCCCAATTTTTGTCACCCGGCACTCCTGCTAGACACTATTGCCTCTATAGTTGACGTCGTCTTGCTACTCCGCCATCTCTCCCCTTATACAAAGCTGTATATCTTAAAATATACTTTCTCTATTCTTTTCTACTCGAAGTTTCTAATTTTTAATGGTCTTTCAAGAGACGACTTTGACCACTATTTTTATAACTTTACATTAATATATACAAATAAAATTGTAATATTATAAAAGTATTTTAACTATAATCTAATGATCTAATTTTTATATAGCCAATCTAGATAATATTAAATCTACTAGTGATTATATTTTAAAAAGTTTAACAGTATAAATTTTAAGAAGTTGGGTAAAAATGAACGGACGAGTAAGGGCCTGTTTGGGAGAGCTCCACCAACTTCAGATTCACGAAAAACGTGGATCTAGAGCTGGATTCACCGTGGAGCAGCTCCATGGTGGATCTGGGATTCGTCAAAGTGTTTGGTACAACTCCACCTCCCTCTCTATCTCACTTCCACCTGGGCCCCACGCGTCAGGGGGCAAAATGAAAAAAAATCCCGGCGGCGCAGGCGCGGCAGCGGCCGGCGGCCGGCAGGCGCAGGCGGAGAAGAGGAGGAGGCGGAGCGGCCGGCGGGCGAGGAGGAGGCGGAGAAGAGGAGGCGGAGCGGCCGGCGGGCGAGGAGGAGGCGGAGAAGAGGAGGAGGCGGAGCGGCCGGTGGGCGAGGAGGAGGCGGAGCGGCCGGCGGGCGAGGCGGAGCAGAGCGGCCGGCGGGCGAGGAGGAGGCGGAGAAGAGGAGGAGGCGGAGAAGAGGAGGAGGCGGAGCGGCCGGCGAGCGAGGAGGAGGCGGAGAAGAGGAGGAGGCGGAGCGGCCGGCGGGCGAGGAGGAGGCGGAGCGGCCGGCGGGCGAGGAGGAGGCGGAGAAGAGGAGGCGGAGCGGCCGGCGGGCGAGGAGGAGGTGGAGAAGAGGAGGAGGCGAAGCGGCCGGTGGGCGAGGTGGAGCGGAGCGGCCGGCGGGCGAGGAGGAGGCGGAGCGGCCGGCGGGCGAGGAGGAGGCGGAGCGACCGGCAGGCGCAGGCGAGGCGAGGCCGGCGGCCGGCAGGCGAGGCGAAGGCGCAGGGGAGGACGGCGCAGCGACGAGAAAGAAGAAAAACGAACCGTTTTTTTTGTGTAATCAGTGGCATGGTGGGTAATTTTCCCCAACTCTACCAATTTGAGTTTGGTGGAGCACCCCTTGAGGTGCTCCACCAATTTGGTGAATCTGGAGCTAGATCCATGGTTTTGGTGGAGCAGATCCACGGTGGAGCTACTGGAGCTGGAACTGTTTGGCTTGAAAAAGTGGATCTGGATCTGAATTTGGTAAATCTGGAGCTGGTGGAGCTCTCCCAAATAGGCCCTAAATCGATTATGGGGATCATTGTTGGCTGCCTCTGGCTCTGCCCCACACGCACCGCACGTTGGCAAAATCTATAGCAAATAGTGCCCTTCCACCTCGCGCACGCATGGTTGGGTCATGGACCGCAAAAGTTGATCTTTCGACGTCCTCGAATCAGTGCCTCTGCACAGGACCACTTGCTAAATAGCAATTTCCAATAATCAAAATCCGGCTTAATTCAATAATTTGCTAGAGCTGAAGTAGCTTAGGAGGTGTTTTTTAATTGGCTAGAGGTGATAGTTTTTAACTCTGTTATTTTGGTCTTTTAGGGTGGCTTTTAACTTTGATTTCTTCGGAAGCTAAAGCAAATAGAGCGGCATTTTCAAGTTGTTTCTTGAAGCCGCTTCTATAAATAGCTTTCTGAGCCCGCCGACGCGTGCGCCGTTCACATTAGCATCTCCATCGTTCGCCATTGTCTCGAAAAATATAGTCAAAAACTATAAATTGCAACTCAAAAGAACAGAACTGTTGGTAGAGCTTTTGGCTTTTAATTGAAATGGAATAGTAACGACTGAAAAGAGTAACTTTAAAATAAAATCTAAAATATGATTTTTGAAAGACGTAGAATGGACGAGACAACGAAGACCCATGGATGGCTTTTGAAAGTGACTTGATGAAATTATTTTTAAAAATCAGATGTTCAAATCGGCTTTTAACTCGTCCAAACGGAAATAAAAAACCGAAACCGATTTGCCTGCTCTAAAGGATCGAAAGCCTATCTTTTGGCTTTTTGTGTAGGTATTTTACTGTAGCAACTATTAATTTTTTTGATTCAACAAATGAAAATAGTAAAAATTCAGAAAAATTTAAAAAATACCGTTAAATCTTTTGGAACAACGCAAAAAGAATAGAGTGGAAAACGAAAACCTAAAAAAGGGGGAAAAAACAGCGGGGCGCACCCTTTCTTCACCCGCACAACATAGGCAACCTCGCTGAGCGAGGAGTCAGGAGCGGTCTCCGGGAAGCGGTCGCCCGAATTAAGCCCGTGCGCAGCCCTCGGTGACCCCCAAAAAAAGGCGAGACGACGCGAGGGAGGGAGCGGAAGGGAAGGCGCCACCGGCCAAAGCAAGCAAGCCCTAGGCGACGCGACGGACGGCCGCGTCGGCGAAGGCATCGCCTGCTCTCGTGTCCGTGCGCTGCTCTCCTCGGCCCCGGATTCGGGTTGATCCGATCGGCTCGGCTCGGCTCGGCCATGTCGACCAAGAGGTAATTCGATTCGATTCGCACGATTGGGTTATGGTGCCTGTTTCGCGTGATTTGAAGCGCGGGTTGGATCGAGATTTGCGGGCGGTGGGTGCCGCGTGGGGGTTCCGGTACGATGCCGTTGAGCTCTGGATTGAGCTTGCCTGGGAACCTAGGTTTGGCGGGAGCTGAGAAGATTGGTTTATGCTTAGAATTTTTAGCGCGACCGTTTCGGGAGTTGAGTTCGTGGGAAGAATGGGGAGGCCAGTTTTTGAGCTGGGGCACTGCATGTTTCTCGGCAGTAGGGGCACCTTGGGGGGGGGGGGGGGGGGGGGGATGTAGTTAAGCTGATATACGCTTTGAGACAAATAATCAGGGAGATTATTCGCATTTGTTTTAGCTTTCTGTGCGATCTTTATTTTTTCGGAAGTCGGTTTTGAGTCCGGTGCCTCTTGTTTGCTGGCAACTGATAGTAAAGATGATATAAATTGGTGCAGGATTTAATGTTTTTGGATGGTTCTGTATATTATGATGCCACTTAGATTAAGTTCGGGGAATTGGTTTCAATTTAATTGTGGTACATATGTTGCTTGTTTGGTTCTATAAACACCAGATTGTGCTTGGGGGTGAGGTCTGTGAATTTTAGAGGTTCTTTGTAGATTGGAGGCTCAAAGTTTTAATTAACCTGGCTGTATGTTGTGGATTCGAATGGCTGGTGAATTCTGATGTGGTGGCAAAGGAAGTCCAGGGCAAAGTTCTGCATTCTAGACAAAACAACAAATGAAAATACGGTGGTAATGTCTTTGATGAATAATAGTGACAATCATTGTTTAACTATCCTGAAAGTAGAATGAGAAGTTTTATGTTTGCTTAACTAGGGTATCTTTTATTGAGATGCAAATTTCTGCATGGACCATGCATTCTTGTTATGCTTTGTATTTACTTTGTAAGAGTATTATCCTGAAACCTTCTTCTCTTGTACTTGTATAGCAGAAACTTACTGCTGTTATCGATAGAAAAGGTCAAAAATATATGAAGAAGTTTAAAAGAAAAGGGAAAACAAGATGTAACTCAACCTTAACCTCAATCAGGAGAGATGCAACTCCTTCAGATTGTTTACTCAAATTGGTAGTCTAAGCATCACCCCTTCGCCCCTTCCCATAACTTTACTATTAGTTTACACTTTCTTTACTCAAGAAACAATGTTGTGACAGGAAAAGGCTTCATAAAAACTCATTATTTTGTTTCATTTCAAATTATTTCCTGCCTGGAATGAAATAAACAATTTTGGTAGTTTGCTTACAGGTCTTTTTGTTATGTTACTGATCTATCAGGGTTCTTTGCAAGTTCTTCATGCATGGAGCTTGCTTGAAAGGAGATTACTGTGAGTTCTCCCATGACTGGAGTGACCAACCAAATAATGTAATGTATTAGTAAACACTGGATGTGGTTTAGTTTCATTGCCAGACTAAAAAATGCATATCATCTACTGTTTCTTACTGTGATGCTTGTTTGCTCAGGTTTGCACATTTTACCAGAAAGGTGCATGCTTGTATGGTAGCCGTTGCAGATATGACCATGTCAAAGTTTCTCGTAACCCCACAGTACCTCCACCACCATCATCAAGTACTGCAACACGTGTTGCATCTACTTCTCTTCAACTTTTAAGTTCCGGGTGTCCTCTTCACATGGGACACCAAACAGATTCAAGCAACCAAAGACAACAGATATCTGCAGATATGCTGGCACATTCTGCAAGTAAGTCTGCATGGAGAAATGATTTTCAACATGACAGTGTCAGTGTATCGGAGGATGGGATTGACTGGTCATCCAATCGAACTGTGCAAAACCAAACATCCAAGAAACCTGCTGATCTGCCAATTTGTTCTTTTGCTGCTGCTGGTAATTGTCCTTATGGGGAAGAGTGCCCTCACATGCATGGAGATTTGTGCACAACCTGTGGGAAAATGTGCTTGCATCCTTATCGTCCTGATGAGAGGGAGGAGCATATCAAGCTATGTGAGAAAAACCACAAGCGCCTTGAGACTTTGAAACACAGCCAAGAGATAGAATGCAGTGTCTGCTTGGACCGTGTGCTCTCAAAGCCTACAGCAGCTGAAAGGAAGTTTGGACTGTTATCTGAATGTGATCATCCCTTCTGTATTTCATGCATTAGAAATTGGCGTAGCAATTCTCCTACATCTGGTATGGATGTGAACTCAGCGCTTAGGGCTTGTCCAATATGTCGCAAACTTTCGTACTATGTCATTCCAAGTGTTCTTTGGTACTTCTCGAAGGAGGAAAAGATGGAGATCACTGACAGCTACAAAGCCAAGCTCAAGTAAGATGTAACATGTTCCTATCTTTTGTTGCTTCTTGTCTTGTGTATGTCCTTTATGTGATCTGTGTCCTAAATTCGTAATTTTAGAAAGCGAAATTATAAGGTTACAAATATTTCAGCTGTTCATACTCAGGCATATACCTTATCTTTACTTAAATGAGTTAAAGTGTCATAGCAATGTACTAGAAAATGGCATTTCTTATCATCTTTGTCTCATAGATTCATGTTTCCTTTTGTTTTTGAAATATCCAAGCTGATATGTTTAATGAGAAGCGATTTAAGATTAATACTGTTATACTTCCTAACTTACGGGTACACTGTTGCAGGTCTATTGATTGCAAGTACTTTGATTTTGGAACTGGTACATGTCCCTTTGGGACTAGCTGTTTCTACAAGGTAGAAAATTATATCTTTACATGCTATAAACATGTGAATTAAATACAGCTGATGTACATTTGTGATTGTCAACAAAAATTTTATTGGCTATCCCTATCCAGATAGTTTTGAGAGCCCAGTACCAGATCAGTTCTATCCCTTCTAGCTATTGGCACTTTGGCAGTAAATGATCTGTATGGAACACTAGCTAGCTACCTTTTCACTCGGTTGCTCTGCTGGAAAATGCCAAACCTACAACTTTGTTTTGAATTTCTGAAGACTATTTTAAATAGTGTTATGTCGAGTATTATTATTTTCAATAATTCATACCTCAGATTACACCATCTACAAGTCCCTTGAGTCTCTAAATTGGCTGGGTCTGGCATTTTATTGTGTGCCTGGTGGTAGGCACCTGTTTAATGTGGTGTCTGGAAGCATGGCTGTTCTTTTTACTGTTTACCTTTGTTAAGTTGCTCGAGCACCCTAGAGCAGGGGTGGGCCTGCCTTGAGCACCTTGGATTCAAATGAACCCAGCAACCTCTAGAAGTTGCTAAAAATATGATGTGGCTTGTCCAAAATTTATTCCTATACAATACAAATGTCTCAACAAAACATTTATTGGTTGTGGTGGTGACCCTTTAGATGAATTTTGTCAACAGTGGTGCAAATTTGTTCCTCAATTATCTGTTAATTGTTACCATTCTGGTGATATTTTTAAGTAATGTATCATGAGGATTTGTATGGTAGTTCACGAATTACAAAGTTCAAAATGGTACGAGTTGACTGGCAATATAAAAAGTTTCCCCTACATAGAGTGGTGAATTTTTAGTAGTTATTTAGTGGATAAAGATTGAATATGTAGGCCAAGGATTTGAGTTTATCCTACATTCAAGTTTGTATGCAACAATTATTCATCCTGGTCCAATGTCATTAGAGTATATTGTGCTGACTGTTGGATGTTTTTGGGTAACTTTTTTAAAGGACAGGATACTTGATTTCTTGCTGATCCTTTTCCTAGGTAGCTCACCTTGGTAAAGAAACTGCAGAGATTATTGTTGTATATTGTAATGTTAACTGGCCTGTCTTTCCCCCTCATTTTTCTTTCAACATTGAACTCACTATTGCAGCCTGCATGTTATGCAGCATGCCTACAGAGATGGCCACTTGGAAGAGGTCATACTGCGACATCTTGATGCTGATGATGGAAGTACAGTGATTGCCAAAAATATTAGGTATGTGTTATCTGTTAGATTTCTGTGCAATCTGTATATTTCCCATTTTCTGCCTGTATCACCGCCCTGTTTGCATTCCAGGTTGTCGGACTTCCTCAGTCAGTTGCATCTTTAGGGACCAGTGGCTATATATATATATATATCAAATGTAAGATTTATTTTTCAGTATGCGATCAATGCAATTTTACTATTTTTTGTCAATTCACTTGCAACTTGCAAGTAATGCGCATTTGGAATTGTTGTTCTTGTCATTTATTTGCTGTTGTGGGAGATATGATAGTGCTGTCTCACCATAGATCAATTGCTATGCTTGAAGTTACATTTCACATTTCCACTGGTGGATTTAAATGTATTGCAAAACTTCTCCTGCAATACCTATGCCTGGCATTCATTAACATGTGAATAGCATTTGCATCCATTCTGCTCCTGCTACATTGTTTCATTCCTACCAAACCACTTTCTTTTCATGGTTTGACCAAGTGAACTGGAACATTTGCATCCAGGCATTCGGGGATTTCGCTATCTACGAGATATTTGCAGTATTTTGAAGACATCAGTTTAAATTGAGGCGTCTTCGAAAACCTCTGCTTTATCTCCATTTAGTGGTGGTTGCTTTGTCGCCAATCATACGAAGGCAATCCTTGTGTGCTAAAAACTGTTCTTTTTCGTGCCATGCATAACTTTTACATAACCCTTGACATTACATTTGTGCCTAACATTAACCACTCTTCAATGCAGAATTTTTGAAGTCAAACTGTGGGGGCACCTGGATAACCTTATAAAGAAAGCACTGTTGACCCGAGGACAAATGGAAAAGAAGTCCTGTGGCGAGTGTGCTCGAAAGCGAAACACAAGGATTAAAACTGTTCAAACACTTTGCCATATGCACTTGTGTTGCTTCCTGGGCTACCAGTGATTCAGTAGAACATTCCCTGGCCATCGTGCAAAGGGCAGGTGTATAATACACTAGTTTCCTCGATGCTCTCTCTCTATTGAGGAAAGGCTTCCCGCACCAGCAGCAGGTCAACTGTGGCCGCTTGGTTGTACAGCTTTTTTTTTGGGGGGGGGGGGGGGGGGGGGGGCTTCGCTCTCTCACCTCCTCCTTGCTCCCTCTGTCACTGTGCACTGCTACCGTCTTCTTCCTCTGTGCTCCCGCGCTAGTTGGTGGCAATTTGCTTCTTCATAAGCTTCGCACGCCTTCGCCTCTCCCCTACCTCTACGTTCACCATCGGTGGCTGATGGTGCCTATGCCACGTCGCGTTGCCTGCTCTCTCCCTAACACTACCACGCTGACCTGCCAACCTGCCCAACCTAAAATTTCTCACCACCATATCGCATCGTCCATTGCCCTCTGATCTCGCGATCGACGGTGGCATCGCTGCTAGCGCAGCCCACTGCCAGGCGGCCGCTTCCCCTATCTCTACAATCGGGGGTATCGGTGAATCCTGTTGGAAATTAAACAGTTTTAGCAACATTTTTAGATTAATTCTATATCTAAGTAATGACAAAAGCATATATCTAGTAGTAAATAAATATCATGAAGATTAAACAAATATCTCTCAACATAGATATAGCATTCAAGTCATTTAAATAAAACAATATACTTAGCTAATCAATATCTCTCAACATAGATATAGCATTCAGGTCATTTAAATAAAACAATATGCTTAGCTGATCATTAAAGTGGGCATTAAATGACTGCATAGTGCACTGAATTAAAGATTTGATTTGCTCTCAGTTGAGGAGTTACTCAAGATATAAATCTTGGCATTCTTTGACTCTGTCAATGAATCAACAATCAATGTGACTGTCTGCCAGATATACTGCTAGTTTAACTATCAAAATTACCTCGGAAAAGTGGCACTAACCAATGCACGCTCTAGACAGGTAAAGGTAACAAAGAAGTATTACTGCAGAATCAACATGTTTCGGCAAATGACCAGAAATATGTAACACATATGTACTATTGCAGAATAAACATGTTTCGGCAATAACCAGAACAGAATAGCAGTATGAACTAACAATTGATATATCAAAAACTAGTAGAATATTTCTAGATAGTCACACTAATCTCACATTTGATAGGTTTTCCTCATTGGGCAATCACAAAGCCCACATCAAACTGTGAACAGTCCTTTACAACCACAACAACGTACGACCACGGTGGTGTACGACCACAGTGATTATGACCACGGCAGATTACAACTTCGGCAAATTGACCACGGTAGTAATAAGAACACAAATGAGAGCTTATTGTGCGATGAATATCCAAGCCACCGAGAAGGCCATAGAGGCAAGACTCGTTGCAAGAACGATGTTCCAAAAAACTAATCACTAGCGTATGCCCGGATATCGCCGGAGAGGTTAACGGAGATACAATGCCCGACTTCACAAATCAGTACTCACCAAATTGCAAAGCTGAGGAGCTGGTGATGCCGCACAAAGCTAATACAATATCCAGTCGGATGAAGCAGCTGAGGAACCGAATGCGCAAAAGCCCTGAGAAGAACTCGGCCCTCGCTGCAGTAACCAAGAGACCAACACCCTAGTGGATCTGCAGAAACAAGCGGGAGTGGAGATCACCAAGACTCTAGTGGGTTCGTCGAGGCAAACTGAATAGAAGATCAAAGAGAATTCACCACCACTTGCACTTGAATATGGGTCTACTCTCTATATTGCTCTGCACTGAGAACTCTTCCATCGCTCATTATAAAGAGGAGTGAGAGAGATCGAAGATCTGGTGAGGAGTCAGTGCCGCCCAAAATGGCTGCCCGTTCCTTCCTCCCGAAGACCTGAGAGAAGAGGGAGATGAGGAGAGTGCGCACGATCTGAGACGGCACACCAGCCTCATCCCCTCTCAATCCCTCTCTTACAAGTGGGCCCAGCTCCGAAATTATTTTCCTTTTCTTTAATTCCTGAATTGAGGAAATTCCCAAATTGCCCAACAATCCCCCCAATTTTCCTCAATTTGCGACATCTCGAATAGGATTGAAGTAACTTTGTTTGATATACAATCATTCAACAAGGGTATCTTGCGGGTTTGAACCTAATGCCTAGGAACAAAAGCTATGACTCTGCACATACAACGGAGGACTATGCCTTGATCCAGTGTCTTAGTGTGAGAGCTTTCACTTATGCTGCACTCCATACAGGGTAGCTGAACCGCACCTCTCAGGTTGGAACGTTATGGTCATGTTCCCATATCTTTTCATAAGTATTTAAGAAAGCATACCCATACTCTTTTTTTATCGTGACCCTACGATCATACTCGCTTAAGTGAATTCTCTAGGGAACTCTGTAGAACAGTTCCAATTGCCGTATAAGGCATCAAATTCATTAAGAGCTATTGCTCAATCTGCCATATAGTTTAGAGTACTGCAACTCACGAGACTCTAAGGCGTACTCTCAGTCTTTCACAATTTGTTTTCCTAGAGCCTAGTTCATAGGATCTCCGCTCTTCTAGGTTAGGTTACCACATTTCAAGACCATCAAATGGGTAAGAGCCCTATTCCCTATGATGCTACCAAAATGACTTTGCACGCCATTCCTTTAGTGAAATAATCTACTAGATTCATTTTGGATTAGATGTATTTCGCATTGATTACAGTAGTCTCTCTGGCATGTCGGACTGACTTAAGTCGCCTCTTAATGTGTTTTGAGGACTTCATGATGTCTTTCCTACTCTTAACCTTGACCAACACGGTTTGGTTGTGGCAGCAAGTTAGGACAACTGGTATTGGCTTTTCCAATATTGGTAGGTCGGAAAGAAACTCTTTAAGCCATTCCGCCTCTACTACTGCTAAATGAAGTGCTCCTAGCTCAGCCTCCATGGTAGATCATATAAGGATAGTCTGTTTTGAAGACTTCCATGCAATAGCCCCACCTGCTAGAGTGAATACATAAACCCTCGTATCCTTCATATCATCCGAGTCACTGAATCCTTGAAAGACTACTGGATGGCCAGTATAATGTATCCCTAAATTCTTGGTTCCTTTTAGATACCTAAGTACTCTTTCTAGTGCTATCCAATGATCATCTCCTGGATTGGCCATATATCGGCTCAATCTGTTCACAGTATATGAAATGCCAGGCCTCGTTGCACTAGTTAAATACATCAAGTATCCAATCATTTGAGAATATTTAAGTTGGTCTTTTCCGTGTCGAGTGTTTTTATGCAGCTTGGCATTTGGATCGTATGGTGTGGCTACATGCTTAGCATCCATGAATCCAAAATGGTTCAGGATCTTATCCACATAATGAGATTGTATGAATCTCTTTCTCACCCTTTAATAGCTTGATGTTTAGAATAACATCAGCTTCACCAAGATCTTTCATATAAAAGTTCTGGGAGAGGAATGACTTGGTGTTATTGATTACATCTATATTGGTCCCGAACAATAGTATATCATCCACACAAAGACAGAGGATGAGACCTTCACTCCCATTAAATCGATAACATACGCACTTATCGGCTTTGTTTACACAAAAGCTGACCGAAGTCAACGTATTGTCAAATTTCTCATGCCATTTGTTGGGACCTTGTTTTATACCATACAAGGATTTAACTAAGCAACATACTTTCCTCTCTTGCCCTTTAGCCACAAAACCATCTGGCTATTACATGTAAAACTCCTCATCTAACTCTCTATTTAGAAAAGCAGTCTTAACACCCATTTGATGTATATGGAGTTTGCATGCAGCAGCTAGTGCTAGAAGCACTCGAATTGTAGGTAATCGAGCCACATGCGAGTATGTATCAAAATAGTCTTCACCCTCCTTTTGCGTGAAACCCTTAGTTACTAAACGAGCCTTGTACCTTTCAATAGTACCATCGGGTCTTCACTTTCTTTTGAAGAACCATTTGCATCCCACTGGTTTATATCCATTTAGAAGATCATTAATCTTCCAGCTTTCATTAGCTATGATGGAATCCATCTCACTACAGACTGCTGTTAAGTATATCAAGGCCCATATACTATAGGCCCATATGGCCCATGTGGTTATCTATATATTGACATCTCAACTATTGGAGTCCTTGTCTTCTCAAATCCTTAATGTAAGTAACATGGTATCAGAGCTCATGGATTAGGGTTAGGTCAGGATTATTCTAATCCTCCTCCCACGATCCAAAATCCACTCGCACGTGGTCTCTACGTGCTGCGGCCAGTTGGCCGCTGTTCCCTTGACTGCGGAGAGGGCAGCCGCCCGTCACGGTTTCCCTCAAGCCGCCGTCCGCCCGTCTTCGGGGCCGGCCGCCGTCCGCTCGTCGCAGTCGGCCGCCGTACGCCTCTTCATCCTTGTCGACTCCATCGCCTGGGGGCGTCCGCTCATCAGATCCGATCGGATCTCAGGAGGCGCCTCCCGCTCGCCGCCGCCCGAAGCCTCGTCCGTCGCTCCATCGCCTCGCTCGCCGCCGCCCGAAGCCTAGGGGTCGCGCGCTCTCGTCAGCACCCGCCTCGTTCGCCGTCGCCATCGCCTGGGGGCGTCCGCCTCGTTTGCCGCCTCCATCGCCTGGAGCCCGCCTCGTCGGATCCGCCGCCTCCTCCAGCGGCCCGTCTCCTCCAGCGGCGTCCGCCTCGTCTGCCGCCTCCATCGCCTGGAGCCCGCTTTGTCGGATCCGCCGCCTCCTCCAGCGGCCCGTCTCCGCCAGCGGCGGACACGTCGATCCGCCGCCGTCAGCTCCGCCTTCGGGGCCATCGTCGCTGCCTTTGAGGTCGCCGTCACCTGGGGATCTTCTTCGTCGTCTTGGATCCGCATCTGGGCCACCGTTGCGTCGCCTGGGGATTCTTCCTCTGCCCTGGTATTCGAGTGCCTTCAGGCTCGTATACAAAGCGCCCAGCACAGTCAACACTGCAACTGTGGTAATTGCTATCTGTCCAATGTTCTGCTGTTTTGCCTGCCGTTGGTCAAGCCCTAGCACATCTCAACATGTCTCAGATAAATGCAATAGTTATCAATCTCACCCTAGATGGTCAGAATTATCCAGAGTGGGCTTTCTGTGTAGAGACTGCATTGAGGGGCTATGGTTTACTTTTTCACTTAACTGAAACTCCACCTGTGCTTAAGGATGATGGTAGTAATGCTGCTGCAGTAAAAGAATGGCATATTAATGATGGGAAAGTAATGGCTGCTATGGTGAATAGTACTAAGCAATCCATGATTATGAGTCTTTCTAAGTTCAAAACAGCCAAGGGAATATGGGACAACTTGAAGAAGCGCTATGTTCAGGATAGTGGTGCTCTTTTGCATACCCTTATGCAGCAAACTCATGAAATTGACCAGCATGATATGTCTATTGATGAGTACTACTCTGCTTTTGATCGTCTGATGGGGTCATTGACTTCCATGATACCTGAGTGTACAACTGTTCCCTGTCCAGCACATAAGTTTATTGAAAAAATTTTTACTTACAAATTTGTCATGGGAGTCCGGGCTGAGTATGATTCCATCCGTACACGATTACTTCACAATTCTTCTGCTATCACCATGGCATAGGCATTGTCTGATTTACTTGCAGACGAAACACGTCTTAAGTCTATGTCTTCTTCTGCATCTGTTCCTCATAGTGTGTTGGCAGCTTCTCAGAGGATCAGTGCACCAAAAAGTTCCTCTTCAGCACTCTGTAAGCATTGTGGCAAGTCTGGTCATCTTTCAGAAAATTGTTTTTCTCATTATCCAAAGAAGTTGGCTGACTATCGTGCACGTCGTGCAGCTCGTGGTCGTGGTACTGGTTCCACTCCTAGAGGTTCAGTGTCCGTTGCTGCTGCTTCGCCTGTTAATGCTTCTTCGTCGTCTTGGGTGCTTGATTCAGGAGCTTCTTTTCATGTGACATCTGATCAGTCCCAGTTGGTTGCTTGCAAGCCAGTTACTGATGGTGCATCTGTTCAGACAGCTAATGGTACATCTTGTCATATCACTCACCAGGGTTCACTTTGCAATCCTCATTTTTCTGTACCTAATGTTTTTTTGTACCTCAGTTGTCCATGAATCTTCTTTCGGTTGGTCAAGTACCGACCAACCAACATTGTTTTGTTGGATTTGATGACTCATCTTGTTTTATTCAGGATCGTCGAAGAGGGAAAGTGATTGGGACTGGCCATCACCGTAAAGGTGCTCCTAGCCTCTACATCCTCGACACCTTGCGTCTTCCTTCTTCCATTGAGTCTCCAGCTCGTGTGTCATCCGCTGCTTCGTCTTCCGCCTCTTCCTTCGCACAGTGGCATCATCGTCTTGGTCATCTTTGTGGGTCCCGGTTGTCCACATTAATAAATAAAGGTTGTTTAGGTCATACCCCTATTGAGTCTAGTTTTCATTGTAAGGGTTGCAAACATGGAAAACAAATACAACTACCATATTCATCTAGTGTTTCTCATTCAGCTAGACCTTTTGATCTTATTCATTTAGATGTATGGGGTCCTGCACCTTTTGCTACAAAGGGCGGTCATAAACATTCAATAGACAACCCTCATCCAAACTGTCTGGCAAATGTCCTGGTGAAGTTCTTTTTGGTACTTCTCCTAGGTATGATCATCTCCGAGTTTTTGGATGTTCTTGCTAAGTTTTACTTGCACCTCGTGAGCGAACTAAGTTGACTGCACAATCTGTTGAGTGTGTTTTTCTGGGTTATAGTCCTGAGCATAAAGGTTATCGGTGTTATGATCCTTCTTCTCGTCGCATACGTATCTCTCGTGATGTGACTTTTGTTGAGGACCGTCCTTTCTTTTATAACCCCTCAACTCAGCCATCATATTCTCCCACAGAACCCACATCGTTCCTGTGTCTTCCTCCTATTTCATCCCATCATGATGTCACTACACCTTCTCCATATATTACACCTGCTCCTTCTATTTCCATCACGCCACCTTCACAGGAGACTACACCTCCTCCTGCACCACCTCCTTTTCATTCTAAACCACCTATCACACATGTTTTTCATCGTCGTTCCACAAACCTCACAGCACCTCCATCTAGTTCTCCCACCATGGCCAGTCCTGATACGACCGCTGTTGATGCTTCTAATGATATTGATGAGTCTCATACTGTTTCTGATGAGTTACAGGTTGGCCCAAGATATAATCTACGAGATCGTACTGCTATTGGTCCGGCTGACAAGTATGGTTTTCCACGTGTGAATGCCGTTGTTGATGAGCCATCCACTTACCAGGAAGCTTCTAATATTCCGGAATGGCAGCTTGCTATGTCTGAGGAGCTTGCTGCCCTTGATCATACAGGCACTTGGGACCTTGTTCCATTACCGTCACATGCAATGCCTATTACATCTAAATGGGTATTCAAAATTAAGACCAAGTCTGATGGTTCTATTGAGAGATATAAAGCTCGTATTGTTGCTAGAGGTTTTCAGCAAACTCAGGGTCGAGATTATGATGAGACCTTTGCACCAGTTGCTCATATGACTACTGTTCGTACTCTCATTGCAGTGGCTGCTACTTCCTCTTGGACCATCTCTCAAATGGATGTTAAGAATGTTTTTCTTCATGGTGATTTGCATGAAGAAGTTTATATGCAACCACCCCCAGGTGTTGATGCTCCTCCTGGTCATGTTTGTCGCCTTCGTCGTGCTCTGTATGGTCTTAAACAGGCTCCTCGTGCTTGGTTTGAACGCTTCGTATCTGTGATACGGGCTGCTGGTTTTTCACCTAGTGATCATGACCCTGCTCTATTTATTCATCTCTCTCCACATGGACGTACTTTGCTTCTCCTATATGTCGATGATATGTTAATTACGGGAGACGATGTGGAACACATTTCTTGTGTGAAGAAGCAACTTAGTGAGCAATTTCAGATGTTTGATTTGGGTCCTCTCAGTTATTTCTTAGGAATTGAGGTGTTGCATTCTGCAAAGGGCTACTATCTCTCTCAGACCAGATACATACAAGACCTTATTGCTCGTTCTGGCATTACAGATAATCGAACGGCTGCGACACCTATGGATCTTCATTTACAACTTCGTCCTACCGATGGTACACCTCTTGAGGATCCCTCTCGATATCGGCATATTGTGGGTAGCCTTGTTTATCTCACTGTTACTAGACCTGATATTGCTCATGCGGTTCATATTCTGAGTCAGTTTGTGAGTGCTCCTACTTCCATTCATTTTGGACATTTGCTTCGTGTACTACGGTACTTAAGGGGGACATCTTCTCAGTGTTTGTTCTATGCTCGTGATAGTCCGCTTCAGCTTCATGCTTACTCGGACTCCACCTGGGCGAGTGATCCAACAGATCGTCGTTCTGTCACAGGTTATTGCATTCTTCTTGGTTCTTCTCCTCTTGCATGGAAGTCTAGAAGCAGGCGGCTGTATCTCGTTCTCGTACAGAGGCAGAACTTCGAGCACTTGCCACTACCACTTCAGAGATTGTATGGCTTCGATGGTTGTTAGCAGATTTTGGTATTTCTTGTGATGCTCCTACACCTCTCCTATGTGATAATACTGGAGCCATACAAATTGTCAATGATCCTGTAAAGCATGAACTTACAAAGCATATTGGTGTTGATGCCTCCTTTACTCGGTCTCATTGTCAGCAGAAAACAATTGCTCTTCAGTATGTGCCCTCAGAACTGCAAGTGGCAGATTTCTTCACTAAAGCACAAACTCGAGAGCAACATCGGCTTCACTTGCTCAAACTCAATGCTTCAAAACCTCCGTTCCACCTTGAGTTTGAAGGGGGGTGTTAAGTATATCAAGGCCCATATACTATAGGCCCATATGGCCCATGTGGTTATCTATATATTGACATCTCAACTATTGGAGTCCTTGTCTTCTCAAATCCTTAATGTAAGTAACAACTGCATCCTTCCAGTACTTTGCATCTTGGGATGTGTATGCCTTTAAAATGGTACATGGTTCATCATCCACGAGATAGGTGACAAAATCATCACCCAAAAACTTTTCAGTCCTCTATCTCTTACTCCTCCTCAACTCCAATTTAGGAGCTATGTCATCCACACTAGAGAAATAGAGTGTTCATAAGAACCATTAGGAACAATTTGCTCTCATAGGAAACACATTTTCATAGAAAGTCGTATCACAAGATTCCGTAAGGACATTCTTAGAGATATCACTAATCTCGGATTTGACCACTAGAAATATGTATGCTGTGTTGTGATGGGCGTATTCTAGAAAGACACAATCAACAAGTCTTGGGACCAAGTTTCCTTTTCTTCAACAAAGGCACATGTACTTTTGCAAGACAACCCTAAGTATGAAGAAAGGACATGTTTGATTTTCTCCTATTCCATCCTTCATAAGGTTTTTCATCATTGTTGTGGAGAAGCACCCTATTTAGGACATAGTTAGCTGTGAGAACTGCCTCACCCCACCATGAGTTAGACATACCTGAACTCCTTAACATGGCATTCACCAAGTCACAAAGAGTCCGGTTCTTACGTTCGGCTACTCCATTTGATTGGGGAGAATATGATAGGGTAACTTCATAAATTATTCCACCTTACTTGTAGAATTGAGAGAATTCCTTATAGATATATTCACCTCTTCGGTCCAATCTTAACCGTTTTATTTTCTTTTTTAGTTGATTTTCCACCTCAGCCTTATATATTTTAAAATGTTCTAGTGCTTTATCTTTTGACTTAAGTAAATAAACATAACAGTACTTAGTCACATCATCAATGAGAATAAATAAATAACGCTTGCCATCTTTAGTTAGAATGCCATTCATCTCACAGAAATCGGAACGAATTAACTCAAATGGAGAAGTGTCTTGCCTCTCAATACTATGGAAAGGTTTTCAAAGCTGTTTTGCTTGCACACACTTCACACTTCGAGCCTTTCTCATACTTATAACATGGAATTAAATTCATTTTGCTTAACCGCTCTATGACATCAAAATTAATATGACATAAATGAGAGTACCAAATATTTTAAACTTTATTGTAATGAATAATGTTGTGGTTACATACCAAACAGAGAGAGTGTGTGGTAGTGGAGAGTTGAGTAAATGAATGGCTTCGGGCTTTCCCCATGGCCTATGTCCTACATATATACATCCACATGGGGAGTGCCTTTACAATTATACCCTTACGTATGGGTACCTCCCTCAGGGGTACCTATGTCACTATACATGTCCCATTCTGGGCCTTACACTCTCTTAACAGGCCTGCTGGGCTTAGGTGGGGGCCACCCCTACAACAGGAGCCTCTCATGGTGAAGGGCTTCACGGGCCGAAGCCATGTTGCCGAGCCCTTTGGCCCCCTCCGTCCCTGCGGCCTGTGAGCTTTTTCAACGTTCGAAGCGTAGTGTTCGCCTTATTGCAAAGGTATGGCGCCGGGCGGCTTGGTGAAGGCTTCGTTACCCACCGAGTCCTGTCGTGGCGGGGTCAGATTTGTCGTCCGGAGCGAAGATCGAAGTCAAAGTTGGCCTCGCCACCAAGGGGGCGGATTGCAGGCCGAATTTGCCTCCGATTTAGCGGGGTCGGTGATTGCCCGGGCCGGACTGGGGGTGTTGGCGGAGTCAAATGCGTCGGCACAGGGGGCGGAGTGGGTTGTAAGTCGTCGCGCGCGCGCATCTCCGGCGTCGAGCGCCCTTGACGATAAGCGACTGCCAGCCTATCCAGCGGGGCTTGGTTGACGCGGCGCGAGACTTGAGGGGGCGCGGTGATACCATGTTGCGACGTTCCTTCTCCCGTCGCGGATCTTGGAGCATCGCGGTGGTACGATGCTGCGACGCTCCCCCGCCGGTTGGACTCCTGTCGGTTGGGCTTTCGCCGGTTGGACTTCCGCCAGTTGGCTTCCCCGCTGATGGAGTATATATAGCGTGGTGGTGCAACACTGTACCTGCATTGTGTGCTCGGATAGGTGCTGCTCCCCTAAAATGGGCCTCTTCAGTGCATCCACATTCCATGGCGGCACCACGCGGCTCGGGGAATGTTGATGTACTGATGGAGGCCTATTTTTCTCGGGAGCTTGGTTAGCGTCTGTTAACGGCAACTGCTCGCACCTGCTGTGCTCGCGCTGTATTTCTGCAAATAACGGCAAGGTTTGCCCTGTTCTCTTAGACAGGCTCACCTTCAGTCGGGGCTTGTGATCAAGCCCGTCTTTCGAGAGAATATTGACGCACTGAAGGTGGCCTGTTTATGAGAACAAGCCAAAACTTGGCGTGACATAACCTGCGTCGGTGCGAGGTGTGGGGAATGCCGTCGGACGTGCCGTCCCGCCGAGGCGGTGCCTACAAGGCGGGCAGCGAGGTGGTGCTCCGGAGCCGCCGGTCTCCTGCCTTGGAGGATAGTAGCCGCGGGGAGCAGGCGTTTGCGGGGTGGTCCGGGGGTGCTACGTGCGTGGGGTTAAGCTTCGAAGTGGTGGCAGTGGACTCCCTGGGGTGAGCGCGACCCCGCGGTAGTGCGCCTTAATGGCTCCGGGAATCGCGCCGACCCCTGGGCTGGCACACGCGGGCTGCTGTATCCGTACGCACTTGTCCATTCGGGAAGCACACGCGGCGGGCCATGATTGGCATGTCGACGGGCCGTCGGGGGTCAAGCCCCTTCCCCAGAGGGGCGGGGCACGTGGCGCGGCGCTGTAGGCGCGCCGCACGCTGGCTGCTCGCCTTCCAACGCGTATCACCGGCTGCTAGCAGTTGCGCTTCTTGCCGATCTTCGGTTACTGTGACATCCCAATTTCTCCTTTATTTTAATTTCTTTTTCTGGAATTTAAAGTCCTTCTTTTGTTTTTGCTTTGTTTTAAAAGTTAGTAAGTTTGGGAGAATTTGTGATCAAAATAAGTTTATTTGCTTTTATTCGGGTTCCTTGCATTTTTCTAGACTTATAGGATTTTTCTGGGATTTATTTGGATTTTTCTGCTATTTTCTAAGCCCAAAAGTCTTTATTCGGGTTTTCAGAAAATCAAAAAGAGAAAATAAAATTCAACCCCTCTCTCCGGCCGCCACGTGGACGGCCAGATGCCGCCCACGTCGCCACCTCCATCCCGCCTCCCCTCCCTCCCCGCGCGCCACGCGTGCGGCCCGATAGCAGCCACGCCGGCCCATCTCGCCCGCCCCTCTCCTCCTTCTCCCACCGCCGCCCGATCCCAGCGATCGCATCGTGGCCGCTCCCTCCCACTTAACGCCTCGCGATCTTTTCCCGCCGTCCGATTTCCCCCGCCCCGCGATCTCACCCGCTCCTGCCCCCTCTCTCTGCCCGGCCCCACTTGTCATCCCCGACCCCCATCCCCTCACGCGGCCCTCACGCGGACGCCGCCGCCATGGCCGTTGGCCGGCTCCGCCCTAACCGGACCTCTCCCCCTTATCTCTTCCGCACACCGCCTCTCCCTTCGTGCGCCGCAAGCCCGCGCCCCGTCTCCCCCGTTTTCCGCGCACGACGCCCACGTCTCCCACGCGACCGAGGCCACTTCCGTTGCAACCGCCGCCCACCTCCCCGCTTTCTCCGGCGAGAGATTCCGCAGCGCCTCCACCCCCTCGGCCCTATAAAAGCCACCCCCGAGCACCACCCTTCCCCACTCCACCTCGCTCCACCTCCCGTTTGCTCTCTTCGGTGCCCGAGAGCTCCCCCTCCGAGCGTCTTCGCTCCGCCGCGCCGCCTTCTCCTCCGGCGAGGAATCGCCGGCGAAGGAGAGCCGCCCGAGCTTCGCTGAGGCCGCCCCGAGCTCCGCCGCCTCGCGCCGAGCCTCCTCCGCCTTTTCTCCGTGCCCGAGCACCGCCGGAGAGCCCTGCCCGCCGGAACCCGAGCACTTCGCCGCCTCCACCTTGTCGCCGGCCACCCCCGACCGCCGTCGAGCTTCGCCGGAGGTATAGGCCTGCTCCCCGTGCGCCCCTCTCTCCGTTCCCGCCCTCGCCGTCCTCCGCCGTGGCCGCTACCGCCGGCGACCCTCGGAACCCGTGCACCCCGCCGGTGGCCGAGCCACATCAGCCAGCCCAGGCCCGCGTGGCGTCCACGTCGGCGCCACCCGCGCACCAAGCCGCCCCGTCAGCGCCACCCGCACCTCCCTGCCACGTCAGCCACCGCCCTGTCCGTGGACCCGGTCCATAGACCGAGGCCCACATGTCAGCCGGCCCAATCCCGAGATGACATCATGCTGACGCAAAAACTCAGGTTTTCCCGTAGAAAATTAATTCGGCCGAAATTAATTTTGGTGCTGACGTCATAATTCTCAATTTCCTATACAAAAATAATTCCAAAAATTCCTTTTATTCTTTTTCCCTGAATTTAAACTTTCCCGAGCCCGTTCTCCTTCGTTCTAACTCCGATTTAACCCGTTCAAATTCCTAAGTTCATCAAAAATTCCCCTCTACCCATTCCTAGCCTCAATTTGGATTTTTGAGTTTATTTGAATTCGATTTGAATTTATTTTGAGTTTGGAGGGTTATTTTCACGTGTAGATTACGACGATTCTGAAGATTTCCTCGACGACGGATCTCACCAATTCGAAGAGCAAGGCAAGTCACCCTCCTTGATCATGTTGATCCCAGAATTGCAAATAAAATTATGTTGATTTAAATTATATTGCATGCGTATTTCTATTCAATGTATTTCAATTCAGTTTTAAATTTAGTTATTGCCTACTTGTTAATTCCCCTTTGAATTTGAATTCCTCAATACCTTGTAACCCTAGATTAAAAACTCTGGTTAGTTCGATAGAATGGCTAGAGAAAACTTTATAGTGTATGCTTAGCCATGCATAGATGAAACTTAGGTTTGGGGTCCCTTTTCACATAAAATGACAAGCTTTTGGATAGTATTCTTGACTTTGGAGAGTCAAGGAAGTTTACAAAACCATTTCAAAATAAAATATAAAATCTGGTTTAGACTTAGGTTAATGGTTAGAGTGGTGGGTGCAGGCATGCCCTGTTGGTTGGAGCCGCAGTGGTTGACTGTCGTGCACGGGGGTATGTGGTTGAACCTAAGTCAATTAAGGACCGGTCTTTGAGCTACTATTGCTAAAGCCTTAACGTACTACCACATGGCTGGTATGGGACAGCCCTGGCCAAATAATTTGCGGAGTCCAAACTCGAGTCAAGTCGTAGGTTGAAAGTGGGCGTGGTTGGTGCCATGCGAAGTCCCACTTGGGTGAGCGTGGTTGTAGCCATGAGAAGTCTCACCTAGGCTCAAGAGGGGGTCCCGGTCTGGTGGATTCCTTACTGGGGTGAAACCTTAGAGTTGGCTTGGCCGAGTTGACGGCTTCGCATTGTAAAGGCCTTGTTATGATTACTCAGTCGCACGCCTAAGGAAGCGTGTATTGGCCGACAATATGAGGACATCATATCTTGTGGGTAAAGCTGTACAACCTCTGCAGAGTGTAAAATCTATCCTGGATAGCCGTGCCCACGGTCACGGGCATGCTAAGCAAAAGTTTTTCATAGATTAGACTTGGTTTTACAAAAATGTTTTCAAAAACCTTATGGATGGTTGGAGTCCATGAGTGTATGTTTACAGTGTGGATGGATGGAATTCACATGGATTGTTTTTGGAAAATTGGTCCGGGAGGGATTCCTGTGGTTAGGTTGGTGTATGGTCGGAGCCTGCACTAACGTTATGAATTTCACTCAAGTATGGTTTTTACTTACTGTATTAAATTCAGCAATTCCAATCTATTTATTGTATTTCTTAATGCTGTTTTTGCAAATTAACCCTAAAAGCCTTCCTTCAAGCCTTTATCATTATGTTGCATTTTTTCCCGGGTGACTTGCGGAGTACAAGTTTGTACTCATCTTGCTGCATCTTAACAGAGGAGGATGTCTATGACTACGGTGAGGACCAGGACGAGTAGGACGTGTCTTGCAGTCGTCTGCCTGTGGGGAGGCAGTTGGGCTCCGCCAGTTATCCTATTATTTTCCGCTGTTATTTCCCTTTTATTTGATTTATCAATGTAAGACTTGGCCATAAGGCCGTACCCATTTGCTTAATATATTTGGTCATTTGCGTTCGATATGTATCTTTGTTTGGCTGTGTGCACTAGCTGTTCCTGGACTAGTGCGATTTACACAGAGGGTTTCGGAGTCGTTACTCCGGGATCCGACAAAGGTGGTATCAGAGCCGCGATGACTCCAAGACGCGACCGTAGGTAGAATAGAATGGGAACCACTAAGGACATAATTTCTTTAAAATAATATTTGAAAGATCTTGTAAAAATCTTGTCTGTTCTCTTCCTTTACTCAGCATCCTTCTACTCGCTTTCTAACCCCTTTCCTCCTTCAAATTGTAGATGTCCGAGACCCCTACCCAAGTCACTTTTGGCACTCAAGCCGGTCACTTAGCCTCCTGCCTTCAGAGTCTTCTGCTAGAGATAGGCTTCAAGGGCCGCCCAATTTATCAGGGGTACCATCAAACCGTTGGAGAGCAAGAGTACTGGCGTGTTGAGGTTCGGATTTTCGCCAACGTGGGAGATACAGCCGCCTTCCACATCTTCGATGCCCCACAGAGGCGAGACACCTTCCTTGCCGGTATCCAGGATGCAGCACGGGAGGCCATCCGACGATTGAGAGAGATGTATTCACCCGAGCTCAAGGACTCCGCATTCCGGTACTACCCCCGCAGATACCCGACGAGTTCACGCAGCATCTATGCATCCACCGAGACCGAAGATGACTCCCGGCTCAAACAGCAGGTAGAGCTCACTCAGGCTTTGGATGGAGCTTATGAGATGGCTATGGATGAGTTGAGCTACCTCGCCTACAAGCTTCGGAGGGCAGAGGAGGAGCTAGCCATGTTCCGAGGGGCAGAAGATTGCGCTTCTTCCGTCAGCGGGATTAGCGTTGAGTCTGCACCTAAGAAGCGTCGCACCGGCATCAAGAAGCATTACTTAGCTCAGTTCAAGCCAGCCCAGTAGGAGGTTCTTTAGAGTTAGGCCTTAGGTTAAATTAGAACGCATTTGTGAGCTGTATTTCCTTGTCATCAGCCACAAAATTATTAGGTTGAAATAAATTAATAAAGGAAGTGTGTTGTTATTTTCTTTGGAAAATTGCCTTATTTGCTTGTTTTTGTGTGTGGGATGGAACAAATAGAACCCCTGGTAATATCTCTCTTCTCTTCTAAAACCTTGGAGGAAAACAGATGGTGAGCACAAGGGGCAACAACAATGGTAATCTCAATGAGACGCAAGAGAGGCAGGCCACTCCGCCACCCCCGCCAGCTAATGGACCCGACTGGACTCAAATGATGGCCAACCAAAACCAACTGATTCAGCTGCTGGTCCAGACTGTCTCCAACCCTGTGCAGCCTGCTCCTCAGCCGCAGCAAGCTCAGGCGCCTCAGTCCCGCCTGTCGGAGTTCATGAGGATGCGCCCATCGACCTTTTCGAGCAGCCCCGAGCCTATGGATGCTGACGACTGGCTTCGAGGCATCGGCAAGAAACTGGACTTACTGCAGTGCACTGATCGGGAGCGAGTCCTCTTTGCCTCCTACCAGCTGCATGGACCTGCCGCGGAGTGGTGGGATGTTTTCATCACCTCGCAATCTGATGCTCAAGCCGTCACCTGGAAAGAATTCTCTCGGCAATTTCGCAAGGCCCACGTCCCAACTGGTCTTGTCACCTTGAAGAAGAAGGAGTTTCGAGCTTTGCGCCAGGGAGGTCGTACTGTGAGTGAGTACCTCCAGAAGTTCAACCAACTGGCACGTTATGCACCTGAGGACGTTGCCACAGATGAGGCTAAGCAGGAGAGATTTTTGGAGGGCCTCAATGACAATATCTCAGTTCAGCTCCTCTCAAGTGACTACTTCGACTTCCACCAGTTGGTCAGTAAGGCGATCCGCCAAGAGGGCAAGTACGTAGAGATGGAGAATCGCAAGCGGAGGATGGCTACCCAGAAGGCCAATACTGGAGGATTCCCTAAGCCTCGCCACACCCAACCATCCCCTGGCAGTTTCAAGCCAACTTTTCAGCGCCCAATTTTCCAAGCCAATCACCCTTCATCACAGCCAGTGAGGGCTCCTATTTCCGGTGGATCGGCACAGAAGACCCCCGCTCAGCCCGATGGGACGACCTGCTTCTACTGCAAGGAGGCAGGGCACTTTGCCAGGCAGTGCCCCAAGAAGATTCAAGCCAATACCGGTGCAGGGGGACAGAACTCAGGAGCAGCTTTTAAGAAGCCTCAAGGTTTTATCAAGGGCAGAGTGAACCACATTACTGCAGAAGAAGCCCAAGCCTCACCGGATGTTGTCCTGGGTAAGTTTTTGGTAAACTCAATCCCAGCATCTGTTTTGTTCGATTCCGGAGCTTCCCATTCGTTTATTTCTGAAACTTTTGTGGTTCAAAATGGGATGAAACCTGTTCCCCTTAGTATTCCCATGATAGTCCAGTCTCCTGGAATTGAGATGAGAGCCAGTACCCTATGCCCGAGAGTAGAGTTACTCGTGGAAGGAGTACCATTCCTAGCCGAGTTGATCGTCCTAGACTCTCGCGGGTTGGACGTCATCCTTGGTATGGATTGGTTGTCCAAGAATAAAGGCAAGATAGATTGTGCTTCCCGGTCCATCACCATCACCAATGATCATGGAGTAAAAGTGAACTTTGTACCCAAGATACCCAACCAGTGTACCCTTTCTCATCTTCAAGTCTTGGAAGAAGTGCCAATAGTACAGGAGTACCCGGATGTGTTTCCGGAGGATCTACCTGGGATGCCCCCGGACAGGGAAGTTGAATTTATAATTGACTTAGTCCCTGGCACCGCCCCTATCTCCAAGAGGCCGTATCGAATGCCCGCTAATGAGTTAGCCGAACTTAAGAAGCAGATTCAGGAATTGGAAGATAAGGGCTATGTTCGGCCTAGCTCATC
Organism: Dendrocalamus latiflorus; assembly: GCA_017311315.1. NCBI lineage: Eukaryota > Viridiplantae > Streptophyta > Magnoliopsida > Poales > Poaceae > Dendrocalamus > Dendrocalamus latiflorus. Next base: position 9,159,186 of record CM029632.1, on the reverse strand, counting down.
ACCATGGGGTGCACCCGTCCTTTTTGTCAAGAAGAAGGATGGTAGCATGAGGATGTGTGTGGACTATAGGGCACTTAATGAAGCCACCATCAAGAATAAGTACCCACTACCTAGGATCGACGATCTCTTTGATCAGTTGAAAGGAGCAAGAGTTTTCTCTAAGATAGATCTGAGATCCGGGTACCATCAACTGAAGATCCGGGAAGAGGACATACCCAAGACTGCCTTCACGACTCGTTATGGTCAATATGAGTTTACAGTCATGTCGTTTGGGTTGACAAATGCCCCGGCATATTTCATGACCATGATGAACAAGGTGTTTCTGAAGTATTTGGATAAGTTTGTGGTAATCTTCATTGATGACATTCTCATCTACTCCAAAAGTGAGGAGGATCATGAAGAACATCTCAGAATAATCCTAGGGGAGCTAAGAGCCCACCAACTTTATGCCAAATTCAGTAAATGCGAATTTTGGCTAAAGGAGGTAGCTTTCCTTGGTCATATTGTGACGGCTGAAGGAATCGCCGTGGATCCCTCTAAGGTTGAAGCAGTAATGGATTGGAAGCAGCCTATGACAGTAACAGAAGTCAGAAGTTTTCTTGGACTTGCTGGATATTATCGTCGCTTCATACCGGAGTTCTCCAAGCTAGCCAGACCCATGACCCAACTCCTAAAGAAAGAAAAGAAGTTTGAATGGACAAAGGCATGTGAGCAGAGTTTCCAGGTACTCAAGAGCAAATTAGTGTCAGCTCCGGTACTCACCCTACCAGATATTCATAAGGACTTTGAGGTGTACTGTGATGCCTCCCGGCAAGGACTTGGTTGTGTGTTGATGCAAGAGGGAAGAGTGGTAGCTTATGCTTCTCGCCAGTTAAGGCCTCATGAAGGAAATTACCCCACTCATGACCTGGAGTTAGCCGCAGTAGTTCATGCTTTAAAGATTTGGCGGCACTACCTCATCGGTAACCGTTGTGAGGTATACACGGACCATAAGAGTTTAAAATATATCTTCACCCAGGCAGAGCTCAATCTGAGACAGCGACGATGGTTAGAGTTGATCAAGGATTACAACCTTGGGATTCATTACCATCCAGGCAAGGCCAATGTTGTGGCCGATGCATTGAGTAGAAAGGTTTATGAAAACTGAACTTTGTCAGCGGAAGTTCAAACCCGACTTCAAGAAGGAATTGCCCGTCTTAGTTTGGAGCCCAGGAACCAGGGTAACCTAATGACTTTGGAAATCCAACCTACCCTGCCCGAGCTAATCCGAGAAGCTCAGAAGATAGATGAGGATATTAAGGAGATACAGAAGAACATGAGAAGAGGCAAGGCCCCCGGGTTCAGCGAGGATGAACATGGAGCCGTCTGGTATGGGAGCCGTATCTGCGTACCAAACAATAAGGAGATCAAGGATATGATTCTGAAAGAAGCTCATGACACCCCATACTCCATACACCCCGGTCGTACCAAGATGTATCAAGACCTCAGGGAAAAGTATTGGTGGGTCAGTATGAAGAGAGAAATTGCTGAGTACATTGACGCATGTGACACCTGTCAGAGGGTCAAGGCGGAATATCAGAAACCTGCTGGACTTTTGCAACCCCTACCTATACCCGATTGGAAGTGGGAAGAGATTGGCATGGACTTCATCACCGGACTACCCAGGACTCAGTCCGGATACGACTCTATATGGGTAATAATAGACCGTTTGACCAAGGTTGCACATTTCATACCGGTCAAGACTACTTATACTGGTAGTAAGTTGGCAGAATTGTACATGTCTAAGATTGTGTGTCTCCATGGAGTTCCCAAGAAGATTGTGTCAGATCGAGGGAGCCAGTTCACTTCCCGGTTCTGGCAGAAGCTACACGAAGAGTTAGGGAGTAAGCTAAATTTCAGCACGGCTTATCACCCCCAAACTGATGGCCAAACAGAGCAGATCAATCAAGTGTTGGAAGACATGTTGAGAGCTTGTGCCTTAGACCTTGGTGATAGTTGGGACCGAGCCCTACACTATGCGGAGTTCTCCTACAACAACAGCTATCAATCCAGCCTGCAGATGGCCCCTTTTGAAGCCTTGTATGGAAGAAAGTGCAGAACACCGTTGTTTTGGGATCAACCAGAGGATCCTCAAGACCCCAGGCCCACACTCCTACAAGACGCCGAAGAGAAGGTCAGACAGATCAAAGAAAGACTAAAGATAGCTCAGTCTCGACAGAAGAGTTACGCGGATAATCGTCGATGAGACCTGGCCTTCGCAGTGGATGATTATGTGTACCTGAGAGTGTCCCCACTTAGAGGAGTCAAGAGGTTCCAAACCAAGGGAAAGCTTGCACCAAGGTTCGTGGGACCCTTTAAGATATTGAGTCGCAGAGGTGAGGTAGCATACCAGTTGGAATTACCATCCACCATGGTTGGGATCCACGATGTTTTCCATGTCTCCCAGTTGAAGAAGTGCCTTCGAGTACCCACTGAGCAGGCAGCACTTGAGACTCTCGATCTTCAAGAAGACCTCACCTATAGAGAGCAGCCAATCAAGATCCTTGAGACAGCAGAACGTCAGACCAGAAGGAAGACCATCCGTTTCTGCTGAGTGCAATGGAGCAACCATACAGAGGATGAAGCCACCTGGGAAAGAGAGGAAGATTTGAAGGCCAATCACCCCCACCTCTTTTGCTAGCCTGTTCGAATCTCGGGGTCGAGATTCCCTTAAGGGGGGTAGGTTTGTGACATCCCAATTTTTCCTTTATTTTAATTTCTTTTTCTGGAATTTAAAGTCCTTCTTTTGTTTTTGCTTTGTTTTAAAAGTTAGTAAGTTTGGGAGAATTTGTGATCAAAATAATTTTATTTGCTTTTATTCGGGTTCCTTGCATTTTTCTAGACTTATAGGATTTTTCTGGGATTTATTTGGATTTTTCTGCTATTTTCTAAGCCCAAAAGTCTTTATTCGGGTTTTCAGAAAATCAAAAAGAGAAAATAAATTCAACCCCTCTCTCCGGCCGCCACGTGGACGGCCAGATGCCGCCCACGTCGCCACCTCCATCCCGCCTCCCCTCCCTCCCCGCGCGCCACGCGTGCGGCCCGATAGCAGCCACGCCGGCCCATCTCGCCCGCCCCTCTCCTCCTTCTCCCACTGCCGCCCGATCCCAGCGATCGCATCGTGGCCGCTCCCTCCCACTTAACGCCTCGCGATCTTTTCCCGCCGTCCGATTTCCCCCGCCCCGCGATCACACCCGCTCCTGCCCCCTCTCTCTCTGCCCGGCCCCACTTGTCATCCCCGACCCCCATCCCCTCACGCGGCCCTCACGCGGACGCCGCCGCCATGGCCGTTGGCCGGCTCCGCCCTAACCGGACCTCTCCCCCTTATCTCTTCCGCACACCGCCTCTCCCTTCGTGCGCCGCAAGCCCGCGCCCCGTCTCCCCCGTTTTCCGCGCACGACGCCCACGTCTCCCACGCGGCCGAGGCCACTTCCGTTGCAACCGCCGCCCACCTCCCCGCTTTCTCCGGCGAGAGATTCCGCAGCGCCTCCACCCCCTCGGCCCTATAAAAGCCACCCCCGAGCACCACCCTTCCCCACTCCACCTCGCTCCACCTCCCGTTTGCTCTCTTCGGCGCCCGAGAGCTCCCCCTCCGAGCGTCTTCGCTCCGCCGCGCCGCCTTCTCCTCCGGCGAGGAATCGCCGGCGAAGGAGAGCCGCCCGAGCTTCGCTGAGGCCGCCCCGAGCTCCGCCGCCTCGCGCCGAGCCTCCTCCGCCTTTTCTCCGTGCCCGAGCACCGCCGGAGAGCCCTGCCCGCCGGAACCCGAGCACTTCGCCGCCTCCACCTCGTCGCCGGCCACCCCCGACCGCCGTCGAGCTTCGCCGGAGGTATAGGCCTGCTCCCCGTGCGCCCCTCTCTCCGCTCCCGCCCTCGCCGTCCTCCGCCGTGGCCGCTACCGCCGGCGACCCTCGGAACCCGTGCACCCCGCCGGTGGCCGAGCCACATTAGCCAGCCCAGGCCCGCGTGGCGTCCACGTCGGCGCCACCCGCGCACCAAGCCGCCCCGTCAGCGCCACCCGCACCTCCCTGCCACGTCAGCCACCGCCCCGTCCGTGGACCCGGTCCATAGACCGAGGCCCACATGTCAGCCGGCCCAATCCCGAGATGACGTCATGCTGACGCAAAAACTCAGGTTTTCCCGTAGAAAATTAATTCGGCCGAAATTAATTTTGGTGCTGACGTCATAATTCTCAATTTCCTATACAAAAATAATTCCAAAAATTCCTTTTATTCTTTTTCCCTGAATTTAAACTTTCCCGAGCCCGTTCTCCTTCGTTCTAACTCCGATTTAACCCGTTCAAATTCCTAAGTTCATCAAAAATTCCCCTCTACCCATTCCTAGCCTCAATTTGGATTTTTGAGTTTATTTGAATTCGATTTGAATTTATTTTGAGTTTGGAGGGTTATTTTCACGTGTAGATTACGACGATTCTGAAGATTTCCTCGACGACGGATCTCACCAATTCGAAGAGCAAGGCAAGTCACCCTCCTTGATCATGTTGATCCTAGAATTGCAAATAAAATTATGTTGATTTAAATTATATTGCATGCGTATTTCTATTCAATGTATTTCAATTCAGTTTTAAATTTAGTTATTGCCTACTTGTTAATTCCCCTTTGAATTTGAATTCCTCAATACCTTGTAACCCTAGATTAAAAACTCTGGTTAGTTCGATAGAATGGCTAGAGAAAACTTTATAGTGTATGCTTAGCCATGCATAGATGAAACTTAGGTTTGGGGTCCCTTTTCACATAAAATGACAAGCTTTTGGATAGTATTCTTGACTTTGGAGAGTCAAGGAAGTTTACAAAACCATTTCAAAATAAAATATAAAATCTGGTTTAGACTTAGGTTAATGGTTAGAGTGGTGGGTGCAGGCATGCCCTGTTGGTTGGAGCCGCAGTGGTTGACTGTCGTGCACGGGGGTATGTGGTTGAACCTAAGTCAATTAAGGACCGGTCTTTGAGCTACTATTGCTAAAGCCTTAACGTACTACCACATGGCTGATATGGGACAGCCCTGGCCAAATAATTTGCGGAGTCCAAACTCGAGTCAAGTCGTAGGTTGAAAGTGGGCGTGGTTGGTGCCATGCGAAGTCCCACTTGGGTGAGCGTGGTTGTAGCCATGAGAAGTCTCACCTAGGCTCAAGAGGGGGTCCCGGTCTGGTGGATTCCTTACTGGGGTGAAACCTTAGAGTTGGCTTGGCCGAGTTGACGGCTTCGCATTGTAAAGGCCTTGTTATGATTACTCAGTCGCACGCCTAAGGAAGCGTTTATTGGCCGACAATATGAGGACATCATATCTTGTGGGTAAAGCTGTACAACCTCTGCAGAGTGTAAAATCTATCCTGGATAGCCGTGCCCATGGTCACGGGCATGCTAAGCAAAAGTTTTTCATAGATTAGACTTGGTTTTACAAAAATGTTTTCAAAAACCTTATGGATGGTTGGAGTCCATGAGTGTATGTTTACAGTGTGGATGGATGGAATTCACATGGATTGTTTTTGGAAAATTGGTCCGGGAGGGATTCCCGTGGTTAGGTTGGTGTATGGTCGGAGCCTGCACTAACGTTATGAATTTCACTCAAGTATGGTTTTTACTTACTGTATTAAATTCAGCAATTCCAATCTATTTATTGTATTTCTTAATGCTGTTTTTGCAAATTAACCCTAAAAGCCTTCCTTCAAGCCTTTATCATTATGTTGCATTTTTTCCCGGGTGACTTGCGGAGTACAAGTTTGTACTCATCTTGCTGCATCTTAACAGAGGAGGATGTCTATGACTACGGTGAGGACCAGGACGAGTAGGACGTGTCTTGCAGTCGTCTGCCTGTGGGGAGGCAGTTGGGCTCCGCCAGTTATCCTATTATTTTCCGCTGTTATTTCCCTTTTATTTGATTTATCAATGTAAGACTTGGCCATAAGGCCGTACCCATTTGCTTAATATATTTGGTCATTTGCGTTCGATATGTATCTTTGTTTGGCTGTGTGCACTAGCTGTTCCTGGACTAGTGCGATTTACACAGAGGGTTTCGGAGTCGTTACTCCGGGATCCGACAGTTACCCATGGCACGCAGATTTGCGGTTGTCCCTTCGGACAGGTGTGGCCAGGGTCGGGGGGTGGGTGACCCCGTTTGGGCTATCGTGGCTTAGGGTCCGACGAGCCGCGCCGAAGGCTATGTTGGGTCGCGCAACCTGCGTTTACTCCTTGCGCTGACCGACACGCGGTGGGACGCTAGTGACACGTCATGTGGTGACAGGACTCTGTACGACCACGGTCGCATGCTGGCTACGTGTACCGCCGCGACGCTTCGGCTGCGCACGTGGGGAGGTGAGCGTTTAGCGCTCGCCATTTGCGCTTACCCACGGTGGGAGGTGGGGGGCCTTTAAGTACCCCCCGTGGCGTTGTGCCTGTGTCTCCTCACACTTTCTGGTTGTTCACATCGCCCCCGCATCCGCTCGCCCTGTTCTTGCGCTCCTTTTCGCCGCTGAGTTCCCCGTGGATGCTGATGGCGACTTGCGACAATCATACTCAGGTGGGCAGCTACGCCATCCGCAGGCGGTCCTCACCGCTCGAGGTGAAATACACGCTGGAGGAGCGCGATCCAGCGGCGGCAGACAAGTGGTGGGCGATGAAGAAGAGTCAGGGTCCGTACTCCGGCGAGTTGGGCCGCACGCTTGTGACGGAGGACACGATCCTGTCACTGCTGCGAGAGGGGAAGCTATCGGACCGACAAGCGGTGTGGCTGCCCGCCGATGATGAGACGGAGCCGCGCCCTGAGAAGTTGGAGGCGATCGTCTTCGTCGCCTACTTCGAAGCCGGACTTCGCATCCCGTCCGCAGCAATTGTTGGGGACGTGCTGCGGACCTTCAAGCTGGAGTTGTCACAACTGACTCCGAACGCGGTGGCTCGCCTTGCCGTGTACAGCTGGGCCCTGCGCTCCGAGGGGTGTTGGCCCAGCGCCTCCCTGTTCGTGTATCTGCATGAAGCCCGGTGCCAACGAAGGAGCGGAAGGACGGTATGCTGTCGAAATTTGGCAGCGTCAACTTCATCCTGCGGACATCATGTGGGAAGCTCTTCCCCGCGAACGCGACCCGAGGGAAGTGGGAGGTCAACTGGGCGAGGCGGTGGTTCTACCATCGTGTGACGAGTGGCAGCGGCCTTGAGTGCGCAGGCGGGCCGATTACATTCAAGACCTCCCCCGGCTTAACGCTTGACAAAGAAGATAGGCTGAGGGCGCGAAGACTTGTGGGGGTCACCGCCCGCTTCAATATGCGCGACCTCGCCGAGGAGTACATGATGCTTGGTGCGACGCCGCTTTCCCACGATTGGCGCTTCACGGCCGGTGAACGTCGGGATGATAATGTTCGCCCGTCCGTTCGCTCGCTGCCCATGCCGACTGGTCTTCGTAAGCCTCGACCATGTCTTCCTCTCCGTTCGTACGTATTGCATTGTGTAAATGTGCTTTGTCCGGCGCAGGGACTAGCCTTGAGGACGCGGAGCGCACCGCGCGCGTGTTCCTCAGTCCATACACCGGCAGAGAGCACGGGCAGCGCGCAGCTGCGACTGCGAAGGCCGGATTGGGGCGGATAAACCACGTGTGTGAGGCCTTAGGGCTTCCTGTGCCGGACCGCACCCCTCCGGACCAGCAACATGAGGATGACGGTGCCGTGAAGACGAAGGCGTCATCCCGCAAGAGGACCCGGAGCACTGCGACCACGCCCAGTACAGCGGTTGCCGCTGTTCCTGCCGGCGCGACGAGCCCGAAGTCGGGTTCGGCGAAGTACTGAGGGCGAAGGCGCCGGTACTGAGGGCGAAGGCGCCGGCGGTGGAGGGTGCGCCGCGGAGGTCTCGCTGCCCGCGACCGTCGCCGGGGTGGTGGTGCTGGCTGGCGGCGCCGGTGCGGAGTCCTCGCCTCCGGCCATGGCTGTGGCGGGGCTACCCTCCGCGGGAGTGTGTGGAGCGCAGCCTTCGCTAATAGCGGCGGCCGAGGCTGAAGTGTCCCCCGCAGAGGCCGTGGGGGCGAAGCCCCCGACCGCTGTCGTTGTAGCTGTGGGGACCCCTTTGGCGGGTGTTGTTGCCGCAGGGGCTCCTTCTGTGGCAGGTACCGAGGTGGTACCTTCCTCTCAAGCAAAGCGGCCACGCCTGCCGTCCCCCCTTCCGCGGACTTCACGAGGATTCGTTGTGGCGACCGGTGTTGGGAGCTTGTGGGACTCCGCTTCGGGCACCGAGGTTCCTCCACACCGCGCCCTCCCGGCCGCTCGGGCCACAGTGACCGTGGCGCAGGATCGGTTGGCGCTAGGTCCCGACTCGGAGGTCCCCAGGCCTTGTGAGACAACGCCGTCCGTTGGGGCCGAAGTAGAAGCGGTCCCGCCCACGGCTAGGGAGACGTCTCCGCGAAGTCCCCCGTCTGCCACCGAAGGTAGGTTATGACGGCACTCCTTCGACAATTTTTGCACGCCCCGTGACAAATGCGTACTTCCTCTTTGCAGCGGCACTTATCCCGGAGGAGGAGCCATTCCTTGAGCGCGGGGGTCCTGGTGCTGGCGACACGGATGCCGGGCGCCCGAGCCCGGCGGACTTCGTCCCTCCGTCGGATGCTCTGAGGGCATGGCGCGGGATTGCGGAGGACGCGGCCGCCAGCATCGGCCAACAGGCGTTGCAGACCTACGGGTCAGGGCGCCTTGGAGATGCACTGGAAGTGTCGGGAGTGAGGGTAAGCATTTGTCTTTTAGTCCACTTGCCGCCGTGTAGCGCTTGCTAACTCCTGCGCCGCGCAGACACTCGTGTTGGCCCAGGCTCTGCGAGATGCTCACGTTCGCGAGGGAGCAGCACTACAGAGTAGGCTGCAGGCCGCCGAAGAGGAGCTACAGGGGCTACAGGAGGGCGCTCCGCCCAGGATGCTCGCATACGCCGGCTGGAGTTGGAGTGCGCGGAGATGAAGATGCGCACCGAGGGGCTCGTGGCCGCAGCGCGAGCGTCGGCCGCGGAAGCGGTGCGGCAAGAAGTTGCTGCAGAGCGGGACGGCCTTCTGCAACAAATCGCTGCTCTAGAGGGGAAGAATAGCAAACTTGCTGCCTCGCTCGCGGAGTGAGATCGAGCCTTGGGCGACGCTTCGGTAGCCGCCTGGGACGCCATGCTGGCCCTGGAAGATACCCTCAAGGGGCTTGTCGCCGAGGTGCCGACGCACTCCTTCGGGCCCGAGGACCTGTCGCGGTCACTCCGGTGGATTGGAGATGCGGCCGGCGTTGCACGCGGCTCGGCGCGCCGTGAAGTTCTTCCATGAGCTTACATGGCCTACATGGCGTCATGCCTGACATGCGCGCTCCTGCGACACCGTGGTTGTGAACATGTTGCGGGGCTAGTCGATCCTCGACTAGAGATGCCCGCCGGGAGCGGGGTAATGTCCGGCGCCGTGCACGCCGCACGCCGCGCCGTGAAGTTCTTCCATGAGCGGATATGGGAATACTGCGGTGAGGCCGCAGCCATAGTCGAGGTGCGGAACAACTTGCACGGCGAGGGAAACCTTGGCCGGTTTCTGGATGAGGTCCCCCGGCGTGACGAGGATGGCGCTGCGGGCCCGGAGGACACCGCGAACCTACTGGTGTGACGGGATGTTGTCGCGTGTTGGTGTGCGTTGTAACCGAAGTCCGGGTTGTCTTTTTTTTGGTAAAGTACGGAGTTGTTTCCCCTTGTCCCGAGCAGCTACATAGCCGGGGCCGGCTGCTAATCTCTGACCTTGCAACCCGACGGCGTCTTCGGCGCTGGCAAAGGGCTGAGGAAGCATTGGATTTCTGGGCAGGTCGGGCGTCTTCAAGTGGAGCCTCAGCACGGATGCATGTTAAGGATGAGCCTGCTGAGTAGCGGCCTGGTGTGCCGGAGGTGTTTGTGCGCCTTTGTAAGCGTCATTAGCGAATGCAAAGAACAGTCTTGATTAGATCCTGCGAAGTGTATCTCCGCCCCTCCGGCTACGCTGTCTCATGGTAAACTCGGAGGGTTACTACGCTCGCCCGTATGCGATGATTTGCACGTTGCGAGAGCAGTGCGATCGAGGTAGACGCATGGTTGCAATAACCGTACCCATGCTCAGTTCGATATCCCTTCGAAGCGGCGGCAGCGGAGCTGGCGCCTAGTCGAAGCAGACGTGCAAGCGCTCCGTCCTGCACCCTTCAGAGTGGTGGCAGCGGAGCTGGCGCCTTAGTCGAAGTAGCGGCTTCGACGTGGTGGCAACGGGGCTGGCGTCTAGTCGAAGTAGATGCGCGAGCACTCCGTCCCCTACCCTTCGAAGTGGTGGCAGCGGAGCTGGCGCCTTAGTCGAAGTAGCGTTTTTGACGTGGCGGCAACGGAGCTGGCGCCTAGTCGAAGTAGATGCGCGAGCGTTCCGTCCCCCATCCTTTGGAGTGGTGGCAACGGAGCTGGCGCCTAGTCGAAGTAGACGCGCGAGCGCTCCGTCCTGCCCCCTTCGGAGTGGTGGCAGCGGAGCTGGCGCCTAGTCGAAGTAGACACGCGAGCGCTCCGTCCCCTACCCTTCGAAGTGGTGGCAGCGGAGCTGGCACCTTAGTCGAAGTAGCGGCTTCGACGTGTTGGCAACGGGGCTCGCACCCAGTCGAAGTAGATGCGCGAGCGCTCCGTCCCCTACCCTTCGAAGTGGTGGCAGCGGAGCTGGCGCCTTAGTCGAAGTAGCGTCTTCGACGTGGCGGCAACGGGGCTGGCGCCCAGTCGAAGTAGACGCGCGAGCGCTCCGTCCCCTACCCTTCGAAGTGGTGGCAGCGGAGCTGGCGCCTTAGTCGAAGTAGCGGCTTCGACGTGGCGGCAACGGGGCTGGCGCCCAGTCGAAGTAGATGCGCGAGCGCTCCGTCCCCTACCCTTCGAAGTGGTGGCAGCGGAGCTGGCGCCTTAGTCGAAGTAATGGCTTCGACGTGGCGGCAACGGAGCTGGCGCCTAGTCGAAGTAGACGCACGAGCGCTCCGTCCCCTACGGCTCGAAGTGGTGGTAGCGGAGCTGGCGCCTTGGTCGAGGTAGACGCGCAAGCGCTCCTTCCCAAGATTATGCAAGAGCAGCCTCTGGTGTTTCTCACTCACGGGTGCGCTCGCACGGGAGCTAGCCTGTGACATGTCGCCTTGGTACTTCGCGGGCGGCACGTGGGAGTTGGCCCCCGTGGTGCACTTTGCACTCCGTAGAATTAACCGGGGTAAGCTGTGCTCCAAGTACATGGGGCCAACGTCCACGTCTTGTTTGTACTCCGTAGGGTGCGCGGGGATAGCATCCGCGTCTGTTTTATACTCCGGAGAGTGCGTGGGATCGGCATCCACGTCTTATTCATACTCCGAAGAGTACGCACTGGGGCAACGCCCATGCGTGCGCGGTGTTCGCGTCTTGTTTATACTCCGTAGAGTGCGCGGGGATAGCATCGGCGTCTGTTTTATACTCCGGAGAGTGCGTGGGATCGGCATCCACATCTTATTTATACTCCGAAGAGTACGCACTGGGGCAACTCCCATGCGTGAGCGGTGTTCGCCTCTTGTTTATACTCCGTAGAGTGCGTGGGATCGGCATCCACGTCTTATTTATACTCCGGAGAGTGAGCGGGGATAGCATCCGCGTCTGTTTTATACTCCGGAGAGTGCGTGGGATCGGCCTCCACGTCTTATTTATACTCCGAAGAGTACGCACTGGGGCAACGCCCATGCGTGCGCGGTGTTCGCGTCTTGTTTATACTCCGTAGAGTGCGCAGGGATAGCATCCGCGTCCCTTTTTTTTATACTCCAGAGAGTGCGTGCGGAGGCGGACCTCGACACTACATCTTATTTATACTCCGTAGAGTGTGTGCGGAGGCGGACCTTGACGCTACGTCTTATTTAGAGTTCGTAGACTGCGCGCGGAGGCGAGCCTCCGCGCGTTGCGGGCGGTGAAATTGCGTGCGGAGGCGAACCTCGGCGCTACATCTTATTTATACTCCGTAGAGTGCGTGCGGAGGCGAGCCTCGATGCTACGTCTTATTTAGAGTCCGTAGACTGCGCGCGGAGGCGAGCCTCCGCGCATTGCGGGCGGTGAAATTGCGTGCGAAGGCGAACCTCAACGCTACGTCTTATTTATACTCTGTAGAGTGCGTGCGGAGGCGGATCTCGACGCTACGTCTTATTTAGAGTCCATAGACTGCGCGCGGAGGCGAGTCTCCGCGCGTTGCAGGCGATGAAATTGCGTGCGGAGGCGAACCTCGACGCTACGTCTTATTTATACTCCATAGAGTGCGTGCGGAAGCGAACCTCGACGCTACGTCTTATTTATACTCCGTAGAGTGCGTGCGGAGGCGGACCTCGATGCTACGTCTTATTTAGAGTCCGTAGACTGCGCGCGGAGGCGTCCCTTCACGTGTCTTTATTCATGCTCATGCATAGTGCACACGAAGGTGATCCTTCGTGCGCTTTTGGTATGAAAACGAGAGAATTTGCATGAACGATGCACTTTATTAAATTCCCGTTTGCACGGGTGAGCAATTACAGAAAGGGGGGATACCGACCATTAACCGCTATGACGGGGCGACCGCTGATGAGCCGCTACTGCCGGGGCAACCTTGTGCCCGAGGAACGCGAGACGCTCTCAGGGGGCGCCTGAGGGCTCCGCATCTGCACACACGGCTTAGGTGCCTTGGCGGGCCGCGTGGTATGGACCTCTAGTGCCAAGCTCTATGCGCCGAGCCATGTCCTGGTCGCCATGGACGATGACGATGGCCCGCGGTCTGGGAAACTTCATGCACAGGAAGCCGTGATGCGGGACTGCCCCGAGGGTATTTAAAAGCGGCCGCCCTAATATGGCGTTGTAGGGGTATGCGATGTCGACCACGTCGAAGATGGCGACTTCGCTCCTCACGTTGTCATTTTGGCCGAAGGAAACTTGGAGGCATATCTGGCCCAGGGCGCGCAAAGGCTGCCCTCCAAATCCTTGCAGCGGGATGCCAGAAGGGCCCAATCGACTCCGAGGGATCCCCATTTGGTCGAAGGCCGCGGCGAACAGGATGTTCGCGGAGCTTCCTCCATCGACTAGGACGCGTCTGACTTCGCATCCGGCTACAAGGACCCGGACGACCAAAGGGTCTTGGTGGGGAAACTCCACGCCCTCGGCGTCAGCAATCGTGAACGTGACTTCTTGTTGTGCCCATTCCGGCGGCGCCTGCGCCGGGTATGCCGCGACGTGGTGCAGCCTCCTCGCGTAAGCCTTCCGTTGCCGCGCCGAGGCGAACTCCAACGAGGAGCCTCCAGAAATGACGTTGATGATCCTGCGCTGGGCTCCTTCCGGGGCTTGTAACTGTCGGAGGCCCTCCCGAGGTTGTTGCACATGTGCCTGAATTCGCAGGAGGCCTTCCTGGGGCTGTATTCCTTGGTCCTGGGGGTGTTGGACGTGGGCCACAACGGGCGCGCGTGTATCCGGGTTTTTGTCCCTGGCGACACTCTGCTGTAGCGCGGCGATAGTGGCGCAAGCACGCGTGTCATGGTTGCCTCGGCCATGGATTGTGCACCACTGCCCGTGGTGCTGGTCACCGTACTCTTCGCGGGTTCTGTCGTCGCGACCCCGGCCACATCCCCGTCCTCGGCCTTGGCGCCCTCTGCCTCCGCGACCTGCGGAGGCGTTGTCTTCGGAGCCGCCCTCGATGTCGAAGACGTAACGAGGTTTCCTGGACTTGCGTTGGTCGCGCTTGGGTCTATCGCCTGGCGGGTCATTGTGTTGGGTGTCCTTGCGTTCGGAGGCGCCCTTCGGCTGCTCTTGCTTGCGCTTACCTTTCGAAGAGCCCTGCTTTAACGAGCCTTCGCCCTTTGTCGAGCCCTCCGCCTTGTTGGTGTCGGAGTCATGACCGTGTCGCCTCCGCGCGTCTTCCTTCGCTCTGGCGTACTCTTCCATCTTGTCGAAGAGCTTCGTGACCGTCTTAATGGGCTTGCACGCGTTGTATTCGGCCATCGGTCCCGGTTGGAGGCCTTGTATTGCTGCGTTGATGACGGTTGTTTCGTTGACGTCCTTGACCTGGCAGCGCACTTTCGCGAAGCGCTTGAAGTAATCCCGGAGCCTTTCCTCGGGTTTTTGCTTGACTGCGAAGAGCTGGTCCGCATCGACACGCTCGACGTAGTTTCCCTGAAAGTTGTTGTAGAGTCGGTCGCAGATCTGTTCCCACGCGTAGATGGACTGTGGTTCAATGGTGAAGAACTAGGACAGCGCCACCCCTTGTAACGCGAGAGGGAGTCCTTTTGCCTTCGTGGTGTCGTCCCCGCCAGCGGCTTCGATAGCGGTCTCATACACGCGCACGAACTCTCGCGGGTCGGAGTCGCCTTTGTAGGCCTCGATGACGCTCGGGAACTTGAAATCTTCAGGCCATGCCGCCTGCTGTAGGTTTGAGGAGAGCGGGGACTCCGGGTCTACACGCCGCAGTGGGACACGACTAGACGTAGGGGCGTCGCGGCTATCCGTCCTCTCCGGAGCGGGTTCGGATGCCACCGCGGGGGGGCGTGTTGGCTCCGAGCCTCTTGCATATCCCGCACAGCTCCGCGGAGGTCTGTTAGCTCCCGCTGAAACGCGCTGAGGGCCGCCAGCAGGGCAGCCTCCACCGCGGGCGTGGCTGGGGCCGTCGGTGCACTTGGCGGTGCTACCGGCACGGCGGTGACCACGGCCTGCGCGCCGGGGCTGCCCGCCGCGTTGTCCTGGAGGACCCTGGAGCCGGTGACGAGGTTCGCATCACCGCTGGGGCCATTCACCGCTTCTGCGCTGGGTGGAAAAACGGATGCGCCTGCGTTGCCATCGCCGGGGTTGGTCGTTGGGGCGGTGCTGGTGGGGTCTGGCATTGTGTCGGTGGCGGGGTTGGTCGTCGCGTCGGTGGCGGGGTTCACGGTCGCACCTGCACCACCGCTCATACCTGCAGCTGCTAAAGCCGAAGCCCTAGTGTTGACGCGAGACTTCGCCGCTTCCGCCTTCTTCTTCTTCGCCGCCGACGGTGAAGCTTTCTTTGGTGCCATCCTCCTTCAGATCTGGGGGCTTGCTCTTGTCCTCCCCACGGACGGCGCCAACTGTTGTGGTTACAGACCAAACAGAGAGTGTGTGTGGTAGTGGAGAGTTGAGTAAATGAATAGCTTCGGGCTTTCCCCATGGCCTATGTCCTACATATATACATCCACATAGGGAGTCCCTTTACAATTATACCCTTACATATGAGTACCTCCCTCAGGGGTACCTATGTCACTATACATGTCTCATTCTGGGCCTTACACTCTCTTAACAGGCCTGCTGGGCTTAGGTAGGGGCCACCCCTACAACAAATAACATTAAAAATATTTGGATTATTGAAATAAAAAATGGATAAGCACAACATGCCTCCGCTTTCATAGCGTTTTCCCACAAAAGTACTAAATTTGGTCAACACGATCTTATTAGAATAAAAAACAAGCTTTATTCCTTACCTACAAAGCATGGACCCACTAATAAGATTATGGGACATCGCAGGCACATACGGTACATCTCTAAGGATGAACGTCTTGCCGAAAGTGAGCTTCAGGCAGACCTTGCCAATCCAATGTACTGTAGCAGTGGCGTCGTTGCCCATTAGGACAGAGCCACTATCGTCACCCTGAAATGAAGAGAAACATGAATGATCAGTACAAATATGTCTAGTTGCACCTGTATCAATCCACCAATCAATTGATGAATTTGCCATAAGGGCCTGAGGTACATACCCATCTGAAACGGGACTGGCTATAGTCACATTGACTTCTGTCTTACTCTTGTGTTGATCTAGAGATGGTCCTTTGCCTTAAAATCACAGCACTTGCTAGCCTTATGGACTTCTTTGCCGCACACGTAACAGGTAAAGATCACCGTCTTCTTCATTGGCTGGTCTTAGGCTTATTCTGGGGATGATTCTTGACTTTCTTCCCATTCCTCTTAAAGTTCTTGACTTCTACCTGGTAGGCTTGGACATAGGGCTTCTCATCACTTCTAGCCCTAGCACGCTCCTCCACATTAATAGCAGCTAACAATTCATTGATTGTCATGCGCTCCTTAATGTGTCTACGAGCAGTCACAAAGTCTCACCATTAGGGCTGGAAAAAAAGCTCATTAGTGGGGCTCATTGGCTCGGTTCAAAATTGCTTTAATTATACTTGTTAATTGGTTAAACATTAAAATGAGTCGATTTCAAATGAATTTGAATTTTGCTAAAGCTCGGCTCGGCTCGCCTCGTTAGCTCGTTTCAAATATTTTTAAATTATATGTAAAATGATATTAAATCAAACTATATCATTTTTAGAAAAAGCTCGATAAGACGTGGAGTTGGCTTGATATCCACCCCTACTCACCATGAAGGCGATAACTTGGCCAATATAACATTTACTTAAAAACTTCCTGGCAGAAGACAGTCATACTGATTTAAATTACGCACATGGAGCTGTAGCTCGTGAAGCTACTCCATCACTGACCGTCCCTCTCCATCTTGTAATTCAAGTAATTTGCAGTAATGAAAGACTCATTCCCATTATCCCCTTCTAAACAATTTTCATTCCGTAAAGTTAACTTAGATATCGAAAAGCCGGTTTATCAGGACAACCAACAACCTAGCCAAAGCTGAGTGGTTTGCATCCTCCTAGTTTTATTCTTGCCTTCCAAAGAAATTTTAGGTCAATCAACCGCAGCTTTGTCTTGACTTTCCAACACTTAAAATTAGCGCCGTCAAAAACTTCTGGTTTAACGAAGTCAGAGGATAAAGCCATTTCAACAAGAATTGGTTTTCTGGATTGTTGGAAATTAAGCGGTTTTAGCAACATTTCAAGATTAATTCCAGATTTAAGTAATAACAGTAACGCATATGTCCAGTAGTAAATAAATGTCATGAAGATTAAACAAATATCTCTCAACACAAATATAACATTCAGGTCATTTAAATAAAATAATATGCTTAACTGATCATTAAAGTAGGCATTAAATGACTGCATAGTGCACTTAATTAAAGATTTGATTTGCTCTGAGTTGAGGAGTTGCTCTAGATATAAATCTTGGCCTTCTTTAACTCGTGTCAATGAATCAACGATCAATGTGACTGTCTGTTAGATATTCTGCTAGTTTAACTATCCAAATTACCTCAGAAAAGTGGCAATAACCAATACACACTCTAGACAGGTAAAGGTAACAAAGAAGTATTACTGTAGAATCAACATGTTTCAGCAAATGACCAGAAATATGTAACACATATGTACTACTATAGAATAAACATGTTTTGGCAATAACCAGAACAGAATAGCAGTAGACAATATTGAATAGCAGTATGAACTAACAATTGACAGATCAAAAACTAGCAAAATATTTCTAGATAGTCACACTAATATCACATTTGATAGGTTTTCCTCATTGAGCAATCACAAAGCCCCCATAAAACTGTGCAAAGTCCTTTACAACCACAACAACGTACGACCGCAGTGGCTTACGACCGCGGTGGCATACAACAATAGTGATCACGACCACGGCAGATTGCAACTACGGTAAATTGACCACGACAATCATAAGAATGCAAATGAGAGCTCACTGTAAGATGGCAATCTATGTCACCTAGATGGCCATAGAGGCAAGGCTCGTTGCAAAACGATGTCCCAGAAAACTAATCACCGGTGTATGCCTGGACATCACTAGAGAGGTCAATGCAGATACAATGCCTAACTTTACTAATCAGTACTCACTAAATTGCGAGGTCGAGGAGCTGGTGATGCCGCACAAAGCCAATACAATCTCTAGTCGGATGAAGCAACCGAGAAGCCGAATGCACAAGTGCCCTGAGAAGAACTTGGCCCTCGTAGTAGCAACCAAGAGCCCAACACCCTAGTGGATCTACGGAAACAACCCAGAGTGGAGATCACCGACTCCAACGGGTTCACCAGGGCAAACCGCACAGGAGATCAAAGAGAAATCACTACCACTTGCACTTTGATCTGGGTCTATCTCTAAATTGCTTTGCACCGAGAACTCTCCCATCGCTCATTATAAAGAGGAATGAGAGAGATCAGAGATCTGGTAAGGAGTCAACGTAGCCCAAAACTGTCGCCCATTCCTTCTGCCCGAAGACCAGGGAGATGAGGGAGTGCGCATGATCTGAGACGGCACGCCGGCCTCATCCCCACTCAATCCCTCTCTTACAAGTGGGCCTAGCTTCAAAATTATTTTCATTTTCTTTAATTCTGGAATTGAGAAAAATTCCCAAATTGCCCAAGCTAAAATTTCCCTGCCACTGCCACATTGACCTACCCAACCTAAAATTTCTCACACCACCATATTGCACCTCCCATTGCCCTCCTCTGATCCCACGGCTGATGGTGCCATCACCGCTAGCGTAGCCCATCGCCAGGTAGCCACTTCCCCTCCCTCTACAAAGGGGGGTACTGGTGAACCCTTCCCCAACTCCATTGAACTCTAGCCCCAACACCTCATCGACGTCACCAAAAGCTATGGTCACTGTTGTGGCTAGGGAAGGGAGGGAGAAGAACTAGACTCAGCAATTGGAAGTGGACAGATGCATGGGAGGAAGAAGGTGAGAGGCACCATCACGCGGGAGGAGAAGCATGTGAGTCCCATGGTCAAATCACTCTGTCCATCCTTTGATTCGAGCTCGGCATGGTGGTGGCACAGTAAGGATATCGTTCACCTAGTCGTGCCATAGACTTCACCGAAAGAGAAACGAAAATAAGGATACTCTTCATACTGCATAGTGTTCAATGCTGAGGTTCAGATGCTCTGTGGATTGTCGCAATGACAATTGGCATTTTCGCTCGAGAAATAGGACCGTCAATTTCTAGAGCTCAACACTCAACTTCTGTGTGACTAGTTGAATGCCCGTGCGTTGCTAAGGATTTTTAACATTCATCATATTACATGTTTTAAAACTCACAGGTGGCAAAAAATTTTAGAATATGCATACAAACATGTTTTGCACGTTTTTAAATCTGCCAAGTAAGTCGGAAGCCATCAATCACACCTCGTGGTCATAAGTCGGAAGACATTGACCACACCATGTGGTCGTAGGTTGGAAACCCTCGAGCACACCTCGTCATCGTAAGTCGGAAGCCGTCGACCATCGCGCATGATCGTAGATCGGGAGCGGTCGACCATCGTTGGTGGTTGTAAGTTGGCAGCAGTCGATGATCAATCGTGGTCTTAAATCGGGAGCCTTCAACAACGGCTCATGGTCGTACATCGGAAACTGATGACCATCGTTCATGGTCATAAGTCGGAAGCCATTGAGGACACCTCGTGGTCATAAGTTGAAAAACATCAACCACACCTCGTGGTCGTAAGTCGAAACACATCGACCAGTGCTCGTGGTCATAAATCGAAAGCCATCGATCACACCTCGTAGTCGTAAGTTAGAAGCCATCGACTATCGCGCGTGATCATAGGTTGGGAGCGATCGACCATCGTTGGTTGTCGTATGTTGGTAGGCCTCCGGTGCGCTTGTGCCCTATCGCCTGACTACCATGGCCTTTCGACGTCAACTACTTCCCCTTTCGACTACATCTTTGATTTTGACCACGGATCTTCAACTTCAACCATGAATCTGCGACTTCAACCACTGCCCCCTTCGACCACTATCCCCTTCGACCACGATCCTTTGATGACCATGACCCTTCGACGTCGATCACTTCCTCCTTCGACCACCGCCCCATTCGACCACTGTCCCCTTCGACCACGACCCTTCGATGTCGATCACTTCCCCTTTCGACTATGGCCCCTCTTTGACCACAGCTTCAACTTTGACCACGGATCTTCGACTTCGACCACTGCCCCCTTCGATCACTATTCCCTTTGACCATGGCCCTTCGACGTCAACCACTTCCCCCTTTGACCACCACCCCCTTCGAACACTGTCCCCTTTGACCACGGCCCTTTGGCGTTGACCACTGTCCCCTTCGACCATGACCCTTTAACGTCGACCACGGCTTCAACTTCGGCCACTGGCCCCTTCAACCACGGCCTTTCGATGACCATGGCCCTTCGATGTCGACCACTTCCCCCTTCGACCACAGCTTCAACTTCGACCATGGATCTTTGACTTCGGCTACGGCCCCTCAACCACGGCCCCTTTCGACCACAGCCCTTCAACTTTGACTGTGGACCGACTTTGTCCATGGCCCATTGACTTTGGCCTCTGCCCCCTTCGACCACGTCTTGGACTTTGACCATGACCCTTCGATTATGACCACTGCCCCCTTCGGCCACTATCCCCCTTTACCATGGTTTGGACTTTGACCACGACCCTTTGATTTTGACCACGGCCCTTTGACTTCGACCATAGACTGACTTCGTCCATGGCCCTTCGACTTCGACCACTGCCCCCTTCAACCACTGTCCCCTTCGACCATGACCCTTCAACTTCGACCACGGCCTTTTGACTTCGACCACCGCCCCTTCGACCACGGCTTCAAGTTTGACCACTAATCTTCGACTTTGACCACGACCCCCATTCAACCATGGCTTCAACTTCAACCATGGCCCCTTGACTTCAGCCATGGCCCTCTTCGATCATGGCATTGACTTCGACGACCAGTTTGGGAGACCAAAATCGCCAGACAGCATGACAAGCTCTGAGCGAAGAGCAGGAGGAGGTAGAGAGGCTCACCGGGTGAGCGACCGTTGGGTGGTGGCAGCAGGGGGAGAGCCATGTGGGCGGGTGTAGGAAGAGGAAGCCGTCGCCGTCATCGTCGAGCGCCCTTCTCTCTGATTCACCGGCCGCTGTCGTCGAGCGCCCTTCTCTCCGATCCACCAGTCGTTGTTGCCAAGAGTCGTGCCGCTGGTTGGAGGGGTGATGGGAGATGGAATTGGTGGCTATGCCAAGAAGGAGGAGGAGGCACGATACGAGGGTTCGGGCACTACAAGAAATGTGTCATTTTTTGACGTATTTAGCATGACAACAGGTCATAATGTCATTATATCATCCGGTTTATGACATTATGTTTTAGGCATTTCGACTTAGTGACAATAAAAAATTGTATGTCACAAAAAATGTCATACAACTAGTCCAATTCCATCCAGTGACGGGATTTGCTATGTCATAAGGACTAATTTATGAATGTCATAAATCTATGACAGAGGTTGTGTGTCACAAATTATTTTATTGAATTATTTTAAATATTCTTATCCATGTTGTCATGTCCTATTGCCACGTGGTCGGGTGGGCCCATATACCATTTTTTCTTTTATTTTTTCGCATAATATCTCAACCGAGTAAAGGGGACGACTGACATGCGTCATTTTTACATATATTTACCCGCCATTTTACCCTCGTATTCGTCGCATTTTGGGACTAATTATCATTATTTACACGCTTTTCTATATTTAATTGCTCAAAATGGACCATTTTACATTTTTTCTGTATTTTTCCGTAGGCCGACGTGATCTAGGCGCATAAACGACAAATCTGGACTGCTCCATATAGATGTATGGGTCGTCTCGAACGCGTAAGATCTGTTCGCGAAGAAAACGGAGTTTTCAAGGACCAGAATGGAAGAAAACAAATTGGAGAAGGACCTAATTGTAAACCCTAAAAACTGGGAGGACAAAATTGCAAAATGCCAAAAATCCCCATCCCCCATCAAAAGCCAGCGCCGCCGTCTGGGATTAGCTTGAGCCCGGTTCCCATCTCTTCTTCTTCCCCTCCGATTGCTTCTCCCCCTTCCTTCTCTTGCTCCGGTCGCCGCCGTGGCCGGGCCAAACGCGGCGGCGCACCACCCATCTCACCGCCACCAGCGCCTCCTGTCTCCACCTCGCCTCCCTTCACCGGCCACACCGCCGCCTTGCTCTCCACCGCCCCTCCTTCTCCATCCGAGCGCCGCCGCCTCACCGCATCCACGTCCGCCCCTCTATTCGCCGGCATGGCACCCATTTCTGCCTTCCTCCACCGCTCTCGGCCGCTCCCCTTCTCCACCTTCGCCCCTGTGCTCTCCCCTTCTCCAACCGTGCGTCGCCTCCCTGCATTTTCCCCACATTCGGCCGCTCCCATCTAGTCCACCGCCCTCTACTCCCCACCGCGTCAATACTTCACCGTCACCTGCTCTCGCCACCGCGCCGCCAAACCTCCCGTGCGCCGCCACCTTCTCCCCCTTCTACTCTCAACTCCTTCCGGCCACCACTTCTCCACCTCTCCCCGTCCGCATATACCGGCCATCTTCCCGCTCCTCTCCGGATCGCCACCGCGCCATCCTACTCCGCCTCCCCGTGCTTCTCCTCCTCCCACTACTCCGGCCGTCTCCCTTCTTCTCACATCCGGACCCGGCATCTTCATCTTCCCTTGCCCCCTACTGCTTCTCTCCTCCCCCGATCCATCTTCATCTACGGCCGCCACCTGCATTCCGACGACACCTCTGCTGCGACCGTAGCACCGCCCTCTGCTACTCCACAGAACCGACGACTTCTTCACTGCATCCCTTTCAACGCCGCCGCCAGCCGCCACCTCTTCACCGACACCAACGGCGACAACTTCCTCTACTTCTACAACTCCCCTCGGTCTAGCTCAATTCTTCTACTTCTCTCTTTGTTGTTCATCATACATTGCTCAAATTGACTGCGAATTGATTGCTGTGATGGATGTGAACTGTGATGGATGCTTGTGATTTTGCCATGATAATTTGTTCCATAATTACTTAATGTTAATGTAGTCGGCAGCTTAATTCTAGAATTTCTATGTGATCTGTGATGTGTGCATGAGGTCAGTGGAGATGATATTGTCCCATGTTCTGTTATTGTTTCACCAAGAAATCCAATTATTATTAGAGCACCAGCCAAGCCACCAGAAACAAAAGATATGAATTTTGCCTCATCAGAAACATGGCACCAGCCAAGCACCATTCTGCTTTAGGAATTACTCCATCAGTGGAGTTGGAAATTGCCTCAAGTAATTCAAAGAATGCACAGCACTGCTAAAAGCCATCAACCGCAGCTATAAACCATCAGGCATAGCAAAAAAGAATACATCCTAAAGCTAATTACATATTATCTATAGGCCTCAGCAGGCACACATTGCTTGCAGCTAGAGCTAATATGAGGCTGGTGAATGCCATAGACATTGAGAAAGGGAGGCCAGAGAGGTCAAAGATTCATTTAAATCATTCGTAGTAGTAATAATTGCATAAGAATAATGAGTTCTGCCAGAAAAGATACCTCATTATACTCCCTAAAAATCAACCTTGATAAGTTTGACCATCTTCTAGATGATGCTGTACTAGAAAACTAGAGTTATAGTTTGATGGCATGTTAGAACATAGTAATTAGGCTCTCCCATGGCTGTTGCTACTATAAAATCTACTAGTATGTCTTTGCATTAATCCTCTGCCACATTCCTTGTTCAATAGTTGTATTTTTTAGCTGTTACTTTGCTGTACTAAAATCTGAATATGGTGTCTTGCATTTGTTTGCTGCCACTTTGCTGTACTAAAATGCTATTCATTTGCAAATAACTCTTCACATGCTTTTAGTTATTTAATTTTCTGTTTGTATGTAATTTCAGAAGTAAACCAAATATAAGGATGCGCCACCAACTGCGATTGATCTTTTCAAGGACACCCACTGCACCAGCAAGTCAGGTTATAGTGAGAATGCAAAGGATGCCATTGTGAGTACCTTTCCCTATCTTCTCTGGTACTATGATGAACAACAGTAGGGATAGAGACCTGAATTTTTTTGTGCTATTGCTGCTAGGCTCAAATGGAGGCCTATGTTGCTCAACCAACACAAGAAGGGCATGATCCGAAGACTCCTATTCAAGCTGTAGCTCATGTTCTGCCAAAATCAACTTTTCTGCAGAAGCAAGTAGAGGATCAAAAAGATGCAGCAAAGAAGCATGAAGAAGAAACTGAGAAGCTGAAGCAGCAAGGAAGTGAGATCCAAGGCTTCCTTCGTTCGTTGTTTGGCAGCAAGTATGCATCACCTGATTCTCAGCAGTAAGCTCTCAAACTCAATTAGGCTCTAGATGATATTTTGGTGACATCTGTGACTGTGAGGCTGTGGATGCTATTTTGGTGATCGACTTTAACTTCCAACAGAAACCTAGTGTGGATGTAGATGCTTTTTTGATATGGTCATCTGTGATTGATGTTGTAGATGCCATGTGTGGTGAATTTGGCAAGCTCCAATAGCAACCTGAAATTTGAGACTTTGAGACTTGGTCTGGATGTGTGCTGAATTGGGTGATGGATGTAATGATATTTGATAGTTAATTTAACACTTGTGGACTAGTTATGATATGCAATCATATTTCCATATGCTGTTGGTTGATTTGAATCTGATTTTTGTATGGGCTGAAAGAAATTATATGGGCTGAATTGTGTGTGCTGAAAAAATATATGGGCTGAATTGTGCGGGCTAAAAAAAACTGTATGGGCTGCAATCATAAAAAAATTGTATGGGCCAAAAAAATCTAAAACCAAATAATGGGCCAGGAAGAAACAACCCAAATAATGGTTGTGACCCATGAAGAGGCTGCCTGCTACGTGGGCTTTAACAGGCCAAAATTCATTTTATGACATTTTTATATTCTGCCATGTCAGCGCAACGTCAGTTTTTGATCTTACGTGGCATTTGCCCATGTGGCAAAGCCTGGATTTTGTGACAACAAATGAATGTCATAAACCTCTGTGACACTAAAAGCCAATGTCATAGATTTGTGACATGAACTATACAAACGTCACATAATAAATTTGTGACGTGTGTTTTTTGACATTACGATTTTCGTCAACCGAATGTCACAAATCTTGAATTGTGACATGAATTCCATATATTATGACAAAAATAAAATGTCAATAAATGACACATTTCTTGTAGTGGGGGGAGAGAAGGAGGCGGTGGTTGTGAGAGGTGGAGGTGGGGAGACGGCGGTGGGCGGATGGGGAGAGGAGGCGGTGGGCGAATACATTGGGGAAGCAATGACGGGGAGATGTGGTGTTGCTAGGGGAAGTTGAGGGACTGCGACCTGTCGCGTGGGGAAGGAATTGGTTGCGACACCGAGGAGGAGGAGGCACGACACGTGGGTTCGGGGGAGAGAAGGAGGCGACGGTTGTGGGAGGTGGAGGTGGCAACGGGCAGATGGGAAGAGAAGGCGGCAGGCGAATGCGTTGGGGAGGCGGCGACGGGGGAATACAGCGTTGCTGGGGGAACTTGGGGTACTGCAACCAGATGTTGCAACACGGGGAAGGAATTAGTGGCGACACTAAGGAGGAGGAGGAGGCGCGGCACGAGGGTTCGGGGGAGAGAAAGAGGCGGCGGTTGCAGGAGGTGGAGTGGTTGTTTGAGGCGGAGGATGCGGGGGTAGAGAAGAGGATGCGTCGGCCTGACCTTTTCTACGAGGAGCGAAAGAACTACCTACATACGAATTTGGACGGCTGATCTTTGATCGGACGACTGAGAAGAGAGGAGAGAGAACGGACCAGCGACCACCACTCATATTTTTAAATAGTATAGATTTGAATTGTCTTAAAGTAATGCAAGGTCATCTGGAAGCGTATCGTTTTTAAGGCAAACCTCGCTATCCTCAATCAACAACGTCCGTCCTGAAAATTGCGTTTTAGGCTCCCATGGCGGTACAAGCAATCCAAATCTGGATAGTAATGTCTTCTTCGGGGAGCTTCAATTTGATGCCATTGGAAACTTAAATATCCCCAAACATGGTGTGGCGGACAGACCTATCTTGTACTAAAAATATGCTATGCAGTCACCGTCCAGTTTGGGTACCAAATCGTCATTTTTTTAAAAAAAAATGATGATGTGCCTCTTAATTTACTCTATATGTAAAATTTCAAGTTTAAATTTATTTTATGTTAAAAATAACAAAAATGAGAAATCTGGCAAATGATAAATCAAAAGAAAAAGAAAAGGACGCGCTAAACCAAAAGGATGAGAACATGGGTGCACTACAAACAGTGTGTGCATAGATATGTTGATTTTATACTAAGAAGCCTGAGCGCCTCTAGTCTCCCCTCTCCATTATGGAATCCTGTTTCCAACCAATTGGCCACCCAAACGCTCCTTACCTTGACCCTCACCACCAACAAATACTTTTATGTATTTCATATGTAGTTTCCGCAAAAGAAAAAAGGTTAAGGCTTTGTCTAGGATACAATAATTTATTCGTTCGTGTTCCGTATTCCAAACCGGACCTTATGCAAAAACTGACAGGTAAAATATGAAAGTTTCTGGTTTTCCTGGGTTTGGGCCTAACAGCCAAGCTCGGACATAGCACTTCCAGGTCAGGCCCAAACTCGGTCCGGCCCGAAGCCCGTCCCAACCCAGGGTTTGAAGGGTCTAGTATAATGGGACAAGTGGCGCACAATTTGTATTTCGTAGTGGGATGCGTCTCTTACCACGTCCCGCAGTAGTGGGCAATCAGCATAACTATGACTAAGGATCATCTAATCTTCTAGGAGATGGTCGAATTTGCTCGGGTCAATGGCCTGCATAGTGCGGTCGAGCACATCCCTGTGTTTGATTCGTCGCGAAAGTAGGGCATCTTCGTCAAGCCGTGGTGACTTGGCGAACCCATCAAACACGGCGATTCTATCACACGCTGAAATCTATCTGAACAAACGAAACCAGTAATCGATCACGAAAGCTTTGGACGCTAGAGGTTAAAAAGATCTTCATACAAGATGGATCACAGGATCATCCAGCTTTATTCATATAAATGAAGGCACAAGAGTATATTATAGGGATATGATACAAAAAGAATTAATGTCCAACGAGATCGAGAGCTAGCACCACTCAATTCATCGAACTACCACTGATCTCTGGAAGATACAAACTGTATGTATACAAGCGAACATCCGATCCAAATCCACCGCCGTCTACTGCATCAGCGTCGCCGCGAGCAGGGACACCAGCGCGGATGACACCACGGCCAGGGCGGAGGCCGAGGTGGCGCCAGCTGCGGCGCCGGTGACCGGCGCCGGCGCGGGAGCCGACGAAGGCGCCGTGGAGTCCTGCGCCGACGCGGACGCGAAGAGGACGGAGGCCACGGCCACGGCCACGAGCAGCACGGCGACGCGGGGAGCCATCACGACCCTGAAAAATCTCGGAACCTAAAGGAGGCTGGAGAGCTAGCTCGGGGCGTGCTTGGCGACAAGAGTATGTAGCGTGATTTGTGGGCGCGGTGCGGTGGAATGCAAGGGAGAAGGGGCGTATTCCGGGGCTTATATAGCGCGCGGCGAAGAGGAGGGCAGGGCTGGGCCGTCGGTTTCGCGGCCGTGGGTAATTCCGGGGGTGCAGGCTGGCGCGCGCACACGCGGGCGTGCGTGCGTCCGCCGCACGGCACGGCACGACGCGTTGGTCGCGCGGCGTGGGAATGCGGGCGAGGCCGTTCGGCGGGCGAGGCGTGAGGGGATTGGTTTCCGCGCGGTCGGTCGGAGCCCACGGCGCGCGCGCGCGCGGCACCTGGTGGGCGGATGTGACGCGCTTCCGTTGGCCCGACTCCACCGACGGGGGCTCTCTCCTCGTCGCGCACTCAGCGCGCTGCGGAAGCTTTAGGTCTCGCTAGTTTCGGCTTTAGTTTTTTACTTCTAATTTATATTGTGCTATTCATAAATTTCATTTTTTTATAAACTTTTGAATTTTTTAGCTTTTTTGTCTATTCTTTTTTTTCGTATTCATTTGCGTTGTCCGTGATGAGCTAGCATATTTTTTCTATTTTTAAATTTTTTAATTTTAATTACGTCAAATAAGCCACATTCAGTTACAGTAAAAATTCAATCGCTACAGTGCACTTTTAGCCATAAGTCACAGCTTTTCAGCCCAATCGAACGGACCCTTAATGTTGTGCGGGTTTTTGATCAAACGCACCAACGCAACTTTCGTCTACAAAGCGGGGAGAATAAAAGTCTAAAGACGCT
Source organism: Dendrocalamus latiflorus (assembly GCA_017311315.1). Taxonomy (NCBI): domain Eukaryota; kingdom Viridiplantae; phylum Streptophyta; class Magnoliopsida; order Poales; family Poaceae; genus Dendrocalamus; species Dendrocalamus latiflorus. The sequence continues at coordinate 9,131,261 of CM029632.1, read as the reverse complement.
TACTCTCTTTAGACAAGGTGGGAATTGGGCGCATCACGTACCGTAAAAGCTATGGCATCCAATCCGTGGAAGGTGTCGTGCGCCCACGATAATGAACTGAGATCCTTTTTAAAGAATGGATGTGCTTTCGCTTGATAGGTTAAAAAAAATCAGTTTTATGCCAAACGCGTATACACTGGTACATCCCCCTCCCTCACCTCACGGTAGTCAGAAAACTGACATGCTAGTTGCTCCCTATTCTGTTTAATTTATGATTTATAGTTTCTCAAACAAATGAATTGGACGGTTTCTTTATTTTTTTGAAGTGGTTTATTGGGATAGTTTTTTCGAATCAGCTTATTAGTATTCGATTCGTTTGTACAAACGCTTACTTTAGAGATAAAAACCATCGATCGTAGTCATAAACTATCAACCGTAATCGAAAATAACATACCCGCTGTCATCAGCTTTGGTGGATATAAATTGATTGTTTTTTTACTGGATCATGTGTACCATGGACCAAACAGGGATGAATGGATGACTACATAGGCGAACACTGCACCAGGTAAAAAGCATGCTGTATATGGTCCTATTTTTTTAGCTGCGTCTAATGCTTTTTGACTATAGTAAATAGGTATGATAAATAGTACTAATTGATAAAAGTAAGATGCAAAAACCAATCGAAAAATCAAAAAAAAACTGAGCCTATATTTGCCATGTGTCTGTTTTACACCCTAGTTGGGGCACATACATATATTTTACATATATTTGCGTGTTGCGCTTCATGCGGCGCACTGCCCGCGTGAAGAGATACTACTGTGCCGGTGTACCGTGTATCGGTGTAGCAGGCCCAACCATCAACACGTTCTAGACGCACTCGTGGTCAAATCAAGTGTCCAATTCCATCTGGTATGTACATGTGCGTTTACTGATGTACACGTAGTATGCAGCAGCAACGGTGTACCGTGTATCGGTGTAGACTCGCCACTGTCCGGTCAACTAACAAAACGATTGACTTGGAAGTAATTTTATTCGCTTGTTCTGACTGTAGCCGAGGGCCACATGCTTGCTCAAAGTTTTTGTGGAATTCCTCTAAAACAGAAAGTCTTTGTGGAATTGTGGAATTCCTCCGCTAATAGATGACGAGACCGGTCTATATATACAGCTGGTCACAGTGGTTTCTATTTTTAGTTCCTACGTAGAAAAATTAGTACGAACATTCAACTTCACAAAACAAAACGGCTTTGTCACTTATTTTACTATCATCTCGCTCCGGAGATAAAGTAGAGAATCACATATGTATCATGCACCCCACTCATCTCGCTCTCGTTATGTACACGCATCTCTCTCTCTCACTTTTTTTACCGCCCTTCTTCTCCTTCTAAAATCCACTTCTTTCAAGTATTACTCTTAATTTTCAGTTAAAAATTATAAGTGATAGTTAAAAGTTGTAACGCCCCTGTTTCCAGGAACAGGGCCGTTGTACCTCCCGCAACAACTCAGGAGTTCCATTGCGGACAAAAGGGCTATCATGCCTTCTCACAAATATTTAAAAGGGTTAATTTGATTAAAATATAGACCTAATGGTCAACTTTAGTAATTTAATAGGCGCCCAAGCCCAAAACTTAATTTACAATCAGAAGATCCAAAGAAAACTCCCACAGGAATGTTTGAGTGCGGTCGTAATCCTAACACGAAATCTTGAAATGTCTTTTCTTCTTCTGATATCTGTTTTTGTGAAAATGAAGCAAGATTGAGTACAACTAACCATACTTAACAAGTCACATGGGAGAAACACTATTTAATTACATGCCAGGATTTCCAAGAGACGGGGACATATGGGTTTTAACATTTTATGTGGATGCAGTTTTATTTGTAAACATTTTTTAATTTAAAACAAGATAACAAATCATATACTTCTTAAGGAATTGGGGGTTTCAACATCTTTATTACCAGACTGCAATATTTCCAAATCTACTTATTCTTCGCTGTTGGAATCACATATTAAATACAATTTCTTTTACCGGAAGCACGACGTATTCGAATACCACATATTATGACTCTGTAGAGTTACCCAATTTTACCCACAAGATTTCTTAATCCCCGTGTCTGAGTTAAGAAAACAAGATTGTTTTATTGCTCATCTCTTTATATAGCCTCTACCTAATAGACTAGATACCTCCTGTTGTGGAATACGGCGGCCTGATAGGGCGAAACCTACCATTGTGAAAGTATGGTTTTACCATTTCCATACCACATACTTTGCTGGTTGTTTCCTTTTTTGAAATAGTATATTATATCCATACAGTAGATATTGAATCAATTTGAGCAGTTATTAGACCAGATTTGATAAGTCAATGCTTGTGGTTGAGTGATTACTATATTCTTTACTTAGCATAAGATCCTAATCCTTACTTTTCATCAACCAGGTAACCGTTCACAAATAAATAACCCAATGCACTGCGGCGCTATCACTACTAGCGTAAAGCAGTTGAATTCCCTAAACTACCATGGTATATTTTATAATAATTTATTATTACTAGGACTTGTCAAGATGAATATGACCATCAAATAAAACAAGGTTTTTTCATGTGATAGGACATAACTAGTATCATGTCATTCTAAATATTTATTGTACAAGAAATAAAGTGCATAAATAATATAATGAAAATACTGATAAATAAATAATTTAAGGAATATAGGTTCAACATGATAAAAAAATATGTGATTTGCCTTGCGGATTAAAATATTATAAGATTTTGTATTTTTCTAATTCTTGAGTTTGAACTTGAACTTCTCCATCCTAGGCTGGCTGGTCTACGACGTCGTATTCTAGCACAAAGCAAAAGAAACAAATCAATTACATGCTTGAAAGATTGAGCTAGGAATAAAAAGAAAGAAAATAAAGAAGTAAAACCAAATAAAATATGTTTAGGGTTACAAGAGGGCCGGTATGGGAAAACGGAGTTCAAAAATGGGTAGATGGGTTCGAAATGATCGAAATGGATGTATATATGTATTTTATGGTTCTGTGAACAGTAATAGGTCTGGTATTGTTCATCGTGGGTTTTACTGTTGACAGCGGGTTTAGTTCTTATCGGGTTGTCACTGCGTACTTGGAGAATAGAGGAGTTACGAGTACTTGAGTGGTCTTGAGTACGACTACAAAGTCGAGTGGACGGTCGAGGTTCTACTTTGAGCGTGAAGTCCACGGAGATCGGATGGTGAACGAGTTGCTATGAAGATTGGACGATGTCCGAGTGGCTGCGGAGATTGGGCAGCGTCCGTGTGGCTTAAAAGATCAGACGAATTTTGAGCGGTTTAAGAGCATTGGACGATATTTGAGTGGCTTAAGAGCATCGGACGGCATACGAGTAGTGTTTGCTCAGGACTCGAAGAGGAGTGGTCAAAGCTCCTCACGATTATAAGGTGGTTGGAGAGTTCAAGTAGTGGAGCGGTTGGAGAGTTCAAGCGATGGAGTGGTCGAAGATTTTAAGCGGTAGAGCGCTCAAAGGATCCGTGATCGAAACAACAATTGGCAACCATGGGTGGGTTCCTGGGGCCACGAGGATTCCATTTCTGGGCTTGGGAGCTGCTGGAAGTTAAGCGAGCATCGACGGTGAGATCTTCTCTCTTTGGGACTTTTGAATGCCACAGGGATTAATGGCAAGTTAAAGGACAATAGCATTTGCAATTGAGCATCTCTAGGAGTAAAGGAAGCTTAGGGGTATGATGGTTTGGGTCAGGGATGGCTGAGTCGAGATGCACATTGTGGCTTCTCATGGCCGCACGATGGCACTAGTTGCCAGCACATTAGTGGGCTCGGGAAGCTAGGACCTTACTTCGGGAGTATTGCTAGGGTCTTGAGGAAGCTACGAGCAAGGGAAATCGAAATGTAACAGGCTAAATCGATGGAATTGAATTCGGGGCTTACTTTGGGTTTTCCGATGATTGCCAGTGGAGCTTTGGTCGGTGGAGCAATTGAGGGTGGGTGGCTCACCTCGGGTACCGGTGCTTTTGAATGGAGGGGTTCAGGGGTTTAAATAGCATGAGGAAGGTCGTTTGGCACAGGACATGGGTCGGGAAGGCGCGGCGCGACTGGCGGTGCAGATATTTGGCGCTTCCTTGGACACAACATTGCGGCGGTCAAAAGCTAAGGGGAATGTCAGGTCGGCTTTGAGAGGGTGAGAGCAGAGAGGTAGGTGAGACGGTGAGCAGCGAGGTGGCCACGGTGCTTGTTCAAGAGAGATGGCGAGTGCGTAGGGAGGCTAAAAGCGTTAGGACCAGTGATCAAATATTGTGTTATGGGTTATGGTGGCGGCGGCGCATGGTAGGGGTCGGGAAGGCACGGCACGGCTAGCGGTGCAGATATTTAGCGTTTCCTCGAACACAACATTGCAGTGGTCAAAAGCTAAGGGGAATGTCAGGTCGGCTGTGAGAGGATGAGAGTAGAGAGCTTGGTGAGATGGTGAGCGGCGGGGAGGCTAGGTGGCCACGGTGGTTATTCAAGAGAGATGACGGGTGCGTATAGAGGCTAAAAGCGTTAGGAGCGGTGGTCAAATATCGTGGCTTGGGGTGGTCGACCGTGAGAGGAAGCAGTGAGGTGGCGGTGGCAAAGTCCAGCCTGGGAGCTTTGGCGCAAATCAAGGGAAATTAATGAGGTGTCAGAGCCTCATGAAAAGATGGTACGATCGACTGACCAGGTTGCTATGATGATTGGCCGAGGATCAAGAGAGGGGCGGTGGCAAAATCCCGACAGTGCATCGTCCTCCGATATTTGTCGAACGGTGAATAGTGATGACAACCGGGGCTTGGCACAAGTGAACTGAGGAGGGGCAGGACTAGTGAAGGAAGGCGTCAAGGAGTGAAAAAGATGTGAAATTTACATTATTTTTAAAATTTAAATTATTTTAAAAGCTATTAGCAAGAATCAATGCGAACTACTCTACTTAGAATAGGACGCTAGATGTACCATTCGGATCTTGCGTACTCAATTTTGTTAAGCATGGGACGTAGGAGCGCTATCAATACGCATGTGTGGAATCGCTGATCAATGCTTCGTGTCGGTCTTGTTTGGACTTAGCGTGGAGCGTGGGGTTTAGATTTTATTTTATTTCGGGTTTTTAAAGCCTCGTATAAAATCCTGACACCTCGCCGGTGAACTCGGTCGTTGTCCGCCGAGGCTTCGTGCATATCACGTAGGTGCGTTCGCAGCCATCTCACCGACGGCGACTCGTACGCCCTGGCCACGGCTGAGAGAGACGTTAAACGCCCGGTCGCATGAGGTGTACAACTGTACATATGATAGGATGCGTACTCAATTGCGTCTTCTGTTTCAGGAATCAGCAGGCCAGCAGGGCACCTAAAAAAAAACTTTGTCTGACCTCGGAACCAAACCTCGGATCGAAGGAACCGTCGATGAGGAAAAGGAGGACAAATTGACACGACACATACCATGTCAAAAAGTCACATTTCACAATGCTCCATGTGGCCGGCACAGCGAAAGAGAGGGCTCAACTGAACAGTCCGAGAAGTGGCCACGGTTGGATGGTACGAGCAGTATGGCACCTCTGTTTTTCGATTAATGTCAGACAGAGTTTAACTGTTACACTAAAATAACAGGTGGAGAAGTTGGTCTTGCGGGTCGACATGTCCATCTGAGAACATTGGTTACTAGAGCCTTTTTCTTTAAAAAAGAACATTGGTTACTACTTCTTCCGTTTAAATTTATATGATATATTTTTGACACATAGACCAATAAAATAATAAAATAGTTAGATTACCCTTAATTATTATCTCTAAACACTATATTTAATTTATGCATATAAAAAATAGCAAATAAATCTACATGTTTATTAGGATTATAAAGAAAACATCATACTAATATTGCATTAGAATAAATATACCCTATATTCAGGGCCGGCCCTGAGGGGGGGCAAGAGGGGCGGCCGCCCTGGGCCCCCAAAATCTAAGGGCCCCCATATACTATGTAGTATATATACATACTTTGAAGATTTATCTTGGGCCTTTTGAAGTTAATTATTTTTTTGTTATGGTTGATATGGCAATCAATTCATTGAAAAGTAAATTTCAAGAACTCCAAACATTCGGAAGTATATTTGGATTTTTAATGAGTTCAACAACATTGAAGTCATTGGATCGAACTAAATTAAAAGAATGTTGTACAAAATTTGCAGATACTTTCTCTCTAGATGGTTCATCTGATGTTGAGTTAAATGATCTAATTTCTGAGTTAAGTGTTATGCAATTGACTTTATCAGATAAACTAATGTCTGCTATGGAGATCTTTGAGTTTGTCAGAGAAGCGGATTGTTATCCTAATATTTCTATTGCTTATCGGATTTTATTTACTATGCCTGTGACTGTGGCATCAGCTGAAAGAAGCTTTTCAAAGTTGAAATTGTTGAAGAATTATTTAAGGTCAACAATGTCTCAAGAGAGGTTAAACGATTTGGCAACTTTATGTATTGAGAAGAAATTGTTGGATGAGATTAATATCAATACCATCATTAATGACTTCGCATCTAGAAATGTTTGAAGAAATTTTTAAGGTGATATCTATAAACTCTTTGATATGAATTTTTCTTTAATACATAACGCATTTTAAGTGTTTGTTGGTAAAATTAGATATATATATATATATATATATATATATATATATATATATATATATATATATATATATATATATATATATATATATGTGTGTGTGTGTGTGTGTGTGTAGATTTATATTTAGCTATTTATACCAGGGTCTCTATTTCTAGTTTCGCCCTGGGCCCCTAAAATCCCAGGACCGGCCCTGCCTATATTTATAAAAAAGATCATTCGAAAAATATACTCTATAAATTTGAATGGATAGAGTAGTTATCTTGGGAGAGTATTTACCACTAGCTAACAGGTTTTGAACACATCTTTAACGTTTGCTCCATTTTTATTTGGATTATCTGTTCTGGAAGATTATTGACTTCACTATCATACAGACCACGTGTGTTTTCTCGGAATGGGGCATGCTGGGACGGTCCCGAAATATCTTCGAGATGGGAGGGAGCCATATAACTAGAAGTTGAGGAGTCTGTTCGGGTTTGATTTTCTAGGATCGGAATCACACTCGCATCATCTAAATAATTAAAATATGATATATCCATACAAATACACGTTCAATGAAAAAGCACATATGTATGCTCCATAGAGTCTTGATGTCTTTACAAAAATTTTAAACGTGCTCGGAAATATATACGCATATATATAAGATAAAATATATTAAAAGACAGTTCAGATAGCTCAATATGCACGAATATTCAGAAAAGACAAGGCATGAGTCCTCAACACAAGAAAGAAAGTCCTCCAATTATATGTGCCACTCATGATGAAAGGAGTGAAGCCTGCTGAAGAATCTTGCCAGAAGTATTCAATAAAGAGAAAGGAAAAAGTGCTTAGAAGATAATGTGCATGCCAGAAAGGCCTACTATAAGGCCCTAGGCTTAATTAAGAAGACATATCCCGCTGCTATATAAAGAGGGGCACTCCGCAGAAGAAGATGCATCGAGGAATTGAAGAGAGCAACACAAAGCCTCAGAGTCTTTGAGAGCTCCAATCCCCACCTCTGTAAAACCTTAGTTCTAGCATATCCACTGTAAAATATATCCATCAGAAGTGTGTTGTAATACAGCTGTGTAAGGTATATTTTCTATCTTTGTGTGTAGTAACTTTCGGGGTTCCCGAAAGGGAAAACCATATGTAAGCTAGTTTGTGGAAATGAAGTAGTTTTCTTCAGCTCCTTGGTAGTTCTAAGTCTGATCATATGAAACAAGGTTTTATGCTAGGAACCCTATAGGAGAAAACTCTCTGGCAACTCTCCGTAGAGCCTGAGGCCTTAGAGAAGTGTTCCCTTTGGGTGGAACTGCCTGGGGAGACGATAAAAAATTGTCTCATATGATCTTGACTTTGAATTTCAAGGAAAGGTTTAGCTACTCCTGAAGCAAATTAGTGAAAAGTATGGTGAGTACCGAGTGGGATTTTTACACCACAAAAGGTACTTCGGCTGTCTTGTTGGTTTCGCCAACCCACAAGATCCTGAAAAAATTACTGTTCAAAATTAATCATCATCATCATAAAAGAAACATCCATTTCAGTGAATAGTAATCAGAATAGTAACTAAATAGTATACCCACCATCATAGTACACGAATACTATTCACAATATTATTCACAAGTGGAATATTACTATTCAAATTCATTGAATAGTGACCAGAATTCTATCATTTGAATAGTCATATATTAGCATTTGAATAGTGTTATAGTGTTAGTCTAGTTCATATTGGTATCAGAGCAAGGTTTGTCATCATTGAAAAACTAAAATATCTTAATTTAGAAGTTAGTGCTGGTAAAACTGTTAATACCAAAGATAATATCAATATAAGGTGTAGAATAAACCCTTCTGAAGAACATAGCTGGCATACCTCCCATAGTCAATTAAATTTACTTGTTGATCTTTTACATAATTTCTATAAAACTTGGGGTAAAAGACAGGACGAATTAGACTTAAAATTAGACAGGTTGCATAAGGAACATAACCAGTTAGCAGATAAATATTCTCTAATTAACAATAATATAAACTTAATTTTGCAAAGTCTAGAAGAAGTTAAGGTACGACACATTAAGATTAGTAAAAATAGTGATTACATTAAAGAAGAAATTACCATTAAAAGTTTAGGCAAACCCTCGGTTGAAACATCAAAGATTAAAGAAGATCTTAAATATTTAGATCAAGAAGTCATTAATATTAAAAAATTAGTAGAAGAAGTTAAAACTCTGGTTTTTTCATAGTTATATGACAGAATATAATAAAGCATTAAAGGAAACAGAAAAATATCTTGAGCATCCTGTTGGTTTTTCAAACTACGAATCATCTAAGGAAGATTCTAAGGTAATAATAAGACAAAATAATACCATCCTTCAATTGCTAGTTCAGATTCTGAATATAATTGACACAGAAGACAGAAGCAAAGAAATAGTGCTAGCTTCATCAGGAATAGTTGCATCTACTAGATCCATAAACTCTGAAAAATGGACATATCTAAAAGTTTCACTAGAAGAGATAAGGGACTCCAGTTAGTCAATACATACAATAGACCCTTAACTTTAATAGATAAACTAAAAGGCAAGAGTGAAGACATAGATAATTTAGAAGAAGTCATAGATTTAGAAAGAGACTTAGAAAGATATCAAAAAGATACTTTAAGGAAATTAAAACCTCAACAGATATACCATATGGGTATGTTTGAAAGCAAAACAGGATTATATAGAATATCCAGAGAAGTGGAATTAAGTGTTTTGACACAACCGGTAGAATTAAGAATTGTAAGCAAACAATTTGAAAATGGATTAAAATATTCAGGCTACAAATATATTCATCAAGGAATGTATATTATCGGAGTTAAAGGAATGATTAGAAAGAAATTAGGAACAAAGGTTTTAATAACCCTTTTAGACAAAAGATGGGATACAGTAAATAAAGCAGCATTAGGTTTCTTAGAAGGAGACATGAATGAAAATAATCTAATAACATATATAGCTCTAGATTTAATTATGCCAATAAAAGAGTTTATAGAAAAAATGAGTTTCGGGTTCCAAACTGAAGGTTATGAGGAATTTAAAGGAACAAATTTATTAATAAGCACAGAATTCATAGAAAGGCTAACTAACAAAAGTAGAACTAAATACAAAGTAAATGTAAATGATGTAATAGAAAGTATGCAATCAAAAGGAATAAAGTTCATGAGTCCTCTAAAGATAAGTGCTGAAGAAAGAGCAGGAGAAGAGTGCAACAGAAGTAATTTGATAGAAGACAAAGTTCTAAAGCAACCTGAAGACTACATTAGCTATGAAAATAGCAAAGGAAACACTAGTATTAGATTTATAAATTATAAATCAAGAGCTTTAGATGATCTAGATTCAGCCATATCAGAAAAAGATATTGAAGATAATAGAAGACATAGCATCTCTGAATTTATGGAAAAAAATTAGACTTAGATAGTGAAATAAAATATTGCGAAAACAAGTTAACGGATATATCTGAAGAATATAATAATACTATGAAAAGTGAATGGCCGATATTAAGAGATAAAGAAATATATTTCCACAGAGAATTATTTAGATTAAGAAAGCTAAAAAAAAGGACAAAGATTTGGCTATAAATAATCCAAAGGTACAAGAAGAAAAAATGATTCAGCCTGAGAATAAAGAAAGAATAGAAAACAAAGATGCCAAAGAAAAACAAATAACAACTGAAGAAGCACAGTGGGAAGAAAATGAAAAATTACTACTGGAAAGTTATGAAGAAGAACAAGAATTAATATGCGATGAAGAAGTAGGTATAGACAACGCAACACAATATAATGATTTCATAGACTCTTTAGATGAAATAGGTTTGTACAATTTGGATAATGCAATGGAAGCTATGGAGGTAGACATAGGAGGAGGAAAGAAAAGAAGATATGGAGAAAGTTTTGTAAAAAATGAAGGAGAAATGGAAAGACCATCCAGAATAGCAGGAACATGGCCTCCTAAAAAAAGAAGAATATCTATATAATTATATCCCTTGTCAATATAGGTTTATGGGATCTAAGAGAAGAGAATTTGAAAGAGCTATCAAATTCCAAAATAATAGAAGTGACGGTGCAATATTAAACTTAGCTACACATGATCCTATAGACTGGCCAAATATTATAAATATATGGAAATGCCTAATAGTGCAAAAATATATACGAATCAACATAATATAGGAAATAAAGTCGAAGATATGATAACCTATCTAGAAACATTCTTAGGGGAATCCACTAAAGTGTTATGGGAATAATAGGTAGAGAAGAACCCTAATCACTATGAGGAGTTAAAAAGAACAGGAAGTAATCCAAATAACTTTGCAAATATAATATCAAATATTATTATTGCAGAAGACTCAGAATTAGGGTACACTTCACTACAAAATGAAAGGCTAAGGGAAATTGAGAAATTAACATTAACCAGTTAGAAGGGAATAAAAGAATTCTCACAGCATTATTTATGTAATGCCACCACCGCTAAACAAGGTTATAACAAAGGCATAGTAGAAAGATATTTTAATAAGTTACCTGATTCTTTAGGAAGTATGACATTTGATGAATATAAAAAAGAAACTGAAGGTGCAATTATTAATATATCTCAAGCGATAACATTTGTGTTTAAGCAATTAAGGAAAATATGCACAAACATACAAGCCCAAAGATCTATGAAATATGCAGATTATAACTTTTGCAACAAAATAGTCCAAATACATCTAACATATGGAGAAGATAAGCCCAAAAGCTGAAAATATCATAAGCCTTAAAAATAAAGGATACACTAGATATAAGACAAAAAGAAGATATTTCCTAAGAAAATCAGATAACAATGCCCCATATTTACACAAACGAAATGTAAGACGGTGATGAGGACATCCCTGGCTCACCTCATTCATCATCTACTCCACAAGATTCTACACAACTGCAAGTTGAAGCTTCTACAAAAGAGGCTTATTTGGGTCCCAAGACTAGGAACCGTACTAAGCAAATACAACAAGAGGTGAATGCGTGCCAAGCTGAATCTAATATTGTTGTAGATAAGAATTATATACTGCATAAGTCTCGTATGCTTATTTTACTTAGGTTTGCACCTACGGAGATAATTCAAGCAGAAGGAGCACATTGCAAGGATCAAGACTTAGCTACCGGAGTACATTGTTTAACAACATCCACCTATAACCAGTTGGACGTGAAAAAGGCTGAGCTGGACATCAAGAATACTAGCAAGCTGTTCAGGCCATCAAGCGTTGCATGCGCAGCCTCAGAATTTGACTGCCAACTTTCTACCTAATCCCACATAAATATGGGCGTGTCCAGCATGCATGGGGAGCAGTAATGGATAGGGAATTAAGTCCTCTTTCCAACACAACAGACGGTGCATCATTTGGAGGCTTGAGTCAAAAGATATGCAAGTTTCAAGACTAGCTGTCCGGGACAATACTACAGCGCGAGGCCACATGAAATTACTGCCTCTCTAAGCCTAGGGAACCCAAAGGGCACACGAAAATGGATTCCATTGTGGAGTATGTTCACACCTAGCTAGGAGGGTTGTTCCTAGTATAAATACTCCTTTCTTCTAAGGGGACAACTTTCAGCCATATGATTTCAGAATAGCTTAGCCAAGTGCTACCAAAAAAACTCGAGAATTCTCTCTTCCTTTGCTTTGTAATTTTCCTAGTGAGATTGCAAAAGCGGTCGTTCGACGGCAACCTTTCTGTGTTTCCAACTTCGTGCGTGGTTGTGTGGATTGGGAACTTAGAGTGTGGTTGGGGAATACTTGTTGTAGGTCATTGCATAGGCAGTGGTTGGCCTCAAGAATTGTCAGGTTACACACTACTATCTTGGCTGCTTGTAGCTAGTTATCTTCACCTTGCATATTTCTCCTCCGTGAAGATCGGGCATTCCCTCCCGCATCATCTTGGTATCAGAGCAATGGTTGACACGGTAGGAGTTTTTTCTACCCCTAGAGTTCTTGTTCTTATTTCTATAGCCTAAAAAAATTCCCCACAAAAATATTGACATTTACCTAGCCATTTGCAGTTTCTAATCTGTCATTTGGTGAGTTTTATCAAGTTTTAATTCCTAAGATCGATTGTCTTAGGTTGCTGAATGTTCTCTGACCTTTGTGCTTCCTTTCTTTCCATTTTCGTACACATAATTCAGATTTGCACACCATCTACAAAATCGTGCATATCTTTCACATCTGGAGTTCGTCTTTGATGTTCTTATGCTTATTGGAAAAATCTATTGAGGACTATCCATATATCTTTACTAGAACAATGTGTGATTTCCAAATCTTGGTCCCTTGTTCAGTTTAAAAAAAAGAAAGAAAAAAAGAAAGAAGAAGAAAGAAAAAGCTGAACAAAAAAAAATTTCGGATTGTTCTTCACTTACGTTTTAAGAAATCCTCAATTGGTATGTTCTAAGCTGAAACATTCCTCAAAGTTGTGCCATTTCCAAAATCTTTGCTTGCAGCAAATCTGATCCCTTCATGTGAGTTTTTGCTTATTCCTTACTTATATCCAATTCAGCAACTAAGGCATTTAAATCTTGTGCGGATGATTACTTGGTTTAACAATAACTGAATTGCAGCTTAGTTATTCCCTTGCTGTAAATATATTCTGATCAAGCTCCACAAATAGCCACTAGTTGTGCAATTCTCAACTTGTATTCGCCTGATTATTACCCTATTGTAAACCAACCACCGACACCACAGTAGAGCACAACTCTGCACTCACTTGGAAATTACATGAGCTTCGGTTGGTAAGAGAAGGTGAAAATCGAGTCATCCACATACATATATCTATAATATAGGGATTTTTACAACTAATCATGTCAGGAAACAGAGAAGACTATGATGTTGAGGGTGTTGGGCAACCCAATCAACCCATCACAAGGTTCCACCTCGATGCCTGGCGTGATCATCTTCGCCAAGAATTCAGAGCAAGCCTTGAACCAGTTGAAGAAAAGCAAGACAAGCTGTTCGAAGACCTCCAGCAACTTATGGACAATGTCAATCAGCAACTGATCCAAAACCTCACGGTAATGCGAACTAATCTTGTTGCTGAAATTGTCCAAGAGCTACGTCAAGCCCCCGGAGATGCAAGTGTACAAGACGAAGAGCTTGATGAAACAGATGAGGAAGTTGCTGCTCGTTTGGCTCAAGAACAAAGAAACCGTGCTGCTGCCTATGACGCTCGACCTTCCGCTCTTGGTCATGGGAATGGAGGTGCTGCTGCCGGTCGTCGGAATTATGTTAGCACCGCTGCTGGTCGTGGTCAGGGAAGAGGCCGTGGAAGAGGAAATATCAACCATGATGATATTAATGAAGGATATAATGGAGAAGAACATGGGCTACACTGGAATGATGGGTTTCATCGACGACAGAACTATGGTCATGAACGGCACGAGGAGGAGAGGTTTGGTAGGCTAAAATTTACCATGCCAAAGTTTGATGGTGGATCTGATCCAGAAGTTTATCTCATGTGGGAGTTAAAGGTTGATAAGATATTTTGCCTACACAACTACTCCGAAGAAAAGAAGTTGGCAATGGCCTCTCTTGAGTTTGAAGATTATGCTCTAATTTGGTGGGGAACAAGTTCAGAAACAGCGAGAAGAAGAAAGAGAACCTGTTATTGCTACTTGGGCTGAAATGAAAAGAGAGATGAGAGCAAGATTCATCCCAAAGCATTATAAAAGAGACCTCTTTGATAAGCTCCAGAATTTGAGACAAGGAAAGCAGTCCGTTAAGGAGTATCATAAGGAGATGGAAAAGGCAATGATCAGAGCCAACATACATGAAGATGAGGAGCAATCCATGGCACGATTTTTGTATGGATTAAATCCTAATGTAAAGTGAATTGTTGATTTGCAGCCTTACCGTAATGTTGTAGAGTTGGTGCATTTATCTTCCAAGGCTGAACGCCAAGTGCAAGAAGACTCCAAGCAAAATAGATCTACCACTTTCAGTGCTCGAGCTACAGCAAGTGGAGGCAAGTTTGTCCCACAATTCAATGTTGGCCGAGGCATCACAACCAATTCTAGTGGTAGCAGCCGTTCCAATGCTCGTGCAGCCACAAGTGGAAATGAGATTTCAGCTTTTAAAGAGAAGAGCAAACCTACAGCATCTGCCACTTCTTCCATCGGATCTACATGCAAGAGTAGTGATATTGTGTGCTTTAAGTGTAAAGGACGTGGTCACATGATGAAGGAGTGCCCCAACAACCGCACCATGCTGGTCACGGAAGGAGAGTACAAATTAGCTAGTGATCTAGAAGAAGATGCAGAAGATAATGCTTCGGAACGAGAAGAGCAAACCTATTGCGACTTTGAACAAGGTGTTTACAAGGTGTTTCACTTGTTGTCACCAAGGTACTAAGCGTACAAATCAAGGAAGCTGGGAATAGTCAGCGGCACAATCTTTTCCAAACAAGAGCTAGAATCCAAGAGAAGGTATGCAAAGTCATAGTTGATGGAGGAAGCTGCCATAGTCTTGCAAGTAGAGAGATGTGTGAAAAACTTGGGCTCAAGCTGCTACAACATCCCCACCCATATCACGTGCAATGGTTGAGTGATTGTGGTGAAATGAAGATTACACACATGGTGAAGGTCCAGTTCAAAATTGGTGATTACATCGACACAGTTGAGTGTGATGTTGTGCCCATGAAGGTGTGTCACTTGCTGTTAGGAAGACCATGACAATATGATCTTTCAGCTCAACATTGTGGCAGAACCAATCAATACACCATCAAATGAAAAGGGAAGGATTTGGTGCTTAGACCCATGACACCACAACAAATCATGGATGAGCACATGCAGAAGGTTTCTGAAGTAAAAATAGGAAGTGAGAAAGAGAGAGAGAGAATTGAGTGATATCCACAAATCGGTAGATGAGCGTCACCAACCAAACATGAGAGATAAAAAGAAAAGAGAGGGAGAGAACTTAGTTATGTTAGCTACAAAATCAGAATTGAGAGAAGTGAGACAAAACCCAGATCAAGTGATCTTTGTGCTCATGTATAAGGATGTTATGGTTTCAACTAACAACTTAACTTGTCTTCCAAATGCTATTTCACATATCCTGCAGGATTACAAGGATGTCTTTGTGGAGGAGGTTCCAGCTGGTCTACCTCCGTTGCGTGGCATTGAACATCAAATTGACTTTATTCCAGAGCTTCACTTCCAAATCGGCCACCCTACCGCACCAACCCTGAAGAAACAAAAGAGATACAAAGGCAGGTACAAGAGCTTTTAGAAAAAGGTTATGTTCGTGAAAGCTTAAGTCCTTGTGCAGTACCCGTGATTTTAGTGCCTAAGAAAGATGGAACTTGGCGAATGTGTGTTGATTGTAGAGCCATTAATAATATAACTATTAGGTATCGTCATCCTATTCCTAGGTTAGATGATATGCTAGATGAACTAAGTGGCTCTGTTGTTTTCTCTAAAATTGATTTGAGAAGTGGGTATCATCAGATTAGAATGAAAGAAGGTGATGAATGGAAAACTGCATTCAAAACACATTTTGGGTTGTATGAGTGGTTAGTCATGCCTTTTGGGTTAACTAACGCGCCTAGTACTTTCATGAGATTAATGAACCATGTTTTAAGAGCATACATCGGTAAATTCGTTGTTGTATATTTTGATGACATACTAATCTATAGCAGATCCATAGCAGAGCATCCTGATCATATCAAACAAGTGCTGAATATTCTTAGAAAGGAAAAACTATATGCTAACATTGAAAAGTGCTCATTTTGCACAAACAAGGTTGTTTTTCTTGGTTATGTTGTTTCAGGGCAAGGCATTGAAGTTGATGAATCAAAGGTGGAAGCAATCAAGAAATGGCCCACTCCTATCAATGTAAGTCAGGTAAGAAGCTTTCATGGTCTTGCTGGTTTCTACAGAAGTATTGTAAAGGATTTTAGTAACATTGCTGCTCCATTAAATGAATTGACAAAGAAATGAGTTGTTTTTAAATGGGATGAGTGATAGATCGGAAATGGCGACAGAGGGGGGGGGGAATGGAGCCCTTTGAAAAATTTCCCAAGAATTTAGACAACCCTACTTCTCCAATAGCCACTGAGCTATGAAGTCTCGAGTTGAAAAGCTTACTGGGAGACCGACCCCAGTCAAGAACTTACCCGAACCGACAAAAGAAAGAGAATAGTGAATACTGAGAGGTTGACAGCGGAAGGACTTCGCAAAGCCAGATTCCGAGTAACTAAGACTCTCTGGTCTTTTGGTCCTCAAACTTGAGGTACTGAAAGAATCCAACCTCTGGAAGAGAAATTACCAAGAAAACCCAAAGTCTTAGCTACGGTCGGCTAGAGCGACAAGGTCGAACTCGAAACAAAGGACTTGAGGCGTACGACCATTCAGTAAAGAGAACTTCTCTGAATCGACTCTTGCTCTCGGAAATGAACTGGCCAAGTGGCCTTGAGACAGATTCCCAGTTCTGAGCAAGCCGAAACACACCAAAACTAAAGCAGACTGACGAAGAAGAGAGGAGAGAAAAAGGATGGCATGAAGAACAAGCTCTCAAAACAGATAGCAAACAAAACAATCACAACATCTCATAACGATAGAAATCAACTTGAGGAAGAGAGATGAATGATTGATCATGGAGGTTTCTACAGCCACTCCATCGGAGGTACAAGAGCAACCGTGCTCTACCCAGAGACAACTCACACAAATAGAGACGAAAAATTCAGAGTGACTCGGGAACAACCTCACCGAGCACCCGAGCTCTATCCTTTCTATTTATAGCCTTCTGCTACCAGGGGAGAACCCGTTAACCCCCACCTAACACCGGGTTTTACCACTCACTTTATCCACTAGCGAGAACAAGCTTCCAGTGCTTTGCCCGTTAGCGCCAACAACTCCTGTGCATTGGCTGAGACACAGCTTCCCTTTGCAGCTTTCCGCATTTCTCCAAAATGCCACTCTGCTGCCTTCCCGGAAGCTTCCTCCTGCCTTGCCGATCACGCTTGCAACCACCTCACAGACTTCGTCGTCTTTGGCATCTCCCAGCCGCTCATGACCTCAGCACCCTCGTGCCTAGTCTCGACCATCCATGCCTCACCACGACTAGTCTCAAAGTCCTGCAAACCATCACAGACAAGAAACACATTCATAGCACGGCACAAAATAGTATCCAACCACCTGTGCCAGAAAGCAAAACTCAAATCATACTCTTACCAAATCGTATACCACCTACGACATGTCGAAAATATAGAATAGTGAATGCACACGGCATACGACCACAATACCAAGCCATACGATCAGATCCCAGATCTTACGACCAGATACAACGAGTCTACGACTACGTTCAAGTCTCTCGCGTGCTTGCGACTGCTTATGAGAACATCTGACCGAGTTTCACCGTGGTCGAAACCCTTCCTGGTCACGTTTGACCACTTCTGACCACGTACGACCGAGCCAACCCCGTTCGAGCGCCTCACAACGTGGTCGTAGTCTTCCGACTTCCCACGCGATCGAAAAGCGCCAACTCCTCGATGTGATCGATCATCCAAGCGCCGTCTTCCGGCCGAAGCAGACGTAGCTTCGACTCACGACCTCAGACTACAGCCAACGTGGTCGTACTAGGCTTTGACCACAGCCAAAGTGGTTGTAGCTGCTTCCCATAGCCTTTGACCACGGCCAATGTGGTCGTAACCGGTCGTAAACCCTTCTGATGTTCTCCGATCACGCCCAAAGTGATCGTAAAGCTTTCTGATAAACTCCGACCACTGCCAAAATGGTCGTACTCCCTTTTGGTACCCTTCGATCATGGCCAGAGTGGTCGAAAACCTCTCGGGTGACCTTCGACCACGCCCAAGGTGGTCGTATACGCCCTAAACGCGGTCGTAACACTGTGCATGGCTTTCGACCATGCCCAATCGTGGTCATAAAGCCTTCCGACCACTCGTTCAACTCTTCTACCCGGTTTCAACTTTGGATAGCGTGGTCGTAAGAGCTACAATGTGGTCGTACGGAACATGGCTGTCTTCCGATAACGCACAGCGAGGTCGTAAATGACTTGATTCAATTCCGACCACTGGCAGAAGGCTATGACTAGCAGAAATCGACCAAACCAAACTTAGACACAGTCAATTACTCATCACAAACATGGGGTATGACCACATGGTCTCTCAATGAGCCACAAGAAAAAGCTTTCCTTGAGCTCAAGAAACGATTAACTGAAGCCCATTTGTTGGTCTTACCTGATTTTACCAAAACTTTTGAGATAGAATGTGATGCTAGTGGAATTGGCATTGGTGGTGTCTTAATGCAAGAAACTAAACCGGTAGCATATTTCAGTGAAAAATTGAGTGGTGCACAATTGAATTATTCTATTTATGATAAAGAGTTGTATGCTTTAGTTAGAGTGCTTCAAACATAGCAACATTACTTATGGCCCAAAGAATTTGTTGTACATTCTGATCATGAAGCTTTGAAACATCTGAAAGGCCAAGCTAAACTGAATAAAAGGCATGCTAAATGGGTAGAATTCATTGAAACTTTTCCATATATTGTGAAATATAAGAAAGGCAAAGAAAATATGGTTGCTGATGCTTTATCCCGTAGACATGCTTTATCGAATCAATTAGAAGTAAAAGTGCCAGGACTTGAGAGTTTAAAATATTTGTATGGTGCTGATCATAACTTTTCAGAACCATATGAAAAATGTCGCAATGGGAAAGGATGGGAGAAATGTCATGTGCATGATGGTTTTCTTTTTAGGGCTAACAAACTATGTGTTCCAGATTCTTCGGTTAAGCCCTTGTTGTTGCAGGAATCACATGCAGGAGGCTTGATGGGTCACTTTGGCCGTGAGAAGACTTTTGAAATGTTGGCCAACCATTTCTATTGGCCAAAGATGAGGAAGGATGTTGAGAGATTTGTGCAGCGATGCGTCACATGTCACAAAGCTAAGTCAAAACTGAACCCTCATGGTTTATATACTCCCCTACCTGTTCCAAATGCTCCTTGGGAAGATATTAGCATTGATTTTGTTTTAGGACTACCTAGGACTAAGAGGGGGAGGGATTCAGTGTTTGTAGTTGTTGATAGGTTCTCAAAAATGGCACATTTCATTCCATGCCATAAGAACGATGATGCTTCACACATTGCTGGGTTGTTTTTCAGGGAGGTTGTGCGTCTGCATGGAATGCCAAGGACAATAGTCTCAGATCATGATGTGAAATTCATGAGCTACTTTTGGAAGACGTTGTGGTCAAAGCTAGGAACCAAGTTATTGTTTTCAACAACATGTCACCCACAAACTGATGGCCGGACAGAGGTAGTAAACCGCACACTTTCAGCGTTGCTACGAACAATGATCAAGAAGAATTTAAAGGAATGGGAAGAGTGTTTACCACACATTGAGTCTGCTTACAATAGGGTTGTTCACTCTACTACTAGCATGTGTCCATTTGAGGTGGTCTATGGATTCAAACCAATTGCACCAATCGACATGTTGCCACTTCCAATGCAAGAAAGAAGTAATATGAAGGCTTCTGAACGTGCTACATATGTGAAGAAAATTCATGAGAAGACAAGAGAAGAGATTGAAAAGAAGAACAAGTCCTATGCAGCAAAGGCCAACAAGAACCGCAAGAAAGTGACTTTTGAACCAGGTGATCTAGTTTGGGTACATCTGCGCAAAGATCGCTTTCCAAGCAGGCGCAAGTCCAAGATAATGCCTCGTGGAGATGGACCATTCAAAATGTTGGCCAAGATAAATGACAATACTTACAAGATCGAGCTCCCAGAGGATTATGCTGTGAGTCCAACATTCAATGTAGCTGATCTTTCACCATGTTTTGGTCAAGAAGAGTCAGAGTCGAGGACGACTCCTTTTGAAGAGGGGAAGGTTGATGAGGACATCCCTGGCTCACCTCATTGATCATCTACTCCACAAGATTCTACACAACTGCAAGTTGAAACTTCCACAAAAGAGGCTTATTTGGGTCCCATGACTAGGAACCGTACAAAGAAAATACAACAAGAGGTGAATGCGTGCCTAGCTGAATCTAATATTGTTGTAGATAAGAATTATATACTGCCTAAGTCTCGTATGCTTATTTTACTTAGGTTTGCACCTACAGAGATAATTCAAGCAGAAGGAGCACATTACAAGGATCAAGACTTAGCTACCGGAGTACATTGTTTAACAACATCCACCTATAACCAGTTGGACGTGAAAAAGGCTGAGCTGGACATCAAGAATACTAGCAAGCTGTTCAGGCCATCAAGCGTTGCATGCGCAGCCTCAGAATTTGACTGCCAACTTTCTACCTAATCCCACATAAATATGGGCGTGTCCAGCATGCATGGGGAGTAGGAATGGATAGGGAATTAAGTCCTCTTTCCAGCACAACAGACGGTGCATCATTTGGAGGCTTGAGTCAAAAGATATGCAAGTTTCAAGACTAGCTGTCCGGGACAATAACTACAGCGCGAGGCCACATGAAATTACTGCCTCTCTAAGCCTAGGGAACCCAAAGGGCACACGAAAATGGATTCCATTGTGGAGTATGTTCACACCTAGCTAGGAGGGTTGTTCCTAGTATAAATACTCCTTTCTTCTAAGGGGACAACTTTCAGCCATATGATTTCAGAATAGCTTAGCCAAGTGCTACCAAAAAAACTCGAGAATTCTCTCTTCCTTTGCTCTTGTAATTTTCCTAGTGAGATTGCAAAAGCGGTCGTTCGACGGCAACCTTTCTGTGCTTCCAACTTCGTGCGTGGTTGTGTGGATTGGGAACTTAGAGTGTGGTTGGGCGAATACTTGTTGCAGGTCATTGCATAGGCAGTGGTTGGCCTCAAGAATTGTCAGGTTACACTACTATTTGACTGCTCGCAGCTAGTTATCTTCACCTTGCATATTTCTCCTCCGTGAAGATCGGGCATCCCCCCCCCCCCGCATCAGACGAAATAATCCTAAAAAGACTTATGATAAAACATGCAGATGTTTTATATGTAATTCACCAGATCATTTAAGCAAAACTTGTCCTCATAAAGATCAGAAAAGATATTCTAGTAAATATGAAGAGGAAGAAAGAGTTTTGATAATAGATAGTGTAAATGAAAATATATTGGTATGCGATGATGAAATTAAAGATGATGAGTCAATATACTCAATAATAGAAACAGAAGAAATTGAAAATAATGAAGATGAATATGAATCTAGTAACGATGAAATAGACTTAATAGATGAGTTAGCTGGTTTAAAAATTGAGATGATGAATCAAACAATTTGTGAACATGATTGGGTTAGAGGAAAAGGTGACTATAATATAAAATGCACATTTTGTATATATTACCCAAGCCAAGAAAATAGAGCCACCTGCAATCTATGTCTAATGCAAGCCTGTTCAGAATGCTTAAAGGCAAAAGGGCATAGTTGGCGAAATGAAATAGAATTAGAATCAGATGAAAGGATACTATCTAGTAGAGTTAGAATATTAGAAAATAGGATGAATAAACTAGAAGTAGAATTAGAAGAGCTTAAGTATCAATTAGATTCTAAAGGGCCTCAAGAAGATAAAGTCATAGAAAATACTGAGTTTAAGCAGCAAGCTATAATCTCAAAAGAAATCAAAGGGACTAAGTTAATTCAGTTAAAAGATGCTATAACTAGCTTTGGAAATAAATATATAGTCAAGCTACCTTTCAAAGAAATATTAGGAATAAGAATCCCAGTAAAGGTAAAATTAAAACCAAATATCTCCTATTTAGTAGATACAGGATGTACTAAGAATATTATTCATGATAAGTATTTCATAAAATGTCCTGAGATAGTTCACACAATAGAAGATAGTAAGGCAGGAATATCTACAGATATGTCAGGAATAAAAAAATCCATAATCAACTAGCATATAATGTTGAAATGTACATAAATGGTATAAAATATATAATAGATGAAATTACAATAAGAGATTTATCCATGATAAATGATGAAATGATAATAGGTCTAAGATTCTTACAACAATCTGTGCAGATCACAATTATACATGAACTTGGTATTACATTTATTCCATATCAAGATAATGTTCCTTATATCTCAGAAGTACGAAAGCGTGGTGGAACACCCCAAAAAATTTGAAATCTTGATGCGCAAGACGCCAATACATACCCTGAAACAAAAATAGATGAACTTAGTGAAAATATAGAAGAATATTATATATCAAATTCTTGTGTAGAATGTATAGGGCTGCAATCATTCGCACCAAATTGGTATAGAGACATAAAATCTAAAACGGATATAGAAAGAATTGTTCAAAGGTTAGAAGATATTCAAATCATTGGAGAAATCCCTATGAAACATTGGGACAAAAGCTCTATTGTATGTAAAATAAACATAATAAACCCTGAATACGTAATAAAGACATGTCCAATAGAAGCCACTCTGAAAGATATAGAAGAGTTTAAAATGCATATAGAAGAATTATTAAAATTAAAAGCTATAAGAGAGAGTAAAAGTCCGCATAGATCAACTGCTTTTATAGTAAGAAATCATGCTGAAATTGCTAGAGGAAAGTCAAGGATGATAATTAATTATAAAAGACTAAATGATAATATCATAGAAGACACCTACAACATTCCTAATAAACAAGAATGGATCAACAGAATACAAGGAAATAGGTATTTTTCTAAATTTGACTTAAAGGCTGGATTTTGGCAAGTTAAAATGGCAGAAGAATCTATAGAATGGACAACTTTTACTTGTCCACAAGGTCATTTTGAATGGCTGGTAATGCCTTTAGGACTAAAAAATGCACCAGCATTATTCCAAAGAAAGATGCAAAATATATTCAACGAAAACCAAGAATTCGTATTAGTTTACATAGATGATCTATTGATATTTTCAAAAACCTATAAAGAACATATTGCTCATTTAGAAGTATTTTTTAGAAAGGTAGAGCAATATATATATATATATATATATATATATATATATATATATATATATATATATATATATATATATGTGTGTGTGTGTGTGTGTGTGTGTGTGTGTGTGTGTGTGTGTGTGTGTGTGTGTGTGTGTGTGTGTGTGTGTGTGAGAGAGAGAGAGAGAGAGAGAGAGATAGTGTAAGTGAGATGTGAATTATGTGTGTGCATTTAACTTGTACCTCTAAAGAAAACTAGAAGTTAGCATACTTCTTATGTGAAGATGGCCAAATGAAAATTTCAGAGTAACTTTAGCTGAGAAGGGAACAGGGAAGAGGGGTGAGGAGGATGAGTTCGCCAAGTGAATATACTAATAGCGGAAGCGCGATGTCACATCGCGCTAGCTACCACATGGATCGTAGGAAAAGAGCCAATAATTCGTAGACAGATTTTCTGAAAAATAAAGGACCTATACATATTTCTAGAAAAGTAAAGGGCTTTTTGCAAAAATCAAGGGCCCATATGTAAAACAGGGAAACCGTAGGGCTTTATCGCGTGAAAGGGGGTCTCTCTGAAAAAAACCTAGGATCCATATGTAATTTCAGAAAAATAGAGGGTATTTTCTCAGAAAACTGACGTGGCACGGGTATCTCCGTAAAAACCGCGGACCTGCACGTGATTTCGTAAAAACTAGAGAACCTTTTCACGAAAAATCCAACATGGCGTAACTCTGCCCGGGGCGAATCCCGCGGATGTAATTTACGAAGTATGCATGTTGGGAAGTTGAAAACATACCCCAAATACTCCAAACTTAATTAAGCTCCAGCTGCCCAAACTCAGCTACCGGAACCTAGAAGCTGGGGCAGACCCCAATCAAACAGGGCCTAAGCTAGCATCTATCAATAAGTACGTGCTACATGATTAGAGACGTTTACAGACAATTTTCAGTATCTATATAGTCTAAAACAATTAAGCAGTTCCTTAAAAGAAAACAATTACGAAGGGCCATCTACAAGTGGCCACACCACTGTCTGTCCATAACAAGAACCACCCTGTGATGATTCGTGGGCTATTCATTAATGGGGACACGTAGGGCCTAGCTAATAACCTATCAATCCCAACTGTAAAGCTGATTAGGCTAGTGAATTAACCCTAATTGCCCCCATGCATCCTGAGCTGTGCAAGCTGTTTGCTCTCTTTTCCTTCCAGTGCATTTTAATAATGGCGCAGTAGTATCTTGGTTGTCAGATTGCCTCTGCTCCCTAGCATGCAATCCTGCCATGGACAAGAATACCTATCCATCTATCAATCAATCTCTTGTTCCCATCACTACTAGCTGTCATGATATTAACTAATCGCATACGCTAATCAGTTGATTAACCAGAGGTAATTAAGTAGTATGTTTCAGGGTTCAGACGAGGCCCACCATGCTTGGGAAACGACAGCCAGTGGCCACACCTGCACATGCGCGAATGGACCCGCAGAATATCAAGTTAGACAAAGCCGTCCAAACCGCCAACACATGGCCTCAGGTTAAGTAGGTTACTAACCCCACGCAAGCTAATTAGCCATCTGTACCATCATGTTGTGTTGTGCTCAGGGGCAGCTAGGCTTTATGGGGTGTATTATTTGCAGGCAGGTTTTTTTTTCTCTTGATAGCAAGTGGCTACCCACCATATGAACTTTTCAGGTCTAATTTAAATTGAGTTTTTGAAATTTTAAATTCGGAAACCACCTTACGAAACTTCATAGTTGTTCATATCTGTTTATGATTGAACTGTGATCTTTACATAGAATGATGCATGCTACAGTAACATCTACTTACTAGTAGTAATAGTTTCATTTGATAATCAACCTGTTTTTCTTTTTTTTCTCCAAAATCAGTAATTTGAACCTTAGTGAAGGTATAATAGTTGCAAAAAATCAAATTGTGAATTTAGAGTCATACTATTAGAGGAATGGAGATGCACAAAGGCTGTTAGACATTATTTGTCATCGATTGAGCTGGTTTGCTCGTTATGGGCCCCATGACACACACTTCACGAATGACTTTGAACTGGCTATGTGTTTGCACTTTGCAGTCTTGCTGGCCTGCTCCATAAACAAATAAGATCAACAAAGTTGTCGAGATCTTTTTGCCAGCTTAAAACATGAGGCACGGATATATTTAAGAGTTAAAATTATTGTGTACGAATGTTAAGACAAAAAAATTGCTTTATTATTTGAGAAAACAAGAAACGAATGTAGTGGACCAACAAATTTATTTTTATTTGATGAGTTTTCTATCTATCAATTATTTGATGATTTATTTATTTTATATGTTTGATTAATTGATTTGTAGAGAAGTTGTGTCAACTTTCAATGCTCATCTCTAATTTGTCTTCTTTCAAAAGGATCTCGAATTTGAGCTTACACTCCCTCCTTCCCTCCAAGATCGAACTAACTAAACCACCTAATGTTTATTTAATCCTTTTAGCATTTTCGTAAAGTATAGTAAAAATATGTATTTAGTTCAATGAAAAATGTCAAATTACCTAAAATTCGCAGCAATTTTTTTCAAAAAATTCATGTCAACCAGACATTCTTACATTTGGAAGAGTTGGTGGTTTTAACCAAATAGATACAATTGGTCTCTGGAATGCTGTAATCAAGTAACGATTGCTATTATTAGAAAAAAGCACTAATTAAGCCCTTGCATTGTTGGAAGAAAATAAAGCATTTTAGTTTCTAAAAACCATAACAAGTTTACTAAACTTTGGTTTTAGACAATGGTCGATTACTGGTGACAATAGCTGCAGGCTTCTGCACCGTTCAAAGCACCGGCAATTGCTGATTTAGAATTTTTCTAAAATAAGCTCACTAATTTTATTATTTCCCTGAGATGAATAGGCTCACTAATTTTATTTTTCCCCTTGAGATGAATAAGCTCACTAATTAAACATGCAATGGGACATGTTCAAACTTAATTAGTGAGCTTATTTTAGCCAAAGAGACTCGTTCCATCATCCATGAGTTCGTCCCCAACGAACTTCCCGCCCACTCATAGCACGCACATGCACGCACGTAGGCGCCTCCACGTGGCGACCACCCAAGACCTTCAATTAATCTCCCTAAAATTAACCAACTAATAACTAACCCCAACCATAAGAACCCCCCCTCCACCCTCCCCTCCTTCCTCACGCAAGCAGCAAATAATCAGGCAAGCCAGTGAGCAATCCCAGCTTGCTAATAAGCCCTTCTTCTTCCTCGTCTCCGTTGATTCGAGACCCGTTTCGGCTGTCCGAAGGAGCGATGGAGATGAAGAAGCTCGCCTGCGCCGTCCTCGTCGCCGCCTCGGCCACCGTGGCCCTCGCCGCCGAGGCCCCGGCCCCCGCCCCGACCAGCGCCTCCTCGGTCGCCTTCCCTGCCGTCAGCGCTGTGCTCGGCGCTTCCGTGCTCTCCTTCTTCGCTTACTACCTGCAGTAAGCTGGTAGCTATCAGGAAGAGATGACCGGCCGGCATTGATTTGATGTGCGTTGGTTTTATTTTATAAGTACCTTGGTTTGGTTTTTATTTGGATTAGTTGGCCATATTGATATTGATCCATTCATCTGATCTGCTTGCCTTTTCTTCCCCTCCTGTATTGATTTTCTAATTTGATCTGTAAAGAGGGGTGATTAGCAGGCATTATTTGTTTGGATATGAGAACTGGAAATTAATCCGTACCATTTGTTTTGAGTTATTATGTTGCTACTGTTTCGTACTTTTTAGCATTTCCTTGTACGGTATAATGTACTGAGGAAAATGCTTTGCCTGTATGAAATGTTGTACTTTCCCCATAGCACATCTGTAAAAATGAAAAACCGGTTTCAGGCAATCTAACGCGACAACTTAAGCCATTATTGACCACACCAATTAAGCCATCTCTAACTCCATTATGGGGTTGACAATTTATATAAGAACATACATAAGAACAAACTATTTGGTAATCTCTGTTTCTTGCCGGCCGGTATTTCTTTGTGAATTGTGATGATTACAATTTGATCTCATTCGGAGTTATGTTCAGACCTCCATGTGAAAAAGGCTACCAAAACACACCCTTGTTTTTCTTGGACAATATTCAGCCACACCTTTTCTTTAGACAAAATTCAACACACAGCCGTGTTTGATTGATACCCCTCCAGGTCTAATGACAACATCAAATTCCGTGTTTTATTGATGCAAACTGAGTTAAGATAAGCATATCTCTGTGCCATCCTCTTGTAACACAAACCAATCTCTAGTTCTCTGCGTCGCAAGAAACGTTCAGGTTTTCACTCATGATTTGACTTCTGTCCAAAAGTTATGCAATGTTCTTCAGTTCTTCTATGAATGGAAAGCAGCATGTGACTAAGCATGGGCCTTAGAGATTTATAGAAACCGCATTGAAGATAACAAAGAAAAAGTAACATCAATGGGCATCACGCATCAGATCAGAGTGTACATGTGCTCTTCTTCTCGTTTGCTAGGTAATCAACTTTTTCATCAACATCCATGTCCCTTTTATCTATTGTAAAACATGAATTGCAAACTAGAACAAGAATAATAGAAGTACAACCATTAGCATTAATTAGTGCTATGCAAACATAAACAAACACATAAACAATAAGCTATCATCGAAGGGAATTCACAATACAACAGATAAACTATGTGATACCAACAATGCCAAATTTACTAGCTCCTCAAGGGGAATCACGCATTACAGATGCAGGAACGGAGAAAAGTTTAGGCTGATAGATTAAAAAAAAAGCTTTTTTTTACTAAACTGATGGAGAGCAGATTCAACAGATGAGCCTATCTTCGTACCATGCTTGCCTAGCAAGAAGCCAGAATCTTGGCCGTGCAATGTCAGGAATCTGATAACCACCAGCATAAGGATTTCCCCCATCCTCCTGTAAGATGAAGGAACATCCTTTCTACAAATGGCAGGGAAACATAGACTCAATCAAAAGATCGTGCAGGATAGCGCCATACGTGGGTTCAGAAATCACAGAGAAAGCCGATATTCATCGTCGTAATTCAGCGGCTGATTAGGGTACCCTGATGGTACGAGGAAAGGGAAGGCCTCTGAAACTTCATGGGCAGAGGAACTGACGTGGCCGAGATACCGTATACTAATTCTTTGCATGTTTCTTTTAATCCGTGTACGCAGATTGAGAACAGCAACACGCATGCGCATAGGGAAGTGCTACTGCATGAGCAGCAGTTTGGTGTGCACGATGTACATGTAACAAGTTGCGCATGCGCTGTGCAGTGGTGGTATAGGATTTTCGAGATTGGTATTTAGAGTTAATACAATATTGCTTAAAGAAAAAAAAGAAAAGATCCTTGGAAATCAAAGTATAGATTGTCCTAACCAAAAATATCTTGACGAGGATAGAATAATTCTCAAATTATTATGTCATTATATTCCTTGAATATACCCCTTATCGATAAGAGGTAAATATGACAGGATAGTCGTAAACTCTTCTATGATCATATGGTCATAAGTCCGTCTATGACCAAATAGTCAAAAGTCCTACTGCGACTACTCTATGTAGTCGTAAGTCCTTCTACGACTACGTAGTCGTAAGTCTTACGGCGACTACCCCTTTGGTCGTAAGTCCTTCTACGATCAAATAGTTGTAAGTTCTACTGCGACTACTCCATATTATCGTAAGTCCTTCTATAATCACGTAGTCGTAAATCTTATTACGACTACTCTATATGGTCGTAAGTCCTTCTACAACCACGTAGTTGTAAGTTGTCCTGTCACCACGTTATGGTCGTGGACCTTCCTGCAACCTACTTATCTCCAACTAACTTGTTTATGATGAACAACTGCATCGTGGGTTCATCTGATATGGTAGTTAGAACATGCGTTTATCCAATAACCGTACACGATCTCTCTCTCTCTCTCTCTCTCTCTCTCTGACAACAACCGTTACACGACGAACGGCCTTTTACGTCTCTCTGACAGTAATTTCCGTCAGGCGGTTATCATCCGAAGTGTTGAGGCGTCTTCTAGTGTGGGACAACTGTCATTGCTTCGCTGGTTATATAAAGGTTAACGTCAAAGAGAGAGAGAGAGAGAGAAAGAGGCATTTCGAATCGAAGGAGGAGATAGTGCTAGGCATTCGCATTACTCTCAATTGTAATATTTTTCTAGTGATTAGTGAACACACAGGATGTAGGGTTATTATTCTCTTAGAAGAAAGTCTGAACCTGTATAAAAATTACCGTGTCTCGACTCTACATGTGCATACACTGGGTCTTCTAAAAGTTTCCTTGAATCCAAACAAATCATACGTAAGATTGATATTAAAATATCGATAGTTGGCGCCGTCCGTGGGGAAGTCTTCTTCCAAAACTCCGGTAATTTCCTTATTGGCAAGTTTCTCTTTTTCCTCGTGATGTCCTCATGGCAGATGAATGGAACGAGGAAAACTGAATCGACTTGGCGACTACACGAGTATCAACATGGAGGCATGCTACGACTACGAGCAGACCATGCTTGCTTCTGATGGTGAATGTCTCCCTAGACATTCATCCGATGATCCCGGAGACGGCGCCATCGGAAAGGTTAATGAGGGATCAAAGTCCCCCGCAGCATTACGCCCAACAGAGGACTCTCCTGATGACCCGGCGAAGATAATGGGTGGGCACACTTCATGTTCATCCACATTCCCACAGGGAACAGACCAAGCTTGGGACGGCTATAACCCAGACTCCCCCTACCTGGCAGGGTTTACTCCAGGCTGTGAGACAATCTTGCTCGATGATTTTTTGGACGAGGGGGCATCCCTCAGAAATGGAGATTCTTGATAGGAGGTCTTCGCCCTACCCTCGAATTCTCATCACCCTCTTGTAGGAAGGCCTGAGGATGCTCCCCGACGATCACACTCTTCCTCCTCTCGTGGGAATGGTGGTGAGACCTCTAGAGATGAGCCTGATCAATATTTTAATGAGTGTGAGAGAAATCCTAGAAATACTCACTCTCCTCTAAAGCAACCCTAGTTTGCATTAGGAGTCGAGGATCCTAAGGCTACTCGGCAAAGGTGACTTGCTGCCCAAAGTGCTTTGCCTGGGCGAGCCCAGTACCAATTTGGAGAGGCACGTGAGCTTCAACGGATCAATGACTTGCTTGAGAACCTGACTCAAGAACTTGCTCGAGTGCCGGGCTATGACCACTTCACTGAAGACATTGTATGAAGACTTCACTACGTGATAGTCTGACTTGAGCAACTTCATAGACGTCCCTCTGAGAGTTGACAAGGTATGATCGTATCTAGTCATTCATGAAACTTGCCTCGTAGGAGTCGGTATGGTGACAGGGCACGTCGCACTCCCGATCGCAATACCAGCTGGAGGACAATGCCCCGGATTGCTTTGGTCGGCAAGTCGACGCTTGGTCACCACTTCGAGCAAGGAACCTGCAGTAGTAGATGGATTACGAGTATCATCCTTAAGTGGACGATACCTATTATAGGCCCGGTCCGCCCACCGTCAGGCATTGCCAAGTGTATTCTCCTGGCAATGCTAACTACCCATTTCTACAAAGGAGACATTAGGAGATTGTTGCCAGATGTTGAGCATTCGTGCCTAAGCTCTGAGCAGTGCACTGGCTACCGTGGTTTTGACCGGTGAGTGTGGAGAAATTTGACGGGTCTTAGAATCCCATCGAGTTCCATAATATTTACACAACTGCGATCCAGGCAACAAGAGGAGGTGAGCACATCATGGCCAACTACCTTCTGACGGTGCTTGAAGGTTCTGCTCAATCCTGGTTGCTCAACTAGCCTTTCGAGTTGGTCTACTCGTGGCAGCACCCTGCGACCTTCTGATGGCCAACTTCTAGGGTACATATAATTGCCCTAGGAAGGAGGATGACCTGCATCGAATGTGCCAAGGCAGCGATGAGACCTTAAGGCAATTCATCCAGTGTTTTCCAGGTTCAAAACTCAATTTCGGAGGTTGCTGATGCTTCTTTTATTAGGGCATGCAGACAGGGGGTGCGCAATCGAAGATTCATAGAGGACATCGCCCTGAACCCTCCAACCACAGTCGCCAAGCTCTTCGAGATGGTCGATTGGTATGCAATAGCTATCGAAGCGATCGAATGGACTAGGACCATCGACCAGGCCAGCCACCATTCCAAGGAGCAAGGTGATGGTAGCAAGAGGAAGGAGAAGGCCAAGAAACCCAGAGACAAGGTCAAGAGCCATAAGCCTTGTGCCGTAGGGTCGAAGGAGGTCTTGGCTATGGGCGATAAGGAGCCACATAACTCCAAACAATTCTCCAACTGAGGTAAAGGCAAGGTACTCATGAGGAAGAAAAACAAGCCTAGATGGTGCCCTCTTCATAACAAAGGGGGGCACGATCTTCACAATTGTTGAGTCTTCCTGCGGAAACTCGAGGATTACTATTCTGGCAAGGGAACAATTGAGGAGTTGGAAAAATCAAGTGATCAAAAGCACTCGGACGAGGATGAGGACATGCCATTCCAGGATTCGAAGCATACTATCGAGCACATATATGGAGGTTCATCTGCATACGAGTCCAAGCGACAGTATAAGGCTATTGAGCGCGAGGTAAACTCTATCGACCCTTCCCTTGTCAATAATTTGCCTAAATGGTCAAAAGTTATCATCTCTTTTGAGAAGGGTGATTGTCTGATCCCCTCGACTCGACCTGGTTGGTTCCTGATCATGATCAAGCCCACCATCAACAACTGTTGAGTGAATTGTGTGTTGATTAATGGTGGTAGTTCTTTAAATATTTTATTTATTAGTGCTCTGGATGAGATGTAAATTCCTCGTACCAGAATAAAGCCTGTGTGATATTCATTTTATGGAATCGTACAGGGTTCCTCGGCCAAGCCCATTAGCCAAGTTTCTCTATCTGTTACGTTCAGTTCTCTAGGTAACTTCAGGAGAAAAACTCTCCTTTGATGTGGTCGACTTCGACTTGGCGTATAATGCCATTCTCGGATGACCAACTCTGGCACCATTTCTGATAGTTGTTCATTATGTATATTAATGTCTCAAGTTGCCAGGTCCCAAGGGAGTCATCATTGTCAATTGTGATAAGAAGATGGCACTGACATGTAATCGCAAGTCCCTCAAGATGGTCAGACAGTTACTAACTCGAGAAGTCACCAAGGTGCGGCCTTCGAGCAAACACTCAAAGCCTAAAGTTGTGCCAAAGCCGAATGAAGAAGTCAAAGAAGTCTCGTTGGACCCAGAGGAACCTTCGAAGACAGTTCGCATCGGGGTTACTTCCAACCTACACAGGAAGACGCCCTCGTTGCTTTCCTCCGGGCAAATGTAGATGTGTTTGTGTGGCAATCAATCAACATACTTGGGGTCCCTAGGGAAGTGATCGAGCACAGGCTAGCTCTACGACCTGATAAGAAGCCCATAAAATAAAAATTATGGAGATTTGCACCAGATCGACGAGAAGCTATCAAGTCAGAATTAGACAAGCTACTAAAAGCAGGCTTCGTAAGAGAAGTCGATCACTTAGAGTGGTTAGCAAATCCTATAATGGTAAAAAAAAAGTCTAATGGTAAGTGGCGTATATGTGTAGACTATACTAATTTAAATAAAGCTTGTTTTAAAGATGACTTTCCACTTCCTCGTATTGATCAATTTGTAGATTCTACTGCTGGTTGTGAAATATTGAGATTTCTAGACACATACTCTGGTTATCACCAGATCAGTATGTCTTCAGAAGATGAAGAGAAAACTGCATTTATCACCCTATTGGAGTATTCTGCTATGTCAAAATGCCATTCGGTTTGAAAAATGCTAGTCTAACTTTTCAGCGTTTGATGTAATTGCCGAAACTTGGAAGCCTATGTCAATGTTGTGGTTTTAAAAAGTATCAAATGGCTTAATTATAATTCAGACCTGTAGGAGACCTTTGACAATCTAAGAAAGCATTGCTTGAAACTTAATCCTGAAAAGTGTGTGTTCGAAGTTTCCTCAAGAAACTACTTGGATTCTTTGTTTCAGTAAGAGGTATCGAAGCAAATCCTGAGATGATTAAGGCCATCGAATAGATGCGCTCTCAAACCATGAAGAAAGAGGTCCAGAAACTCACTGGGTGCATGGTGACTTTAAGTCATTTCATTACACGACTAGGAGAAAAAGACCTTCCTTTCTTTAAGTTTTTGAGAAAACATGAGGTTTTCGAGTGGTCGAAAGAGACTAATAACACTTTTGAAGATGTCAACAGATACCTTACGAGTGCTCCTGTCCTAGTTTCTCCAAAAATAGGCGAGACACTCTTAGTGTATCTGTTCGCCATGCCACAGGCAGTAAATACTGTACTGGTTGTAGAGTGCGAGGGCGTTCAAAGACCAGTATACTATGTAAGTGAAGTTTTACATGGTACTAAAGAGCACTACCCTTATGTCCAAAAACTTCTCTATGCCTTCCTCATGACTTCAAGGAAGTTGAGACATTATTTTCTGGCGCACATGATAATTGTGCCATCTGAGTTTCTTTTAGGAGAGATCCTCTAGAATAAGGAAATAGCGAGGCGCATGGCAAAATGGTCAGTCGAACTTAGGGATTTCAACCTCCATTTCATTTCTCGAACGACCATTAAAACCTAGATCTTGGCAGAATTTGTCGTCGAATGGACAAACCCTAAACTTGTTCAAGATCCCCAACGGTACAATTCCCACGACTTATGGATGATGTACTTCCATGGGTCGCTTACATTAAGTGGCTCAGGGGCTGGGATGGTCCTAGAATCTCCTGTGGGAGAGACCTTAAAGTATGTCATCCAATTACTCTTTCCAGCAACTAACAATGTCACTGAGTATGAAGGTTTGTTGGCTAGCATACGAGCCTTTAAAGCGCTTGGGATTTGACTACTCGTGAGAGGAGACTCTCAACTAGTCGTGAATCAGGTCAGAAAAGAGTATCAATACTCGAGTACGATCATGTCTTAGTACTTGTTAAAAGTACGGAAGCTTGAAAAGCATTTTTTTTGTTTTGAGTTACAGCATATCCCTCGGAAGGATAACTTTCTCACAGACCAGTTGGCTCGGATAGCTTCTTCCCAATCACAAGTACCGCCGAGGGTCTTCCTGGAATAGTTCCAGAAGCCGTCTCTGGTAGAACTTTAGAAGGGTTCAATACCCGATGACGATCCCGTAGCGGATCATCTTGCCCGTAAGGCCAGGATGTATACCTTGGTTGATGGAGTACTCTATGAAAGGGGTACTCAGGGAGTTCTCATGCGATGTATATCACAGAAAGAATGATTAAAACTCCTTCATGATATACATAGGGGCATCTCTTGAGCACATGCTTCCTATAGAATGTTGGCTAGTGAAGCTTTTCGATAATGTTTCTATTGGCCAACAACCCTCAATGATGCCAGAGATCTAGTTATAAAATGTGTACAATGCTAGTTTTATTAGCCGACAAAAACACCAACCAGCTCAAGCTCTTCAAACGATTCCTTTGTCTTGACCTTTTGCAACCTAGGGTCTTGACATCCTGGGGCCGTTCCCAAGAGTGCCGAGCGGGATACATTTACGAAGTGGATTGAAGCCGAACCAGTAGTTGGGATAACAATGGAAGTCACAAAAAGATTCTTGATGAAAAGTGTAATTACTCGATCTAGAGTCCCAAGTAAGATAATTATAAACAATAGTAAGCAATTTTTAGCACAAAATTCTATCAATTTTGTGACGAATTAGGCCGCAAATTATGTTTTGCTTCAGTTTCCAATCTGCAGAGTAATGGGGCAGTCGAGCGTGTGAATGACCAAATAATGCAAGGAATTAAAACTCGAGTCTTCGACCAGCTAGTAAAATGTTTGGGGGCTTGGGTTCAGGAATTGCCTTCAGTATTATGGGCGATTCGCATGACTCCGAGTCGAGTGACATGTGAAACTCCTTTTTTCCTAGTTTTTGGGGCCGAAGCCATGCTTCCTCTAGAACTAAAGATTCAGTCGGCAAGAGTCGAGAACTTCAATGAATCTAACCAAGAACAGCTTCAAGCGAATGATATCAACCTGCTCGAAGAAAAGAGGAATCAAGCCTTAATCTGTTCAGTGGTCTATCAGCAGGCCATGCGTAAATACTACGATCGTAAGGTCCAGCCTCGCAGCCTTGCTGTAGGCAACTTGGTATTGAGAAAAATCCAATCCCAGTCTAATCGGAACAAGCTTTCCCCCAAGTGGAAAGGTCTTTACATTGTGGTCAAAGTCACATGCCCTGGATCTGTATGACTTGCTATGGAAGATGGCCAGATTCTCTCGAACTCTTAGGATATTGTAGGATCGAATGAGGCAACAGAGGGGGGTGAATGGTGCCTAAAGATTATTTCTCCAAATAATCACATATTCCTTTTCTCCAATAGCTACAAAGCTATGAAGATTAGGACATGAGGTCTACTGGAAAGTAGAGAAACATAGACCACCGTACGACCGGTTCAGAGTACTGTGTGGTCGAATTACGACCACTCGGCGGAAGCACAACGTGGTCGAATATGACCACTCAGTAGAAATACAAGGTGGTCGTAACAGACAACACAGTCGGGATAGACACTATGGTCGAAGCCAACAACGGGGTCAAAACCTACATCGTGGTCGAAACCCACAACGTAGTCGAAATCGACATCGTGGTCGAAACCCACAACGTGGTCGTAACCATCGTGGTTGAATCCAATGTGGTTGTAACCAACGTGGTCGAAACAAACGTGGTCGAACCAACGTGGTCGAACCAAAGTGGTCGAACCCAACATGGTTGTAACCAATGTGGTCGAACCAGCGTGGCCGAAACCAACGTGGTCAAACCAACGTAGTCGAAACCAACGTGGTCGTAACCAACATGGTCAAACCAACGTGGTCGAAACCAGCGTGGTCGTAACCAACGTGGTCGAACCAACATGGTCAAAACCAACGTGGTCGTAACGACCATGGTCGTAACCAACGTGGTCGGAGACCTGCTTTCGACTTCCGATTGCAATCGGTGTGGTCGAAGTCTGCTGACTTCCGAACGTGGTCGAACGCCTATCTGCCGACTTTCGACCACGCCCAATGTGTTCATAAACCTCTCAGACGACACACAACGTGGTCGATGTCCGTGCGATTGCGAACGACAAGAGATTGCAGAGAAGTCCAGTGACCACACGACTTAGAATCATTGAGCGATAGAAAGGAAGTGCGGTCGTAATCGACTAGAAGAACCAGAGGAGGCGCATGACTACCAGAACTGAAAACAAGGATGATGATGATCTTTGCTCGTGGGAAGAGAGTAACGAAAATGACTCTGAACATTATCCCACATGTCACAGCAAGCAGTATCATCGAGAAACCAAATCGACAACGTGATCAAAGCTTACACCGTGGTCGTAAGCCTGACAACTTGGTCGATAGCTTGCATAGTGATCGTAAATTCGACCACTCAACCGAAAAGCATCTTGGTTGGAGATCGACTGTCAAACATAAATCATTGTAGTCGATAACCACCAAAATCAAGACCAGCGAGATCAAAAGATGAGTGCGGTCAGATCCGACGTGGTCGTAAGCCAATGACATGGTCTTACGATCAACGTGGTCTAAGATCGACTAGCACCTGTAGCCAACTGCGGCCGTAGACACCTCATGAGACCGTGGGGACACACGACCATGAGATCTACAACCATCAAGCACTCGAAAACCAGCACAAAAGAAAGCAAGCGATCTAAGTCTTGACTGGTCGAAAAGATAGGCGGCCAAAAAGAATGTGATTGTAAACAAAACAAAGGAGGCCAGTGAAGTGCTCGACCGCAAGATTCAATTTCCGAATACCTTTTGATTCATGAATTGATTGGTCATGAGACTTTAAACACTGCAAGACCACGTCCTCTGACTGAGAAAAACCAGGGCGGTCGAAGCCTCTCTGCCGCGATCGAAGAGAACGGCATGATCAAAAATGAAATAGAGGAGGCAATGAGGCACACGACCGCAAGAGCCAGACTCCAAATAACTTTTGATTAAGAGTTCGTCTAGTCAAGAAACTTTGTGCGCACGTTGCTTAAGGTCTCAAGAAGCTATTCCAATCTTGAATTGAAATCTTATCAATCAGATTGAGACCTTTTGCTACTTGCTCGAGAGCGCATAAGAACCAGGTTCATGAGCCGAAATCGTTAATTAGAATCGCTCGTGGATAAAAGCTAGCCAAGTTAGCTTGGAGCACAATCCACATGTCACTGTAATTCAGAACAATCAACAAGATGAAACCAAGAACAAGAGATAGCCAAGAACACAGAAAAGAGAGCGAACAGAGAAACCGCAATCAAGACATCCAAGCAATAAACACAACTCAAATAGAGGCAGAGAGATGAATGATTGCATATATGAAAGTTTCACAGACACTCCCAAAAGCCACTCCCCTCGGGAGGACACACTCTAACCCTAGAGCTACACTCACACAGATAGACTCCTATAGGAGGGAGAGGCGTCAGCCCCCAGGGCTTGGCCGCATGGCTCAACTCTAACACTTGCCTTCCATCTCCTTTTATAGGCTCACACGCGAACCTTGACCTAATGGATCCATCCATTAGTCCACACTGGGGATCACCCGTTAACCCCACCTAACACCGGGTTTTACTATTGCTTTACCCACTAGCAAAACGGACTCCAGTGCTTTATCTGCCAACACCAACGGCTTCACTGCTTTGCCCGTTAACGCCAACCACTCTTGTGCTTTTGCAGAGACACAGCTTCCCTTTGTAGCTTTCCGCATTTTTTGAAAAATGCCACTCCGCCGCCTTCCCAGAAGCTTCCTCCTCTTCTGTCTTGCCGATCACGCCTCGATTTCGACCGACTGGACCGGTCGAATGAACAATTCATAAAGTGTCAGCAGCCTACAACCATACGCTAGGCTGCTACGACTAATACTTCCAGCAGCTACAACTACCGCTTACCACTGCTACAGCCAACCAATCGATCGCTACAACTACCAAAGTCGTACCAGCTCCTATGACTACCAAGTCGTAAGGCCTCACCGGTCACCAAATGATCGCCTACGACCTACCGACTACTCAACCGAAGACTGGCTATGACTACCAAGTCGTAGGCACTGCCGACCACACACAGCAGCGATCGAAGGGCAAAGCCGAAGACAGAATAGCAAGAGCTCTGGAACTCAGACAGAGAGCCAACAGCTACTCAAACCTCAAAAACCCAACTCACTCTCACTAGAACAAGAGTCAATTACCCATCACAACCATGGGGTGACCTCCTCATGGTCTCACAGATATCAACCAATTATGCAAATTATATGTGTAAATATTTTTGCCCCTATTTCAATAATAATTTTAGTTTATGCAAATTTTTATTGTCGTATTCTTGTAGAGCTTCTCTTATATTAGCTCGACCACTTCTAGTGCATCCAATTTATTTGACTGGTTGGATATGGGAATACCACTAGCTGAAGTCTCTCCTCTCTACATGTGGTCCTGCCCCACTAGAAGGAGCTTCCTAGTGTCAGTCTGTTCCTAACTCTTGCTACCAGCATACAATAATTGCGTTGCCTACGAACACGTTGAACGAATATAGTAGAAGGCAATTTGAGTGTTTATCCTTTGATCGTTTATGTCTTCAATTTGTTTAAACCTGGTCAAAAGGAGATAACATCACCTAGGCAGAGCCACTCCTCTCTGCATGTGGTCCTGCCCACTAGAAGGAGCTCCTTAGCATCGACTTATTCCTTACTTTTGCTACTAGTGTGTGACAAACGAATTCGACAACGATTGTCAGATATATTACTCTGCTCTCAGCATACTTCACTCTGTACTATTTGCTTAGTTTATTCATATAAACTAAGTAAATAGTCGGGGGCTAGGATAGAATTATTCATATAGCTTTATTTCTTAGCTGTAAATCTATTTTTTTATTTCATTTTAATCCTACGAGTACTGATTGCTCAACAAGATAAATTGCAGGAAAGAGAAAGTTTATTCATCCCTCAAAGGTAAGTCTTTACAAAGTTGTTTTTATTTACAAACTACTCTACTTTGGAGGAAAGGAATAGCCAAGTTCCATTTCTTCAGACACTTTTCATCCAAATGGCTCTACTTCCTTGATTAGGTGGGACGCCTCTTCCAAAGAGCAGGTGAAGTCGTGCTCGATGGGATGTAAGTTCAGGTTCCAATCGCACGCCTTGAGTTTTGCCAATGCATAGCTCATAGGGCCAATGACTGCAGCCAGATCAACTCTGTTTGATTAGCCCTCAGAGTAGCAAAGTGCTTTTTCAAGTCTTCGCTTGTAGTGTAATCGTACTCGTGTGAGCAGATGTAGTCTCCTTAGGGGAATCATCTTTTCTGCACCAAACTCACCAAGTAGATTGTTCAGAAGAATACCACAGTCTCGAAGGTAATGTTTTTCTTACTTGATAGCTAAGTATCAAGCAGCTTATCCTTTCGCCTTTTTCTTTGCT
Organism: Dendrocalamus latiflorus; assembly: GCA_017311315.1. NCBI lineage: Eukaryota > Viridiplantae > Streptophyta > Magnoliopsida > Poales > Poaceae > Dendrocalamus > Dendrocalamus latiflorus. The sequence goes on along the minus strand of CM029632.1, from coordinate 9,091,317 downwards.
TATATGAGTAAGCTCTTTGATCACTTTTGTTTTCTCTTCGATCTCAGTGAGCAGCTTACTCGATTCAATCTCTCTTTCTATTAAAAAGAGAAGGATAAAAGAAAGGCTAGAAAGATGCATAGACAAATAAACTTAAGCTTTAGGGCTTACTGTTTATTTTTTCTTCTAAGACTTTGACAGCAGAGTTGGCTTTTATGAGGCTTATTGATAAATTAGCATTTTTTCCTTTAGCCTCCATGCATCAGCCTTCTCGTTCTCGAGCGCATCAGCTAAGACCTCTATGTCTAGCCAAGACATGTAACGGTTAAATTTATAGTTGAAATTCTAGTTGTGTGGTCAAGGCAGAATACGACTACAGAAGTTAAGAAACTTACTATGCCACTGATTTCTTGGAGAGTTTGATGTTCTCTTGTTGTAGGAGTGTTAGCTGTCTGTAGTACTTAGCCACGGTTGTCATATCTTCTAATGTTATCTGAATAAGGAAAGGCAATGAGAAATAAGGAGAGGCAAAGTATGAATGTTCGAGTTGTCAATACTCACATTCATACTCCTACGAGCAAAATTTCCGAGCACCCGCTTGGAATCTCTAAGTTGGTCGAGCTCTTCAACCTGGCTCCACCACACCTTCTCAAGACGTTCGTCATTGAAGATATACTCCTTATTTGGAAGATCTTTGGGGTGTGGAACTTGGTTCCGAGCTTGACCAGAAGAATATCCTACCACAAAGGGAGGATTAAAAAATCAGTGGCCATAATCCTTGTGGTTTTGGTCGTAACTTTTGTTGTTGTAGTGGTCGTTTCTTTGACCACCTTCTCCATCGTCCTTTCGATGGCGGGTAGAGCCACGAGAGGTTTCTCAGTAGAGGCATCCATAATCGATGGAGAGGCCATACTACAATCGCAAGAAGTGAATTAGCAATTGAAAAGACAAAAGTAAAATATAGTATATGTACTTGCATTTTTATACCTTTGAGTCTTTACTTTTAGTGTGAATTTGGAAGAAACCCTCCTAGAGAGTGGTTTCTTCGATTTTTTTTCCCACAACCTCGTCTGGTTGCGAGAGAATGAGGACTTTCTCGACCACCTCTGGTCGAGAGTCTTGAACCCCTTCGACCACATCTGGTCGAACAAGGATTGATGTTCTTTATTTTTCTTGTCCCTCTTGATGGTCAAAATTAGTTTCGATCATCGGGATCTCCTTCTTGATCACGGTTGTGTCGACATAATAGTTTTCTTCACAAAAGACACAAAACTCTTCCAGTTTGCTTTTTCAAGATGCTTGATAAAGCCTTTGAAAAGGCCAACTAAGTCAGTTTTTGATATTATAATAGAAAGGTACCTTGATCGTAGGTGTCGATTGTTTTAATATGGCTACCCCTTTTCACTTGCCGCACCTATATCTATAATAAATTGCTAAATAGGAGTGCTCGAGGCAGCCGGACGAAGAATTTTAAGGGGGACAACAGCAACTGTGCTCCCCTTTTTCTTATCGACTGACTTGACTAGTCGACGCCTTTTGGCCGGAGGAGCTTTTATTTTTTTCTACTTCTCCACCGACCACCATCAATTCGATCCCTTGGTCGTCTTGATGGAAATTCATACCTACGCTCTGTAGAAGAGGAAGATACCGCTTGGTTATGCTCTACGACTAAGAAGTCTTAAATATGAAGTCAATTTTTTGATTACCTTTAAGTGTTCTTCCGTCTCTTCGGCAGAAACATCCACTATAATATGAAGAGCCTCCACCTCAAGAGATGGAGCCTTCTCACAGATGGCCTTGACTCGAGAATTGATTTCCTCCAAATCAAGGTCTGAACAAATAAACATGGTAGTCAATAAAATGTACTCAAAAAATGTAACCTGGTTATGAATACGAGTACTAATATCACTTTCTATTCTCATAGTCCCGGGTCGAATTCGAGATTCCCGAGTACATCCACATAGGATGTGCTCGATGTTTCAAGGGACTAATAGGCATGTGATGAAGTCCTTCACCACATGCTAACTGATAAGCCCCTTGTCCCTCAGCTCCTTAATGGCTAAGATGTAGGGGGCTATTCTTATGACATCTTTGGGTGCTGACTTCCAAAGACTGTTCTTCTCGGCGGCCTTCCCGATGAAGGAGAGGCTATCTTCACTGGTCGTCTCTCAATAGAACCACCTCTTCTTCCATCCTAACCATGAAGATCGGGTACACATGGGGATGTAAAGCTCCGTCTTGCTATCATAGGCTTCAATTCACAACTCCCATCAATCCCCATTTGTTAGCTCATCTCGTAGTAGAACCGGAAGAGCTCGAGATCTATTGGGGATACCCAAATGCGCCTTGCATAGGTATACAAAGATGATGAGCATTGTGATTAAATTGGGAACCAAGTTCACTAGTTCAACCCCAAAATACTCGAGAACGGTTATCAAGAAGGGATGAGCAGGGAGACGGAGGCCACACTCACAGTACACCTGGAACACCAGAATCTGCCCAGCAACTTCAATCCATCTGACGAATCACCACGGCGGGATCTTCTCTGTAGTCTCTAATGCCTTCATCTTGGCATGATCTATCTCTGATTCAGCCCAGGTTGATGAAGACTTTGTCATTCTTGCGGGTGATTAGAAGGGATTTATGCAAGATTAAGGAAGATTATGGAGATCGATTGGAGGTGGAGAGCTCAAACGAATCGGAGCAAATGGGAATAGTGAAAAATCAAAGGTTACCCTTGGTAAGTTTTTATAGACAATGCACTGATTACTTCTCTCGGGAACCGAATGTTCACTTTGGGAACCGATTCAATGGATAGGTTAAGAGAAATCAATTGCATTCCTATTGTTTGATATCTATCTATCTTCACAACTTAAGCAAAATTACCAAATCAATCAAGCCAATTTCTAGTCGATAAGGGTCGAGAAAGGCTTTGCTTTTGGCTACTTATTATCTACGACCATACTTAGTCGAATGAGTTATCTTCACTTGAAGTTGGGGGCTAGATGATGACGATAGAATAATCCTCAAATTATTATGTCATTATATTCCTTGAATATACCCCTCATCAATAAGAGGTAAATATGTCAAGATGGTCGTAAGTCCTTCTACGACCAAATAGTCGTAAGTCCTACTATGACTACTCCATACGGTCGTAAGTCCTTCTACGACCACATAGTCATAAGTCTTACTGCGACTACTTCCTTGGTCGTAAGTCCTTCTACGACCAAATAGTCATAAGTCTTACTGCAACTACCCCCTTGGTCATAAGTCCTTCTACGACCAAATAGCCATAAGTCCTACTGCGACTACTTCATATGGTTATAAGTTCTTCTACGACCACGTAGTCGTAAATCTTACTGCGACTACTCTATATGGTCATAAGTCCTTCTACGACCACGTAGTTGTAAGTTGTCTTGTGACCACCTTATGGTAGTGGACCTTTCTGCGACCAACCTATGTCTGACTAACTTGTCTATGACAAACAACTGCATTGTGGGTTTGTCTGATAAGGCAGTTAGAATGTGCGTTTATCTAATAACTGCACACGATCTCTCTCTGACAACAACCGCTACATGGTGAATGGCCTTTTACATTTCTCTAGCAGTAACTTCTATCAGGTGGTTATCATTTGAAGCGTTGAGGCATCTTCTGGCATGGGACAACTACTGTTGCTTCATTGGCTATATAAAGGTTAACGTCAAAGAAAGAGAGAGAGAGAGAGAGAGAGAGAGAGAGAGAGAGAATGGCATTTTGGATTGAAGGAGGAGATAGTGCTAGGCATACACATTACTCTTAATTGTAATAATTTTCTAGTGATTAGTGATCACACAGGATGTAGAGTTATTATTTTCTTAGGAGAAGGCCCAAACCTGTATAAAAATTCCTGTGTCTGTACTCTACATGTGCATACACCGGGTCTTCTGAGAGTTTCCCCGAATCCAAACAAATCATATGTAAGATTGATATTAAAACATTGACACATCTAAAATTAATATAGGAAAATTACAAAATAATTAAGAAAAATATAATTTTAACTCTATGACCCTTCATGCAATTTTAGTGATAGTCATTTCATTGATTTTTGGAATCACATTGCTAACTTGTTCAATTTTTTATGCAATTTAAAAGTTCAAGGAAATTTCCTTAATCATGTTAGTTCAAAGAAATTTCCTTTATTACGTTAATCTAACCAACACTATCTACAAATATTTCAAATATGCAAACTTCTTCATTTTTTAAGGTTCTATGATCTACATTTCACAAGGGTACAATCATTCAATGAACTATTTGGGACTTGTCAATTTTGGAATTGGGAGGGAGAATAGGAGACCGAACACAACTCACCTATGAATGAGAACTCGCTACAACACCGTACATTTCATATCTCCTTGCTTGCCACGTTGCCACCCAACTCACCGTGTTGCTCACTCGCATCGCCTTGCGCCCTCACATCACTCCTAGAGTGCACATGTGGCCCTGATTTGGGAATTGGTTTGCCTTCTTATCGGCTCGCCATCACTGGCCACCACTGCACGCCACGTGCTCCCTCTCCCTTTCCTTGATCACCACCTCGTGCAGCCATTATGGGATTTGTGCCATTACGACACTACCTCGTGCCTTCCATCTGTTGGCTCCCTCACCCTCCATGTGCATTTCACCGCTGCGTTGAGAGAGAAAGAGAAAGAGGTGAGCCAATTAGGGCTAGGATTTGGTGTGACCGGTTAGGGTCTTAGAGAATTTGGTCTGTGGTGGGTTTTGGTGGGTGTAAAGGGAGCTCCAGTGGGCTGAGAGAGAGAGAGGTGTGGGTTGGATTGGGATGATTTATATTTTTGGTACAAATATATAGTATTTTGGCTCAATTAAGAATATATATCTAGTATATATTGTATTTTTTTGTAAAAAATAATGGTATTCAGCTGAATACCCATGAATTTCCACCCCTACACGTGTGTGGCGTTATTTGTGTTCGATCCAGGTGGACGCCACCAATGCGAGATCAACTCTAGCTATGTTTTCTCGTGTGATCAAGTCCCAAACCATTTTGTTTCTTTGCTTGTCAATCCTTCTGAGTTGTATTCAAGCTGGATTCTTATCCCTACTAGTTATTCAAGCTGGATTCTTATCCCTACTAGTTAAGGCTGGAGATAAACATGCAACAAATCCGTATCCTAGAAGATATTTGCTGCTATTTCAAGGTCAAAATACAAGGAAAGGTAAGGATCGAGATCAGGAGTTCAAAACCTATAGATTATTTCCATCCGAAGGAATTCTTGTGTGCATGCCAGGGGCAGAACCTGTAGGGGTGAAAACGGGTCGGATTCGGACGGATATTGCTGTTACCATATCCTAATCCATATTTTTTCTCCGGATTCGGTACCAATCGGATTCGGTGTCGGATCGGTTGGGATTAACCCATTTCGTTTGCACCCCTACTTGTTTGTAAGGAATGCATAAAGTGCAGTAAATGGAGTAGGACGCACTGACTTGATGTTACTATTTAATAGCTGATGTGGAAGATTTTATTTTACCATTGCAAAAGAAAATGAAACGTCAAATAGTAGCACTAACCTGAAATCAAACTTGAAGGTGTATCGGATTCGGACGGATATTCGGATTCGGACGGATATTGCTGTTACCATATCCTAACCCATATTTTTTCTTCGGATTCGGTACTAGTCGGATTCAGTACCAATCGAATTCGGTGCCGGATCGATCGGGATTAACCCGACCCATTTTCACCCCTAAGAACCTGCAGGGCTCCATCTATGTGTTTTTCTCTCTTCGTGATGTTGGTTGGGGGCCACCTATAGACAATTACATGCAACAACAGAACAAGTTGGAGCACCAGATTGAGTTGAGTCAGTCTAGTAGGGTCAGTTAGCACATTAGTTATTTTACAGGTCTAAAACGTGTTAGGCTATATTAAATGTGTACATATTATTTAGATGTTTAGTGACGTGTTGAGTTGGAATCTAGTCTGTTTAGCTTTGGCTGAAAGCAGATAAGTCTATAAAAGGCAACACATTGCACATGTGTATGGGAGTTGAGTTATGAATTAAACCACGTGATGCGTGTTGGTCTTTGGTCATTAGGGTATATCCTTGTTACACATGAGTTGTGAGTTCTTCATGTGTTGAGAGTGTTTCTTGCTGTTGTGAAAGGTCAAGATTGCACCTGGCTTTGCGCAAATGAATTCTTGTGGTTCATCACTTCTTTTTCATGAGTTGTGGTGTTCACAAGGTGAAAGGTCTTCAAAGTCGTGAGTTGTATCTGTTCATCAGATTGTAACACCGGCTAGTTATCTTGGTGTATTCTTGCTATTCACCGTAAAAGACCGAGCAACCTCCAGATTCAACCTCTCCTCGAGGTTTGATCCACATCAAAAATGCAAGGTGACTGGCGTGCATTCTCATCTCACTGCTAGTGGCTACTTATAGACACTACTATAGAAAAGTTTATCACAGACGGTTCAGAAACGTCACCACAGACGGTTTCCTGAACCGTCTGTACTTATGGGTCAATAATACCTAAGGGCATTGTAGGCGGTTTTGAACCATCTTCAATAACCCACAATTATACCAAATGGTTCTTATTATGAATTATCTGTGATGGTCTATTATCACAAACGGTTTTAGTTAAGAACCGACTGTAATTGCGTTCTCGCGATATCATAAATAGCCGCCCTTTAGTTCATTAATATTTTCTAATTGCGCTATAAAATAGCACAATCAGAGAATGCATATGAACCAAAGTAGGCCTATTTATGATTGGTACCATGTCTTTGGTGGCTCGTTGTTTAGATTGTAGGCGTTGTTAAAGTGTCGTGGTCGAAGTCGTGGTCAAAACGCCATGGTCGAAGTCATGGTCGAAGCGTCGTGGTCGAAATACCATGGTCAAAGCTGTGGTCGAAGCGTCATGGTCGAAGCTGTGGTCAAAGTGTTGTGGTCAAAGTCGTGGTTGAAGCTGTGGTTGAAGTGCCATGGTCGAAGTCGTGATCGAAGTCGTGGTCGAATCCATGGTCAAAGTGCCTAGTCGAAGTCGTGGTCGAAGTGCCATGGTCGAAGTTGTGTTTGAAGCCATGGTTGAACCAGTGGAGCGTGCCTGCACGACGCCCTACGGTGCCAGCTTGAACTCCAACTTCACGCTATTCTTCTACCAGCACCAGAAAGGTCGCCTCAATCAAAACTCTGAATTAGATTTATAATTCTTGGGACAGAAAAATTAAAGAAAGATAGGTACTTGAGATGGACGGATTTGTACTAGAGAGGAGACGATGAGGCCGTGCTCTACTCCATCTGATGTGACCACGCCACAAACACATACGACAATCGCGCCCAATATCAAGATTGAACTAAAAGTGAATTCGTTTCTTCAGCCTTCATATGTTACTGAGAATAGACCGCTACCTAATGCAAGTGATTTAATTGTGCTTAGGAATTTGGGAAAGGATGAAGGAAAGGGACATGGAGTCCTGGACATGCATGGAAGGAATAATGGAGGTCACCATGTCACTTTGGGACCAAGTCAAGCACGAATTCGAGTTGGACACGTTTTGGAATCAGACTCGGACTGCTGCAATGGTGCAAGTTTAAACGGACGTAACTTTCTCATACGGACACCGTTTGGGACGTTCTTGGACTTGATGGAAAGATTATCAAGTCTACTTTCTAAAGGATTCAACCCCATCTTCAAATTCTATCCGAGACAGCCGCAATCATCAAAAGAGTCCGTGTTGGTCACGTACTGGAATCAGATTCGGACTGCTGCAATGGTGCAAGTTGAAACGAACGTAACTTTCTCATACGGACTCCGTTTGGGACGTTCTTGTACTTCATGGAAAGCCTATGAAGTTTACTTTCCAACGGAGCCAACCTCATCTTCAAATTTCATCCGAGCCGGCTGCAATCATCAAAACAATCCACGTTGGTTTTTGAGTCCGAGTCAAAAGGGTGCTGCGCCACCACCAATTGGGCCCATGGGCCTTGTAACCCTAGAGCATGCACTTTGGACGCCCCTCCTGGTTGTTCTCCCTATAAAGGAGCCGCCGCCTCCCTTGTTAGGACTGAGATTTCGTTGAGTTTAGGTTTAGCTATTATGCAAACTTCTGTTCTTCAGTTGTGTCGGACGACCACCTGTCAAGACAGCCTTTGGAATCCCACCTTTTGATCTCAATTTATATATTTGCAATTTCAGATTGGTTGTTATCTTATTCTTGCGTGTTCTTCGATTGCATGCAGGAATAGACCTTCGTGGTCAGGTCAACCGCGTTCTTGGCACGGTTGATAACATCTTGGGGTTGGTTCAGCGATTGCTAAGGCGCAAGCGACGTCGTTCGGTTGTAGTCGGATCGCAAGGGTCACCTCCACCAAAATCGATAGTTACCATCCTATCGGAAGATCGGGACCCCATCGCCTCATCAAGTGGTATCAGAGCTTCAGTTGACCAGTAGGAATTTCTTGTATCCCTAGTTAGTAGATTGATTTTTATTTCCCATAGTCTAGAAACATTGACCCACAAAAAGAGTTAATTTCCGCTGTCCAAACCCCGTTGTGCCTTTCAATCTGTTAGTTTTGGTTTGCTAAATTGAATTTGTGTCCGTTTTGGCTTTGTCTAGTTGTTGGTCATATCTTTGTTCCAATAAAAAATCCAAACAAAAAAAATCCCCCACCCCAAACCCTAATTCCAATTTCGGCTGATCTTTCCTTTCTCTGCAGTCGCCACCAAAAATGCCATAACTTTTGATTTCGAGATTATTTTTGAGTGCGAACACCGCCATTAGATTCAAAACTTCATTTTCCATCTATCTTCAAAATTTCACGTCATTCCAGCAAGGAAGTTAAGAAATATCTGCGGCGCAAGTTGACCTAAAATTCCAGATTGAATCTGCAACAATCGGCACTTGTGAATTTTGTGCGAATTTTTCGGTCGGTTTCCAGACGTTGACCCCAAAACAAAAGTTGTATAAAAAGCCGTCAGAAAACAGAAAAAAAAGAATCATTGAAAAAAAAAGGCAACTGACAAAAAGTTACAGCCGAAATACCGACGTGCTGTCCAGTGGACAGAAATCTTCAATTTTCAAGTTTGGGATCAATCCTTGTGTTCTTCAATTCCAAATTGCATTCGATTGAATTATCTTGTATTTACCACTCTCATACATTGTCATACACTTATTTTTGCCTTCTTCCATCCTTGGTTGATCAGCAACATAGGCTAAGTGCTAGATACGAACTATAATTCAATTCTATGCAATTTCTGAAATTAATTGATTGTTTTCCTTTGCTACAAAATACATAGCCTATCCAAGCTCCACTTTTCTACTAACCGAACAAGTCTCGCTGTACCTTGCAATCACTTTACTCATCACTTGAGTTAGATTTATCACGAACCAGCCACCGGTTGCACCACCTGTTTGCTTTGGTAAGAACTTGTAAGAATTTGGTAAGAGCTTGAGAGATGCATTACTTGAATTGAGCCACCATATTCTAGTAGTTGATAGGGGCATATACTTGTGATTTGTTTCCTTGTTTGCTACTAACCATGGCAGGTTCACGGAATGATTACAAGATAGATCCACATCTTCTTCGAGAAATTGGCTGGGAGATCAAAAAAATTCGCGAGGAATATGCACGCTTGAGACAAGCTTCTTTACCACGGGAGGTACACAATCGTGATAGTGCGTCTGGTAAAGCTAAAATCACTTTGCCATCCTTTGCTGGTGAATTTGATCCTGATGCCTATATTGACTGGGAGATAGCACTAGATAAAAAAAATTGATTGTTATGATTGGTCTGATAGGCAAAAGATTAGAGCTGCCACTAGTGTTTTTATTGATAATGCAATGATTTGGTGGAAGTACTTAAGTAAACTTGGAAGAGCGCCTCAAACGTGGCATGCATTAAAGAAACTTTTGAGAGATCACTATGTTCCTAAATATCATGCTGATTATTTGCTAGCTAAATTGCAACATTTAAAACAAGAAAGTAGAACTGTAAGGGAATATTATCGTGAATTAAAAACTCGTTTATTGCGTTGTGGTTTAGAGGAACATGCTGAAGCTACAGAGAATAGATTCTTGCGTGGGCTTAATAAAGAAATTCAGGACCTTCTCATTCACAAAGAATATAATTCTCTCCCTCATTTGTTTATACTTGCTTGTAATGTTGAACGTCAGATTGAGGAGAAATTGAGAGTGTTTGATGATAAAAAATGTGAGAACAAACCCATGTTTGTGCCTTTTTCTGTAACTAACAACTTGTAGGCAGTTGAGAACCATGTTGAAGAGGAGCATGAGCTGATTGAACCATCGATTCCATTGGTTGAGAACGAAGATGAGGAGATGGATGTACCTACATCATCTGAGGGGAGCCAAAAAGATAAAGATCATGGTGCTATCATCACTCACGGTGAGTATGCTTGTGAAGAACAACAAGTATGCACTGTTCATGCTATTTTAGAGCAAAACTTAGTGGAAAACAATTCTGACACGCCCATATTTCAAGTAGAGAATTCACACTGCATTGATTTGAGTATTGAGAATGAGTTTAGTGCACCTTGTCAAAAAATAATTGAATTGCCTGCTGTTTTGAGTGATTCATGTGATGAATTAATCACATACAATGATCATGTGGCTTTGGTTAGACATAAAGAAGTTTTAACTAGAATTTCTCCTGCCAATTCATTGTGTTACATCATGTTGGATCTTCCTATGAAATTGTCACATGCTTTGGAGAAAGTTTCTGAACTTACATGTTCAAAATTCTTGTTTAGTGCCTACACCCCTGGGTATAAGTTTAATTTGATTGGAGATTATGGTGTAGGAAATCAATTTCTTGTATATCGAATATGCATAACTTGTGACCACATGGATGAATTGCAGCTTGTTGTTTTGAACAACAACTCTTGTATGCTCAATCTTGTTCATTATGAAAGAAAAATAAAATTTAGTGATCATTCAATGCCTATGTGTTCTTCTCTTATTGAACCATCTAACATTGGCAATCTGAATAATGAAATTGATGTATGGAAGAACTTGCAAATATTTTCACCCTTACTAGATGAATTTGCTATTGCTCAATTGAAATCTGATTATATGGATAAACTTTGTTTGATTCCAAAAGTTGTAGCTTTGCCTATGTGTGCCACCACAACAAGTTTACAACTTCAAAGATTTGAATTGCATAAATGCTTCACTTACATTTGCAAAACAAGTTGCAATAATTACTATGTGAGAAATTTTGATTTGTTCATTAACATATATGATTACTTTTGGGTTAATAATACAATGAGCTTTTATGATTACTATTGTGTTATAACATTAATTGTGCAACAACGAAGAACTGTTAAAACGGATGACATATACATATACCATGCATACACCTTGGCTTCTTTGTTACCATACTTTCAGTTTATCAAAAGCTGAGGACGGCTTTGTTTTCAAGAAGGGGAGAATGATGAGGACACGACCCCTATGGATACAACCATATTTGCTATGCTTGTTGTTCCAATTACAAGAGCTCCTACGCATCACTTAAATTATAAGGTGAGCTCGTTTCAAAAAGGTTTTACTTTGTGTGATAAAGACCGTATGATATTACATAATGAGAGTTTGTTGCGTTTGTTATTATGTACCGAGATTTATGATGAAGATCATGCAATACGTGAGGCTACACATATGCTAAAACCGAGGACGGTTTTCTATCAAGAAGGGGAGGATGATGTGACCACGCCACAAACACATACGACAATCGCACCCAATATCAAGATTGAACTAAAGGTGAATTCGTTTCTTCAGCCTTCATATGTTACTGAGAATAGACCGCTACCTAATGCAAGTGATTTAATTGTGCTTAGGAATTTGGGAAAGGATGAAGGAAAGGGACATGGAGTCCTGGACATGCATGGAAGGAATAATGGAGGTCACCATGTCACTTTGGGACCAAGTCAAGCACGAATTCGAGTTGGACACGTTTTGGAATCAGACTCGGACTGCTGCAATGGTGCAAGTTTAAACGGACGTAACTTTCTCATACGGACACCGTTTGGGACGTTCTTGGACTTGATGGAAAGATTATCAAGTCTACTTTCTAAAGGATTCAACCCCATCTTCAAATTCTATCCGAGACAGCCGCAATCATCAAAAGAGTCCGTGTTGGTCACGTACTGGAATCAGATTCGGACTGCTGCAATGGTGCAAGTTGAAACGAACGTAACTTTCTCATACGGACTCCGTTTGGGACGTTCTTGTACTTCATGGAAAGCCTATGAAGTTTACTTTCCAACGGAGCCAACCTCATCTTCAAATTTCATCCGAGCCGGCTGCAATCATCAAAACAATCCACGTTGGTTTTTGAGTCCGAGTCAAAAGGGTGCTGCGCCACCACCAATTGGGCCCATGGGCCTTGTAACCCTAGAGCATGCACTTTGGACGCCCCTCCTGGTTGTTCTCCCTATAAAGGAGCCGCCGCCTCCCTTGTTAGGACTGAGATTTCGTTGAGTTTAGGTTTAGCTATTATGCAAACTTCTGTTCTTCAGTTGTGTCGGACGACCACCTGTCAAGACAGCCTTTGGAATCCCACCTTTTGATCTCAATTTATATATTTGCAATTTCAGATTGGTTGTTATCTTATTCTTGCGTGTTCTTCGATTGCATGCAGGAATAGACCTTCGTGGTCAGGTCAACCGCGTTCTTGGCACGGTTGATAACATCTTGGGGTTGGTTCAGCGATTGCTAAGGCGCAAGCGACGTCGTTCGGTTGTAGTCGGATCGCAAGGGTCACCTCCACCAAAATCGATAGTTACCATCCTATCGGAAGATCGGGACCCCATCGCCTCATCAAGTGGTATCAGAGCTTCAGTTGACCAGTAGGAATTTCTTGTATCCCTAGTTAGTAGATTGATTTTTATTTCCCATAGTCTAGAAACATTGACCCACAAAAAGAGTTAATTTCCGCTGTCCAAACCCCGTTGTGCCTTTCAATCTGTTAGTTTTGGTTTGCTAAATTGAATTTGTGTCCGTTTTGGCTTTTTCTAGTTGTTGGTCATATCTTTGTTCCAATAAAAAATCCAAACAAAAAAAATCCCCCACCCCAAACCCTAATTCCAATTTCGGCTGATCTTTCCTTTCTCTGCAGTCGCCACCAAAAATGCCATAACTTTTGATTTCGAGATTATTTTTGAGTGCGAACACCGCCATTAGATTCAAAACTTCATTTTCCATCTATCTTCAAAATTTCACGTCATTCCAGCAAGGAAGTTAAGAAATATCTGCGGCGCAAGTTGACCTAAAATTCCAGATTGAATCTGCAACAATCGGCACTTGTGAATTTTGTGCGAATTTTTCGGTCGGTTTCCAGACGTTGACCCCAAAACAAAAGTTGTATAAAAAGCCGTCAGAAAACAGAAAAAAAAGAATCATTGAAAAAAAAAGGCAACTGACAAAAAGTTACAGCCGAAATACCGACGTGCTGTCCAGTGGACAGAAATCTTCAATTTTCAAGTTTGGGATCAATCCTTGTGTTCTTCAATTCCAAATTGCATTCGATTGAATTATCTTGTATTTACCACTCTCATACATTGTCATACACTTGTTTTTGCCTTCTTCCATCCTTGGTTGATCAGCAACATAGGCTAAGTGCTAGATACGAACTATAATTCAATTCTATGCAATTTCTGAAATTAATTGATTGTTTTCCTTTGCTACAAAATACATAGCCTATCCAAGCTCCACTTTTCTACTAACCGAACAAGTCTCGCTGTACCTTGCAATCACTTTACTCATCACTTGAGTTAGATTTATCACGAACCAGCCACCGGTTGCACCACCTGTTTGCTTTGGTAAGAACTTGTAACCCTAGAGCATGCACTTTGGACGCCCCTCCTGGTTGTTCTCCCTATAAAGGAGCCGCCGCCTCCCTTGTTAGGACTGGGATTTCGTTGAGTTTAGGTTTAGCTATTATGCAAACTTCTGTTCTTCAGTTGTGTCGGACGACCACCTGTCAAGACAGCCTTTGGAATCCCACCTTTTGATCTCAATTTATATATTTGCAATTTCAGATTGGTTGTTATCTTATTCTTGCGTGTTCTTCGATTGCATGCAGGAATAGACCTTCGTGGTCAGGTCAACCGCGTTCTTGGCATGGTTGATAACATCTTGGGGTTGATTCAGCGATTGCTAAGGCGCAAGCGACGTCGTTCGGTTGTAGTCGGATCGCAAGGGTCACCTCCACCAAAATCGATAGTTATCATCCTATCGGAAGATCGGGACCCCATCGCCTCATCACCATCCATCAGTTGGTGCAACATCGAAAGTGTTCATCTACAATTGTTTGAAAGGAGAGAGAAGTCAGAAACGTGTTTTTGAATGATAACATTAAGGAAGAGGAAGAGTTGAGGGATGAGAGAAAGAAAAGATTGAGGGGTAAGAATAAGCATACATATGTATATATTTATATACATACATATTTATATTTTTGAAAATATTGTTTATTAAAAATAAGTCCTTAGGGTCTATCCATTCTATTCTACCTACGGTCACGTCTTAGAGTCGTCATGGCTCTGATACCACCTTTGTCGGAACCCGGAGTAACGACTCCTGGATCCTCTGTGTAAATCGCACTAATCCAGGATCGGATAGTGCGCACAGTACAACAAAGATAAATACCAAGCACAAGTGACCAACTTAATTAATTTAAAGAGTACGGCCTTATGGCCAAGTCTTACATCAACGCTCATTGGCAAAAGATAAATAAAGCAAATAACTGCGAAAGCAAACTGAAAAGAAGCGAAGCCCAAGCCTGCCTACAAGCAAACGATAGTAAGACGCGGCCTACTCGTCCAAGTCTTCACCGTAGTTGACGACATCTTCCTCTGTATGGAGATTGCAAGGTGAGTACAAACTTGTACTCCGCAAATCACACGAAGAAATGCAACATAATGATAAAGGCTTCAATCGAAAGCTTATAGGGTTAGTTTGCATAAAACGACATTTAAAGAAATATAATATATAGATTGTAAATGCTGAATTTAATACAGTATGTAAAAGCAATACTTGTAATTGAAAATAATACTGTCAGTGCAGGCTCCGACCAAACACCGACCTGTTCACGGGCATCCTACCTGGACCATCTTTTCCAAAAGATCGCGTATGGATTCCATCCATCCACACGCTTTCACTGCGCAACTCTGATGGATTCCGTCCATCCACCAGGTCTCAATCTCTCACGGATTCCATCCATCCGCAAGGTTTTTATCTCTCGTGGATTCCATCCATCCACAAGGTTTTCAAAAACATTTTTGAAAAATAAAGTCTAATCCATGAAAAACTTTTACTCAGCATGCCCATAACCGTGGGCACGGCTATCCAAGATAGATTATACACTTTGAAGAGGTTGTATAGCTTTACCTACAAGACACGATCATCCCTTTTTACCACTAGATTACACACTTCCTTAGGTGTGCGGTGGGGAGTCGTGACAAGGTCTTTACAATGGAAAGCCTTCAACCTAGCCGAGCCAACTCTAAGGTTTCACCCCAGTAAGGAATCCACCAGACCGGGACCCCCTCTTGAGCCTGAGAGAGTTTTCACATGGCTTAACCACGCTCCCTCAAGTGAGACTTCTCATGGCACCGACCATGCTCACTTTCAACCTACGACTTGACTCAGGTTGGGACTCCGCAAATTATTCAGCCAAGGCTGTCCCATACCAGCCATGTGGTAGTACGATAGGGCTTTGCAACAGTAGCTCACAGATCGGTCCTTAATTTGACTTAGGCCCAACCACATACCCCCACGACAATCAACCATGTGGCTACAACCTACAAAGCATACCTGCACCCACCAACTGACCAATTGCCTAAGTCTAAACCAGTATTTTATATTTTGTTTGCAAAATATTTCCTAAACCTCCTTGACTCATCAAAGTCAAGAGTGCATTTGAAAAGCTTATCATTTTATGTGAAAATATCATCATTTTATGTGAAAAGGTACCCCAAAACCAAGATTATATCTAAGCTGGTCTAAGCATTTGATTAAAACTCTCTAGCCAACACTAATGTATTAATTAGAGTTTGATTCTAGGGTGACAACGTATCGAGGAATTCAATATCAACGGAGGAATTAACAAATAGGCAATAACTAAATTTAAATCTGAATTGAAATATGTTGAATAGAAATATGCATGCAGAATAATTTAAAACAACAGAATTTTATTTTGAAATTTGGGATCAACATGATCAAGGAGTGTGACTTGCCTTGCTCTTCAAATTGGTGCAAATCTCCGTCTTTGAATTCTCCTGAATCGTCGAAGTCGATCTATACCTGAAAATAACCCACCAAATTTAAATAAATTCAAAATAAATTCAAATTGACTTCAAATATTTGAATTGAGGCCAGAAATGGATAGAGGAGATTTTGTGATGAATTTTGAAATTTGAATGGGCTCAATCGGAGTTAGGACGAAGGAGAACGGGCTCTCGGAAGTTTAAAATCAGAGAAAAAGGGAAATCTGGATTTTTGGGAATTATTTTTCTAAAGGAAAATCTGGGATTATGACGTCAGCGAGGAATTTATTTTTCAGCCGAATTATTTCTCAACTGAAAAATCGGATTACTGCGCCAGCATGACATCAGCCCTGAGGGACCCGTCACTGGCAAGTGGGCCCGGGTCTATGGACCAGGCCCACGAACTTGGGAGGGGCTGAGGTGGCAGGGTAGCGCTGACCCGGCGAGGAGCGCCGAGGTGGCGTCCACCGGGCTACCACCTGGGCTGTCACGTGGGCAAGGCGGCGGACGTGGCCGGCCGGTCGGAGTGGCGCTCCGGCCGGCGGCGAGGGCGGGAACGGGGAGAGGGGCTAAGGGAGACTCGGGGAGGGGCATGGGCCTTACCGGAGGTGACCGAAGACGGTCGGCGGTGTGAAGAGGCGGCGGCCCGGCTCGGCTGTTGGCGGCGGGGCTCTCCGGCGGTGAGGGGGCTTGGCCGAGGGATGGGGGAGCTTCGCACGGGCACCGGGAGGCCAAGGGAGGCGACAGCGAGGTGCGAGAAGCTTCGGGGCGGTGGCGATTTCTCGCCGAAGTTGGCGACGGCGGCGGGGGCGAACGCGCACAGCTCAGGGGCACTTGGCTCACCGGAGAGGGAAGAGGAGGGTGGAGGGGTGTGGGGCAGAGTGAGGCGGTGCCAGGTAGGGGCTTAAATAGGCTCGGGGAGGGGTAGGCCGGCGGCGATTTGTCGCCGGAGTATTCAGGGAGGTGGTGGCGGTTGCGGGTGGCCGGCGCGGAAATGGGGGAGAAGGTGGCGCAGAGAGAGGGGAACGTGGGGCGCGCTCGGGGGAGAGGGAATGAGGCCGGGTAGGGCGGGGCCGGTGGGAGCGGCGTGCGGAGGAAGAAGATGACCGGGGAAGAAGGCGCGGCTGACAAGCAAGGCCAGCGAAGCAGAGAGAGGCGGAGGGAGAGAAGAGGCGCGGGCGGCCGGGATGGCGCCGCGTGGCGGGGAAGGGGGATCGGGTGGCCGAGAGGGAGAGAGGCAGCTGGCGGGCGCAGATGCGGCCACGTGGCCCGGAAAGGATCGGGCGGCCGAAGGGGGAAACGAGGAGAGAGGGAGAGAAGTGCGGGCGGACGGCAGGGATTGGGCCGGGTGGCAGGGCGAGGGGTATCTGGGCCGTCCACTTGTCGGCCCGAGGGGGGTTTGGGAGTTTTTGATTTTTAATTTCGATTTTGGATTTTCAGAATGGCCTAGAAAATTCATTAAAGCTCAGAAAAATATTAAATAACTTCCAAAAATTCCAGAACAATTCACAGAAGCTCCTGGAGATATTTTGGACTTGATAAAAATATTTCCAACTAATGTTGGTATTATATTTTTATATTCAAAATACCTCTTTAATTTCAAAATAGATTTTTGAACTCAGAAAAACTCACAAAACCAAATAAAAGCCAAATAAATCCAAATAATTAATTTGAATTAGGATTTTTATAGAAAATCAAAATATCATTTTATTTAATAATATTTTTAGTGTTTTACTTAAAATACTTTTCAAATCCAACCTTTTCAAAACTGAATTTCGGGGAAAAACCAAAATTAAAATTTAGGCACCAAAACACATGTTTTTATTTTAAACCAAATTAATTTAATTTATGTTTTTTCTCCAAAAAATTTGAAAGTAAACAGCTGCGCTGTTACAATGGCAAGGTATTATCACAGACGATTCGGATTAAAACCGTCTGTGATGTGCAGGCTTTATAGACGGTTCTTGTTAATAACCATATGTGAATTATCATAGATGGTTCTTGTTAATAACTATCTGTGATAATTACATAATCACAGACGATTTTTAATCCAAACCGTTTGTGATAATTCACAAACGGTTCTTAACAAGAACCGTCTGTGATAATTATGTATCAGAGACGGTTTTAGCCATCGCTAGTAATATAGATGATCACGCTTATAAAACCATCTATGGTAATCACAACACAGACAGTTATGGTAATCACAACACAGACGGTTCCGCTGAATCGTCTAAAATGAGGTGTCCAGTATAATTTTTTGTAGTAGTGAGAGACAAGATGGAATTAGCGTTAATGGCAATGATGACCTGTTTGCTTAGAGAAAAAGTGATATAACTAGCTCTACACCCGGATCATATATTTTTATGAACGGATGGTACTGTGCAAGTGAATCTTTGTCATCCAAATGAAATGTGACGAAGGTTACTACTGCATCCAGCCTACAGATAGACTGTTCATTGCTAGCGCTGTGGATCAGAAACGGGGGTATTTAGCAGGAAACTTACACAATTGAGTCATCAATCCTTAGCAATAATAATTTAATGTGTCATTAACATCCGTACTCAAGATATGTATTCTCTTGATTTGATTCACCGGATATGTCCCCAATAGTAACTCCCTAACTAATGCATTCTTATTATGACAAGAGGGACGGATATTTGCATTGCATTAATGAGTCACGCTATTGGTTTTTGCATATAAATATGGTTTTACCCCTCATCTTCCACACAACACAGGAAAGCCTAGAAACCATGTCGTACCATGTTGAGTGGGTTTGCCGCTCGACTCCTGACCAATGCCGTAAGATTTTGTGCTGATGTTTGATTGAATGTCCATATGCTACTATCTACATGCAAATTTATAGACTTATAGTTCATACACACATGCTGTTTTCATGCAGTTAGCATAGCACACTACGATTTACCAATTGAAGTTGATGTTCGTAGCAATCGCCTTAAATTTCATATGTGCAGGTGGCAAGTTGGCTTGGCCAGAGCTGTTGGGCAAGAAGGGCAGGGAAGCAAAAGCTGTGATTGAGAAAGAGAGATCTGGCATCGACGGAGTGATTTATGTTCCTCAAGACGCCATTGTTACTGATGACTACTGCTGCAATCGTGTTAGGATCTATCTGGATTGCAAGATCAATGGTGACTACGAAAACGCCAAGGTCGTTGAGGTTCCAAAGGTTGGGTGATGAGTAAGTTATGTAGTTGCAGGATGCGTATGCGCATGCATGGACCTATTTACCGATAAAAAGAAATATTTCTTAGTTGTCCATGTCATGTGAAAGAAAAATAATTACCTTAATAAAGCATTCTCCCTTTTCCTTCGATTTTATGAGTACAAGTGCTTTCCTTTTATATTGTTATAAATTATAAAAATTTTCTTATAACTCATACTTGACATAGAACGGTGATACATCTCCTCAACGTTCCGATTTATTTTCACCTTACTTTGGAACCGATAGAAAAACGTCTCCTGTCTTCTCCTTGTTTTCACATACTGGCTGCCTTGTCTCTATCCTACACATGCGTGTGTTGTTGCTTGACTTGGAGATTGATCACTTTTTCTTTCCTTGGCGCAGGTGCCGATGGATGCTGCTGTGTAGGGGTGAAAACGGATCGGATATTTCCCAACCGACCGACCGCCGAATCCGAGTCGGATCGAATTCGAATAGTTATGTCGGATAATTATCGGATTCGGAGTCGGATTCGGATAGTTGTTTTCGGATACGGATTCGGATTCAGAAAAGAACTATCCGGCGGATACGGATACTATCCGGGATTTTATCGGATAATATCCGGATATATTTTTCGGATATTCGGCCCAACAGTAAAAAGTGCAAGCCCATCAGCGAGATCCTACCTTGGCCCAACGGCACGCAGCACGCCTCAAAAAACTGCACGCATGTGTAGACAACTAGCGACAGTGACGAATAAATTCCTCGCGCCCGTGGAGGCCAGCGCGACGCGCGTTGGAGTTTGACGCGGCCCTCTCCTTTTCCTCTGCCGTGCGCCCGGCGGCCAGGAAGCGCGAGCCGTCCGCATTCAATTGGTGGCCCGCCGACGTAGTAGCTAATGTATGGATGTATGTATAAAGTATAATGTCAGGCTGTCGCGCTCTCGACCGGACGGACGGACGTAGGGTAAAAAACATTACATTTTCTACCCGTTTATATGCCTTTTGTATTTCTACGTAATATCCGACGAGATATTCGTTATCGTATTCGCATCCGCTCCGTATTCGTTCCGTATCTGTGACCGGTACTATCCGGATTCGTATTTGTATCCGGCACTATTCGTATTCGACTCCGAATCCGAGAAAAAATATAGGATAGGATATGGAATAAGCAATATCCGACCGAATTCGACCCGTTTTCATCCCTACTGCTGTGTGCTGCTGTGTGCGGAACGAGACGGACGATGAGAGACCGCGCTGCTCCCTCGCCTCGGAAGCGCCGCGCGAGCAGAGGAGATGCCGGGCGCTGCTGCTTTGATCTATTTTGGATTTTTTTTCCTCCGCGCGCTTGCTCGTGACTTTCCGTCGGACCGAGCGCCCTGCGCTAAGAGCGTCGCGTGAGACGAGCGCGAAACGGAATCACCGAGAGGATTTTTTTTCTTTCGATGCGACGTGACGTTCCATCGGACCGAGCGCCGCGCGAGACGAGCGCGATACGGAATCACCGAGACGATTTTTCCAGCGACTCGGTTCTCGCCTAAGCTCTGATACCACTTGTTAAAACTTTGATCCAGGAGAAAACACACACATCGTAAATAAATGGAGAGAACACATGAGAATTTCTGAATTTCTATATTCTCTTATTTGCTCCCTTTTTTTTACTTTTCTTATAAAACTGGCTACAAGCATCCTCAATATATAGACTAATAATCTCTTACTAGTATATATATTCGGACTTCAAGTGAATACAACTTCAATTTGAATTACACATACAGACAAATTCTACTACGTCTTAAACTCTAAATCAAGATTATTTCTAACATCACCCTCACAGCCCTCGTCGGCATGCCAGGGGCGACAATGGTCACGCGAACTCTAACGTCGCCCCTCTTTGATGTCTTTTGAAGTTGTTGATTCAGTTAATATAGCATCGACCATAACAAAGGATGAAGTGATCCAATACTTTCCCACATTAAAGAAACATGAATCGGTGCCAGATGCATGTCTGTTTTTTTGAAGGAGAAAATTGCTATAATGGGACTCCAAACAACGTGTTTCGCTATAATGGGACTTCTAACGTTGACATCGCTAAAATAACACCCGAAACATTGGCTTCTCGTAATACATGACATTTGGCTCTTTTAATTCCAATGTTCGGGTATTTCGAAACATTAGCCAAATGTCATGTATTACGAGAAGCCAATGTTTCGGGTGTCATTTTAGCGATGTCAACGTTAGAAGTCCTAATACTTTCCCACATTAAAGAAACATGAATCGGTGCCAGATGCATGTCTGTTTTTTTGGAGGAGAAAATTGCTATAATGGGACTCCAAACAACGTGTTTCGCTATAATGGGACTTCTAACGTTGACATCGCTAAAATGACACCCGAAACATTGGCTTCTCGTAATACATGACATTTGGCTCTTTTAATTCCAATGTTCGGGTATTTCGAAACATTAGCCAAATGTCATGTATTACGAGAAGCCAATGTTTCGGGTGTCATTTTAGCGATGTCAACGTTAGAAGTCCTATTATAGCGAAACACGTTGTTTGGAGTCCCATTATAGCAATTTTCTCTTTTTGAAGACGCAGAGTGCAATGGAGTTTGCATGTGCGTCATTACTATGTAGGAAGTTAACAAAACAGAGGGTTGGTAATCACTTGAAGATTAGGGAACTCCTATGTCGCGTGGCCACATCATACATTCCTCCTCAAGCCGCCCTCTTCCTCAGCCTCTCCTCTTCCCTCTTCCTCCCGTCACGCACCCTCACTTCGCGAAGGGCATCTCTATAGGAGGGGGTTCGCAGCAGCCGTGCTGTCGACCGCGAGGTCACTGGTTGAAGTTGATGAGCGTAGTATAGACATGAGATTACTATTCAGAAAAGTAATGTTCAAGAAATGATATTAGTACGATTCCCCTAAATTTTTGAGACGATCAAACATGTAAATTTAGCCGAGTAAGACGCAAATTTTGTTAAAACTCAGTTAACATCTGTACAAAATCTTGGCATAAGATTCTACAAACTCTTAAGACAAATGCTCCGAAACGTCTCCTGTTTCTCCCCAAACTACAGTTTATTCTTGGTTCCTACAAGAGCTCTTTGGTGAAATCGTAAGTCTTATCCCCAAAAAAAGTTCCTGAACATTACTACCCACTGCCCACCACAGCCAAATCGTAAGTCTTTCCCCACAAAAAAGTTCCTGCACATTACTATCCACAGCCAAATCGAACAAACGCACCTACACCCAAGAAATTTGCAACCCAACCGCAAACAAAAGGTGACTTCACCCAACAATCGAGAACCAAGCAACCAGCTTTGAGACGTACCTCAATTGACCCAATCCAGAAAGGGGAAGAGGCAACGGCATGGACGATCTTGACACCCGGGCATCTTAGTCTATGGAAAACGAGCAACTGACAACATAACTGCTGCCGTTGCGGTGCTGCTCGATGATGAAGCGGCCGACAACGGGGTAGAAGGTGATGAGCGCATCGGTGAGGGCAACAACGGAGGAGGCATTGGCAAAGAAAGTGGCGACAACAGGGGCCGTAGAGGAGGAGGCTATGGTCACCGCACGCCGCCTGCTGGACGGCTAGGGTTCTTGCGATGGTGAGGCCCCAGTGGACGGCTAGGGTTCTTACGGGCGTCATCGGGCTTGCGAGGAGGATGCAGGCATAACGCAGGGCCCAATAGTTAAAGCGGGCCTACCCACTTTAGACCACTCCACATAAACAGTCGGCCCGCACACGACCATATTTGCATTTTTTTTTTGTGGGGCAGGACTAGCAAGTTAGTAGGACAGACCGTACCACCTATACCCTAGTAGCTAACTTTATCTTCCAAAAGCATGGTGCCGAGGGAGTGGCGCTCACCTTAGGGTCTGTTCTTTTCGGCTGCGGCTTATGGCTTTTGGCTGAAATTTTTGAATTTTGGCTGTTTACGGTACAGATTACCGAGAGATAGATACTCACTTGCGATTTTGGCTGGTACAGATGTTGAGCTTTTAACGTGTAGATCGTTTAACTTGTAGACCTCGTCTTGAGAAAATACTCCGTTTGAAAGTTAGGTACTGTAGCAAAAGCCAAAAGCCGCCGACTTGTGAGGTAAAGAACAGGCCCTCATGGTCCACGACGTCAAGAAAAGTCAAGCCGACAGTTTCGTAGAAGCCTATAAGACCAAGAAAGAGCATATATACCCTTAGAAGAATAGGCTTTGATAAGAGTGTTTATATAACTATAAATAGAGGGAAGGACTTATGTACCCCTATAAAGATTATGGCCCTGATCAATATGGCTTCAGCTTCTTTTTGCACTATTCATAAATTTCGTCTTTTTCTGAACTTTTGGCTTTTTTGAGTTTTTTTTACCGGTTCTTTTTTTCCTCGTATTTGTTTACATTATACGTGATGGGCTAATATGTTTTTTATATTTTTAAATTTTTTTAAATTTAATTATGGTAAATAAATCTCTGTCAGCTACAGTGCTTTTTCAGCCAGCTACAGTGTTTTCAGCCATAAGCCATGAGGCTTTCAGCCGAACCGATCACCACCTTAGATAGAGCTATTTATGTAATTATACCCCTATGGCTATATATATGCACCTGAGTGCACCGTGGGGACGCAGATCACTCTTTTTTAGTAAAGAGTTAGACATTATCAACTTTCCAGGTACTAACACAGACTTCTAGTGTCATCCCCAAGGTGTTCTAGGCTACAGACGGCCTCTCCATAGCTCCCCTTTATTTCCCGTCCTTTACTGTTTGGTGTGCAACTACAACACATGGCATTGGAAGGCAACCTTGCAGCTAGGGGCGCAATCGGAGCGGATACGGACGGATATCGCTCGTCTTGTATCTTATTTTGTATTGTTTTTCTCAAAATCGGAGTGAGGCATGGGTAATATCGGATACCCATTTTTCTATTTCGTATTTGCTTCATAAGTCTTTGGATGGAAAGTATCCACTTCTTTTTGCACCCTCTGCATAGGATATTGGATAGTAAGACTGCAATCAAAGCGAACACAGAGAGATTAATCATATATCAAAAGAAAAACACTCAATATTCTTTGTCTATTTAGATGCGGTAATCCACCTATCTGTTATCTTGTTTCTATGTGAAGTCACAACAGACTTTTTATATCACTCTACATATGGATATATACGGATGGATATCACTTATCCCGTATTCTATTCCGTATTTTTTCCTCGGAGTTAGAGTCAAACACGAATAGTACCAGATACCCATTTACCCCTTTCGTATTCACTCTGCAAATATTCGGTTGATCAGTCAGACAGAAATTATCCTCCCTACCACGCACTGAAACATACACTCATTTTTGCCCAAAAAAGCAATAGAACATATTATTAATCACATAAACTCCATTAGACCTGAACTGCAAGTTAACCTACGGTCCGTCCATCAATACCATAGTCATCATCCATTGGCATAAGGAATTAACCAAATCTCCAGTTTATAACAGGTATACCTGTTGGGTTGATCTTGGCTAACAAACTTCGAGATTTTAGGGAGGCCAAGCCTCCACTCGCGCCCTGATTGGGGCGCAACCACCCTTTGATTGGTTTCGGTCCCGGTCACCCAGTGCTATAAAAAGCAGAAGGGAATTGGCAGGGTTTTGGTTCACGAGTTATTCAAAGCCTCAAAAACCCTAACAGACACGATCTAAGCAGCGCGCTGAGGTGAACGAAGGCCGAAGCCCTCTTCGTCCCCGTCGGCATCAACAACCGAGCATCGGCCACCTCTGCACCGCGCCGCCGACCACAACCCCCATGGCTTCTTTTAGTTCGGGTATGTCAATCATGCTTCCACTCTGAAGTTTTATATAGGTGTTCGTGTTTAGATTTATGGTTAAGGCTTATTGATTATGCTTAGGTTAAGATGCGGTTAATATAATAATACCCATACAAACAGCAAGGCAAACGAGCAAAGCTAACAGGTAAGAAGTACACAGCATTTCAGATTACCTCCGTATCAGCTAACGGGAGGCGACCTCCAAAAAAAGCTGACAGGAGGCGCTGGTGACAAAGCGAAGCTAGTGCCGGGGCGGACGGACCTGGGATGAAAATTAAGCGGGGACGCAAATAACTTTGGACTTGGATTTTATTTTTTTAATTAATTCTAGGTCCAATAAAAACACTTTTTGATTAGACCAGTGAGGCTACAAATGATAAAATTTTAACTGATATAACTATAAGCTAAAAATTGAATGGCTCCGTGCCCCCGGGGCCATTACTGGATCCGCCCTTGGCTAATGCAAATTTTGTGCCGCCGCATGAGCAGCTCAAGTGTTTGTCCAGACGAGGCCTAGGGTCTACAAGTTAAATGATCTATACGTTAAAAGTTCAATATCTGTACCTACCAAAATCGCAAGTGAGTATCTGTCTCTCCGTAATCTGTACCGTAAACAGACAAAATTCAAAAATTTCAGCCAAAATCTATAAGCCGCAGCCGAAAAGAACATGCTCTATAATGAATTGCTTTTAGTTATATTTTTGAGATGATGACAAATAATAAAAATATTGATATAGATAATATATACACCGATTGGTTTGAGAAGTTATTTAGAGTCGCTTGAAGAAACCTCCTGTATGCAGTTTTGGGAGAAATCAAAGCTTAAAGACAAAAAAAAGGACAAGGCTTTGGGAGGGAGGATGGACAGGACAGGAGATATTGCATGGGCGTACCATCTCCCTGTACTAGACTTGCATTTGTGCTGGACCGAGAGAATGTCACGGCCCAACGAGTCTGCTCGGGCACACGTGGTGCGTAGTCAAATCTGGCCCAACAACCCTCCACGCGCACACACCCCACGTCAGTCGGTCCATCAGAGTCCGTCCATCGTCCTCGCCTCGTGTTCCCGATCGGCTCCGGCCTCCGGCGCTCGCCTCCTCCTCCCCTCTACACCGCGGTGATCCGCCGACCCCTTGGCCGGCCGCCATGCACGACCCGTCGGAGATCCGCAACCTTCCCATCGACATCGCCTTCGGCCGCCTCCAGGAGTGGCTGGTCGACCGCAAGCGGGTGCCGCAGGACTGGAGGAAGCGCCTCGCCGGCCTCCGCGCCCGCCTCGCCGCCGCCTTCGCCTCCCTCCCACGGGACCTCCACCCCTCCCTCCTCACCCTCGAATCCGACGGTAACTCCTCTTGGCTCCCGGTTGCGCAGCATCAGTGTAGTAAATTTGGCGAAATCAGCGCTCTAAAACCCTCGCCCAATCCCTCCCTTTAGCATGTTTACTTGCAGAATTCAGTAGCTTGTGTGTATGTGAAATGTAATTCTTTGCTTCTCTTCTCTTCTCATGGGGGTAGAAATTGGGTATCTTGAAGCGAAGAAGATATGCAGCATACTCCTGGAATCCAACACGGAGAGTAGGAACATATTTGGCCGCCTGACGGGATCAGCGGTAAGGCTTGCTAATTTTTCTTTGAGATAAATACTCGCGAGCGCAGGAATTGTCATACGCTTTGATGCAACTGCTATGTCTAGGGTGAATGGGAGGCCATCGTTAAAGCTTACGAGAAGGACCATGTTTTCCTGGGAGAGGCAGCGCAGATCATGGTCCAGAACGTCAACTATGACATGTACGGAAGAGTCTCTTCCTTCATCTTGGGTTTGACTAGTAATTAAATTGTGCTTGACCAAGCTTGGCCATGGCTAATTTTACTTGCGTCTTTGGCCGGCTCAAGCCCGTATCAGAGGAAGCAGATGCAGAAGATTCAGCAACAGCTTGCTGAACTGGACCGCAGGGAGGCCGACATTAAGCGACTTGCAGCTCTGTCAGCAAGTAGATATGCAGAAGCTTGCCAGGAGCTTGGTTTGCAGGTTAGTTTCTCTGTTTGAGAGGCACCGTTTGGGTTGTATGTTGTAAATATGCTGCTTACTTGCTTTTCACTCGTCATCTGCAGGGAATAAACGTGCGGCAAGAACTGATAGATTCTGCAAAAACTCTTCCGTTAACATTTAGCAAAATCTTGGAAGTCCTGAACAGTGATTCTGTCTCGAAGGCCATCGAGTACTACACAACTTTTGTTAGGCACTGCCATACTGAGGATAAGGTATAATCAGTACTACGTGGAACATATCAGATGTTGAACATAGAAATTGCTGCAAGGAACTTCTTGTGAATTTTTAACTGCTTTGTTCTTCTGAATGTAGGAAAACTCTGAGTCTGTGCTACACAATCTGAAACAGTTGCAGGCTAATCCTCCTTCCCTCCATGTCTCAGTATGTACCGAGGTGGAAAATTCCCTTGGAGAGATATCAAAAGCTCGTGACTTTGTTATGACTGGAGAACACATTGATTCAAATATTCCTGCAGATGATATTGATTGGGACATTTCTGTGGATGATAATGGAATTGATTGGGACATTGGTGCTGTGGAACAACCTGTGGAAGAATCTAGGGACGGTTTTGGATCATATGAAATTATTGATGCCAATATAGAGCTTGCAGATTCTGAGAATTATAATGTGAGAGTTTCAGACTATCCATCTGTGAACAAAGAAGGTCCTACAAGTAATACATCCGAGCCTGAGATTTGCTGGGACATGACTGCTGATAATCCTGAAGAAAATGTTCATGCAAATGCTATTGTTAAGAATGCTCCAACTAAATCAGTACAATCTGAAAGTTTAGCTGAAGAAAGAAGTCAGTTGCTGCAGAAAGAATACAGAAATAATATTCTGGATGATTTACTTGAGGTATGTTTTGACATTTTTTTATGCTGCCATCTAGTCCTTAAAGTTGCAATTATAAATGTACTTTAGAGGCATGCTGCATAATTACATAAATTATCAGTACTAATGTCAAGGTTTTTGTATCGAAATTCTCTTTTAGTATCCAAGATGACTAGTGTTGTTATCGAATCGGGCTGCTTTGCCAACATATCCTCTTTCTTGTAGTAATACTGTAGCTCATTAATTTCTGACACTTCAAACAGGTAAAATCATTTTTGGTCCAGCGCTTGGGTGAGATGAGGAATGCTGATACATCATCTCTACAGCATCAGGTGCAAGCTGTCTCACCTTTTGTTCTCCAACAGTATGCCCCTGATAGTTTGGAGAATATGCTTGTAGAGGTCTCCTCAGCAATCTCTTTGCTCACTAACCAGAAAACTCTTGACCTTACAATGATCCTAAACTCTAAAAGGTAAGAAGATATATTCTGAAACTTCCTGCTCTTGCTTATGTCTTTCATTACTGCCACAGTGGTGCACTTATTGTTCCTCATAGCATTTGCTCGAATACTTACATAGTTCAGCTTTTTTTTCTGCCATAATTGCATTTTTTAACATTTCTTTAACTGAATATTGCTTCCTCTTCCAAGGTTTTTAGACAGATTGGTGTCAACCTTAGAAGATAAGAAGCATCATGAGGTGAAGCTACGAGAAGGCTTAGGTGATCTGTCAGTTAAGCGCATGGAGCTGCAAAATTCACTATCATCATCCTGGCCGAAGCAAGTAAGTGATAATCCATCCATCACAGTGGTTGATTACACACACGCACGCACGCACGCGCGCACGCAAACGCACTTGGAGAGGAAAACATCAGTAAAGTGGGCTTGTGATCTTTGATCCATCCTAAAAGACGTGATCTAAATTCAAATAAAAATATCCTGTGAACAACTGCATTCTTATTCCTACTCTCCATTTACTAAAATATTAGTTTTTGGTCCATCATGTGCTAATGAACCAAAACACTAATACTTACCTTATATACCCTGGAGAATTTTTTTTGTGATCTCCTTGTGCTTTCTGTAGCCAAGGAGTGTTTGTTGATGATCTAACTTTATAATGTTGCAGGAGGCAGCAATTACAAAAACAAGGGAACTAAAGAAGCTCTGTGAGGCAACACTATCATCTATTTTTGATGGCAGGCCAGTGCATATAATTGGAGAGATCAATACTTTATTGAGTTCAAGTGTGAGCCAATTAGCTGGATGACTGTACCCCTCGTGAACCAAAATAAGATGAGATCTAAAGCAGGCTGATTATCTTGTGGTATATACTTTTCAAACTTATGATTCGTTGCTCGTGTGTTATTTTTGCTGCCACAATTTTTCTGAAAATATGAATGTATGACTTTAATTACGTGTGGATTGTCGGACTCACTCTTATGAATATGCTCTACGGTCTACATTATGGGCCACACAAAACACAAAATGAATACAGTGTAGAATGCACATGACTGGGGAAGAAAGTAATGTGGTCTCAAAAAGTTCAATTTGTCAATGATTTCAATCAAGTTTCTAGCAGTATTCGATCAGTCACCCACCTTTAATTGATCGTATGGCCTAACTGGTCGATTTTTAGAACCTTGATTTCAATTGTTTGAATTGTTGCTATTCGTTGCGCTGCTATGTATCTGGAGCGAGTGGAACATCTAATATATGCTTAGGAAGGCCAAAGGCTGTCTTGTTAAGCCAGCAAGACGGACTATAATGGATTCATCTGTTATGCGTTAGTATTACTTTAGAAACACTAGCAAGTTAAGGGAAATTACAATTCCTTTATCTATGTCATCTTGGCTACAAGAGAACCACTCGGACTGTCATTACTTCATCAAAAACTGTAGACTTATACAGTACAAATTTTTATTCATGAAGGAAACTCTGAAACCATTGGCTGGATCTCTTTGGATATCTTTTCAGACCATCCTTGTAGTCGATGTAGTTAATACCGAATCGAACAGTATAACCATCCATCCACTCGAAGTTGTCAAATAGCGACCATGCAAAATATCCTCGTACATCGACTCCTTCCCTGAGATGTAATGATAGTACTCTTTGTTTTGGTACAAATACTTAAATTGTTTTGATATAAATAAAGTTAAACCATTGTGATGTTAATTGTAAATCAAGCATCAAACTTACCTGAGGGCTCTTTGAACGTATAATAGGTGTTGCCGGTAGAATTCTATTCTGGTATTGTCAATTAAGGCTTCTTGAAGCGGTAAATTTTCATTGTTAATTTCATCAACACCTGCATCATGAGTGTTTCTTTGGTAAGCAGTGGAACACGTTGTCGTACTTTGCAGTTAGGCTGTTGTACCATTTTCTGTGATGTAGATAATAGGGTTGTTGTATGTCTTCTTGGTGTATAGCAAGAGTTCTTCTAGTCCTTCTGGATAGATGTAGAGCCAAGAAGAACCAGCCTGGATACAAATATCTCTACTATTATATAAAGATGAGTTAGTGGTCGTCGGTACGTTCTCTTCTTCCCTCTCTACAGCCATCCGATTTGATCTGGACCATTCATCTCTCTCCTCATCTCTCTCTCTCACTTAGGATACAACCGTCCACCCCCTCTACTTTCCCCATCTCATGCATTCTAGTCACCCTTCTCTCTCTGTCGCTTGCTCTTCAATGTTTGATGTGTGAAGTTGGCCAGGCAGTAAGTTCCATCTCACCATTTTTATGACTCCGTTGTAACGTACGGATCTCTAACTAGTACATATATATATCAGTGTTCTTTTTTTACATACTTTTGGAACCTCTTTCTATCATGGTTACTAAGGCATCGTCGATTAGGCGTCGAGGTGCTCGGGGGCTGCCGCCATGGTTGTTGCCTCGCCTTATGAGTGAGAGAGGGGGGGGGGGGGGGGGAGAAGCTAGGAAAAAGGATCCGAGGTCGAGGGCGGTAGATCTGACTCCGGGACCACCTCTTCGCCGTCACCGCCGACTTGCTGTCGTGGAGCCACACTGCTGTCACTGGAGCTTGGCCCGTTGCCACCGAATCTGGTTGCATATCGTTGTCGCTACTACTATCTTTGCTCCCTGTAGCTGTCGCCATCTCCGGTGGTGGTGGCCAGCGAGCGGCGAGGTCGAGCTCTAGCGGCGATGGCTGGTGCGCTGCTGGCTTTCCCCTGTTCTAGCGGCTGCTAGTCTTCTGGTGGTTGACAGCTGGCTCTTTAGGGCACACAAAGCATGGGTGCATGAGTGGGAGGTGGGTTAGGATGTTTGGCTTTGTGGGCTAGGTGGTCTGGTTGATACTTTTTTTTCCTTTCCTCATTTCCTTTGCCTATTTTCTCCTCTATTACTGCTTTATTCTGCTTCATATGGTGTCGCCTCGCTTTATCGCCTTGATAACTATGCTTTCTATGCTAAATTAACTATAAAATGGGTCCTTTATTATGTACCCACTTACAACTATCAAATATGAAACAAGATGATCTCTCTGTGAGCAGGTCATACCTTTGGACCAATATCTGTTCCATTTCTTTCTACTGTTGTTGCATGTAGAGAAAACTATTAGCTCACCCAAGTTATTCAAAAGGAGAATATAAATCAGATAGCTTACATGATTACCTCTCTGATTAGTCAATGAATCAGTATTGTAGCTTTTGTTACTATTGCTATTGTGTTTAATATTCTGAGCATATCTTGCTGTATAGTAATTGAGGCCAATGAAATCGAATGATCCATTTACAGCTTTTGCCTGCTCTTTTGTGAATCTTGGTAATCTATTACCAACCAGTGTTCTCATGCTGAGTGGATAGTCTCCCTTTGTTAAAGGATCCATGAACCTGTTCAATTTGTTACTGAGCCATGTGTCTAAAAAAGTTTACAAGAATTTTTCCAATGGTAGTGGCCTGAAACTTCAAGTATGAACCTGAAGTCTATCTTGTATTGGATTTAATGAAAACTCACCATCCATACATGAAGGCCAATGCACGTTTGGTAGCATCCTTGTCTTCCTTGGAATTTGAGTAGGGGATTATCCAATTGCTAACTATAGTAATGCCTATTTTTCCTTTCTGCTCCACCTGCGTGATTAATGGTTATCACTGTCAAGTGACAACAATAAGCTGGCAAAATACATCGAAATGATTAAATGTATATCATAGTCTAGTGTTTTAAGTACTAAATGCTATATAAACATCCCTTAGATACCTCCATTAGTCCATTGTCTTGTCTCTATTCTGGGATACCTTTTGTGCCAGTTCTGTTGTCAGTCTTTAACTAGAAGATCTGTGGCAGTGCTATAGATATTGTCCATTTTAATCAGCGAAAGCTGTTATTTCTTGTTTCTAGGAGTAGATTGTGTAGGCTGAATATCTCTGGTGTCTTCTCTGAGAAACCTTATGCATGCAAGTTTGTTATAATCTTTGATGGCCACAAGCTAGAAGATTGGTGGCAATACTATAGATGCCTTTTACATATTAGAATGCATTGTAATATTTTATTCTATTGATCATAGTTCTTCAGCGGTGTTTTTTACTGAATAATCAGAGTCAAGAAAACTGAGTTGTACCTGGTATTTGTCTCTGTACATCTGTACTGCTGCTGCATGAGCCAGAAGTTCATTATGAGCTACAATATAAGGTTCCCTTCCTGAGTCTCCCATGCAACAGCCTGACTTTTCCCAAGAGGAGCATCTGCCAGGTGCTAATATACCTCTGGCATAGCCACCAATACTGAAACTCCAAGGCTCGTTGAATGTTATCCAGTATTTTACCCTGTCACCAAACTCCCTAAAGCAGATGTTGGCATAGTCACGGAAATCTTCCCTGATAATGTTGATCCAACTTGTTTAGGTCCAGTTCTTTGTTTTCTTTTAATTCCAACATGGTTCTTATTATTGATCAGAGTAGTGAGTTTGGGGTCCATGTAGGACAAGTCATATGAGCTGATAGGCTATGTTTACTTACACAATAAGGTGGCTTAAGAAGCCACTGTACTGCTGTTCTAATACTTGTGGGGAGTCCCAGTGAAAAAGGGTCACGAATGGTTCAATACCTGCATTGTTGGTTAGACATTAAGATGCATCATGCAGATAGATATTAATATCAGAAATCATCTTTTTAGTCTTGACAATACAAGTATATGTAAGTATGTAACCTTTACCTTCTGAAATGAGCTTGTCAATGAGATTGTTGTAGTATCTGATTCCTTCCATGTTGACCCCTCCACTCAGTTTTCCATCTGTACCCATGCTGTCATTGCATCAGCTAGTGGCTTGTGTTCAATCTCTTATTTTATATAATCTAGACCGGTTCTTAGTTACAAATGTGTTGATGTTTCACTTCGATAATGGAAAAGATTGTTAGTTTTACCATAGCTGTAATGGCAAGTGGTTGGCTGGGATATGTTCAAAGGTGATGTATTAGGTGCATTAAGTATAAGGTTATCAAGATTCTTTTACCATTATAGCTAGGACATAAGCCCTATATGCATGAGAAAATTATAAAAGGCTTATTAGGAATCACTTACTAGGCAGAATCCTTGGCCAGGAAAGAGAAAATCTATATGCATTAAAGCCCAAATCCTTCATGATATTGACATCATCCTACACAAAAAATGGCATCTGATAATGCTAGGCATTGAAGTGAATATAGAAGAGTGGTCACTAGATAGCATAGTCATTATAAGCATTACCTTGTACCGGTGGTAGGAATCTATTGCTATATCTCCGTTGCTTCCATTTGCTATCTTCTCTGTATTGAGAAATTAGTGGGACTTAGATTACTAATCAACACAACTAGTCTGAGTATGAATCGTTCGAAATTGAGTTTTTGGAAGCACTTCTTTTGTGCGTAGTAAACTGTCTTAAATTCTCTAGTTATCAACTACTTTGAGTGTAATTTATGAAAAACTAACTTTCGGGGTTGATACCCCCGTAAATTGTGGGTACTACTGTAAGCTAAGACAAAAAAAAAAAAAGAGAGCTGTTTGTTTGTTGTCGTTGTTTTCACATGGAGTAACTGAATTATTGACTCTGAAGAGTGGTCATTAAACTAGTTATGCATTATTTCAATTATCAGATGCTCATTTAGTTTTTTGCACTTGCTTTTGTCCTTCTCTGTGCTTTGTTTGTAGGTCTGAATGAAGATTGCTGGTACTTACAAGCTATGACCTTATGAATAATCAATTACTTTTGGTTACTCACAGATCAATTGACCAGATGACTTAAGTGCTTTTCTAGGTCCTAATCAAATGGGCTTTTGCACGATCTTACTTGTTTTCATGGTGAAAAGACTATAAATATTATAAATCAAGTGCAGCAGACTTGTATGCTATATAGCTGTTTTCTAAACTTAAATTAAGCATGTTTGACATGCTATGACAAGAAAGCACGTAGGTAGGTATTCTTTATGGAAGTGGACTGATCTTGTTATCAAGTGGTATTATTTTATGCTAGCAGTAGATCGCTGGATTGTCTGCGCTGTTTTGTTTGGAAGTTGAGTGGCAAGTTCTTTTTTCGTGTTTTTTGCTCTAGCTTCAAATTTGTTCAAGTGTTAACCTCTCAATTTTTTGTTGGCTCATTGTTCAGCTGTTCATCATTAGCTCTCCGAGAAATCTGGAAACAACGAATTAGCAAGCTCTTCGTTCTATGGGCCACAAACCTGTGAAGGCTATCACTAGAGGGCAACCTGTGAGGGCTTTTGCAGATTATCAGGCATCAAATTTGCGTGGGCTTAGTCATCTGGAACTGTTACAAAAACGAAATTCGTGTGTACAAGGTTTGTCAGAACGCACAGACGCATTCAACTTTATTGTCCAAGTGAGGGGGTTGGACTTGAAAGGTGCTACTTTGTTATACTTCAGTCGGCTGAAGCTTTGCATGTTTTTCCTTGAATCCGGAGGTTGTCATGATATTGTTCAAAGCTATAACCTATTACTCACCAATTTGACAATAGTTTAAAATGTAGCAAAGTCCTATTTCAGATCTTACTGGCATAACTATTGACTCACTGATGATACCATGTTGAACATGTGGTGTATCCTTGTTAGTAGCAGTCACAATGATATGGCTAAATAGATGATTGATGCATTAGCCTGTTAGTGACAAATTAAGGACAACTAATAGAAGAGGCAGCCAAAATGCTGTGTAATCTTGTGCATGAATGGAGCAAGGGACCTGGGTGATTGTGAGTGAAGGTGTCCCAGATGCTGGGCCCTCTGCCACCTTCCTTCACAGCGCCTTCATACTGCACCAAGCATCAAAAGGCGCATAAGCGCAAAAGCATTCATACTTCTTCCAGTAGTGTCCAGATTCCTCCATAAGTTACCTGGTACGCCGAAGAGGCTGTGCCGAAGAAGAAATTCTTAGGGAATTGACTCCTCGTGATCTTGATTGGCTTCGCGCTAGACAGCGACACCGTCAAGGATGCCAATAGCAAGAGCAGCAACGAGAGCAGCGACATTGCTGTGCCTGTAGTCTTTCTTGCCTTGTGTTAATGTGTTCACCTGGGCTCTCTATATATAGGCTGAGTATTGGAAAAACGGAAATCATTTTGTCCATTTGTGTAGCAATCCGGATTTGGCAATCCGGATCTTCGGTGTATTCTGAGCTAGTCTCTGAATCAGTAGCTAATTCACAAAGTACAATAATAACGAATATCACATCTATACATGAGTATAAATAAAGTAGTAATAAAACGTAAACGGGTCAAATGGCTATACATCATAGGCCGGGGAGGCTAACTACATATAAAGTTTTGTAGCAGAAAAGACATATAGTAAGGGAACTCAAGATATGCCTACAGGCAATCGACTGGGTGCGTGACCTAATATTTGATGTTATCTTCAATTTTCAATGGATAGTGACCGATGTCTATCGACATATCATTTCTTGAGCATTGAATTCATATAGTTGAGCAATAATAAATACAAAAGTACTTAGCAAGTCTTTATATCAGAATGCAAATGTATATGTATATATCTACATGCAAGGCTTAACCTAGGGAAGATCTTATGCTTATGCTTATTTTAGCATAAAGCCAAATTGTCAAATATCACACTATAGCTAGTTTTCAAACCTATGACTTTGCCTTTTTAATTTGAAATCAAAGTGTCCAATTTAATTAAGATCATGATAGCAAACTCTCTTCATAGTTGTCCTTATATATCCATTCCATAAGCACCTTTCTATATCTATTTTCATACCAAGATAGCATATACATTCTATGTTATCAAACGAGTTTCACTTTCATATCAAGAGATCGTAACCATTTCCTCGTACTTGCATCCATAACCACTATCAACCAATAACCATTATTTTATGAAGACAACGCAAGCGTGGCCCCTCTACACTATGCCCATGACTAGGGGCATGGCTATTCGAATAGATTATAACACTCTGTAGAGATTGTACACCTTTATCCACAAGATATGATTAACTTGTAATGTTGACCACTAAACGCTTCTGTAGACATGCGATTGAGAAAATCATAACAAGCCTCTTACAATGTTTAGTCCCAATGTTTCCTCTCACTCCAAGGTGAAATCCCTCAACACTAGCAACAGTGATTGCTCCCTTCCTAGATTACGCCTCACTCCCAAATGTTCCCTTCATAGGCTACATTTTCAATGAGGGACCCTATTATTAGGCAGTGACTAGTGTGGATCACTTCTAGAATAATCACAATAGATATATAGAGATCTACCTACCAATATAATGCATAGAAGTCACACAAAAACTAAACAAAATAGATGGTAGAATTGAATTGTGGGTATAATTAGAAAGAGCTAGATAACTTTCTATAGTTTCTGACAATGTTATGGTTTACTATAATTGCATAAGTAGATGAAAGATATGAAAATATTAAATCTGTTGTCCAGAAGATGACAAATCTATCTTCTGAGTTAAAAACAAGGGGTTAGATAATTTAATCTAAATATTTGGCCAACTAAGAAGTTGTAGAGAATTTTATGTAGATTCTAGAACTGATATGATTTACTATAATATGTCTTAGGAGTTGAAAGTTATGTCTTTTTTAGTACCAGGACAGCAGAGGTTGATTGTTCGGTAAAGAGGGCATATTGTGGATTTGAAAAGTGTGTAGATGAGTTATCAATTAATTGTTATTTTGTATTATTGTAACTTGTATTGAGTTTGGACATTTACTATAGGAGTAGTAGTTTCAGGGTTGGTTTCATCCTCTAACCAACCCAGTCATCGCAACTAAAAAAGGCAAGTGCATAGTAAAATAATATATGATGGTTGATAATTATTCATTATTGTTGCTTATTTAATGTCATGCAATATTTAATTACCCTTTTGTTTAGTATGATATAATTCGATGACAAATGTGATGTGGTAAAATGATGAAGGATTGTACTCATGACATAACAAATGCATACGAGCCAAGGCGGTGAGTAAGTCAAGTAGCTATGAGTAAAGCTATTTGACTATTCCGTTGTGCTCTTGAGTAAGACCTACAGAGGTAAACACCTCCATGGGATGGGGAAAGACTTACTTTGGTATGCACCTCTACGGGATGGAGGAAAAGACCTATTTCGATAGGCACCTCCATGCGGTGGAGGAAAATCGTCGGGCGTTTTCTCTGCTATATCGGTATGAGCTATAGAAAAGAAAAAGATATGTTCATGAGTATTGCATTGTATTAACTGAAGAAGGATGGGAAAAGAGAAAGGTAAAAATTGATAAATAATATGATTATATTATTGTTCCTATTATTTTATTATATACTTGCCGAGTCGTGGACTCACTCTTTGTTATTGTTTTTATGTGTCCGTTAATGACAACATACATAGGTAGGACATAGCACAAGTTAATCTTGCACTTTATAGTTTCTTCTTTCACTTCGTGATCACTTATTCATTGCTAGAATTTAACCATGTTGTCCATAAATTTCTTAGATGAATAATGATAGCTCTTTAGTATTTAATGATTTTATATTGATGTTACTTGTTAATTCTTTTTAGTTACATTTGTTATTGATTTGGCTTATTGTTAGTTGTTTCATTTTATTGTCAATCAATAATTTCTATGTTGCTGAAATTTATATGTTCATGGTTATGTTGAGAGATTTTTGGACGCCTAGCTATTGGTAGTTTGTAATTTATGATTTAAATTGTAGCAATTGTAGTTGTGGGTGACATTCTAGGTTTTTGTTAATCTAAGGTGTTATAGGAAGAAACACAATGCTTTGCATTGACAGGTGGGGCCAAGGCTCACATGGCAATACCTGAAGAAAGAACTGGGTTGTGGCGTGCGAGCAAGCGAGTGGGCTGGTGCACAGTTGGGTCGGAGTGAGGGGAGGCTATGTGTGGCGTGCGGGCAGCTGGGCCACCGGAAGGAAAAAGAGAGAGAAGAGGAGCATGGGCCGATAGGGAATGAAGTGGGAGAGGGCTGGGCCGTTGGTTGGGTTTCGGCCCAAGAGAGAGAATTTGAATTTAAAATTTTGTAATTTATTTTGTTAATATAGTTTGAATTTGAATTCAAATTTTGGAACGGTTTTGCAACATAAGGTATGTAAAATATTTTTGAGTAGCACACAATGATTTTAATATTTTGCAAATTTGATTTTTGAGCCAAGGAATTTTATTTAAAATTTTAAATTCAAAGCCGGCTTTAGAAAATTCTTGAAACCTAACAAAAGTTTTTGATAATCATGAAATTCAAGGAATTTTAAATTTAACCTAAATTTGGGCTGTTACAGGCTGCTTTACAGGTCGTACCAGTGATGCCATTGAGCGAACAGCGAAATCTTTGCCGTGCTCATACATAATGATCCACCTGAGACCCCCATCTTTTTCGTAACAACTCCCCTACTGTTTAGTAGTTCAGGTGTACTTTCAAGTGTTATCTGGTTGTATTTTAAGAGCAAAGTTTATACCTTATCTTCAGGTTCTCAATTTTTATTCTAACTAAATTGGATTGTAGTATACTTGAAGTGGATAATCGGCATGCATTGATCATAAAAATTGTGTAGATTCCCTGTGCTAAATTAAGGGTCGGTTTGGATATGTTTAGAGAGTGAAGAGGGGTTGCTTCAGAAGCTACCAGTTTGTCTTAAACCTCCAGTGGTTTTATGTAGAAGCTTAAATTCTACGAAACAGAGTTCTAATATAAAAATATTGCGCTTTGTTTGTCCCCAATTTAATGAAGTGTCCATAAATGACATTATTTGTATCTGTAGATGTTTTCTTGAAAATGCCAAATAATTTTTAACTTCAAATTTTCCTCTAGGTTTGTCTTAACATTCTAGTTCTACAATTTGACACCTAAGATTGGCAACAAGCTCCAAGAGTACTGACGAAAATCCAAGGGTCGCAATACCTCAAAGGCTATGTTGATCTGAGCCATCCGTTCAGCGTCAACACAAGCATCACATTCCTGCTCTCTGACTCTTTGTTTATGCGCCACGACATGGAATACGATTCCTCGCAAGATCAGCCATTCCCAAGCATGGGAATCAGCAGCCATTCCCAAGCATGGGAATCAGAGATTTGGGGAGGCAGTGCGAGCTTCCAATTGCAGCACCACCCAGCCACGATCTTCTGCAACCGCATATGTAATTATCAAACCTATCAAAATTCCAAACTGGAGCACCCATCTTTTGTGCTAGAGTAGGGCACCGGCACTACGGCTTTGCCGGAGTGGTGAGCTCGTCCATCCATCCACGAAATGCTCGTCGGAACACGCCATTTTCCACGGTCCGGGTAAATTCAGGCCCTTCGTACTTGCCAAATCCGGCAAAATGCACTGCAATTTGGAGTGGCTATAAGCTGGAAATGACATGTTAAAGTTTAGCCTCCACTCAGGACGGTTCCGGATGATCGTCAAAAGTTTGCGAATCTTGACGTGACCCCTATGGTTAAACGCATTCAGGCATGTGCAAGAATCTTGACGTGACCCCTATGGTTAAACGCATTCAGGAATGTTAAGTAGGCATAGCCCAGTGGAAACACTATCATGGTGTCTGAAGCATTTCTTTTCTCCCTTTTTTATTGCACGATTATACTAGTAGTAATAGTCTAGATTCGGTTTGGTTAGCTTCACCGTTGATTCAATGGGAACCAGTAATTTGTGTTATATAAGTTCGTAACACATTCTTGCCCATTGCCACATTGTTCGACAACATCATCACTGCATAATCATTACCTTGCAATCTTCTTGTATCAGATCTCAGATGGTTTTGCTAGATTGCTAGTTTGTTAACACTTGAAAGCATCCATTAAGGTCATGTTGTATTACTGTTACCAACTGGTAGTATGATTACCTTCAGTGCTTGTTAGTCATTCATTGCATCTAAAACACAAGTATCCTGAGCCAGCAGCCCAGCACAAGGCAAACCATATTTTACCAATGGGCAGAATGAACTTGGATCTATCTTAGATTCTTAGCACAAAGCGCGTAATAGATCTTCAAGTCGACACTCATGGTATCTTGATTTAGTAAGAACTAGGACTACTTGCCAATACCACCAAGCAAGGTTAGCTGTGGGGAAATGGCAAAGAAAAGGTGCAAACGATGAGCAATAGTTGCAACAGCTTAAGCTAGCACCATCAGATGATGTCATGTAAAACAGTACTCACTATTCAGCCTAGAACAGCTAATTTTGTGGATTTCAAGTAGTTCATACGTTTTTAATAAGCAAAACTTCCATGACTTGCAATCATTATATGTTTACATTCATTTAGGTCCTAGTAAACATGAATATAACAAAAAATTGAAGATTACTAAATATGAAGATGACAAAATTGAAGAGCAGCTGCCTAACTGATACCCAAGAATCTATGGATGTTCCATTCCATCTAGCCCCGCCTCCGCCGCTCGCCGAGGCGTGCTCTTCCGCCGGCTTCCGTTCTGCCGGAAACCATTGGACCTGGTAGACTCATCGTTGCTAGATCGAGTGCTTGAACTATTCTCTTCCAGGTCCATAATTGAACTCGCTTCTTTGGGCAACCTGTTCCTCTTGTTATCATTTCCTGCAGAGTTGTTTTCTGTTCTTGATGCCTTCGGCTTTGCATCATCTCCTTCTACTTCTTGATAGTCTGCATCGCCATCATCACCCTCTACCAATTTCTTGATTTCTGCTCGGTCGATTTTATCGGCAATGCGCTTTTGAGGCCTTCCCCTCCTCTTCCTTGCAGGCACAACTTCCTCACCACTGCTCCCCTTATCCTCATGGCTCCCGCCATTGGTGAGCTTCCTTCCCCTGCCTCTTCCCCTACCCATTGATTCGATTCAGCAGTATCTTATCTGGAGTTGTATTGGGCAATAAGTGCAGCAAGAAGCTCTATAGATAGATGCCGATGCTTCAGTTTGTCTGATTGCTTCTTGAAAGCAAAATATTTCACTGCTACAACCTTGATTTATATGATATTGCAGCAAAACAAGCTAGAAATCTGCAAGAAAACTATCGAGAATTTATTGTAACACCCAAGTAGAATACGATAGATTATTTAATTGCAGAATGGTTGTAAGCCTAATCTCAGTTTTCTAGTGAGATCCATAGCAATCAAGAAGTTCAAGCAACAGATATCCCCATTAAATCTCAGAAAGAAATAGATCAATATAACCCACAAAGATTGAAAACAAGAAACTTATTCAAGAAACAAGAACCATTTAATAGAGGAAGGAAACAGCTGCTGACCGTGCAATAGATTAGCATCTGGTTCGAGAAGCATCCTGCAACCCATTTCTCCAAGCTGCAGCGGTCAAAAGATGGGATTTTGCTGGTGCTGGAGGAAAGGAAGTTCTTGCTATAGATTGGTATTGATCTTGGATTGAGACACCAGCAGACCCACAGATCGAGAAGCTACAGCAAAGGGTGGTGTAGTTTAGGGAAAGCTGGAAGATTCTCGAATGAGCAGGTAGCAGCAGTGCTATGGAGTATGGATTCCCTCTGGACTTCTGGGTGCTTGAGCTCCAAACAGTAGCTGTAGCTGCTGCAAGACAGCAGGCGCACACCACGCGCAGAGAGACAGAGAGAAGAGAGGTGCTTGCTTGCTTGCTTTCTTGAGTTGCTTTGCTGTGGAGCTGGAGCTGTCAATCGCTCAGTTTTGCACTTTGTTTACCGT
This sequence comes from Dendrocalamus latiflorus, assembly GCA_017311315.1. Lineage (NCBI taxonomy): Eukaryota > Viridiplantae > Streptophyta > Magnoliopsida > Poales > Poaceae > Dendrocalamus > Dendrocalamus latiflorus. Next base: position 9,049,092 of record CM029632.1, on the reverse strand, counting down.
CTACCAACCGTTGAAAACGAGCGAGCTGCTCCACTGGAATTGGCCTGACAAGACCAAATTTTTAATAGTACAGCTGCCATAATGACAGTGTTACTAGTGCTAATATTGTCTGTGCTGTCGAGGGATTCAAAAAGTGGGCAGAGCAGGAAGGATCCCAGGACGGACTGACAGGAAACAAGAAAATCAGGAGCTACAGCCAAGATCCGTCGGTGTGTTTGGCTCTGCCGTCTGCCCCATAATGGATGTGTTTAATGGTGGGTGTTCAGAACAATTACCTCTTGGGATTGCCACATGATTATTATTGAAGCTGCTTCAGCTATTAGTCCCAAAGCTAATAGCTGATATTTTGTAGACAACGTTCCAGAGAACAAATTAGTTCTTTTATAAATGACGTTCGATGTTTTCAAAGTGAAACCTAACCCTATCTTCCTAGGGCCTGTTTGGAACAGAGGAATTTCACAGGAATTTTACAGGAATTTTGCAGGAAACAGTTCAATTCCCGCAGGAATCGGGAAAAATTCCCGCATTCCAGACAGGGCCTAAGTTATCCATAACTTATTCAGTATATGCTACATTGTACTAGGTTAACATTGCTCACTGGTCACTAGGGCTAAATATGGTTGTTTAGGGGACAAACAAATTAATGAGGTAGTAGGAGATACACATTTAATAAGGTACGATGATGAGGAGCTAGTTGAAAATTTCAAAAAAAAATGCAGAAAACGGTTCAATTTCTACTATGATAACAAAAATCCTTGCATTCTAAATGGGGCCTAATATTGAGCCTTTTCATGTGTGTGCATAAGATGTTAAATTTTTTGCATACTAGCTGAATGCCCGTGCGTTGCTACGGATTTTAAAATTTTATTATACTATATATTCTGAAACTAACGGGTGGTAAAATTTTAAGATCATGCTATAATATGCTCTGCCATAGTGCCAAACAATTATAAAATCATTGTTAGGCTTTATGGGCATGGCAATTATTTAACTATTAGTGTCAAATATTGGATAAACAACCTCAGGCCCATCCTCATTTAACAAAATTAGCACAAGAAAATTGCAAACCAAATTTCCAAGTCATGACAAATACTTGTTTCATTAGCATTACCTTCACACTAAACAGTAGCATAAGTTCATTAATCACAGTATCGCACTAAACATACAGTAACATCATACAAGACAACAGCATGGATCAGAGTTCTGTTTACCTTCGAAGTACATGTAGACACCGCCCTTGCGGCGCCACGGCTTGTGCTGGTGGACGATGATGGCGGGCATGACTTTCTTGTAGAGGTCGGGCTTGCCCTTCTTTGACAGTGGCCATGACCATGTCGCCGACGCATGCCAATGTAGCCTGTTGAGCCTGCCCTTGATGCCCTTCACGGAGAATGAGATGGCATAAAAAAAATGTATCAAAGACTTGAAAAGATAACTAAACACCATGTTGTGTACACAAGGGTATTATCCAGACAAAGAAAGGAGATTGTTTTATTTTGAAGCACTACATAACTAAACCAGACATATCACCTTATAGGTTTTGTCCCCAAAGAAATGGATCTCTTGGAATTCCTCAAGATATCTCAAGCAGTAGGTCTTGTCCCAGCCTTGTGGGAACACTTGAATTTTCAATGATGCAGTAGTAAATAGCATGAATATAATATTTCCAACAAATATGTACAAGTCTGAAACTTACATCAAAACTAATCTGCCCTCCGATAGAAAATGCCAGGTTCAAGTGTGCAAACTTTTCACGAAGCACTGACACCATTTTAGGCCCAATGTTATGTACCTATAGAAAATCGGTCATTTCAGATTCATGGCATTAAAATGACAACCTTCTCCCTCTGATTAGAAATCATTATTGCCTTTTAGAAGATAATTTGTACCTTATCATACTTTTCAAACTCATCACTTTCTTCTTGAGTACAGTTTCTCCCTATAGGCGACACATTAAGCATTCCACTTCGGAATTCTATGAATGTACCCCTAAGCAAACAATTACTTGGTCAGTAAAGAGCTAGTGCCAATGGGAATTCTTGGACAGGGTTCTTTACCGACCTTTTAATAGGGATATCCAGGTTAGCAATGCAATGAAGAGTGAATTTAATAATTTCCTAAAAAGAACACATATCATCATTAGAAAGGCCTCAAAATTTTATCAGTAAAAACAGTACAAGAATGTAATCACAGATAGGCTCGCCTTAAGATTATCATCTCCAAGAAACAATTTCAAACTCTACAGAGTGCAAAATATCAGGTTCTAGTATGTACAAAGCGCATACAAAAGCTTCAAGCTTGTCATTCTAATAGGCAACCAGGAACAGTGACGGATTAGAATTTGCTTTATCTGGCCAATGTTAGCTCATTCAGACACTCAACAAATGAAAAGATGGATATTTACTAATATTTCCCAGAAACTTGATAATCCCCAAATGATTTTGATAATATCCTAATTTCAGACACTATCCAATGCAGACATGTTAAAACAGTATTCATAAGGTGCCAAAAGACTTACTTGAGTTCCAATGAGCTTGCCAATCCTGTGCGCAACCAGGCCATTTTCAGAGAAGACATAATTATAATCAGTGATAACTTCGTAAGAAATATCAAACCAGTTATTTACAGGGTTCATAACAAAGGCAACTCTCATATGTGCAGAACTGAGCATATAGGTTCCAGGTAAGCTACAAATGCGATTATTTCAACACCCAATGACATAGAAATTTATTGGAGGTATAAAAGATTTTGATATACGTCAGAGTATGGACCTCACATATACCTTCTCATTCCTTATTTTTGCTCTTGCCTCTTGGATACATTGGTTCTTCAACATCTTTTTTTAGTAAAAAAATTTGAAGCAAAAGACAAAAAAACAGACCCCATGAAATAAAATCTAAAAATCAGGATGACCTTACCAATTCTCCATGCCAATGCCGCTTCTCCTAGGCATTTCTTCGAACACATGGCATGCATGACACCAAGCCACCTTTGGTCTGCAAAAGTGAGGGGAAAGTAAAAATTGAGGAGCAAATAAAGGGAAAGAGATCACACAAATGGAAGGCCAGACTGACCAAACTTTTTGATCCTCGCCGCTGCAGGCGTGCGGATCAGCTGACGCACCCCAGGCGCATGGCCGGCCGGCCAATTCGGCGGTGGCGCGATGAAGGAAAGGCACGGGGTAGGCAGGATAAGGTGACCGGTAGGTAGAGTTGTGGAGTGGGGAGGAGGCGGCGGTGCGGGGTAGGGAGGAGGAGGCGGCGGCGGAGCGGAGGGGTGGGGGAGGAGGAGGCGGCGGCAGAGCGGAGGAGTAGGAGGAGGAGGAGGCGGCGGAGCGGAGGAGTGGGGGAGGAGGAGGAGGCGGCACCGCGGGGTGGGAGGGAGGGGAGGAGGTGGCGACGGCGCAGAGTGGGGAGGAGGAGGTGAGGGCAAAGCGAGGGAGCGGGGGAGGAGGAGGCGAGGGGCGGAGCGGGGAGAGGAGGAGGTGACGGAGGCGAGGGTGGAGCGAAGGAGTGGGGGAGGTGGAGACGGCGACGGAGTGGAGGAGCGGGGGAGGAGGCGGCGGTGTGGAGGAGTGGGGGGAGGAGGAGGAGGCGTCGCGGGGTGGGAGGGAGAGGAGGAGGTGGCGGCACGGGGTGGGAGGGAGGGGAGGACAAGGCGGGGAGACGCGGAGAACGGGGGAGACGGGGGATGAGGGAGAATATAACGCAGGTGGTTTCTTTTTTTGAGTCAGGCTGGTGCTGTTTTTTTTAGAAGGGGTGGGGAGGACGCACCAACCACCAACTCCTTTTTAAGGAGTAGAGATCTAGCCGTCCGGTGTCTTCTTTTTGCAACTCTGGCCAGGCCGACGGTTTTTTTTCATTTGTGGCTCCCACCCGAGTGCGGAATAACCGAGGGCTACCACGTGTAAACTCTACGCCTGGGGACCGCAGAAACTGGCAGACACACTGAATGCCGTGCGCGGGGGCTCGCTAGTGGTGGGGCCCACTACATTCCAACGGAGCCCAACCACGGGCTTTACCCGGCATTACAACCATAGGGCGACCTCCACATGGTCTCACAATAACATTTAACAATCCATAACTTAAAAATAGAGAATTTATCTATGAACCAAATATAACACCATCCTTTTAACTAGGCATAAATACATATATGGACCGATAATGTTTTTGTGTATTGATAGCCTTTGATACTTCAGCGTATATATCCATCATAAACACCCGCACAATATTTCCAGGCCTTGTCCCAGAAGTGATACATACTGCATCCTAAAAAAACTAATATGTGGACTGTGTGGTACAACATGAGGCACAAGGATGGACATATGTTAGATAGTACCGCTAATGAAAGATACATAGACATTTCATGCCTACTTGCAGAACTTGTTTTTCATGTTATTGGATGCCTTGCTACGCGAAGAATTGAATGCAAAAAGACGACGAGATTTGAAGTTGTGAATTAAAATAGACTTTATAATAAAGTTAGAAATAACATGGCACACAGGGTTTGGTTATATAAATAAGAAACAACATTATGCACGATGCAACAAACCGAAGTACTCCTACAATACATGTGCGCCTTTTCGGAATGGAAATAAATTCGACATTTGGAGGACTAGTTCAGAATGGCCCAACCTACTACATAGAATGGGATCATTTTCTCTTCCTTGCGAGCTCAGCGTTGAACTCCTCGGTGGTCTCTTGGCCTTGGACGCCATTTTCCTCTTTTCTCACGCTCCCTCCCGTGAGCCGAGCGCTCCCTGTGCATGCACACCACGAGATGAGCTTTCATCTCCAAAGTATGCACTCATTTTGCTCATTATTGCGGCGCTCCTCTTCCTATATCTCACAGGCCCTTTTGACATTCCACTCCTCATAGTCGAGAGTTCATTGGTCATGTAGATGGATCTCTAGGTCGATGTACTCACTACTACAAAAGAGGCTAAACTGGACGCTTACATCACAGACGGTTCCTGCAAGTATCACAGACGGTTCATACGATCTCTGTCGGGACCCCGGATTTTCGAATCCGGACCCTCTGTGTATTACAGTACTAGTCCCAGATCAAAGCTAGTGCACACAGTCAAACAGTGATGATTACATAACCAACAACGCTTATTACAATAATAGAGAGTACAGACCGAAAGGTCTCTTTATTACAACTGAGGTTTCAAGACCTCACACACTCACAAAACACAGCGGAAGTAAAAGTAAATCTAGTGAAGACCCATCAATACGCCACAGGCAATTGACTGGGATACGTAGCCTAGAACTCCGGGAAGCCTTCGTCGAATCCACACGCGAAGTAGTCGTAGTCTCCCTCTTGAGCTTCATATTCCTCTGAGTTGATTTTAGTGCAGCATGTGAGTACATAAAGTATTCCGCAAGTCTTGAAAAATGCAGTAGATACAAGGCTTAACAAAGGAGGGCTATATGGTTCTTTTGCACAAATCAATATTTTATTTCGAATATCATTAAATATTTTCGAAGGCAATAATTTAGTAAAGTACTTGTTTTAACTGAAACTATTTAACATTCTATAGTGAAGGTTCTATCCACCAACACTAATTAACCAGCTCTAACCGCTAAGGTTTAAAACTACGGGTTCCATCCACCCACACTGGCTCCAACCACCAGGATACCCTTCCGAGAGTTCCCTCCACTCTCGATAAACCAAAACGTTGTTATTAAAACCAAAACAAAAAATCTACCATGTGAATGCATTCCTTGCCCGCCCTTGACCGTGGGCATGGCTATTCGAATAGTTTAACACTCTGCAGAGGATGTACAACTTTACCCCCAAGAGATAAATTATCCTAATAGTCACCATGCTTCCTTTGGCATGAGACCCAGATAAAATATCACAAAGCTTTTACCTCACTCTAGTCTAGCTAGACACCACCCGCTGAGGTTTCACCGCTGAAGGGTTAAATCCACCCAGTCAGAAGCCCCCTCTTGTGCCATATGAGTACAGTAAAACCCTGTCCCTCACTGTGAATAAATCAGTAAATCTCTGGTACCCACTTTCCACTGGTGGTACATAAACTAGACTATTGTAAGTTAGTTAGCTAGGTCATACCCATATAGACCTGGGGTTGCACGGTTATGCTCAGTCTGGACAATCACAAGAGTCGGTCCTTAATCGACTAGGGCGGAACATACACTTTACAAAATCTCGTGCTAAACTGCACCAATCCAAACTAACCATCCGCCCTGGTCTAAAACGATTTTTGCACATTTTTATTTTATTTCAAAAGAACAGGGGCAACACCAATCGCCACTAAATTTCTGAATGAAAAGATTAGAACAATGAAATATAATTTCCCATTCCAAGGTTACAAAAGTTGAATAGCGACTAAGCATTTTACTACCGTTCTAATATTAGCAAAGTATTATATTATTCTCATTATTGAGACAAAGGAAAACCTAAGGTTACAAGGGTACTTGGCATTCAACTTCAATCGAGGCATATCAATGACCGGGTTAACTAATACCTTAATACAGAAACTAGTGTTCTATGTAAATAGCAATGCAAATAATATTTAAAATAAAAAACATTTCGCAAACATAGGTACAAAATGTTCAAAGGAGACTTGCCTTCATGCACGCTGTTTGGATCTTCTTACTGCGGAGCAGAGAAGTCTTTGGCAACGACGGGTTCTACGCGCGAAAAGACAGAACAAACGAAATAAATAAATACACATAAATTGCAATAAAATTTAAAAAGAGTGTATATTTGAGCAGATTATGATTTTATAAAAAATATAGAAATTTGAATGGCTCAATTTGGAGTTATAATGAGAAAGTTATGGCTTCCGAAAGTTTAATTAGAAGAAAAAGGAAATGACAGGGTTTTCTGATTTATTTTTATACTGGAAAAGACTATTTATGATTGAGGTGGCACTCACGGCCGACGTGGCGCCACGTGGCGCACGCGCGGAGGCCACGCGGGCGCGGGCCGACTGACATGGCCGGACGGACGGCGACGCACGGGGCGGCGAGGCGGCTCCTACCGGCGACGGTGCTCGGGGAAGACCGGAGGCGGCCGGTGAGAGGAGAGAAGGTGGCGGCGGCGGTGGCGCTCGGGGGCGACGGACTCCGGTGGTGAGGGGGGCTCGGGCGAGTGGCGGAGGACGGTCGCCGGCGCACGGAGCACCTTCGGGTGGCGGGGAAAGAGAGTTCGGCACAGGGAGTTCGGGCGCGGGGAGGAAGGGGAAGAAAGCTTCGGCACACGGGAGAGGCGAAAGGAGGGGAAACCGGCGCACAGAGAGTTATTTATAGGCGGGGAAGGGAAGTAACGGCCGGCGGTTTGAGTTTGCCGGATTAAATGGGGGCCGACGGTTTGCGGGGTTTAAAGAAGCGAGAAACGGCCGGAGGGGGGAAGTGATGAGAGGCATTCATTAGCGCACTCACTCGGGAGTTAAGGAGGAAGAAACGACCGGATTAAAAGCTTTGGTGCGGCTTCAATGGAGGGGAGGAGGGAAGGCGGCAGTGGCGGTGGCGCTCGGGGGCGGCGGACTCCGGTGGCGAGGGGGCTCGGGCGAGTGGCGGAGGGTGGTCGCCGGCACACGGGGAAGGCGTGGGGCGGCGTCGGTGAGGCGTTTCGAAACTGACAGTTTTGGTGCGGCTTCAATGGAGGGGAGTAGAGAGAGGGCTAGAGGAAGAAGAAAGAGAGGAAGAAGAAGGAGATGACGGGTGGGGCCCGCGCGTCAGTGAGAGAGAGGGGAATGAAAGGGTATGGGTGGTCGGATCGATGACACGTGGCGAGGGAATGAAATCAAGGCCATTGGATTTGAGTGAAGGAGTAAGTGGATATGGATGGCTTGGATTAGATCAAGAGAAGAGGTGGATTCAATCTGAGAGCGCCACGTGGCAGCCTAGGATTAAATTGATTTTTATTTTCGGATTACTTTTCAGAAAATACTAGAAGCATTATAATTGCTTAGAAAATATTAATTAATGTCTAAAAATTTCAGAACATTCATAGAATAATTCTGGAGCTATTTTAGACCTAGGAAAAATATTTTTAAATTCAAATTTGCCTTTAATATTTTTATAAAATACCTTTTTAGCTTTTAAAATTGATTTTTAATTCCAAAAAATTCTCAAAAATTATATAAAATTCAAGGAAGGTTAGGAAAAATAAAACGAACTCTTTTTAGCATTAATAAAATATTTAAAATACATTTTCTTGCTTTAGATTTTGAAATAAAATTCAGATAAATTCAAATAAAATTCAAATACTTTAAAATAATTAATTTGAAATTAAATTTTACGGAAAGCGATTTTTGGGATGTTACAGTAACCGTCTGTGGTATTTTCACAAACGGTTTTTAATAGAAACCATCTATGAAGTATCACGGACGGTTCTAGATAAGAACCATCTGTGATAATGGCAGACATCACAGGTGGTTTGTAATAAAAATCATCTGGGATAATGAAATTATCATAGACAGCTTGTATTAAAAACCGTCTGTGATATGTTTTCCACCTCACAGTCCTCCAAAATTTCATAATCTCCCACCTGAATCCGAGTAGGATTCCATTCCAAGACATCTTTAGTAAAATGGGCATAAGTTTTGCATACGGTGTCCGTTTTCGACGTTCTTGTACTCGTTGGAAAGCTAATAACGAGCCCGATCCAAAACAAATGACCAGCTTGTGCTAATCACCATCTAAGACCCTCAAATCAGCCATCTTTAGCCTCAAATATGTGTTACAAGTTTTTGGTTTCAATTTTTACTCTTTTTCGTGGTCTTCTCTTCGGAATTTGGATTTTGCTTCAACTGAAAAGTTGTAGATCTTATTGAAACCTTTCAAGTGAGTATATATAAGTCATATAAAACTTTGCTATTTTATCTTTTCAGACTAGTTATTTATATTGCACCAGTATATAAAACTTTGTGCTCTAATTCATAGACGGTTGGTATATAGAACCGTCTATGATATTCATTTATCATAGACAGTTCTAGCTACTAACTGTTTGTGATAGAAGAGAGTATCACAGACGGTTTGTATGTAGAACCGTTTGTGATAATCTGACCGCTGGGCCCGTCGATTCTCCCCAACCCAATCCGAGCCAATAGAAAGCCACCAACCCTCACCCCACGGATCGTAGCTCCACCTCTCTGTCCCCGCGCCAAAAATTTTCACACTCTCACCTCTCCCTCCCGTATAAATAATCACCCAAACCTAGCCTCCTTACCGTTCTCCTCCTCCTTGACCCTTACCATAATAGCCCGTACAAAGTAGACGACGCACAAGTCTACGGGAGACAAGACACCGTAAAAGCAACTAGCTACCAAAGCGACGCTCAATCAACACCGACGATGGTGGGTATCAAAGACATCCAGCTCGTGCGCTGCATCAAGGGCGAGAAGGCCTAAGCATAGAGGATCTTTGCTTTTTATCTGTTCTTGTTGTGTTAGCTAAATGGGTAACTTGCTCATTGTTTTGGGATATTGTAATGGTAGGCTCTAGTCTTAATAAAAATAGAATGTGTATTGTGTTTCTTACTGTATTTGCTTGTTTTCGGATAGCATAGTTAAAATTTCCTAAGGCTAGCCCAAAAAAAGAAAAAAATTAGGTATAGAATGAACTATCACATACGATTTTGTGATATAAACCATTTGTGAAGGATTATCACAGATGGCTCAAACCAAAAACCATCTGTGATATTAGCACATCACAGACGATTCTATCTACCAACCGTCTGTGATTAAAAATATCACAGACGGTTCTAGCTACCAATCTTCTGTAATACTCATCCATTACAGATGGTTGATAGCTAGAACCGTCTGTGATGTGTGAATATCATAGGCAGTTTTTTATTTGAGCCGTCTGTGATAGTGCTCATCACAGACGGTTCTAGTTATAAACCGTCTGAGTTGTGTTATCACAGATGGCTCACAAACCGTCTGTGATAACCTCCGATTATCACCGACCCATAAATTCAGACGGTTCGAAAAACCGTATGTGATGACGGTTTCGAACCGTCTGTGATGACACTTTTTGTAGTAGTGACTTGTGGTAGCCACATAACGGTTCTGGGCACAACAGGTAGACAGGAGAGATTGTTAATGCGTACTTTGAAAGAGAAATAGTAGGAGAACACAGTATAACTGGTCCTTACCAGCTACCGATAACTGCTCGTGTCCTAGCGGGGGTCGGGATAGTCACAGAATTAGTTCGCGCAACCCCAGTTACGCATGCCTAGACCGAGCTGCTGCCTAGACTTGAAGAACTTGCATGGTGGGTGTTGCAGCGAACGCTCAGTTATAATGTTCAGGACGGGGTTGCTGCTATGGGAGGGTCATTGCGGGGAGGTTACCTCCTAGCACGCTCTGCTTGTTCGTCGCGGGTTACAGTAGACCTTGCTAGTTCGTAGGTCTCCTTCTATTGCTTCATCATATTGTCCCATTGCTTCTTCTGCCTCATGTCTATCCTGACGTGGTAAAGTAAGCTCTGGTGTAGTGTTGGGTTTGGTTATATAGTGTTCTCTCCCATATCCCTTCCACCTCCTTTTATAAGCAAAAGAGTTCACATGGTGTGGTTAATCTCATGTTAGTACCCTACAAGGTAGAGTGTTGCCTTATCTTTCTGTTGTAGGGGTGGCTCAACCCCCGTGACTGGGTCTTACAACTAGTCCAATATGTAATAGGCCCAATAGTATAGAGAAATGTACCAATGTATCCTCACCTTTTATAATTATCAAAGGAGTAGGATATGAATTGTCCATCCTACCCCCATTCATGTATATAAACCCCCAAGAGGGGTATGAGAAAGGGAAATCCACTCATTTTATACACGAGCTCTCTCTCACATGTCTCTAGCTCTACCTCCTTCCATGGATAAAGGGGTACTCTGTACCCCCTGTTGTAGCAAGGCCACAACACTTTCTGAAAAGTTGCTGGCGAGGCACGATGTTATCATTTCTTACATTGTAGGGAGCTGTCACGTCCTGCTTTGCAGAGTCCTGTCTTTTCTGCTACTTCTAACAACAAGGGGGAGCAACCTCCGTAACTACCTAAACAACATACTATTTCACAAATAATATTGGACCAACCTGAATAGCATGATCTTAAACAACATCATTAATTAAGCTGCTACTACTCAACTGTTCATTTACTGCTACTATTCCGCACTAACTAACTACAGCGAAGTTGATTACTTGCTAATTGTATTGCTACAACTGTACTACAAGTCCAAGAAAATTACCTATTCTTGATGCTCGTTGGCTGATCTATAACTTTCGTAACTCTACCACCTTTGAATTCCAAACGAAACAGCTCAAATCTCTCTTCCTCTCTCTGTTTGCTACATTGCCTCCCGGGGTACGAAGCAAAAACACTTGCGAATGGCAGCTGCAAGCGTCCAGGAGCCATTATATGGCCCAACATGATGCAGTGCACATAGGGGGCCAGGGATATGCGAGGACAAATGTGCTGACGCGTGTGAAGCAGACTGGGTGATGCGGATCCACTAGCAAGCTAGCTGAACCCCGTTGCTTTGGGCCTGATCTTTCACGATACGCCTTGTTGGATGCCCTCTCCAAGATAAGCCTTCTCCCACGCACACCGCAGCACGTGAACAAAGGGTAGAAAAACCGAAGTTTCAGCGAGTAGAATCCAACACCACAATTGGATTCAACACACCAAGAGCAATTCCTCGATGGAAATCTCAAGAACACGCCAACAATGGCCACCAAACCATGGTGATTTTCTGGTTTCTATTCCTCAAATCCAAGTCTAAGTTACAATGGGGCTAAGGCCCTGGCCTTATATTGGTGCACAATGCACGGCCTTGATTACAACTCAGCACTACTTGGCCCAAGGCCGAAACAAACTCCAATACGAACTAAAAAGGAAATACCTAAACTGCTACCTCTGGATTCTCTCTTAATTTGCGATCTGACTATGAGTATTTCGTGGCTGGCACCTTGTCCATTATGTTGTGCTTCAAAATAGCTTTCCAACGAGTCCAAGAACGCCCAAATCGGACTCCGTTTGTGAAAGTTATGGACGTTTTAGTATCGGTCTTGCCAGCTGTCCCAATCCGAGTCCGAATCGGTTTCAAATCTTTATATGTTTTGTTTTCTGGTTCAAGGGGTTTCCAAATCCGTTTGGAACCTGAAAAGGAATCCTTCTCAATCTTTAGAAAGTCATGGTGTGGTCGGATTTTACCATTACTTGCATTGCAATACTCGAACTCTTTATGTTTTGCAAGTCTCGCGCGTCTCTCCGGACAGCTCGTGCTACATCCAATGAAATTGCCATAACTTTGTGTAGGAAGCTCCAAATCAAGTGCCGTTTGATTCGTTGGAAAATAGACTTCATTAGCTTTCCAAATATGTCTTTTGTGCACGTTAGAAACATCAGAATTGGTATTCAAAGCTTTTTGAACATTGTGCACAGAACTGCAAGCACTAACCAAAGTTGTAGTGCTACTTGGTGCCACATCACTGGGTGGTCATGGGAGGTCGAAAGCAAGTGTATGACCGAAAGAAGCCACGGCCACGCCCGAAAGCGTGCATGGGGGCCGAGGACATAAACCGCGGTTGGGTGGTGCGGAAATATCACAGCGTGTCCAGCGCTTGGGGACCACAGAGCATCGGTGGGCCCAGCTGCTCGTGCGTGTGCCGGGCCGAGGCATAATTCCGTGCCCCCTCCCTAGTTCCGCACACCCGGGCTGCGGAAATATCCAGGTGTCACCGGCGTGTACATCCACGATTGGGAAGGGGCCAGTCACACAAAAATGTGGCACCGAGTGCCATATCTGCCAAAAAAATGTCACGAGGCGTCACTATTGCAAAAAAAATTCTAAGATGTCGTATAACAACGGAGAGAGTATTTAATATTTCTAACTCTTAATGTAAGAACAATATCTTGCCCAGAAATTTCTTCCGGTGCTATTCTGCTTCTGAAAATTACTTAAAAAATTCTTCTACTTCCAGTGTTATTCATTCCCCGCTAGGCCACTACACACACCGAGTAAAAATGATGCTTCTATCTAGTACAAACTACAAAGGCCTCAATTAGCTACACAGTTTCCTAACAATCACTTTTGGACAGATTGTTTTTTGCATGTGGTCCTGAGCGATTATGTACTCTTAAGTCTAGCAACAACAATTGGGTAGTACACAATTTCATGATGCATTCACAGCAGAAGTAAAGGCTCCACCATTTTGCAATAGCACGCAGCAAGGGCAACCACCTTGCATCCACTGACAGGTCTCGACATTTTCCCTTTATTTTAGATTTGGATTCATCTTAGTTATCAATTTCTATTAATTGTTATGGATTTTGATCAAGGTAAAACTGTGGCTTTAGAGTTGAACCGATCAGTCTCTAGTACAAAAGTAGAAAACATCAAGGAGCAACCAGCAACTCACTGAACATCAGGGAGTACTAGTTTTGGGCCAGGAAATGGGCCTAGCCTAGCCCATCTTGTATTTTGCTTAGGTGTGGTGAAGATGGGCAAGGCAAAATGGTGTTATCTTGGGTGTGTGGTGGCTGGCGGAGGTGAGGGTAACGGTGTAGGCGCGCAGAGCTTACCGGAGAGGAAGAAGGCGGCGGAGGCAGAGCAAGAGGGTGTTGGAGAGGAAGGAGAGGGGTGGAGCTCACCGGAGAGGGTGGAGGCGGTGACGGAGAGAGAGGAGGAGAGGAAGCGGTGAGGAGGCGAAAAAGAAAGTGAGGAGCATGGGTTGTCTGGATCTGAAGGTATGGTTTAGATATGTTCGAGACCGAACGTTTAGTAGATAGAAGCAAATCTTAAAAACTTTACTGTGGCATACAACCATTAAGCCAAATCTCTCCTTTAATTTATGTTAAACAAATCTATTCTGAATTTACTTCATTCGCCTCCTAATATCGATGGGTGGTTTCAAGAACTTCTATTACAAATAAACATTCTGACTAAGTACACCAAGATTTAGTGATTTACCAACCAGAGAGAGTGAGAGAAAAAAATCTGTGCACGTAATCATCGTCTGGGTTCGGTGGATAAAAGTTACATGAAGCTATGTAGGTGCAGATTCTCCATGCTTCAAAACCTTGGATAGGGATGGAAAATGATAAAAAATAATTTGTTTTATTTGATATTTGTATCTGAGAAAATGCGAATGTAGTAAGCAAAATTCATATTCGAGAATGTTCGTATCCATATTTGAGAATGTTTGTATTCATATTCGTATTCGAGACTATTCGATTTGTATTCGATCCGTTTCCATCCCTGACGACCTCCCCGGAGATAATTGTAGGAAGCAATTTTCTGATGAACCAAGGTTCACAAGTAAGAAGTGAAAATTACTTTCCAACTATGCGCTATATTGTTAGCTTGTGTAGACATGTAGTTATATTACATAAATTTGCTCTACTAAGATTTGTTACAAAAGTTTTAGGATATTCACATTCGACCGAATTAAGTATATATTCGATTCGAATTCGTTATGACATTCGATTTGTATTCGTATTCGAGAAATTTTGAATCCGTATTCGTTTTAAAAATATGAATTCGTATTCGTATCCGTATTTATTTTAAAAATATATATTTATATTCGTATTTAAGATTATTCGATTCGTATTCCGCTTACATCCTAGCTATGGATATGTGGACCGCAGGTCTTGGCCTTGAGACCATTGCAACCTCACCTCCTATCAGAGTACCCCCGGGGGGGGGGGGGGGCATGCCACGTAGGACAGCAAAAGATACCACGATCGACGTGGCCCAATGGCATGTGGGCGTGCCGATATTGCAGCCAATGGCGGGCGGTATTTGGATATCCCCATCCCGCTTCTTCTCCGGCTTATCGTGCTCTTAATATCAGCCTCAGATTCCGGTGTCCTCTCAAATCCCACCTATTCTTCTTGTCCTTAGAGTGCACCAAGAAGCATCAAGCAACAATGGCGATGGCGTCGTCGAGCGGGCTGAGGAGCTGCAGCGCCGTGGGCGTGCCGAGCCTGCTGGCGCCGTCGTCCCGGTCCGGCCGCTCCGGGCTGCCGTTCTGCGCCTACGCCACCACCTCCGGCCGCGTCACCATGTCCGCCGAGTGGTTCCCCGGCCAGCCCCGCCCCCCGCACCTCGACGGCTCCTCGCCCGCGTAAGCAGCAACTACCTAATATACAACCGCGCGCCATGAGTCGAGCTGAACAGTTCATATGTAGTGTACACCTGACGACAATGCTTACATCTGAATTTGATCAGGGATTTCGGGTTCGACCCGCTGGGCCTCGCCACCGTGCCGGAGAACTTCGAGCGGTTCAAGGAGTCCGAGGTCTACCACTGCCGCTGGGCCATGCTCTGCGTGGTACGTCCGTCCATCCTCTAGGCTTCTCTGAACCGGGGGGGCGGCAGCCCTGCCGTTCTAGCTAGTACTCTTTGAGTTGTTGACGTTAGCCGGTAATAATAACTTGAGTCGCCGTGGGCGACGCATGCACGCCCGCAGCCTGGGGTGTTGGTGCCGGAGGCGCTGGG
Source organism: Dendrocalamus latiflorus (assembly GCA_017311315.1). Classification (NCBI taxonomy): domain Eukaryota; kingdom Viridiplantae; phylum Streptophyta; class Magnoliopsida; order Poales; family Poaceae; genus Dendrocalamus; species Dendrocalamus latiflorus. The sequence continues at coordinate 9,033,622 of CM029632.1, read as the reverse complement.
GCTGGGCAACTGGGTGAAGGCGCAGGAGTGGGCGGCGGTCCCCGGCGGGCAGGCGACCTACTTCGGCGTCCCGGTGCCTTGGGGCAACCTGCCGACCATCCTGGTGATCGAGTTCCTCGCCATCGCCTTCGCGGAGCACCAGCGCACCATGGAGAAGGACCCCGAGAAGAAGAAGTACCCCGGCGGCGCCTTCGACCCGCTCGGCTTCTCCAAGGACCCCGTCAAGTTCGAGGAGTACAAGGTCAAGGAGATCAAGAACGGTGCGTAAACGCCGCGCCTCCCCTAGTCCTATATATCACACGTAAGAAGAATCATACTGGAAAATCCCGCACAAATAACGCCAACACACGTTGCATCTGTACGCGCAGGGCGGCTGGCGATGCTTGCGTTCGTCGGGTTCTGCGTGCAGCAGTCGGCGTACCCCGGCACCGGCCCGCTGGAGAACCTGGCCTCCCACCTCGCGGACCCGTGGCACAACAACATCGGCGACATCATCATCCCCAGATCCATCTACCCTTGAGCTGACGATCGTCGTCGTGAGCTGAGATGAACCGAGAGGACTCGCGTTGGCATCTACTTGGGAGTTACATGTGTGTGATCGATCGGTTGATTATATTGGACACTGCGTGCGTGCAGGAACTGTATGTACAACGACGTCGACTCTCCGGCCGGCAACCTTGTGTAATGTAAAGCTTAAGTAGCGGCTACTCTTGTGAATCCATCCGTCTTTTGTACCAAAACTAAACAGGTCAGTTAAAACTTGCTGGTGATGGTGATGAAAGTTGCCTCTCGCTCGCAGCTCTCTGACCTCCTCTGCTACGCGAGATACCGAACAGGTATCAGGAGCGTACTACTAAAACCAGCCAAATCCCGTTTGGAGCACAAGAATTTCACATGAATTTTACAGAGAACAGTTTAATTTCAGTAAAAATCAGAAATTTTTTCCTTGTATTCCAAACGGTCCTAAACATACAAAATTATTGCACCATGTTTTCTATCCATGTTACAAAATATGTAAAAATAAAGTTTTTCTGAAGGTACAAAACGTATGCAATGTCGTACCATAACATACATATAGTTCAATGGAACCCACGCAGATGAAGTATGGGAAAATTTGATGCAGTAGCACCCCAAAGTATGTGAAAAGTATGGATTTTACTGGAAGATTAGTCGCTAGATTTTTTGGGATGATGAAAGGATCAAGGATGACTTAACAGGGAGAGGTGAACTGGGTATTTAAACGTTGGCCAAAATTAGTTTTTGAGGAATGACGTATAAAAAACGATTTTTGTAGGCCTACTAACAACTAGCCAACTACTGAGTGACTTTTTAAACAAGATTTCCCAAACATAAACACATCTAGTAGATTCTGCAACCTAGGGTGTCACATTGTCACATATCTAGCATGCAAGTCTAGGAATTTAAACGTGGAATGTAAAGGGAAGGAAATCATTAGAAGACATTTCTTTTTCTATGGAGTTGGAGACTTGCCAATCTGCCTTACTCATTGGGTAATGCTCGCAAGAATACCATTCCCAAGATGTGCTCTCACAAGAAATACACTTACTATAATCGTGGTCATCCTTCTCAACTTTAGATACACGGACATCGAACCATTCACAATTCGTCCAGTTCTCTTAACAAACTCCTCTAAAGACAGATCACCAGGAGCACCAAGAAGCTATTTCGGTGGCTACAACCACCAAGAGTAATAAGCCTAGGCTCTGACTTGACTCAACCAGAAGCGAGAAGCTCAGGTAAGATGCGATCTCTAGGCTTAATTTTCAAATCTCATTCATGGATTTGCAAGAATAGCACAAGAGCAAGCTTTGACTTTGAGCGTAGGATATGCAATAGAGAAGCAAGGGAGGTCACACAGAAAGAAACCCATGCGTCATCTATATAGCCACAGCTTGAAAACGCCATTGCCCACTTTTTCTCACAAAAATTAGCATTGTTGGACCATCCATCACATTGTTGAATTATCCAATGCTAATGCGCAACCGATGTTTCCTCCTTCGAAAAACATAGCCATTACCTACCTTGCTAAACCATCTGGTAGGTTGCTGGAACATCTGACAACCCCTGCTGACGATATGGCAGCTTGTTTTCATGCCCAAAACTTATCTGAACATTAGTCCATCACAATCGTTTTTCATGCCAATAAACATTCCGTAGGCACTTTTTCAACACAAATGCTCTTTGGATGATGCCACTGGACCTTCTGGCGAGCACTCTTTCGACAAACAAGCTCTGTTTGATCTTTCGTTGGACCTTCTGTTGGTCTAATGGACCTTCCGGAAGATACAGTACCTCCAAAGCTTGATTCCTGCACGTGGCAACTCCAGGGCAACAAGGTTTAGCTGCAATGTCACCGTGCCATCCGTTGTATTGCTGGATCTTCCACCTACATATTTTTTTTTTAGCAAAACAAAAAAACTTCCGATTCATGTGATAATTCCATAAACTATGCCTTAGTAAACTTGGCTTCAGCAAGCTAGGGTAAAGACATGACATATTGAATTATCAGTTTGAGCTTCCCGGTCCAAGTCACATCTAACTCAAGCTATCTGTAGTAGGGGTGGCCCCCCTCACTTGAGCCCATCCAGCCTGTTAGGGAGTTGTAAGGCCCAATATGATATATGTGATGACCTGTATGCCCTCGTGGGAGTCGTGTGTCTGTAAGGACAAAGTTGTAATTATGCTTTATGGAAACATATATACACGCTCTGCATATGGAGAGGGGGCAAGCATTGTCCATTCATCTCAATCACTGTTGGATCGGAATTGGCGACAGAGGAGGGTGAATGTCGAACTTTTAAAAAAATCGCCCCCAAAAGGATTCTGACACTTCCTCCTCCGATAGCTAAAAAGCTATGAAGAAGGAACTAAAATCCAAATACTAGAAAGAACTGTGAAGGCCATCAGTGCTGTTGACACAACATGTATTTTCCAATAGAATAGCTGCCAAAATTGAATGACTGTTGCTAGCCGAGAGAGAGATCAACAAGGAATCAAAATCTGCTGCTAAAAGAGAGATAAACCTGGAAATTACAGCTGCCCAAAAGGTCTCATTTCTGCTGAAACTGAAGGCAAAATTAGAATGGACTTTGGCTGAAAACTGCACCTCAATTTGACTGAAAACTGCACCTCAATTGGCTGAAAACAGCACTGCAGTTTGGCTGAAAACAGCACTGCAATTGGCTGAAAACAGCACTGCAGTTTTGCTGAAAACAGCACTGCAATTGGCTGAAAACAGCACTGCAGTTTTGCTGAAAACAGCCCTGCAATTGGCTGAAAACAGTAGTGCAGTTTGGCTGAAAATGCTGCTGAAGAACAGCAAGCAGTAAAAATATACACCACCAAGCAAACTGAGAATTTGATGAATTTCAGCTGATCTCCTGAGCCCTAAAGACCAAGAAAATGTCCTAAATAGCAAGGGGAGACCAAGAATACAAAGAACTCAGCTAAAGATCAAGAAAACAAGAAATTCAGACTTGGAACTGAAAACTGAAAAGATTCAGTGGACTGAACCAAAACTCAAATTACTCCCCAACCATTGATCCTTTGGCCATGAAACTTTTAGGATAGCTAATTAATAGCCTGAGGTCTCTAGATACCAGATTTCATGCCAATTCATGGAGAGAAACTAAATCCACCTCAAACCCTAGGAAGCCAAACCAAGAACAGAGGAGCTCAGAAATAACAAACTGAAATCAAAAGTGGTTTGCTCTTAGGATTGACTACCCAAATAGCTTTTGGGCATCTCCCATGTCATAGCAACCCATTTTGGGGCTTCCCAACAAGAAACAACTCGAAAACTCACAAAATCAAGAAAATCACCAAAAGAAGAACGAAGAACAGAGAGGAGCTCGTGAAATAAACTTCTGGGATTCATTCCATCAAAGTAAGAAATACATAGGAGTCCCCATACGCATGGACATTAGGACAGGGATGATAGATTACAAACTCCTCAATCCATCCTCTCCCTCTCCAACTCAAGAACACAACCCATACATGCTTGGGAGGGGATGAACACACACAGAGAGCTACCACATTGGGGACATCGAAGGAGACACCCTCTGCCTTCTTCACCCACTAAAGCTCTAAAGCCAATAACCTCTCCAAAGGCTCTTTTGACTAACCAAAACCCAAGCTCTCTCCCCAAGCCATATTGAGGGCATGCAACCCCTCCACATATTTATAGCCTTGGCTAACGGGTCTCCAGCCCGTTACGCCTGCTATACCCGAACAGAACGTCTCCCACTTGTGCAGCCTCGCGAAATTCCCGATTCGCCCCTCCTGCACCTTTCGGGAAGCTTCCGCGCTTCTTGCCTCGCACGCCACGTCGTCTTTGACACCTCCTGACTGTTCTGACCTCAGCGCCACCTGCGGCTAGTCCAGTCCTCTGTGTCTCACCACGACCCCGCTCGACGTCCTGCAGTCACACAGACAAGAAAACACGTCAAATAGCACCGCTCGATACATGAAAGCGTAAAATACCATCATACTTACCACAGATGAAGTCTAAACCTGTCAAATCAAAGAATCATCGTCCTAATCCCATATGACCAAGTTTGACCCCATATGACCAAGTTTGACCACAGTCCGACCGAGCCCGTTGCACCACACAACGTCAAGGTCCGAAAAACCCAAACCAAACTCGACTACCATAAACTCATGTCAATTACTCATCACTTACATGTGGTCACCTCCACATGGTCCATCAATCTCCCCTTGATGAGTATATTGACAAACCCAGAAAAATCATGAAGTGAGTTTGAGTTTAAAGAATCCAACATGGTCCAAAAGAAGAAGAATGAAGTTATTAATCATGTCGACAGAAAGAACACTAGAGCAACAAAGAAAGAGCAAGTTGTTCTCCAAAGCTCTAAAATGTTCCCAAAAGACGTTTTCTTCTCTATTCTCCCCCTTTTGGCAATAAACACATCAAGATGCAAAAAGAGAGAATAAGATTACACAGATGGATGAAATGGCTGAAGTTGATTTATTTTAAGCATTTAGAGCCATGAGAATTATCCATAATGACCATAATGAACTACACCAAGGCATAACTCAATAAATGGCTATCTAGATCATGACAATATATGTATAGGCCAGCTAGAGCACATAGATGACAATTTGAAATAAAGTACAAATTATGAGCATGTCAAGTCACCAATAAGCAAAGTTTAGCTAGAGATATCCAAGGATGATGCGGGCCATGTCAATAAGCTATGCACATCAATGAAGCTAATATTGAATCCAAGTAGAGTGCTATACGCTCAAGTATGAAACATTGGGTTAAGTACTTGATTCTTTTTGTATAATTAAGCAAATTGAGCACATAAAACATTGTCTTTGAAAGCATATGGTCGTTGCCAAACCCAATTTTTGTTATGTGCTAGATCTCAAGCCTTATGCGACTACTCCAAGCGAGAAGCTTAAGAAGATAGTCTAGGTTATCCAAAACTCCCTCTGAGTTCATGCCTATTGCAATGGCAAGCCGTCTCATGAGAAAGAATTGGTGAAATCAGTTTTTTCGCACAAAAGAGATCTTTTTGTCCTTTTAAACATGTTGTACTAACTTATGCATCATCAAGAGACTAAAATAGCTCAATCTAAGGCTCAATAAAGATTCAACGCTCTACTCAGTCTATTTGACATGGCATGAATCATAAAAGGATAGCTCAAGAAAGACTAAACTCAAAAGCTAGCATGACAAGTTTTCATTCAAGTTGAGCAATTTAAATTACTTATCATGGCAAAAGCTAGTCTACGCATATGAAGTCATGATAAAGCTAGTAGATAAACACAAGTCATGGCAAGGTGTAAAGCATAGTAAACATGTCAAAACAGGATAATAATCAGGGCTCAATGTAGTTATATTACAATGCTAAATGCTGAAAATGCAGAAAATCCAACTCCCCTCAACATGTGATGCAGTTTTAAGTTCAAGTTGAGTTATGTCAAGATTAAGCTCCAGAAGCTCCCAAATGAACTCCCCCCTGAACTAAAGCAATAAAATCGAGAAGCTGGCAAAGAAAACAGCAAATAGGCGGTCATTAAAGCATAGAAAAGATATAGAGGCAACTATGGCTCAGACTGACTCTCATTTACCCCATATGAATCTAGGACTATTAGGCGGTAATCTAGCACACTAAGGAGCAAACACGTACCCTGTCTACCCAAAGGTGGCACGACCCTTGCTAGAACGTACAAGTAGTGAGTGGGCTCAACCTAGTGAAAAGAGAGAAGCGGCTAATAGAGCAGAATCCTAGATCACAAGATGAGAGGGAAAGACTAAGCAGCTAGACTAGAGAAACACTCTAACCTATGCTAGAAGGACTAAACCCGATGCACCCCAAATGCAATGCAACAGAAATGAGACAGAAGCATAACCAATATAGTAAAGCAGTAAACCCCAAAGCTCCCCCTCACTACAGTCCATAAGGACAAATAACCCCAAGCTCTCCCCACAGAGCTAGAAACCTAGAGCTATCCAATGGCTTGGTAAAGATGTCAGCCAACTGGTGGTCACTCTCCACAAACTGGAGCACTATATCGCCCTTCTCTACATGGTCTCTAAGGAAGTGAAAGCGAATATCAATATGCTTGGTCCGAGAATGCTGCACTGGGTTCTTAGCAATGTTAATCGCAGAAGTGTTATCACAAAAGAGTGGAACACTGTCTATGACCAACTCAAAGTCCCGCAGGGTCGAAGCCATCCAAAGCACTTGGCTACAGCAACTGGCTGCAGCTACGTACTCGGCCCCTGCGGTGGACTGCGCAACACCGGGCTGCTTCCTCGAAGACCAAGAAACGAGAGAAGTGCCAATGAATTGGCAAGTGCAAGAAGTGCTCTTCCTATCTATCCTACAGCCGGCAAAGTCTGCATCCGAGAAGGCTCTCAAGGAAAGACAGGATGAGGAAGAGTACCAGATACCATAGTCAATGGTAGCTCGAAGGTAACGAAAGATGCGCTTCACCGCCTGGCGGTGAGAGACGCGTGGAGAAGCCTGAAAACGAGCACACAAACACACAGAGAAGTGTATGTCTGGTCTCGAGGCAGTGAGGTAAAGAAGGGAGCCGATCATACTTCTGTACTCTTTCTGATCAACTGGCTCGCCATCCTCATCTGGGTCAAGATAGGCTGTAAAAGCCATCGGAGTTGACACCGGCTTACCATCACTCATGTCGAAGCGTCTCAGGAGGTCACGAGTATACTTGCCTTGATGCAAGAAGGTACCCTCCCGAGTCTGCTTGATTTGGAAGCCAAGGAAGAAGGTCAACTCGCCCATCATGCTCATCTCAAACTCGGTGCTCATGACATCTGAGAACTGTGAAACCAGAGCATGGGAAGAGCCGCCAAAGATGATGTCATTGACATAGATCTGGACGAGCAGAAGGTCATTGCCAAGTCTACGGATAAACAAGGTCTTATCTACTTTACCCATCTCAAACCCATGACTCAACAAGTAAGACTTAAGCCTCTCATACCAAGCGCTGGGGCCTGCTTAAGTCCATACAACGCTTTGGAAAGCTTGAAGACATGGTTTGGGTATTTGGGGTTCTCGAAACCTGGAGGCTATCTGACGTAGACTTCTTCCTCAATAAAGCCATTGAGGAAGGCACTCTTGATGTCCATCTGGTAAAGCTTGAAACCCTTAAAAGCTGCAAAGGCAAGCAGGATTCTAATGGCCTCAAGTCGAGCTACAGGGGCAAAGGTCTCCTCGAAATCTAGACCCTCAACCTGGGAGAAACCCTGAGCTACTAGTCTAGCCTTATTTCGAATAACCACACCATCCTCACTCTGCTTGTTCTTGAACACCCACTTGGTTCCAATGACATTGTGACCTCGCGGGGGCTCAACAAGCGACCAGACCTTGTTTCTCTCGAAATTCTCTAACTCCTCATGTATGACATTGACCCAAGACTCATCGGAAAGAGCATGAGAAACATCTTTGGGCTCAAAGGAGGCAATGAAAGCAGAATAGAGACAGAATTTAGATAAGCCAGATTTTGAGTGGGTAACACGCTCGAAAAGGTGTCCAATAATGTGCTCTGAAGGATGAGCTTTCTGGATATGTCTAGGAGGTCCAGGATGAGATGAAGAAGTGGCCTCTACCTCGTGAGCTGACGAGGTAGGAACAGAGCCACTAGCTCCAGAAGAAGCAGAAGGCATGGGCTGATCACCTCGAGGTGCAGTGGAAGAAGGCACCTCAAGGGATGGATGAGGGACTGGATCAGGTAGACAACCATCGTCTCCATCGTCCTCGTCATCCACGAAGATGGTCTCGGACTGCTCTAACGAACCTGAGATATCGGGCCTAGTCCCCGGACTGGCCTCATCAAAGGTCACCTCACAGGTTTCTACCATTTTGCTAGACTCGCAGTTCCAAACCCTATAAGCCCGCGAAAAAGGCGAGTAACCTAGAAAGATCCCATCACAAGAGCGTGAGTCGAACTTTGTCTAGGTTCCCGGACTTCAAAATGAAGCACTTGCAATGAAACACACGCAAATGAGAGACGTTGGGCTTTCGCCCATATCTCAGCTCCTAAGAAGTGCGATGCAAGAGTGCCCGAAGAAAAACTCGATTTGAGACATGGCACGCGGTGGCTATAGCCTCAGCCCAGAACTTTTGCGGTGTAGAGTACTCATCAAGCATCGTCCTGGCCATCTCGACCAAGGTACGGTTCTTCCTCTCCACAACGCCATTCTGCTGTGGGACGTGCGGAGAAGAGAACTGGTGCTCTACACCTGTCTCAACACAGAACCTCTCAAAGTAAGAATTCTTGAACTCCGTGCCATTATCACTGCAGATCGCTCGTAAGGCACCCGGGAGCTCAACAGAAAGCCTACTAAAAAGACCTCGGAAATGTGTAAACGTCTCATCCTTCGAGGCTAAGAAAAACACCCAAGAATACCTCGAGAAGTCATCGACCACGACAAGAATATACCACTTCCCTCCTGCTGACTGCACTCGACCTGGTCCCACTGTATCCATGTGGAGCAGCTGTCCTGGTGCATCGGTCATAGTAACTGTGACCGGAGGGTGAGAAGCGGCAACCATTTTGCCGTGCCGGCATGGAGCACAAACTAAATCTTTGACCATCTTGAGTTTCGGCAAACCACGAATGAGATCGTGGCCGCTAACTCGAGTCAAATGGTCAAATCCAATATGACCAAGTCTCCTATGCCAGAACGAGAGATCGCGGGACTTAGAAGCAACTAAACACCTGAGAGGATCACCAGAAGACTCAGAAAAATCAGCACGAAAGATCCTCCCAAAACGAGAAATCCCGCAAACCAGACTATCCGAAGAATCAAGAATTTTGCAATTGTTTTTCTTAAAGCTCACCTCAAAGTCGTCATCGGTAAGCTGAGAAACGGAAAGCAAATTATACTGCAGCTTACTAACCAAGGCAACATCTTTCAAAATGAAAGAGTCATTAATGCGCACTATACTTTGGCGATGACGCGCCCAGATGAAGCATTTCCGAAGGTGATCGTCTCATCACCTGGAGCGCGGGCAAGGGAAGAAAACCAACGGGAATATCCGGTCATGTGTCGTGAACACCCGGAGTCTACGAGCCAAAGCTTTCCCTTCCCTGCCCGGCGAACCTGAGTCAACAAGAGAGTAAAGTCTCAGTACTGGGGTAAATCAAGAGTGATTTTGGCACCCAATACTGAACAACACATCGAGTAGCAGAAGTAGCCACACACGACTGACCTCTAGCTACCCTACGCTCTCTGTCACTCAACACGCCAGAAGGTCTACATGTAGACCCGAAGCTGCTACTGGGTCCGACGGCTACGGAGGAGCGAGTCGGAGCACCAGCAACACGCTGATCACACCGCGGGTAGCTATCTCGATGGGTTAAATGCGATCTACCCTCAGGACGGCGGAAGACACGACCCGAGACAGCATGAGGACGAAAAATAGAAAACTCAGAAAAACCAAGTCCTCTATGCTGCCCAAACTCCGCAACTGGAGCTAACCTAGACCTCGTGTTGATCTTAGGTGCACTCAAGGTCTGGGGCCTGACCTGAATACCCCTAAGAGCTACAACACGGTCTCTCTGCGTGATCCTGGAGCGTCTGAAACATCGATCGACTGTGTGTCCATCCTTCTGACAGAAGGTGCAGTGGTACTTCACCTTCTGAGAGGTAGAAGTAGCATGGGGAGGCTTCGCCTTCTCAAAGGCCGAAGCAGCAGGTGGAACCACTTTACTGTCAGAGATCTCCTGGACATAGCCCGCTGACTTAAATTGGACTTTCTCGGTCCTGGGCTCAGTCTCGATCACACCTGGTGCTATGGATCTGAGCACGGCAGGTGGATGCTTCCTCATATCTTCATAGAAATCATATCCTAGACCCTGATTGAACTTGCAAATCTTGGATTGGTCTAGAATAAGATTGAGCTTCTTCTTGCCGCCTACAAATCTCTCGAGAGTGTTCATAAGATACTGACACTCCCGAAAGAGAGAGGTACAAGAAGAGCAGGGAGAAGAGGGAACAGCAGGAGGTACAGGAACAGATGAAGAACCAACAGCAGAGGAAAGAATGGCTTGTGCACGCACAGCCGACTCTGAATGGACAGTCCTACTACTAGCAGGTTGGTTCACGTCGCTAAGCGTCTCAACCTTACCCTTGGGCTCCATCCCCTTCTCAGCAATCACATTACAATCTGATGGTTGCTTCTCTAGTAAGTCCTTAGTTAGCTTCACACATTTCTCATCAATGCAATCAAGTCAACTTTTAGTTTTTCACAAATTTTGCATGGTGAGCTAACAGGGTCCTTAGAAGCATAATTAGCCAGTTTCTTATTGTGTTCAATCATTTCTTGAAACTGCTTGGAAACAGATTCAAGTTCAGCAGTTAATTTAGGACAGTTTGAACATGAAGCAGCTGGTCAAGCAACCAAGAATACAACTCAGATATTTTATGATCTGCCCGTTTTAGGTTCATCTTCAAGTTATTGCAGTTTTCACACGACTCGGGCAGATCTAACAGCATGGTGTAAAGACCTCTAAACGCATTGTCCTTATCCTCACATGAGGTGCATGCAATAGTCTCGACAGTAGTAGATAAAATAGGTGCTACTCTACTCATCTCAAGCTCAGCAAGAAGACTAATGTTCTCCACCTTAACAATATCAAGCTCAGAGGACAAACTATCATGCGAGGGTCCTTAGTTTCTCCAAATCACCCAGCAGAGCAGAGCATGTATCACAAGTATCAGTAGAGGGATCAGATGTAAGAGCAATAATCTCTAGTGATAATCTATCTACTTCCTTCTTAACTCAGTACACCTAGCCCTAGCTCTAGCATGAAAACCACCTTGCTTAAGAAAAGCATGATTTAGCTGGTCGTAGGTGGGGCATACCTCGTCCGAGTCGGAGTACAGCTCGCTGTCGCTGAGTTCGCCCTCGAGGGCCATGAAGCACATGCCGGAGAAGTCGTCGCCGCCATACTTGAGCTCTTGATCACCCGTCTCGTCGTCGTCCGCTCCATCCCTCTACCTCGCTGAGGTCGAGGCCATCGAAGGCGGTGAGGATGCGGTGGAAGAGCTTCTTGGCTTTGCCAAAGTTGCGGAACTTCTTCTTTCCCGGCGTCTGAGCTGGAGTCTTCTTGTTGTGGTTCTTGTCGGTGTAGTCGTTCTTACCCGAACCACCGTAGTCGTGCTTTCCCTTCTCCAGCAGTTTTCTCGATTGTGGTTGGGGCCACCACACTCAAAGCAAATCACGGGTCCTCCTCTCTTTCTGTCTCTCCTACCCTTGTAGGCATGGAAAACCTTCGGGCTAGGAGGGCCAGCTGATCATCCGCAAGCTGCTCTACTGATCATCAGTATGTCACAGAGAGCAGCAAGGGAGAAACCGCAAGAAGAATCAGAAGAAGGCCCGAAAGAAGAAACGGGATCGGTGACCAAGGCCATCGACTGTGACTTCGACTGACGAGAGACAACGTCAATCTCATGAGTCTTGAGGCGTGAGTACAGCGCGTCAAGAGTCAGGGTCGAAAGGTCTGTCGTGTCTTTGATGGTGGTCACTTTCATTTCCCAAACACGCAGATCGAGTGCCGCGAGCATCTGACGAGCGTTGTCCGAGTCGGGGTATGTGAGACCGACCGCTCGGAGGTTGCTCAAGATTTTGTGAAATCGTGAAAAGCACTCGTCCAGGGACTCACCAGCAAGCATCTCGAATTTGTTGTATTCGCGCTTGAACTGGTCCTGTCGAACCGTCTTGATCTGGGTGGTGCCCTCATGGTATGCGTCGAGGGTCACCCAGATGTCGTAGACGGACGACAGGTGAGATATGCGGTCAAACTCGCTACGACTCAAACCCTGGATGATGATGTTCCTTGCCTTTGCATTCACCTCAACATCAGCCATGTTCTCGGCATTGATGTTCTCATCGGCATATCCCTGGCCCTGGATGTATGTCTCCATTCGGCTCTTCAAGAAGGGGTAATCGATGCCATCGAAAACGGGCGGCTTGGTCGAGTACTTATCCGTCGCCATGGCTCTTGAGACCGGTTAAGATCTATTGATTAGAGCTAACCGGCTCTGATACCAATTGTTGGATCGGAATTGGCGACAGAGGGGGGGTGAATGTCGAACTTTTAAAAAAAATCGCCCCCAAAAGGATTCTGGCACTTCCTCCTCCGATAGCTGAAAAGCTATGAAGAAGGAACTAAAATCCAAATACTAGAAAGAACTGTGAAGGGCCATCAGTGCTGTTGACACAACATGTATTTTCCAGGAGAAGAGCTGCCAAAACTGAATGACTGTTGCTAGCCGAGAGAGAGATCAACAAGGAATCAAATCTGCTGCTAAAAGAGAGATAAACCTGGAAATTACAGCTGCACAAAAGGTCTCATTTCTGCTGAAACTGAAGGCAAAATTAGAATGGACTTTGGCTGAAAACTGCACCTCAATTTGACTGAAAACTGCACCTCAATTGGCTGAAAACAGCACTGCAGTTTGGCTGAAAACAGCACTGCAATTGGCTGAAAACAGCACTGCAGTTTTGCTGAAAACAGCACTGCAGTTTTGCTGAAAACAGCACTGCAATTGGCTGAAAACAGCACTGCAGTTTTGCTGAAAACAGCCCTGCAATTGGCTGAAAACAGTAGTGCAGTTTGGCTGAAAATGCTGCTGAAGAACAGCAAGCAGTAAAAATATACACCACCAAGCAAACTGAGAATTTGATGAATTTCAGCTGATCTCCTGAGCCCTAAAGACCAAGAAAATGTCCTAAATAGCAAGGGGAGACCAAGAAAACAAAGAACTCAGCTAAAGATCAAGAAAACAAGAAATTCAGACTTGGGACTGAAAACTGAAAAGATTCAGAGGACTGAACCAAAACTCAAATTACTCCCCAACCATTGATCCTTTGGCCATGAAACTTTTAGGATAGCTAATTAATAGCCTGAGGTCTCTAGATACCAGATTTCATGCCAATTCATGGAGAGAAACTAAATCCACCTCAAACCCTAGGAAGCCAAACCAAGAACAGAGGAGCTCAGAAAATAACAAACCGAAATCAAAAGTGGTTTGCTCTTAGGATTGACTACCCAAATAGCTTTTGGGCATCTCCTATGTCATAGCAACCCATTTTGGGGCTTCCCAAACAAGAAACAACTCGAAACTCACAAAATCAAGAAAATCACCAAAAGAAGAACGAAGAACAGAGAGGAGCTCGTGAAATAAACTTCTGGGATTTCATTCCATCAAAGCAAGAAATACATAGGAGTCCCCATACGCATGGACATTAGGACAGGGATGATAGATTACAAACTCCTCAATCCATCCTCTCCCTCTCCAACTCAAGAACACAACCCATACATGCTTGGGAGGGGATGAACACACACAGAGAGCTACCACATTGGGGACATCGAAGGAGACACCCTCTGCCTTCTTCACCCACTAAAGCTCTAAAGCCAACAACCTCTCCAAAGGCTCTTTTGACTAACCAAAACCCTAGCTCTCTCCCCAAGCCATATTGAGGGCATGCAGCCCCTCCACCTATTTATAGCCTTGGCTAACGGGTCTCCAGCCCGTTACGCCTGCTATACCCGAACGGAACCGTCTCCCACTTGTGCAGCCTCGCGAAATTCCCGATTCGCCCCTCCTGCACCTTCCGGGAAGCTTCCGCGCTCCTTGCCTCGCACGCCTAGCAACCACCTCGAGTCCACGTCGTCTTTGACACCTCCTGACTGTTCTGACCTCAGCGCCACCTACGCCTAGTCCAGTCCTCCGTGTCTCACCACGACTCTGCTCGATGTCCTCCAGTCACACATACAAGAAAACATGTCAAATAGCACCGCTCGATACATGAAAGCGTAAATACCATCATACTTACCACAGATGAAGTCCAAAACCTGTCAAATCAAAGAATCAGCGTCCTAATCCCATATGACCAAGTTTGACCCCATATGGCCAAGTTTGACCACAGTCTGACCGAGCCCGTTGCACCACACAACGTCAAGGTCCGAACAACCCAAACCAAACTCGACTACCATAAACTCATGTCAACTACTCATCACTTACATGTGGTCACCTCCACATGGTCCATCAATCACTCTACTACTCTCCTACTTTACTGTTTAGTCAGTAACCATAGCAGTTGGCGCCGTCTGTGGGGATGACGGAGAGCAAGCCATAGAATTTGAGAAGTGATGGCACCAAAGAAAGTTTCATTGACGACGAGGAAGAAGCGGAGCACGATGGCAACGCCAGGGCCTCGATCGGCGGGTCGCCTACGTTGACATCAGGAACCGGCACTGAAGGTGACGCTGGTGTCGTGAACGTCGACGTCGACACCCGTGGCACAGCGGCCGGTCTTGCCGATGGCGCGGCGGCTGTCCTCGTTAGCCGTGCTCAGATCAGCTGGAGCAGCGACGCCAATGCTCGCATTGGCGTGCTCAACGACCCGACGTCTAACACGAGAGCGACAGACGACCCCGATGGCCGCACCAGTCTTGTCACTGACCTCGGGGCCCGTCGCATCGGCGTACCGAACAACTTGGGTGAGCAAGCCATAGTCGCCAGCAACCCAGCAACCCGCACCATTGCTCAGGCTGGTGCAACCACCTCAACAGTGAAAAAACGCCCTGCTGGCGGCCCTCGGTACGCTGCAGCGCGAGCTGACAGATCTCCAAGGTGCCGTGCGGGAAATGCAAGAGGCTCGGAGCCAGTAGGAGGCACGGAGCAAGAAAACCCCGCCGGTAGCGCCGATGGAAGCCACACCTGATCGGGTGGATAGCCGCAATGCTCCCACCTTCGGTCGCATTGCACAACGACGCGTAGATCCGGAGTCCCCCTCTCTACCGGCCTACAACAGTCGGTGTGGCTGGAGGACTTCAAGTTCCCCACCATCGAGCCGTACAAGGGCGACACAGACCCTAGAGAGTTCGTTCGTGTGTATGAGACGGCCATCGAGGCTGCTGGCGGAGACTATTTCACCAAGGCGAAGGGTCTGCCACTCGTGCTGCAGGGAGTAGCGCTCTCTTGGTTCTTCACCATAGAGCCGAACTCCATATACGCGTGGGAACAATTCGAGACCACCTGTACAATAATTTCCAAGGAAACTATGTCAAGCGGGTCGACACGGATCAACTCTTCGCCATCAAGCAAAAGCCCTTGGAAAAGCTCTGAGAGTACTTCAAACGTTTTGCCAAGGTTCGCTGCCAAGTCAAGGATGTCAACGAGACCACGATCATCAATGCAGCGATTCAAGGCCTTTGCCCAGGGCCACTAGCCGAATATAACGCGCACAAGCCAATAAGGATGGTGGCCAAGCTCTTCGACAAGATGGAGTATGCAAGGGATGAAGAAGACACACAACGGCGCAGAGGCGGCACCTCCGACGCCAAGCAGACATAAGACTCACCAAAGGACTCCTCCCAGAGCAAGAAGGACTCCTCGAAGGACACCTCCAATTGCAAGCAAGACTCGTCGAGTGACAAATCCAACCGCAGGCAGTGCAAATTCCAAAAGGCCCGATATGTTTTCGACATCAAAGGCAGCTCCGACAATAGCGCCTTCTCTAGCCGAGAATGGCGTCACAGAGGTCGCAGATGCGGGCAAGATCGAGGCCGCAACGATGAAATGCGTTGCGAAGCGGAGCGCCAACAACAGGGACTATGATGCAAGGTGCATGGCTGCGGCGACCATGTCACGCGGACATACCCCACCATTAAGACTCTTTGCCAAAGCGTCGCCAGGGACAGAGCCCTTGAAGCCAGGACTCAGCGGTGGCCCACGTGCAGCAGCCCCAAGAAGGCCTTCTGCGAGTACAGGCCCCAGAGGAAGGCCAACGCCGCATCATAAACGTCATATCTGAGGGTTCCTCCCTAAAATTTTCATCCGCGCGGAAGCAAAAAGCCTACGCTCGCCAGCTGCATCACGTAGCGTCGTATCTAGCCTAGGCGTCGCCGACCTGGGTGCAAAACGACATCACCTTCACCGTCGCCGACTCGGAGGGAGTCGACTTTTCCCCATCAGGATCCCCTGGTGATCCAGGTCGCCATCACAGGCTACGATGTTAAGCGCGTCCTGGTCAACGGTGTAGGATCAAGGATACTGACTAGAGGGGGGGTAAATAGGAGATTTTAAAATTTTTCTTGTTATACTTGATTAATTCTTCACAATTTAAATAGCAAGAATGTAAGGCAAATAATCCTACACAATTCTAGTCAAGTGTATAGCAATTCTAGCTCTAAGCAAGCAAATGATCACAATGAAGTAAATAAACAAGAGCTAAGAAAGAGATGAACACAACCGATGTTTTTACCGTGGTGTTCGGAAACTTGTCGTTTTTCCCTACTCGCGTTGAGGTTAGCCCGAACTAATCAGACCGGCTCCACGAATTAAGCCGAAGCACCTCGATCACTAGTGGTAGCTCTTCCCCGCTCCGGGTAGGTGAAGCTCCGACCTTCACAAATCACTTGGTCTTCTCATAAGCTCCTTGAGAAGATCACCGATCAACCTCCGCCCAATCGTCCAAGTGCCGGTAAGCACTAAGAGTAATAAATCCGGGCTTCACTTGAATGCAAACTAGTGCCAAATGGATCAACTAATGAATTCTAGCACTATTTGCTCAACCACCTCAAATTTAATGCACAAAGTGAGAATGAGGGTGGAGTGAATGCTCTAGGGCTCAAGAAATATGCAATGGATCTCTAACCTTAGTCCTTGAGCAGTGCTGGGGGTATTTATAACCTCCCCCAACCAAAACTAGCCGTTTGACACAAATTCATGAAACATTCAGGATGAGCGGTACTACCGCCCTTGTGGGCGCGGTACTACCGCTACCAAATCTTCGCGGCAGAACGGCTATGTCAGAGCTCTACAGTGACCGTTGGATTTGGCGGCGCGGTACTACCACCGTTGTAATTTGCGGTACTACCTCTCTTCGGTAGTTCTGCAAAGTCGGCGCGGTACTACCGCTCTCCAGAAATCCGAAAGGTCCCAAATTTGGCACTCTCTGGAAAAAAGCTCCGCTCTAAAATCGGAGCTTCTGGACTTCGGAAGTACCCCGCGCTGGATAGCGGAAACTACCGCAACCTGCGGTAGTTTCCACCGTTGAAATCGCCGGTACTTCCGCTCTATGAAAATCCAGATTTCATCCGGAGGTGCTTTCTGGAAAAAACGTTCCGCTCAACCTCTGGATCTTCCGGGCTCCGGAAGTACCGCTCTAAGATGCGGAACTACCGCTCCCTGCGGTAGTTCCGGCGTTGTCGTAGCTACGGGCTAAACAGGGAAAGAGGGGACTGGTAGGAGAGGAAGAGGAGAGCCAGATCTGTGGAGAGGTGGTGAGAATGAGAGGAGGATGTCCCCCTTTGCCCCTCCTGGGGCTTATATATATGTGAGTGGGGTAGAATGGGAAATCCCCATTCTACCCCTTAGCATTTACAAGGATGGGGGGTACACTGGTATATTTACACTGTTATATTCCTCTACACTATTGGGCCTATTACATGTTGGACTAGTTGCACGGCCCAGTCACGGGGGGTTGGGCCACCCCTACAACAGTACTCCCTCTACAGCAAGCGCTGAGGTCCCGATGGGCGAGCTGACGCGATCAACCACCCAGCCCCCCGTTCCCTGACAGCAAGCACGAGGGTGCCGATGCAACTGATAGCTCGCGGACCCTAGAGGCAATGCTTATGAAGGAACCGGTGAGGCGCCGGAGACGTCGTCGAGCGCCGAAGACGTGCCGTCCCGCCGAGGCGATGCCTACAAGGCGGACGGCGGGAAGTCGAGGCCGAAGGCGCGTCGTTGAGCGCCGAAGACGTGCCGTCCCGCCGAGGCGATGCCTACGAGGCGGACGGCGGAGTCGAGCGCCGAAGACGTGTCGTCGAACGCCAAAGACGCGCCGTCCCGCCGAGGCGATGCCTACAAGGCGGACGACGGAGTCGAGCGCCGAAGACGTGCCGTCCCACCGAGGCGATGCCTACAAGGCGGACGGCGGAGTCGAGGCCGAAGGCGTGTCGTCGAGCGCCGAAGACGTGCCGTCCCGCCGAGGCGATGCCTACAAGGCGGACGGCCGAGTCGAGCGCCGAAGACGTGCCGTCTCACCAAGGGCGATGCCTACGAGGCGGACGGCGGAGTCGAGGGCCGAAGGCGTGTCGTCGAGCGCCGAAGACGTGCCGTCCCGCCGAGGCGAGCCTACGAGGCGAACGGCGGAGTCGAGCGCCGAAGACTGTGTCGTCGAGCGCCGAAAACGCGCCGTCGAGCGCCCAAGACGTGCCGTCCCACCGAGGCGATGGCTACAAGGCGGACGCGCGAGTCGAGCGCCGAAGACGTGCCGTCCCGCCGAGGCGATGCCTACAAGGCGGACGGCCGAGTCGAGCGCCGAAGACGTGCTGTCCCACCGAGGCGATGCCTACGAGGCGGACGGCGGAGTCGAGGCCGAAGGCGTGTCGTCGAGCGCCGACACGCGCCGGCGAGCACCCAAGAAGTGCCGTCCCGCCGAGGCGATGCCTACGAGGCGGACGGCGGAGTCGAGCGCCGAAGACGTGTCATCGAGCGCCGAAGACGTGCCGTCCCGCCGAGGCGATGCCTACAAGGCGGACGGCGGGGAGTCGAGCGCCGAAGATGCGCCGACAATGTTGTTCCCCTACCTTCGAAAAGAGTGTCTACTGAGGGCGGGCGCTTGGAGCGTAGGCCGAAGGCACTACGCACGTCGAGGTAGGGAGGCGAGAGCGCTGTTCCCCTACCTTCAAAAAGGAGTGCCGCGGGGAGCGGGCGCTTGGAGCGTATGCCGAAGGCAGTACGCACGCCGAGGTAGGGAGGCGAGAGCGCCGTTCCCCTACCTTCAAAAAGGAGTGCCCGCTGGGAGCGGGCGCTTGGAGCGTGTGCCGAAGGCAGTACGCACGCCGAGGTAGGGAGGCGAGAGCGCCGTTCCCCTACCCTCAAAAAGGAGTGCCCGCGGGGAGCGGGCGCTTGGAGCGTGTGCCGAAGGCACTACGCACGCCGAGGTAGGGAGGCGAGACCGCCGTTCCCCTACCTTCAAAAAGGAGTGCCCCGCGGGGAGCGGGCGCTTGGAGCGTGTGCCGAAGGCACTACGCACGCCGAGGTAGGGAGGCGAGAGCGCCGTTCCCCTACCTTCAAAAAGGAGTGCCCGCGGGGAGCGGGCGCTTGGAGCGTAGGCCGAAGGCACTACGGACGCCGAGGTAGGGGAGGCGATGACCGCCGTTCCCCTACCTTCAAAAAGGAGTGCCCGCGGGGAGCGGGCGCTTGGAGCGTATGCCGAAGGCACTACGCACGCCGAGGTAGGGAGGCGAGACCGCCGTTCCCCCTACCTTCAAAAAGGAGTGCCCGTGGGGAGCGGGCGCTTGGAGCGTGTGCCGAAGGCACTACGCACGCCGAGGTAGGGAGGCGAGACCGCCGTTCCCTACATTCAAAAAGGAGTGCCCGTGGGGAGCGGGCGCTTGGAGCGTGTGCCGAAGGCACTACGCACGCCGAGGTAGGGAGCGAAGACCGCCGTTCCCCTACCTTCAAAAAGGTAGTGCCCGCGGGGAGCCGGGCGCTTGGAGCGTTCTGCCGAAGGCACTACGCACGCCGAGGTAGGGACGCGAGAACGCCGTTCCCCTACCTTCAAAAAGGAGTGCCCGCAGGGGAGCGGGCGCTTGGAGCGTAGGCCGAAGGCACTACGCACGCCGAGGTAGGGAGCGAGATCCGCCGTTCCCCTACCTTCAAAAAGGAGTGCCGCGGGGAGCGGGCGCTTGGAGCGTCTGCCGAAGGCAGTACGCACGCCGAGGTAGGGAGGCGAGAATGCCGTTCCCCTACCTTCAAAAAGGAGTGCCCGCGGGGAGCGGTGCGCTTGGAGCGTAGGCCGAAGGCACTACGCACGCCGAGGTAGGGAGGGGCACTACGGACGCCGAGGTAGGGAGGCGAGGACCGCCGTTCCCCTACCTTCAAAAAGGAGTGCCCGCGGGGAGCGGGCGCTTGGATGCTGTATGCCGAAGGCAATACGCACGCCGAGGTAGGGAGGCGAGACCGCCGTTCCCCTACCTTCAAAAAGGAGTACCCGCGGGGAGCGCGGGCGCTTGGAGCGTATGCCGAAGGCACTACGCACGCCGAGGTAGGGAGGCGAGACCGCCGTTCCCCTACCTTCAAAAAGGAGTGCCCGCGGGGGACGCGGGCGCTTGGAGCGTATGGCGAAAGCACTACGCACGCCGAGGTAGGGAGGCGAGACCGCCGTTCCCCTACCTTCAAAAAGGAGTGCCCGCGGGGAGCGGGCGGCTTGGAGCGTGTGCCGAAGGCACTACGCACGCCGAGGTAGGGAGGCGAGGAGCGCCGTTCCCCTACCTTCAAAAGGAGTGCCCGCGGGGAGCGGGCGCTTGGAGCGTATGCCGAAGGCACTACGGACGCCGATGGTAGGGAGGCGAGACCGCCGTTCCCCTACCTTCAAAAAGGAGTGCCCGCGGGGCAGCGGGCGCTTGGAGCGTGTGCCGAAGGCACTACGCACGCCGAGGTAGGGAGGCGAGACCGCCGTTCCCCTACCTTCAAAAAGGAGTGCCCGCGGGGGCGGGCGCTTGGAGCGTGTGCCGAAGGCACTACGCACGCCGAGGTAGGGAGGCGAGACCGCCGTTCCCCTACCTTCAAAAAGGAGTGCCCGCGGGGAGCGGGCGCTTGGAGCGTGTGCCGAAGGCACTACGCACGCCGAGGTAGGGAGCGAGACCGCCGTTCCCCTACCTTCAAAAAGGAGTGCCCGCGGGGAGCGGGCGCTTGGAGCGTATGGCGAACGCACTACGCACGCCGAGGTAGGGAGGCGAGACCGCCGTTCCCCTACCTTCAAAAAAGGAGTGCCCGCGGGGAGCGGGCGCTTGGAGCGTGTGCCGAAGGCACTACGCACGCCGAGGTAGGGAGGCGAGAACGCCGTTCCCCTACCTTCAAAAAGGAGTGCCCGCGGGGAGCGGGCGCTTGGAGCGTAGGCCGAAGGCACTACGCACGCCGAGGTAGGGAGGGGCACTACGGACGCCGAGGTAGGGAGGCGAGACCGCCGTTCCCCTACCTTCAAAAAGGAGTGCCCGCGGGGGAGCGGGCGCTTGGAGCGTATGCCGAAGGCAATACGCACGCCGAGGTAGGGAGGCGAGACCGCCGTTCCCCTACCTTCAAAAAGGAGTGCCCGCGGGGAGCGGGCTTTGGAGCGTATGCCGAAGGCACTACGCACCCGAGGTAGGGAGGCGAGACCGCCGTTCCCCTACCTTCAAAAAGGAGTGCCCGCGGGGAGCGGGCGCTTGGAGCGTATGGCGAAAGCACTACGCACGCCGAGGTAGGGAGGCGAGACCGCCGTTCCCCTACCTTCAAAATGGAGTGCCCGCGGGGAGCGGGCGCTTGGAGCGTGTGCCGAAGGCACTACGCACGCCGAGGTAGGGAGGCGAGAGCGCCGTTCCCCTACCTTCAAAAAGGAGTGCCCGCGGGGAGCGGGCGCTTGGAGCGTAGGCCGAAGGCACTACGGACGCCGAGGTAGGGAGGCGAGACCGCCGTTCCCCTACCTTCAAAAAGGAGTGCCCGCGGGGAGCGGGCGCTTGGAGCGTATGCCGAAGGCAGTACGCACGCCGAGGTTGGGAGGCGAGACCGCCGTTCCCCTACCTTCAAAAAGGAGTGCCCCGCGGGAGCGGGCGCTTGGAGCGTGTGCCGAAGGCACTACGCACGCCGAGGTAGGGAGGCGAGACCGCCGTTCCCCTACCTTCAAAAAGGAGTGCCCGCGGGGAGCGGGCGCTTGGAGCGTGTGCCGAAGGCACTACGCACGCCGAGGTAGGGAGCGAGACCGCCGTTCCCCTACCTTCAAAAAGGAGTGCCCGCGGGGAGCGGGCGCTTGGAGCGTAGCCCGAAGGCACTACGCACGCCGAGGTTGGGAGGCGCACTACGGACGCCGAGGTAGGGAGGCGAGACCGCCGTTCCCCTACCTTCAAAAAGGAGTGCCCGCGGGGAGCGGGCGCTTGGAGCGTATGCCGAAGGCAATACGCACGCCGAGATAGGGAGGCGAGACCGCCGTTCCCCTACCTTCAAAAAGGAGTGCCCGCGGGGAGCGGGCGCTTGGAGCGTATGCCGAAGGCACTACGCACGCCGAGGTAGGGAGGCGAGACCGCCGTTCCCCTACCTTCAAAAAGGAGTGCCCGCGGGGAGCGGGCGCTTGGAGCGTATGGCGAAAGCACTACGCACGCCGAGGTAGGGAGGCGAGACCGCCGTTCCCCTACCTTCAAATGGAGTGCCCGCGGGGAGCGGGCGCTTGGAGCGTGTGCCGAAGGCACTACGCACGCCGAGGTAGGGAGGCGAGAGCGCCGTTCCCCTACCTTCAAAAAGGAGTGCCCGCGGGGAGCGGCGCTTGGAGCGTAGCCCGAAGGCACTACGCACGCCGAGGTTGGGAGGCGCACTACGGACGCCGAGGTAGGGAGGCGAGACCGCCGTTCCCCTACCTTCAAAAAGGAGTGCCCGCGGGAGCGGGCGCTTGGAGCGTATGCCGAAGGCAATACGCACGCCGAGATAGGGAGGCGAGACCGCCGTTCCCCTACCTTCAAAAAGGAGTGCCGCGGGGAGCGGGCGCTTGGAGCGTATGCCGAAGGCACTACGCACGCCGAGGTAGGGAGGCGAGACCGCCGTTCCCCTACCTTCAAAAAGGAGTGCCGCGGGGAGCGGGCGCTTGGAGCGTATGCCGAAGGCACTACGCACGCCGAGGTAGGGAGGCGAGAGCGCCGTTCCCCTACCTTCAAAAAGGAGTGCCCGCGGGGAGCGGGCGCTTGGAGCGTATGCCGAAGGCACTTCGGACGCCGAGGTAGGGAGGCGAGACCGCCGTTCCCCTACCTTCAAAAAAGAGTGCCCGCGGGGAGCGGGCGCTTGGAGCGTAGGCCGAAGGCACTACGGACGCCGAGGTAGGTAGGCGAGACCGCCGTTCCCCTACCTTCAAAAAGGAGTGCCCGCGGGGAGCGGGCGCTTGGAGCGTATGCCGAAGGCTGTACGCACGCCGAGGTAGGGAGGCGAGAGCGCCATTCCCCTACCTTCAAAAAGGAGTGCCCGCGGGGAGCGGGCGCTTGGAGCGTATGCCGAAGGCAGTACGCACGGCGAGGTAGGGAGGCGAGACCGCCGTTCCCCTACCTTCAAAAAGGAGCGATACACTCCCTGGTGTAACGCGCTCGAAGGTGCGACATCCAGGTGCCGCATCACTAAGGCGAGGCACTCCCTAGTGTCTCGGCCATCGCGCAATTTTTATACTCCGTAGAGTGCGTGAGGGTAACTGGTGCGTGCGGAGGCAGACCTCGGCGCACGACTTTATTTATAGTCCGCAGACTGGTGCGTGCGGAGGCGGACCTCAGCGCACGACTTAATTTATAGCCCATGGACTCTCGCGTGCGGAGGCAGACCTCGGCGCACGACTTAATTTATAGTCCTTGGACTCTCGCGTGCGGAGGCAGCCTCTGCGTACGACTTAATTTATAGTCCGCGGACTTTCGCGTGCGGAGGCAGACCTCGGCGCACGACTTAATTTATAGTCCGCGGACTTTCGCGTGCGGAGGCAGACCTCGGCGCATGACTTAATTTATAGTCCGCAGACTGATGTGCGTGCGAGGCGGACCTCAGCGCACGACTTGTTTAGAGTCCGTAGACTTGCGCAGGGACAACACCTGCGTCTTATTTATGCTCCGTAGAGAGCGTGGGATCATCATCCCCGTCTTGTTTATACTCCGTAGAGTCGCGCGTGCGGAAGCTGAGCTCACGCTACGTCTTATTTAAAGTCCGTAGACTGGTGCGTGCGGAGCTAGGCTCAACGCTACGTCTTATTTAAAGTCCGTGGACTAGTGCGTGCGGAGCTAGGCTCGACGCTACGTCTTCTTTATAGTCCGCAGACTCTCGCGTGCGGAGCTAGGCTCGACGCTACGTCTTATTTAAAGTCCGTGGACTATTGCGTGCGGAGCTAGGCTCGACGCTACGTCTTCTTTATAGTCCGGAGACTCACGCGTGCGGAGCTAGGCTCGACGCTACGTCTTATTTAGAGTCCGTGGACTATTGCGTGCGGAGCTAGGCTCGACGCTACGTCTTCTTATAGTCCGGAGACTCGCGCGTGCGGAGCTAGGCTCGACGCTACGTCTTATTTAGAGTCCGTGGAGTATTGCGTGTGGAGCTAGGCTCGACGCTACGTCTTCTTTATAGTCCGGAGACTTGCGCGTGCGGAGCTAGGCTCGACGCTACGTCTTATTTAGAGTCCGTGGACTATTGCGTGCGGAGCTAGGCTCAACGCTACGTCTTCTTTATACTCCGTAGAGTGCGCGCGGAGGCGTCCCCCGCTGTGTCTTATTTATACTCCGTAGAGTGCGTGCGGAGCTAGGCTCGACGCTACGTCTTATTTAAAGTCCGTGGACTATTGCGTGCGGAGCTAGGCTCGACGCTACGTCTTCTTTATAGTCCGGAGACTCACGCGTGCGGAGCTAGGCTCGACGCTACGTCTTATTTAGAGTCCGTGGACTATTGCGTGCGGAGCTAGGCTCGACGCTACGTCTTCTTTATAGTCCGGAGACTCGCGCGTGCGGAGCTAGGCTCGACGCTACGTCTTATTTAGAGTCCGTGGACTATTGCGTGCGGAGCTAGGCTCGACGCTACGTCTTCTTTATAGTCCGGAGACTCGCGCGTGCGGAGCTAGGCTCGACGCTACGTCTTATTTAGAGTCTGTGGACTATTGCGTGCGGAGCTAGGCTCGACGCTACGTCTTCTTTATAGTCCGGAGACTCGCGCGTGCGGAGCTAGGCTCGACTCTACGTCTTATTTAGAGTCCGTGGACTATTGCGTGCGGAGCTAGGCTCGACGCTACGTCTTCTTTATAGTCCGGAGACTCGCGCGTGCGGAGCTAGGCTCGACGCTACGTCTTATTTAAAGTCCGTGGACTGTTGCGTGCGGAGCTAGGCTCGACGCTACGTCTTCTTTATAGTCCGGAGACTCGCGCGTGCGGAGCTAGGCTCGACGCTATGTCTTATTTAAAGTCCGTGGACTATTGCGTGCGGAGCTAGGCTCGACGCTACGTCTTCTTTATAGTCCGCAGACTCTCGCGTGCGGAGCTAGGCTCGACGCTACGTCTTATTTAAAGTCCGTGGAGCTAGGCTCGACGCTAGTCGTCTTTCTTCTCGACGCTACGTCTTCTCTCGCAGAGTACGCCGAGGCGCAAGGCCATCGTGCGATTTAAAATAAAAACGAGGACCAAAAGAGAGGCATCGAAGAAATGGCCGAAGATTTGCGACAACAAAATGCCTCCAGAATGCAGTACTGGAAAAGCATTAGATGCTACGGTAGCCTAGAACAGGCCAAAACCGAAGAAGCAAACACGGCCAAATCAAATGCTCTCAAAAACGGAACTGCACCCCGCAATAAATGATATGATGGATAACCATTTGTTTGCCGCCATGCGCGCAAAAATTGCAGCAGGATTACTGAAGCCTCGTGCGAAATGAAATGCAGTGCGTACCGGGCGGGACGGTGACGACGTGAGTCAACTGCCCTGGTTGCGGCCGCGTGTGACGCCTGGTCTTGACATGGTGGAGATGAAGCGATGCGCCAGTCCTGTGCATGGACCATGCACACGATGTAGTGAGCCTGCTTGCGCTCCGTGCTTCGTTATGCATGCGCCAGCACGTGGCATCCGTGACATGTCGGGGAGGCAACGCGGAGCCAAGGCGAGGGTCGTTGAAGACTTCTCGGAGCCGAGACAAAGTGTCGCTGGCGAAGGCTTCAAGTCAGAGGCCAATCTCGACGTGGAGGCTTGAGCCGGCGCCAGGAGCAGGTGGCACGGGTCACCCGGCCGGCGGAGATGGAGCCAAAGCACAGGCACCAGGCGGCGTATACGCTGGAGCGCAGGCCGCGACGAAGGTGTGCGCGGGGTAACTTCGCCGCGTGGTTCGCCGTGGCGCAGACCAACGCCGAGCGGCAAGGAGCAGCGAGGAGCCCACCGCTTGCGGAGGTGACGTCCGACGGAAAGGCATGGAGGCTCACGTGGAGGCCATGCGGAGCGCACGCGCGAGGCTCACCAGCGCTTGCCGCACTCACGCAGAATGAACTGACTGCGTACATCCATCCACGTCGAGCTCGAGCCGGAGACTTCGGGACTTCGCGCGTGAGACTTCGGGACCTCGCGCGTGAGACCTCGAGCCGTAGACTTCGCGCGTGCATGGAGCCCCGCGCAGATGCCGAGGGCGCGGAGGCCGGAGTTGCGGCACTGGCTCCGGCAGTGTGCGAAGCTATCCATCTCCATGTGGGACGGCGCGGAGGGCTCCGTCACCAAGGTCTTCCGTAGCTTCGCTTGGAGGGGCGTGGCCCTCGCAGGCGCGGAGCCGGTGGCGGAGACCGCGCAGGCGCGAGACGGCAGCGCCGACCTCGCAGGCGCGTAGACGGCGGCGCCGACCTCGCAAGCGCGGAGTTGTCAATGCGGGGACGGGCTCACCGGTTTTGCAAATTTGAAGACCAGCAGGCGTCTGCGCGCGACGACGAAGGCCGGACGGAGTCTCGAGCGGAGGTGCGCAGGTGGACATCCCATGCATGCAGGTAGACGGATATCGCAGTAGCGCCTCAGAGAGGGCCTCGCCGGGACTGCTTCGAAGCAAGCCTCGCCGGGACCTCGCCGACGCGCGTGGGCATCACGGGCGTGTACATCAGGATGAGGATCATCAAAGCTGAGGCCCCAGCTGACGTTCTGCTCACACCGGAGATGATGGAGCCGAAGTCGACGCAGAGGTAGGACCAGTTGAAGAAGGACGCCTTGCTCTCCAGGATGTTGTGGATGGATATTTCATGTCTGGAGAGAGCTCGTATGGACGCAGGAGGCTCGCGCCTGGAGACTGGGACGTGCAAGCGCGCCGTCCTGCTGCCCGCTTTCCGCCCTCCTTCGCGCGGCGGTGCGACGTGTTTGGACACTTGCGGCATAGAGAGGCCCTGCAGAACGTAGACCACCCGTGGCGCATACCCACCTTACGTTGCCCTCGACGTCAGCGGCACCCTCGGCGAGAAGCTCGGCGGGCCCACACCGAAGCCAGTGCAGATCCGCCGCGTCGACGAAGACAGGCTTCGGTCGCCGCCCGCCTACGCACAGACAAAGCCGAGCTGGAATCTCCGCTCGCCCTCGCGGGCAGGAACCAGCCTCCGCGCAGGGCGTCAGACGCGAGCGCCGCAAAGAGAGGGGAAATCCTGCATGCATGTATACTCCGGACGTGCGCAGGTGGATGTGTACACGCGAACGGATAATATGCATGCATGACGGGATGCAGTGAATGGACCTTTTCGTGGATGGGCATGCAAATGGATAATTATGCATGGATAGACATTAATGCATGCCTGGACATACGTGTGGCGACATTTCACGCATGGAGTAGTACGTACGTATAAATACGCATGAGCGGCTCATACATACATACTCGCGTGGACGCGGCTCGAAGACACGTGTTGCGAAGACGAGATCGGCGCCGCGGAGCTGTGGCGCAGCGAAGTCCTGCTCACGGAAGACTTCGTCGATGCGTACTTGGCTCGAAGACGTGCGGAGCTGCCGTCTGCGCGAGTCTGTCCAACGCAAACTGGTGCGCCCGCTGTCCTTGCGCCCTGCGGAGTCTTGGGCCAACACGCAGAGGCATCGCTCGACGAAGACCTTGACGCGACACAGCCTGACGGCCTAGAGTCGATGTAAAGCCAACGGCGAAGTCGGCGCGGAGCTCAGAGCGGCGGGGTGGCCTGCGGCGTGCCTGCGCCACTTGATCAACCTCATGGATCTGGGCAATCTCACTGGATCTACTCAATGTCGCATCTACAAAATACAGCCAAGTTTGCAGGCAGAGCCCGTACGCCTCCATAATCAAAAAATGGCTAGATTTTTAGCGAACGAACTACTTATCTTTTCGTTGAATGCTGGAGAAGCCTCCTCTAGACGCAACTTCTCGTCGGTCCCCACGGTCGGCGCCAACTGTCGTAGCTACGGGCTAAACAGGGAAAGAGGGGACTGGTAGGAGAGGAAGAGGAGAGCCAGATCTGTGGAGAGGTGGTGAGAATGAGAGGAGGATGTCCCCCTTTGCCCCTCCTGGGGGCTTATATATATGTGAGTGGGGTAGAATGGGAAATCCCATTTACCCCTTAGCATTTACAAAGGATGGGGGTACACTGGTATATTACACTGTTATATTCCTCTACACTATTGGGCCTATTACATGTTGGACTAGTTTGCACGGCCCAGTCACGGGGGTTGGGCCACCCCTACAACAGGCGTTGAAAGCGCCGGTACTTCCGTTCCCGCACGAATTCAGATGCATCGGGGGTGCTCTCTGGAAAAAAAAGGCTCCGCTCGAAATTCGGAGCTTCTGGTCGCTGGTAGTACCGATTCTAGGCGCAAAACTACCACTCTCCGGTAGTTCCGACATGCAAATCAGTGGTACTACCGCTCGTCCAGATAGAGCACAGATTTGATTTTAAAAAACAGTTTTTGATGAGTGCATGCTTCTAAATTGATCCAAGTGGCACATAAATTTGCTATCAAGCTACTTGCCATGATCCCTCTTTATGGTATGATTTTCTACCCTATAATCCGGTCTTCCGCCATTCTCCTAAGACCGGTAAAAATAAAAAGGGATCATATTCTAAGTATACCTTTGTCTTGAACCAATTTGGATCTTCACATATCTCCTTTGGCTTGCATCTTGTTGCTTACAAATGGACTAAACCTTCGCATGCTCATTAAAATGTTAGTCCCATATTCACATAAATTCATTAATTACCAAAACCAATTTTAGGGGCCTAGATGCTTTCAATCTCCCCCTTTTTGGTAATTGATGACAACCCAATTTTATGTGAGAGAAATGTTTTTGAATATACCAATTGTTGGCAACAAGTTGTATATTCTATTTGACTTTTAAATTAAAATAGTTCTTTGCAGTAGAATTTTGTATTGGCATAAGATGAACTATTTGCATATTAAACTCCAAGAGAGGAGAGAGCTCCCCCTAAACATGTGCATAAAAAAATTTGACATTTGGGACAAGATGCACAAGACAAAGAGATATCATAATCATGAAAGTAAATTGACATTTAAGCAACAATGTTAAGATAAGCATCCATGACCATAAAGTTCATTACATCCAAGCAAATATAAAGATAGACATAAGTTCACTACAGCATAAAGCATTCAAAACATAAGAAATTCATTACAGCCCAAAAGTCAAATAAAATATAGATATCTAGCCCAACTAGCCCACTACACTTCTCCCCCTTTGGCATCAAATACCAAAAAGGAGTCACTCCTGAGGTCGGGAGGAGAAGGAGGATCACGACGGAGGCGGCGTCGAGTGTAGCGAGGAGGCGACGGAGGCGGCTGGGACAAGATCTGCTCTATGGCTGTAACTCTGCCATCAATAGAAGTCAACTGCTCATCCACTGTGTCCAACCTGGAGTTGAGAGTGGAGAAGCCCTCGAGCATGGTCAAGTAGATCTACGAGAGAGAAGGCTGGCCAGGCTCCTGTGGCGTTGCTGCTGCTGCATCTGCCACTCCTGCTTGCTGAAGAGGACCCTGGTGCTGCTGGGTCTGGCTGTCGAGCTCTAGCAGCTATGGGAATGGGAGGCTCAGGTCTGGGCTTATATGGTTTGTGGACTCCACCACATCCTCCCCTAAACTCAAACTTGGTCCTGATTAATGCCATAATGTGGGGAGCATAATTGATGCGTTTGATCCTATCATTCTTGGAAGAGGCTATCTCCCGAATGATAACGTCAACTACATCAAATTTTCCCCCTTCATGATGTAGTCTATGAGGTTCCAAGCATGACCTCGAATGGCATCATAATTACCGCTCTTTGGGAGGATGGTATGGTTGATTATGCGGTTTACTAAGCTGGGAATAGGAAGCAGTCCAACTAGCTTGCCAGGGACGAATCTCTCTGCAGTGTTAGTAGATGGACATAGCATGAATATCAAGAGCAGGCTTGTCATATACCTTCTCATAAGCACTCAACTTCGCTTGCAATGCAGTTCAAATTCATGCTTTGGCCTCCAGCCTTGTGCAAACTGTCATCTATGTCATGTGCTGGAAGTCAGGAGTAATGTGCATGGTAGCATAAAACTGACGGATCATTTCTTCATTGTAGTCACATGAGCGAGCCACAAGATGATGAATACTGGCCCTCTAGAAGAGCCTGTAAGTCCCGTCATACTTCTCAATAGAGTCTATGTGATCCCAGTCAACAACTTATGATCGGCAAACTGACGGTCTGGCCCATACAGTTGATCAAAAATTTGCTCCTGAAACTTAGTATGGAATTTTGGATTGATGGAGTTGGAGCGAAGCTCATACTGGTTTCTGTGACGAAGTCTGGCATACTCGTCAGCAGTGATCTTCTTGAGATCAATTTCCAAACTCTCCCTTTTAGTCAAGTCCTCCTCGGATGCCTCCATGGGAGAGCTCTCACAGTGCTCAGACTCTGTCTCGGGGTCTGAATCGGACTGAGGTACCAGGGCCTTCCCTTTGTCTTGGGCAGCCTTTTGAGAGCCTCGGAAGAAGGATGAGTTGGAGTACCCGAAGACTCTCCAGAAATGGAGGAGTACATCCTCCTACCCGCATTTCTTGTTCTAGGCATCTAGAGACAAGAAAATAAATTATGAGAATCAAGGAAGAATAGATCAGATTAGATTGAAGAAGAATAGAGTGATTTTGCTGCGCTGTCAGAAAAATCGGTAGTACCGCCGTTCTGGGCCGGTAGTACCGCTCAGCGGTAGTACCGCGCCTGTCGGCGGTAGTTCCGTTTCCTGGCAGATTCTAGGTTTTCGATACTGTACATAGATTTTTGGTGTTTTCTTAGATTGAATCCATGGAATGGGTGTGCAAATACCCTTAAACACCAAATCTACTCATTTTACCTAGAATTTTGCGCAAAATCATCTTTATTTCAAATCCATCTAAAATTTGACCTAGGGTTCAAAGAAGAGATCAAAAAGGAGGGTTTGATCCAAGATACCTTAAGGATTGAAGGAGTTGAACCCTTTGGAGATGATTTGGCTTGAAGACTTGAAGAAAAATCCCGCTAGATTTGAAGATCTAGGGGCGGTTTTTGGAGTATTTTTGAGTGGGAGAGAGAGAGAGAGGAGAGTGGTACGGTCACGGGCGGAAAGAGAAGCGGAATAACCGCAGAGAGAGAGAAGGGGTCCCTCAAGAGAACCCTCGGGCGCGGGTGGTTACCCTACTTAACCCACTTGCGGTAGCACCGCCGCTATGGGCGGTAGTTCTGCTGGCCGGAAGTACCGCAGGACACGGCGGTAGCTCCGATTTTTCTGGGACTTAGAGAAAAGAAAAGGAATGAGAGTAGATGCAAATGATCCCTAGTTTTTGCACTCAACTAAAATCTTAAGAATCATTATGCATTAAATATCCCAAAAATATTATTTTTTTAAATAATTTTTGCATTTGATTTAAATCAAAACCTTTTGGATAAAATATTTTGCATGCAAACTCTCAAGCTTTATCAATTTGAGCATACATTACAATGAGCCGTAAATTTATGCAACATTGGAGTAATCTATGACATTTAGTTCATTCCTCAATTTGCAAAAGCGGCTTTCATCTAAGGGTTTGGTGAAGATATCCGCTAATTGGTCTTCGGTCCGGATGTAACTAATACAAATATCTCCCTTGCTAACATGGTCCCTCAAGAAATGGTGGCGAATGTCTATATGCTTGGTTCTTGAGTGTTGGACTGGATTATTGGATATTTTGATGGCACTATCATTGTCACACAAAAGAGGCACTTTATCAAAATTAATTTCATAATCCATCAAGGTTTGCCTCATACATAATAATTGAGCACAACAACATTCGGCGGAAACATATTCGGCTTCGGTGGTTGAAAGTGCTACGGAATTTTGTTTCTTTGAGGACCAAGACACTAAAAATCTACCCAAGAATTGACAACTACCCGAGGTGCTTTTTCTATCCACTTTGCAACCCGCATAATTGGAATCCAAATATCCAATTAATTCAAATTTAGCACCTTTAGGATACCAAAGCCCTATGTTTTGGGAATGTTTTAAGTATCTTAAAATTTCTTTTTACGGCCTTTAAATGACACTCTTTTGGTGAAGCTTGAAAGCGAGCACACATGCATACACTAAACATGATATCGGGTCTAGATGCGGTAAGATAAGCAAACTACCTATCATGGATCTAAAAAGCTTTGAATCTACAGACTTACCTCCTTCGTCGAGGTCTAGATGTCCGTTGGTTGCCATTGGTGTCTTGATGTATTTTGCATCTTCCATGCCAAACTTCTTAAAGAGGTCTTTAACGTACTTCGTTTGGCTTATGAAAGTCCCATTCTTGAGTTGCTTGATTTGAAGTCCAAGAAATAACTCAACTCTCCTATCATGGACATATCAAATTCCCTAGAAAACATGTCACCAAATTCTTCGCAAAAATCTTGGTTAGTAGAACCAAATATAATATCATCAACATAAATTTGGCATACAAAGAAATAATCACCAATGATTTTTGTGAATAATGTTTATCTACTTTACCAATTTTAAATCCTTTTGATACAAGGAAATTTCTAAGACGCTCATACCAAGCTCTAGGAGCTTGTTTTAAACCATATAGCGCCTTTGAAAGTTTATAGACATGATTAGGATATTTAGGATCTTCGAACCCCGGTGGTTGTTCAACAAATACAAGTTCGGAGATGGTTCTATTAAGAAATGCACTTTTAACATCCATTTGAAATAATTTAATATCAAAGTTAAATGCAACAGCAAGCAAGATTCTAATTAACTCAAGTCTAGCAACGGGTGCAAAAGTTTCATCATAATCTAGACCTTCTACTTGAGTATAACCTTGAGCGACTAATCTTGTTTTGTTTCTTACCACAACTCCGTTTTCATCTTGTTTATTCCGGAAGACCCATTTTGTGGCAATCACATTGTGCTCTTCGGGTCTTTCCACCAATATCCATACCTTATTTTGTGCGAGGTTGTTTAACTCTTCATGCATGGCATTTACCCAATCCGAGTCATCTAGAGCTTCATCTACAAGCTTAGGCTCAAGAGAAGACACAAAGGAGTAATGTTCACAAAATGAAGCTACTCTAGAGCGAGTTTGAACACCCTTACTCACGTCACCTAATATTTGATCTATTGGATGATCCTTGGCAATTGCGTTGTGAACCTTGAAATTGTTTTGTTATTGATCCTTTTGTTCTTCTTCTATAATTTGAACATTGCTTGTTGTAGATGAGGTGGTGGCTCCACTTGTCTTGATGAGCTTGGTGATGATGGATCTTCCTTTGGCTTGATGTCTCCAATTTACGTATTTTCCATAGCCTTTCGCAATCCTTCATCCCCTACATCAACCAAATTTTCTTGCTCTTCTTGAGAGTCGTTAGTTTCATGAAATTGTAAATCACAAGATTCTTCTACTAAACCGAATTTTTGTTATAAACTCTATAAACTTTGCTATTTGAAGAATATCCTAATAAAAATCCTGCATCACATCGACTTTAAAATTTTGAAAGTCGAACACCCTTTCTGAAGGTATAGCATTTGCAACCAAATACTCTAAAGTAGGAAATGTTCGGTTTTCTTCCAATGAGAAGCTCATAGGAAGTCTTTTTCGAAAGACGATGTAGATAAAGGTGATTTATGGCATGACAAGCGGTGTTAGTAGCTTCCACCCAAAATTTATCGGAAGTATTACATTCATCAAGAATTGTCCTAGCCATTTCAATTAATGTACGATTTTTCCTCTCTACAACTCCATTTTGCTCTGGAGTGTAGGTTGTGGAAAGTTCATGCTTTATTCCAAGTTCATCACAAAAATCTTCAATTTTAGTGTTTTTGAACTCGGAACCATTGTCACTCCTAATGTTATTTATTTTAAAATCAAATTCATTTTGGGCCCTTTTTGCAAAACTTTTGAAAATCCCGGAGGTTTCGTTTTTATCATTTAGGAAGAATACCAATGTATATCTAGAGTAATCATCCACAATGACTAAACAATAACTATTACCCCCAATGCTCTCATAGGTTTTTGGCCAAAACAAATCCATATGTAAGAGCTCTAATGGTCTAGAGGTTGACATGATACTTTTGGAAGGATGAGAATTGGCAACTTGCTTTCCGGCTTGACAAGCACTATAAAGTCGATTTTTCTCAAACTTCACATTCTTCAAGCCAACAACTAAGTCATGTTTGAAAAGTTTTTTAAGTTGTACCATACCCACATGACCTAGTCTCCTGTGCCATAGCCAACCTAAAGAGTTTTTGCAATTAAACAAGTTTTTAAGCATGAATCATTTGAAGTAAAATCTACTAAATATAGATTTCCAAATCTAAAACCTTTGAAAACAAGTTCATTATTATTTTCTTTTGAAATAATTATATTTTCTTTTGAGAATGAGCAAGTTAATCCTAAATCACACAATTGAGCAACGGATAGCAAATTAAAATTTAATATTTCTACTAAAAATACATTAGAAATGGAAAGCTCATTTGAGATAGTGATTTTACCCAAACCAAGTACCTTTCCTTTGCTATTGTCTCCAAAGGTGATTTTCTCATTGCTTCCGCTCTCAAAAGTGGTAAACATTTTCCGGTCTCCGTCATGTGTTGAGTACATCCACTATCCAACACCCAAGGCCTTCCACCGGTCTTATAATTTACCTACAAAAGAAAATCAAGTTCTTTTAGGTACCCAAATTTATTTGGGTCCTTGGAGGTTAGTAACCAAGGTTTTGGGCACCCAAATGGATTTCTTTTAACACCCAAAATCGAGATGCCAATAAAATGAGCAATGACATTTCCATTCTTAGATTTCTTAAGCATGTAACAAGAATCATATAAGCTAATGGAATGCATTTTATTTTTAGAACAATCATTTTGCATATGTCCTACATTCCGGCAATTAGTGCAAGCAATACTTACCATTTTCTTTTACAAACCTTGGAGGTTTGTATGCCGGCTTCTTACTTTTTTTTGGGAATGAACCCAAGTCCTTCCTTGTTAAAAGAGCATCTTTGATCACTTAATACTTTATCAAGGGTAGCCTTTTCCCTTGTAAGCTCTTTCTAAACTTTTGTTTAATTTTAGCACTTATTCCTTTAAATCTTTATTTTCATTAACAAGAGCATGATCTTTTTCAAGAGTTGAAGCAATAATGGAATCTACATTTGAAGAGCATGACATAGCAAAAAGATCATCACAAGAAGTAGACATGCTAGATTTTTGAATTTCTATACTAGGCATTTCATTTAAGATATTACATGTAACACCAATGCTAGTACTAGTTTTCTTTTGATTTTCTTGGAGAAGTAAATCATGAGCTTTCTTTAGCTCCTCATAGGATTCTTGAAGTGACATGTGCTCCCTCTTCAAGACCTTGAATTTTGATTTCTCTTTTCCAAGAAATTCATTCAATTCAACTAGCATATCCATTAAATCATCATACGAGGGCTCATCATCATCAAGGAGTTTTACCTTTTCTCCTTTTGCCATAAGGCATGTAGGAGTGGCGAATAGCGATGGAGCCTCTTTGATGGCGATGCCGACAAGTCCCTTCTTCTTGGGAGACTCATCTTCGCTTGAGTTGGAGTCGAAGTACTCCGCCTCGGAATCCCACTCACCAATGTGGGCTTCGTTCTTCCCATCTTTGTGAAGCTTCTTGAAAAGCTTCTTCTTGCCGTGATAGCCCATCTTCTTAGATGACTTCTCCTTGTTATCCTTCTTGGTGGGGCATTGTGAAGCGATGTGCCCCTTTTCGTCGCATTCATAGCAACGGATGTTGCTCTACTTCTTGTTGGAGGAGGATTGCCACTTCTTGGCCTTTTCATGGCTTGCGCTTCGGTTTGAGCGCCTTCTCATGAATTTGTTCATCCTTCGCACTAGAAGGGCAAGCTCCTCTTCGGAATCCTCTTCTTCATCTTCAGACTCCTCACTTGCCACCGCCTTTGCCTTGAAGGCGGTGATCTTCTTTCCTTTGGAGGTGGATTGCTCCAAAAGCTCCTCCTTGTCCTTCTTGTATAAGGGCCTGTTTGGGGAGCTGGAGATTCTGAGTAGCTAGCTGGTCTGAGTAGCTAGCTGGCTATGCTGAGTAGCTGGCTAGTCTGAGTAGCAGCTGGTCTGAGTAGCTAGCCTGTTTGGCATCCTGGATTCTAGCTGTGCAGCTGATATCCTGATAGATCTGAAATGCCCTTAGGTGAGTTGATGTCCTGATTATGTATTGATAGAAGAGATATCCATACTGTAAATTTGTAGTACTTAGTTCAAACATTGAAAAACTAATATTAAAATTTCATGACAATAAATTTGACTCTAAATCATAATTTTAAATATTAATATGGATAACTACCATGTCTCCGTACAAAAGGTGTTCATAGGCATATAAGGCGCACATATCACCATCAAAAGGAACTTCTATGGTACTATCTATATTCTTGAAGCCATATAAGGCGCACATATCACCATCAAAAGGAACTTCTATGGTACAAAAGGTGTTCATAGGCATATAAGGCGCCGGGGGGAGGGGGCCAGGGTGGGCAGCGGCGGGGAGGGGGAGGAGAGAGGCGTGGGGAGGAGGGGGCGGCGGTGGGGGATCTGGGGAGGGGGCGCCGGGGGGAGGGGGCCAGGGTGGGCGACGGCGGGGAGGGGGCTGGGTGGTGGGCGGCGGCGGGGAGGGGAGGAGAGAGGCGTGGGGGAGGAGGCGCGGGGGGATCTGGGGAGGGGGCGCAGGGGGTTGGGGGAGTTTTATCCAGTGGTATTTGCGGGTAAATAACTTCAACTTTAAGTGGCATTAGCCTGCAGAATCTGTGAGAAGCTCGGCTATTGCAGCTACTCAGTCCCAGTACAATTGTGCCTTCCCAGATTTTCAGATTCTCAGTAGCTGGCCCAAAAGCTCGACTGTTTGGGAGAGCTTTTGGCTACTAGAAGTAGCTAGCTTGCCTAGAATCCGAAACAAACAGGCCCTAACTCATTGGTAATTAGATTACCCAAGAGTTGTGTTGGCGTCATCCTTGCCAACTCCGGTGAGTTGAGGAAGAGTGTCACCAACATCTCGTACTTCTCCAGTAAGACCATAAGCGTCTCTCTCACAATGTCAAGATTGGAAAGGTTAGTTCCAAGGCCTTTGAGCTCATTCACAATGTTGTTGAGCCGTGTGTACATCTCATTGATGTCCTCATGGGGCAACATTACGAATGTCTCGTATTTGATCCTAAGCCGATGCAATTTGGCCTCCTTAACCGTGGACGTCCCTTCGTGTATTTCGGAAAGGGTGGTCCAAATAGCATGAGCCGTCTCAAGATTGCTCACCCTATTGAACTCGTCCGCGTTTAAGGCTCCAAAGAGAGCATTCATGACTTGGGCATCTAAACGAGTATTACGTCCGTCTTGTTCCGTTGGGTTCTCGGGATCAAGAGGCATGACATAACCATCATTTACGATTTTCCAAATATTAGGACTCATGGCCTGTAAATAAATTGAATCCTAATTTTCCAATAAGCATAATTAGAGCTATCAAATAGTGGTGCCTTGCCTACCGCAATCCCCTCACTAGCCATCCTTTTCTCTCTAGACGGTTAAGTCTATAAACAAGAGACCAAGCTCTGATACCACTTGTAGGATCAAGGATACCGACTAGAGGGGGGTGAATAGGAGGTTTTTAAATTCTTCTTGTTATACTTGATTAATTCTTCACAATTTAAATAGCAAGAATGTAAGGCAAATAATCCTACACAATTCTAGTCAAGTGTATAGCAATTCTAGCTCTAAGCAAGCAAATGATCACAATGAAGTAAATAAACAAGAGCTAAGAAAGAGATGAACACAACCGATGTTTTTACCGTGGTGTTCGGAAACTTGCCGGTTTTCCCTACTCTACGTTGAGGTTAGCCCGAACTAATCGGACCGGCTCCACGAATTAAGCCGAAGCACCTCGATCACTAGTGGTAGCTCTTCTCCGCTCCGAATAGGTGAGCTCCGACCTTCACAAATCACTTGGTCTTCTCATAAGCTCCTTGAGAAGATCACCGATCAACCTCCGCCCAATCGTCCAAGTGCCGGTAAGCACTAAGAGTAATAAATCCGGGCTTCACTTGAATGCAAACTAGTGCCAAATGGATCAACTAATGAATTCTAGCACTATTTCAACCACCTCAAATTTAATGCACAAAGTGAGAATGAGGGTGGAGTGAATGCTCTAGGGCTCAAGAAATATGCAATGGATCTCTAACCTTAGTCCTTGAGCAGTGGTGGGGATATTTATAGCCTCCACCAACCAAAACTAGCCGTTTGACACAAATTCATGAAAAATTCGGGATGAGCGGTACTACCGCCCTTGTGGGCGCGGTACTACCGCTACCAAATCTTCGCGGCAGAACGGCTATGTCAGAGCTCTGCAGTGACCGTTGGATTTGGCGGCGCGGTACTACCACCGTTGTAATTTGCGGTACTACCGCTCTTCGGTAGTTCTGCAAAGTCGGCGCGGTACTACCGCTCTCTAGAAATCCGAAAGGTCCCAAATTTGGCACTCTCTGGAAAAAAGTTCCGCTCTAAAATCAGAGCTTCCGGACTTCGGAAGTACCGCGCTGGATAGCGGAACTACCGCAACCTGCGGTAGTTCCACCGTTGAAATTGCCGGTACTTCCGCTATTTGAAAATCCAGATTTCATCCGGAGGTGCTTTCTGGAAAAAAAATGTTCCGCTCAACCTCCGGATCTTCTGGGCTCCGGAAGTACCGCTCTAAGATGCGGAACTACCGCTCCCTGCGGTAGTTCCGGTGTTGAAAGCGCTAGTACTTCCGTTCCTGCAAGAATTCAGATGCATCCGGGGGTGCTCTCTGGAAAAAGGCTCCGCTCGAAATTCGGAGCTTCCGGTCGCTGGTAGTACCGATTCTGGGCGCGGAACTACCGCTCTCCGGTAGTTCCGACATGCAAATCAACGGTACTACCGCTCGTCCAGACAAAGCACAGATTTGATTTTAAAAAACAGTTTTTGATGAGTGCATACTTCTAAATTGATCGAAGTGGCACATAAATTTGCTATCAAGCTACTTGCCATGATCCCTCTTTATGGTACGGTTTTCTACTCTATAATCCGGTCTTTCGCCATTCTCCTAAGACCGGTAAAAATAAAAAGGGATCCTATTCTAAGTATACCTTTGTCTTGAACCAATTTGGATCTTCACATATCTCGTTTGGCTTGCATCTTGTTGCTTACAAATGGACTAAACCTTCGCATGCTCATTAAAACATGTTAGTCCCATATTCACATAAATTCATTAATTACCAAAACCAATTTTAGGGGCTAGATGCTTTCAATGGGGCAGTTCCACTGACATTTTTTTATGGCAGCCTTCGACCAAATGGTAACTCCACGAAGCAGGTTAGGCCCCCCGAAATCTCACTTCAGGGCTTCGAGGGTCAACCGTTGAAAGCCCTGTGCCAGATACGGTTGTAGGTATCTTTTGGGTTGGGCGACAATGCGAGGAGTGAGGACATCACCTTTGATGTTGTTGACCTCTCGTAACCATATAATGCCATCCTGGGATACCCGACCCTCAATGCCTTTGGTGCGGTCCTGCACCATAGCTTCCTATGCATGAAACTCCTAGGCCCACAAGGCATCGTCACCGTGTTTGGGGACCAAGACCTCGCTCGATAGATAGAGCTTGGCACCCGCGCCCACATCGGAAGGTGCATGTGCTCACTGACACCCCCAGAGTAGGCACTCCCTCCGCCCCAGGGTGGACTCCCAACCTCGGCCGGACAGCGGAGTCAAGAGAGTCCTCTTGCATACCACCGACCACTAGGTGTCCATCGGCGAGGGCCTTTCCCCAAAGGTCGAGCATGACCTACTCCGAGTGCTCTGGGACAACACGGACATCTTCGCGTGGTCGCTGACCGACATAAAGGGTGTGGACTGCGCCATCATTGAGCACACTCTTGCGGTCCGCCCTGATGCCAAGCTGGTTAGGCAGAGACTCCGGCCCATGTCTCTCGAGCATCAGCAGGCGGCAAAGGCAGAGGTAACGAAGCTGCTCTAGTCTGGGGTCATCCATGAAGTTCAGTACTCAGACTTGCTCGCCAATCCGGTGCTGGTGAAGAAGGCCAATGGTGCGTGGTGCATGTGCATTGACTTCACCGCCCTCAACAAGGCATGTCCAAAGGACAACTACCCGCTGCCTCGCATGGATTAGCTGGTGGATGCTACGGTGGGATGCGAGCTAATGAGCTTCCTAGACGCATATTTCGGCTACCATCAGATTCATATGGCCAAGGACAACGAAGTCAAGACGAGCTTCATAACGCCGGTAGGAACATACTACTTCGTCAGGATGCCCTTCAACCTAAAAAACGCAGGCATCACCTTTACGCACCTCGTCACCCTCGCACTCACCTCCTAACTTGGAAGGAATGTCGAAGCCTACGTCGACGACGTGGTCATAAAGACTAGACAACTTGCCTCCCACGGTCAAGACCTTCAGGAGACCTTCGACAACCTCCAACAAGCGGGAATTAATCTCAACCCAGACAAATGCATCTTTGGCATGTAAGCTGGGAAGCTTTGGGGCTTCCTGGTGTCCCGGTGAGGAATCTAGGTAAACCCTGACAAAGTTGATGCAATCATTTCCATGGAGCCACCCAAAATGACAAGGGAGGTCCAGAGGCTCACCGGATGCATGGCCTTGTTGAGTCGCTTCCTATCCAGGGCGGCCAAGCGAGGCCTCCCGTTCTTCAAGACCCTTCGCGGATGCGATGGGTTCCATTGGGATCATGACTGCACGAAGGCTTTCGACGAACTCAAGAAGCACCTCACAAGCCTTCCCACTTTAGTCGCCCCAGCAGCAGAGGCTCCGCTGCTGCTGTACCTCGCCACCACGCCAACAGCGGTCAGTGTAGTCCTCATTCTGGAGGAGGGATCCCTTCAACGACCCATGTATTTTGTCGGCAAAGCCCTCCAGGGCGCCAAGACGCAGTACACTGAACTGGAGAAATTGGCCTACGAGCTTGTTATGGCCTTGAGGAAGCTTCGGCATTACTTCCTCGCTCACCCTATCACCGTGCCTTCCTCATTTTCCTTGGTGGAGATGCTACATAACAAGGAGTCCATGAGTCGTATTGGCAAGTGGGCAGCTGAGCTCACGCCCTTCTCCTTGATGTACGCTTCACGCACGACCATAAAGTCTCGGGTCCTTGCGGACTTCCTTGCTGAGTGGACCCCACCAGCTCAGCAGCAGGCACAGCCGCCAACAGACCTAGTGTGGACCCTTCACACTGACGGAGCCTACGACACTCCTGGTGCCGGGGTGGGCGTAGTGGTCACTACGCCGAGGGACATCGCCTGCTATACTCGGCACGTATTGGGTTCCCGGCGACGAACAACACAGCTGAGTATGAAGCGCTACTCTTCGGCCTCGCCAAGCTCAAAGCCCTGGGCGCACGAAGGGTCCTTGTCCACACCGACTCACATCTGATTGCAGGGCACGTCGACAAATCCTATTAGGCCAAGGACCCTAATTTGGCCAAGTATCTAGCTACGGTGAGGGCAAAGGAACACCATTTCTTGCGCGTCACGATAAAGGACATTCTGTGGGCGAACAATAAGTAGGTCGATGCGCTCGCTAAGGCCACCAGCCAGCAGATTCCCCTTCCCATTGGGGTGTTCTACGAGGTCTTGCCCACAGTAGCTATCGAGCAAGCCAAGCATGATGCAGCCCTCATTCATCAAATCGCCCAGCAGGGCGACTAGCGAGAGCCCATCTACAGCTTCCTGCAGGGCGTAGCTGAGCTGGACGACCCCCTCGAGCTGCGACACTTACAACACCGCCCCAGGTCCTTCCAGGTGCTAGATGGCGTCCTATACATGCAG
The DNA here is from genome assembly GCA_017311315.1 of Dendrocalamus latiflorus. Lineage (NCBI taxonomy): Eukaryota > Viridiplantae > Streptophyta > Magnoliopsida > Poales > Poaceae > Dendrocalamus > Dendrocalamus latiflorus. The sequence continues at coordinate 8,991,254 of CM029632.1, read as the reverse complement.
GGAGTTTGTGCTCCACTCCTGTGATGTCTTTTGCGCAACGAGGGAAAGCACCTCCTCGTCGAAATTCATGCAAGGCTTTGCGGCTCGCACATTGCACCGAGGTCTCTCATCGGCAAGGCATTCAAACAAAGATTCTACTGGCCAACAGCCATCGCGGACGTGCATGACCTTGTGTGCCAGTGCCAAGGATGCCAGTGGATGGGAAAGGTCATCCACAAACCTCCAAGCAACTTGCAGACCATCTCACCGGTATGGTCGTTGGCGCGTTGGGGGCATCGATGTCGTCAGACCACTTGCGCGTGCCCCAGGGGACCTACGATTCATCGTAGTCACCCTAGAATATTTCTCCAGGTGGCCCGAGGTGCTTGCAATGGCCAAGGTAACCTCTGCAGCCATACAGTGATTCCTCTAGCAGAACATCATTTGTCGCTTTGGAGTCCCCAGATCACCACCAACAATGGCCTGCAATTCGACTCCATGCCCTTTAAGGCGTTCTGCGACCATATGGGCATTACGCTCTGATACGCCTCGGTTGGGCACCCGCAGTCCAATAGGGTGGTCGAGCGGGCAAACGGCGCCATCTCCGCTGGAGTCAATAAACGTCTTGTCGGAGTCCTGAAGGGCAAGTGGCTGAATGAGCTTCCCAGTGTGCTCTGGTCCCTTCGCACGACTGTAACACGTCTGACGGGGTTCACGCCGTTCAAACTCCTCTTCGGCGACGAGGCGGTTAGCCAGAGGAAATCAAGGCCGGTTCGAGGAGAGTCCTCGCCTAGGCCCCAATGGAGGAGCACGCGTTGTCCCTGGATCTTCTCGATGGTGACCAGGTTCGTGCCACCGAACACGTCGCGAAGTACGCACGCTAGGCGACACGCATGTACGACCGCACCATGTACTCGCTAGAGTTCCAGGCGGGAGACCTTGTCCTCAAAATGGTGCTGCACGCGGCGACGGTGGGCAAGCTGGAATCTAAGTGGGAGGGCCCCTACATCGTCACAACGGCTTTGCAACACGGAGTGTATCGTCTTGCAACTTGCGAGGGACGGACTCTCCGCTACACATGGAATGCAGACTGGTTGTGGCGATATTACACATGAAGGCCAAGGGATGCTCAGCATGCCGCTAGCACCCTACCCCTGTAGTAGCTCACTCGCACAAAAATGGGCAGTCAATAAAGTGTACCGTTCATGAAGACTATATCATTCCAAATAAGACACGCGGAGGCGAGCCTCCGCGTGCGCTCTTCGGAGTATAAATAAGACATGTTAGAGGCGAGCTTCCGCGTGCACTCTATGGAGTATATAAAAAAATTGCGCGACAGCCTCGCACCACGACGTACTCCGCGGAGTATAAAGCGCCAGGAACTTAGCCGTCCTGGGCAACTCTACGGAGTATAAAAAGAAATCGCGTAACAGCCTCGCGCCTCGGCGTACTCTGCGGAGTATAAAGCGCCAGGAACTTAGCCGTCCTGGGCAACTCTATGGAGTATAAAAAGAAATCGTGCGACGGCCTCGCGCCTCAGCGTACTCAAAGCACCGGGAACTTAGCCATCCTAGGCAACTCTACAGAGTATAAACAAATCACGCGATGGCCTCGTGCCTCGGTGTACTCCATAGAGTATAAAGCACCGGGAACTTAGCCGTCCTAGGCAACTCTATAGAGTATAAAAAAATTGCGCAATGGCCTCGCGCCTCGGCGTACTCCACGAAGTATAAAGCACTTGGAACTTAGTCATCCCGGGCAACTCTACGGAGTATAAAAAAAGGAAAAAAGAAGCACACGATGGCCTCACGTCTCCGCGCACACTCCTTGGAGTATAAATAAGACACGCGAAGGTGGGCCTCCACATGCACTCTTCCGAGTAAACAACGGCATGTCGGTACCCTTTCCATCGCACGGTACAGAGCAAGCCTATTGTGTGCACCCACAATAAGCTTCGCTGCCGCCACTTCGAAGGGTTAGGGACAGAGCTCTTGCATGTCTACTTCGTCTGGCCGCCAGCTCCGCTGCAGCCACTTTAAAGGGTTAGGGATGGAGTGCTCGCACGTCTACTTCGTCTGGCTGCCAACTCCGCTGCCTCCACTTTGAAGGGTTAGGGACGGAGCACTCACGCGTCTACTTCGTCTGGCCGCCAGCTCCGCTACCACCACTTCGAAGAGTTAGGGATGGAGCGCTCGCGCGTCTACTTCGTCTGGCCGCCAGCTCCGCTGCCACCACTTCGAAGAGTTAGGAATGGAATGCTCATGCATCTACTTCGTCTGGCTGCTAGCTCCGCTGCCGCCACTTTGAAGGGTTAGGGACGGAGCACTCGCACATTTACTTCGCTTGGCCGCCAGCTCCGCTGCTGCCACTTTGAAGGGTTATGGACGGAGCACTCGTGTGTCTACTTCATCTGGCCGCCAGCTCCGCTGCTGCCACTTCAAAGGGTTAGGGATGGAGCGCTCGCATGTCTACTTTGTCTGGCCGCCAGCTCCGCTGCTGCCACTTCGAAGGGTTAGGGACAGAGCGCTCGTGCATCTACTTTGCCTAGCCGTTACCTCCGCTGCCACCACTTTGAGGGGTTAGGGACGGAGCGTGTGCGTCTACTCTATCGCAAGATGAGGGGCCCGTGTCGACCCTTCGTCTCCACCCTACTCCGCACATACTTCACAAGTCCTAGTTATTGATCGTCTTCTCGAGCACTTCCCGCCACGACAAGTGTTATAAAAGCGAGCATATCACAAAAGGGAGACGAAGCACAACGTATTTGCCTTGAGTAATGATTCCAAAAAATGTGCGAAGGATAGCATTTACAAGTACATTCATTCGGACTTGTTCCAAAATCACTACTCGTCTGACTCCTCTTCTACTTTAGCACATTCTCATCTCAAAGTCTCTCCTGACGAACACCGTGCTTCCCAAAAACATAGGGAATCCTCCGCCTAGCCACAGTGTCGAAGGCGTCGCCGGACCATAAGGTCCGAAACTAGTAAGAGGCCCCTACCAAGCACTTGCTCGCCACAAGCACAAAAGTATGAGAATAGAACTTTGAATTTTTTATTGCATTGCCAAAAAGGGTGGAGGCATGAAACACCATTTTACAAAACATCGACACGGGGTACGTAATGGGCTACATGCGTGGGCGTGGGGCTTCGATGTCACACCTGCGGATTGACGTCGTGTTCAGAGCCGACGGCTACACCTTCATCACGCCGCAGGACTTCATCAAGCCAGGTCCCAAAGTCAACACCACCTTGTAGGCTTCGCCACATGGCTACCTTTCTTGCGGCCTCGCCGATGTAGTCCCAGATTCACTGATGGAAGGCCCGCACAGAGCGCCAGACCGCTTGCACCGCCCTAGACATAACCCTGCTTCCAGCAGGCAACTCCAATTGCGAGGTAGCTAGCTCGCCAATGTGCAAGCAGCCCCGGTGATGGAGGGCCAAGGATGATGCGGGTCGTCACCAATGAAGAGTGGTTGCCGAAGGAGCATGCGACACTTAGTGCGAGGGCCGAGGCCTCCCCGACCCTCCGGAGGGTTCTCGACAGATCCCTCGGCTCGAACGTGCGTGGTGGCACCACAACGGAAAGATCCACAAAATGTGCGAAGGATAGCATTTACAAGTACATTCATTCGGACTTGTTCCAAAATCACTACTCGTCTGACTCCTCTTCTACTTTAGCACATTCTCATCTCAAAGTCTCTCCCGACGAACACTGCGCTTCCCAAAAACATAGGGAATCCTCCGCCCAGCCACAGTGTCGAAGGCATCGCCGGACCATAAGGTCCGAAACTAGTAAGCGGCCCCTACCAAGCACCTGCTCGCCACAAGCACAAAAGTATGAGAATAGAACTTCGAAATTTTTATTGCATTGCCAAAAAGGGTGGAGGCATGAAACGCCATTTTACAAAACATCGACATGGGGTACGTAACGGGCTACATGCGTGGGCATGGGGCTTCGATGTCACACCTGCGGATTGACGCCGTGTTCAGAGCCGGCAGCACCACCTTCATCACGCTGCAGGACTTCATCATGCCAGAGCCTGCGCATCCACGATCGCCTTCGCGCCCTCTGTCTCGAAGAAGCAGATATGCTCATTCTTTGAGACGCATGCAGCGTGAGCTTCTTCCACGGGCTGCCGCGCAGTGGCGGCCTCCAGTCTCCACCGCGTGGAGTCAGTCCTCCAAGCCACCCTGTTCGCGAGCCCAGGTCGCCTGCATGGGGTGCACGAGAGTAAGGGCCTGTACAACGCAGCAGTTAGTGACATCTCTAGAAAGGCGAGCGCAATTGAAGAGTGTGTTACCTTCATCTCCGTAGCTTCCAGTGCGCCCTCCAGGAGCTTCGATCTGCACGACGATAACGTTCACCGGTCTAAGCCAGCATCTGCGCAGTCCACGGCCCCTTGCAAAGCTCACAGTGCATCTGGTCAAGGGATGAAGTCCGCCACTGGCAAGCGTCGGGCCTCTATCCTGGCAGCTTCCCCAGAGTTGAACATTGATGACACGTCCAGGGCAGGTACGCTCGAGCCCCTGCGGCCACTCCCGTCACTGGAGCCTTGTGCGCGCCCTGGAGATCGCGTGCCCGCTGATGCTGATGATGGTGTTAGCGAGTAGATCGGGGAAAGTCTCGTGAAGTCATGAGAAGAAAATGAGTTGTTTTTACTTGTGTTGCGGAGCAGCATTGCCAGCATCCTGTGTGGCGGACTCCACTTTGGGCCCCGCGGCTTCTGCCTCAAAGTTTGACTCCGATAGCGCTACTGCCACCACGTGGAACCCTTTGCTCCCCCCGCAGGCGAAGTTGTGCAGCACGCTTCGCGCTTGGCACCTACGAGGGTGCCTCGTCGGCCCCCGCAGCCAGCGTAGGCGACAACACTTCGCATTCGCCGACGTCACCGTCGGGTCCACGGTGCCCAGCGCCCACATCGCCCGTGTCACTCATGGGACCCTTATCGCCGGTTGTGTCGTGCTCTGCCTCCTCCTCTAGGTCAGAGTTCGCGTATTTCGCTAGGTCAGAGCCAGTAACCGTCGTGGCCTCAGCCCCGCGGGTCCTTTGGGAAGGGCAGCCACCGGGCTTGGACGGGCACAATACTGGGCCCTTTGGCGAGGGGGAGAGGCCTCCCCCTTGTTGTCGCCATCCTGAGGGCAAGCCCAGCCAATGGTTGTTACGGGACGCTCCGGCACAGGGATGCCGAGAGCTTCGTAGAAGCAGTTAATCCGCCCCACATTCACCATCACCAACTCTCGAAGACTGTGCTCCTTGGCCACATACGGCCCAAGGAACACTGTCACGGCGCACTCCATGTCCTCAAGAAGGAGCTCTGTGAATAAGAAGGGTTAAAACTGCAAACGGACAATGATCATTTCGTGCACAACAGGGGTGATTGAAGACTCACTTGGATCAGCATGTCTCGGCAGCAAAGCCACCGTCAGACGAATGCCGGCCCAGGTTGCACGCTCCACTGGCGGGCCAGCGAAGCCACCCCAAACATCAGGAACTCCTCCACGAGGTCTCACATGTTGAACCGGAGGGCAACCCCCCCAGCCTCCGTGCCTGATGTTCGTCGTCACGGTCCAGAGCCACTGAGGGCGAAGTGTTAAACTCCATTGGACAGCCTGTCCACTTCAGGCTGCTGCCACCCTCCGCGCGGTGATATAACCACTTCTGCATCCAGTTCGATTCCTACTTCACCTGGGTTGCATTTGCCGGGAACCATTTCGTACACGACGGACGAAGCACAAAGTTGACGCTCCCAAAGTTCGAATACTCCCTCGTCCGACTTCTTTGATTGGCAGCGTGCGTCGTGGAGGAACATGAATAGAGCGGCACTAGGCCACACCGTCTCCATCCGTGATGCCCAGCAATAGGTAGCCAGGCGGACAAGCGCGTTTGGAGTAAGGTGCGCTAGCTCCGTACACCCAAAGCACTTCACCGATGAACAACGCGGACGGGAATCGGAGTTCGGCTTCCAGGTACGCGACGAAGACCATCGCCTCTGACTCCGTGGGATGTGGCTTCGTCTCATCGACGGCGGGAAGATGAACCACACTGCGGTCCGAAAGTTTTCCCTCATGCAAAAGAGACCGAATGGTCTCCTCCATCACCAGGCTCTACCCCAGCACATTTGAGCAGATGCAATTAAGCTTCCTCGTCGAGCTCCACTGCTTGTTCACCAGCGATGGGTCGTGCCCCACCAACTTGTACTCTATCTCTGTCGCCGACGAGCTGCACCGACTGGAGGAGCCGCCGCGGCTTGACGACGCGACACCGCTCGGCCAGCGAGAACGGTCGTCACCACGGGCCATCTCAACTAGAGTCCTTCAAACAACGGCGGCCGGAACACGACGACGGGCTCCCGGGTCAACCTCTTACGGCACCGGTGGCCAAATGAGCATGGTAAGAGGAAGAAGTGCAGCGGCGAATGGCAGTGAAAAGCAGTGCGTACAGCAGCGGTGCGCACGGGAGCAGTGGGCAAAACGCAGCGTTCTGGTCAAGCTGAAGGACAGCGACGTGATGACAACTGCAGTTTTAAAGCCCGTTTGGCTACCCCACAATCGGGAAGCCCAACCGGCGGAAACTAACACCGCACGACCCGTCAATCAAGCGCCCACACGTGTCCCACGACGCTTCGCACGACCACACGACTGCGGTCAAACTCTGCCTAACATCGCATGACCCGCCAACCAAGCGCCCACACGTGTCCCACGACGCTTCGCACGGCCGCACGACCGCGGTCAAACTCCGCCTGGCAACGCACGACGCACCTGTAAAATTTCGCCATGTGTCCCACTATGGCTGAAGGGCATTACGGCTTCAAGCGAAGGGGCATTACGACTTCGAGTGGGCAGCAAAATGAGTCTGGCCCATTTGGCTCACCACCGGAGGCGTCACAGGCCGTAGGGACGAAGGGGGCCAAAGGGCTCGTGGTATAGTTTTGGCCCATGAGAAGCCCTTTACCATGAGAGGCTCCTGTAGTAAGGGTGGTCCCCACCTGAGCCCATCTAGCCTGTTAGGGAGTTGTAAGACCCAATATGATATATGTGATGACCTATATGCCCTCGTGGGAGCCGTGTGGCTGTATGGGCAAAATTGTAATTACGCTTTATGGAGATATATATTACACGCCCTGCGTATGGAGAGGGGGTAAGTATTGTCCATTCATCTCAACCACTCCACTACTCTCCTACTTTACTGTTTGGTCAGTAGCCACAACACTAGCCATCTTGAGGCCCCCATAATAGTACAACCAAAAGAAAACTAATCTTATACTAACAATCCAGTTCAACCTCGACTACTTAGATAGGCAAACAAAGATACTTAAGACTTTGAATTATACCTTAGCCTTGTGCAAGTTCCATGTACATTGTCTCGATTTCATCAACACTAAACATTTGTCCGTGAACTAAAACTTAGTCAAACTTAATTGAAACGTTTGTCCTGATGATTCGGGGTTCACTAAGCATCGAAACTCAAAATTAGAGACCTAGATGCTTCAAATGGTTTTCTCCGGTTTTTTCATAACCGTTCTTTTTTATGGGTGCGGTAGCAGCCGAAACAATGATGCATCACCAATTAGCTATTTATAAGTACCATAAATAAGCTTGCTCGAGAGAAATGCTTTTATGTTGCAGCTGAATAGTCAGCAAGGCTATAATCGTTAGACGGGTCCTATCACAATTAAAATGATTGTACTTGAAAAAATAACAATTATGTTCTGTCAACAAAAGATTTATAAAAACATAACAAGAGTTGTAGTGGCATGCATTGTAGTTGTCATATCATTTGTGAAACATAAATAGTAAACTACCCGTCATAAGCCCACAATGTCACTACTTTCTCCACTTCTCCCTAAATTGAAACGTATTTCACAAACTTCCAATCTCAAACATTGATCACAACTTGATAATTAAACATTTAGACATAAACATGACCGATAGTAAATATAACAAGGACTATTATCGAAACGAAGTAATAGCAATAATAGGGATAATCCATTTACTAAGTTTAACCAATGTTATTTTATTTGATCGATACCATACTAGTAGCTTTAAGTTTAAAGAAAACTTATTAACCGAATGCTATAGTTTGCATAAACCAAATTACTATTAATGAATGACTATCATCTAGATGTGGTAAGTGTTGGTTTTTGCGAGGGCTTTCGATAATTTCCCAATTGAAAAAAGGAAAAAAGAAAAGTAAAAGGGGAGGTGGGGCCCACCTGTCAGTGGGCCGAGTGAAGAGATAAGGGGGAGGAGACGCAGTCTCCTCCCATGCGTGTGCACTCCGCCCGGATCTGGCGCTTCGACGGATGATTTGGGCGGTGAGTGGTGAGGCAACGACTGGAGAGGCGGTGGCAGAGGTGCGGGCTAGCCCGAGCTCCTCGGAGCCGGCCACTCGCGTCACCACGCTGCAACCCCCTGCCTCCTCTACGTAAGGCCACCATTTCTTCCTCCGTGATAGCATCTCTTCCGATCTCGATCTACTCTTTGGTTTTCTTCCTCTCTGCTCTTCGGGTTGTGAGGAGTTTGGGTGCTTCTGCGCCATCTCCAATTGGAGCTTTTGTCTTTAGATCCCATGTGAACGCTATCATTTGGTGGAGTGTGAGGGGAAATCTGAGGGTGAAAGGTTGACCCGAGATAGGAAGAAGGTCGTGTTGATCCTCTATTGCATTTGAGTGCATTCAGCCGGTGCATTCTGGTGGTCTTGTGCGGCGTTTACCCCGACCTTCGACTTCTGCTTTAGCTACCCGAGGTTGGAGTGTGGCATTGTATCTCCGTCTACCTCGCTTCTCTCTTGCGGCAGCACGGAGGAGCGCTATGTTTTCTGGGACAGCATCTTCCGGTGTGCCTTGCCTAGTTCTTATCGGCTGATCTCCTTCTGCCAGTTCAGTTTACTTCTAGATAGCTTCAAGTGTCGTCTGCATCGTGAGCATTTCGATTCTTTTGCAAACATTGGCGGCTGTGCTTGTTCTTTAATTTCTAATTTAAGTTCAAGTACTGAGAGAGGCTATGTTTGCTTGTGGACTCAGAACTTATGCTCTGTGATGAAATTGTCAAATATTGAGATTGATCTAGATAACTAGATTAGATTTGAGCTTAGTTGGATTGGTTTCTACCGTCTGTACCGTACATGTATATTTTTTGATTGACCAGATTTGTTGACTAGCAATTGAGATTATTTGATATGCAGTAGTTATACTCTGTCTAGTTCGGTTTAGAAGAGATCCCTTTTCTTCATGCTGTTCGAGATTGCATATTTAAACTTCTGCACGTTGTCTGTCAGATTACTGCTTGATAATTCTTTGCATGTGAACATTTATACCAAAGTTAGAGGTTGTTGTCCACTGTATTTGCATGTTTGTGTTAGTGAAAACATAACCTAGAGCTCAAATGTTGTTCACTAGTTGTCTGATCATTAGTGAAGAGTTTCAACAGTAGCATGAGAAGGCCAAGATCAAAAGTCTTGAGCAACTCTATTCTGAGAGCAATTTTCAAGCAATTATTGTGCATTATGCTAGAGTTAACTGCTTCCCTGTTCATGGAAATGCATGTTATGTTCTTTTCAGGAGTATTTTGATTATTTGCAGTGGATATATGCACTTGTATGAATGACATGATAGGATGACATGTTTATATGCAATTTATGTTATTTATATTCTGCTGAAATATTCTTTATTGTGCTTTATTTAGTTGGGATTAAATCTGAATAATGCTTATACCGCATTATTTACAACAGTAAGAGAGTCAATGCGGTGCATGAACTATTCGTGTGCCACTCCCTTCCCATGCATGTCGCCTTCATCCATCACCTAAAACAACAATACAAGTAAAAGTGAGTCCAAGACTCAACAAGTACATAATAAATAACATTTATTGTAAGCCATTTCTTTCTCTTTTCTTATCATCAACAAACCACGATGCAATGCAATGCAACAATAGCATCATCATACATGATATTTAATATTTACCATAATACCATCTCTTTCTCCTTTTTTATCATCAACAAACCACAATGCAATGCAACAATAGCACAATCATACATGATATTTAACATTTACCATAATACCATCTCTTTCTCCTTTCATCAACAAACCACAATACAATGCAATGTCCACATGCACCTTTTGAGATTATATCGGTATAGTTGAGGGAACACCCGTCGATGTTCACCCTCTACTTCCATCCCGTGGAGGTGCTTACCAACATAGGTCTTACTCAAGAGCACTTCGAATTAGTCATATAGTTTTCATACCAATCTGGTTCATGTACTCTAGACTAGCTATATAACTTACTCACCGTCCTAGCTCCTTTTTCCTCTCTTCATGATGCCAAAGCATATGGTGCAATATTTCCATTACTTAATTACCACAAATCACTATATCATTCTTTTTATATTCATTAACCACTTCATATGTAGCAAGACACATGTATGTAAATAGCATGGCAAGTAAATTCAATTGCTTAAAACAATAATAAATAACTGGCTATAATTCTACCATGTACTTATTTTTTTAACTATGTGGAACGGATTGATGTGAAGACGACACTAACCCCGAAGTTACTTCTCCTGCAGTAAATGCCATATTTCAACAATATGCCATAGTAGTACATAAACATCAAATAAATAACGTCACTCATATGCGCTTCCCAAATCAAAATCCCCCCTTCATCGGATAGTTCTACCTGCTATCCCGATAAAGAAAATACAATATCTCTTGACTCAAAATACTAAATATAGAAAATTATATATGTTTTAGAATCTACATAAAATTTTCTATATTTTATTAGTTATCCATAAACCCTGATTAATCCATTTAACCATTCGTTTTTAACCCTGAAGATTGTTCTATTACCTCACTGGACAACATGTTTAACAATTTCATATCTATTAATTTTCTCATCCAAACATTGCAAACAATACCATTGTTAAAAACCTATTAAAAATTATCTATCTTTATTTAGTTATGCTCATAATTTAATCTAGGCCCAAATTGCAGTTCTCCACGACTGCATCTAGCAGCGACTAAATTATGGATAGTGGCCTTCCCAAAACCATAACTTCTAAACCCCTCAACCAAATCCCGTGTTCTTACACTCTATAGAAACTTTATACAATTGTCTACAATATTCATAGCATAGAAAAGCTATGAAATGGGAATTAGCTACCCAATACACGCCCATAAGAATCTTACCGAGCAATGACAACCCCAAAACTCTCCTCCAACCCTTCCTTTCCTTCCTAACCAGAACCAACACGGCCTGAAAAACCCATCTACTAAAGCCTAAAATAGGGGAACAAGGTTTAGGGCAATTATGCCTACCATCTCAATGTGTTGCCGGCACGACAAAATTAGCGTGTATGCAGATCCCCCTACCTTTCTCTTTTCTTCTTCCCTCTCCTTCTCCCAATCAGCGACGCGAGATGCGCGGCTCGTGGGCGTGCGCTAGCCTCACGCTAGCCTGGAGGCGGGTGTGGGCCCACAGGTGATGGCGCACATGTGGCGTGAGCGGCATGCGACACGCAACTTAGGGTGCTAGCGCACGACATGGGGAAAGACGGCTAGGGTTTCGGATGACATCCTCCTCTCCTCTTTCTTTATAGGCGCAGCCGACCACAACGCATGAGTTAATCCTCCCCGATCCCGCTTTCGTTAGTTCTTGTTAAATCTTTTTT